>JAOWCC010001589.1:23571356-24771356 GCA_030867875.1 Actinernus sp. WN-2022
TAATCTGATTTTTGGTCTCTGAATGTAATGTCCGCAACATGGAATTGCCCATTTGCAGACCATCATATAATGCCTTACTTATTACATCTACATGTACATTGCTTGTACAGTTTACATACAATGTAGCTTAATTCTAAAGTAAACAGCTAGAGTACACAAATTAATGCTTACATATTAGTTTTAAAATTGTCTTACCATCAATGTCATCATATCCCAAGACAATGTCTTCAACTTTGCCATTCCTGTAGAACACAGAGGTTATCATTATTAGCATGTTGATAAATTATTAAAATATTCTATTATATATAGTATAACATAATAATATTAGTCACATGTATTATGATAATAATAATAATACCGTCTTTAATAGATTTGATAAAATATATCAAATTTACAATATTAATCGTATAATAAGTATAAAAAGTTATTTACAAGTTAGAGAATCTAAAAATATTATGCTTCTAAATATTATATTTAAACAACTAACTATTACTAACATTACATTACGGCTAAACTAAGTTATATCTAAAAAATAATCTATTAAAAAAGCTATTTAAAATGTTCCATTATAGAAACTTTTGGCCACAAACTTTCCTTCTTACTACAGACGTCTAGAAGACTCTTTTACAGTTGGTAGCATAGGCTTTAGTTGTGTGGCTCTCAGGCATACATGTACTTATTTTCTTAAAAACGTTTTGTCCCAGTAATTTGTAAATGTTGACATTTGGAAGTATATATATATATATATTATACTAAGGATTCGGAGTATTTAAATTTTTGGTTGATTCATATTTCGCTCTACAATACTGTTTCGTGGGGACCAAAGTCCTCACTCGTCAGGAGTTACTTCGTGAATGAATATTTTTTTACAGTTGAGCGTGCACTGAGCTTTCCACGCAAGCGGGTGTAGGTTCAAATGGCATTCCGCTGACGTGCATCTCATGTGCGCGCTCAACTGGGACTAATTGTATCGTAACAATGATTTGTTCCTATGCCTACATGATGATATAAGTTCGTTCCTCTTGTTAAGCGTGCATCGGAATGGTTGACAAATAATAACATACTTCTCCCTAAGGCATAAATTACATCGTTTGCTTGCACTACTGTAAGGTTTTGCTTGCGAAATAATTAGCCATGAAATTTCGTAATCTACATTAATGTCCTTAAGAGTCCAAATATGTTTGCTAAGTTCTGTTGAGTTTCTCTTGGATGAGTGCCGGAATGATGCAGTATGGTTTCTGTATACGAACTTATATCATCATGTAGGCATAGGAACAAATCATTGTTACGATACAATTAGTCCCAGTTGAGCGCGCACATGAGATGCACGTCAGCGGAATGCCATTTGAACCTACACCCGCTTGCGTGGAAAGCTCAGTGCACGCTCAACTGTAAAAAAATATTCATTCACGAAGTAACTCCTGACGAGTGAGGACTTTGGTCCCCACGAAACAGTATTGTAGAGCGAAATATGAATCAACCAAAAATTTAAATACTCCGAATCCTTAGTATTATTGCTCTACAGCATTGTATCGAGCACTGTTTGATAGAATTAATCGAAACATTTATTTATCTATATATATATTATATAATTCTTGAGAAGTCAATCCTTGCGGCAGAGTGCTCGATGCAATAGAATTGCAGAGCGTGTATACATATATATATATCTACATTTATAACATTTGGTTAAAAAGCACAGATGGGGAGGATACACAAACCATATATACGTTAATATTTAGAAATCACTAAAGCATTAAAAAGAGTATCTATTTTTTTGACTGAGACCTTCCTTCCTGAGAGATCTACATGTACATGTAAGTAAATGTACATTAACATATAAACATTTGTTGGCCTCATCACAGGCAGCCCAAGCTCAAGTTACGTAAATAATAAGGGTTTGTATGGGAGCGTAGCAAACTCCGTTTACTAGCCAGAAATACTGTAAAATATTTTGAATAAAATGACTTACCTTATAATTGCCACTGTGATGTCTTCTGTCGTGTTTCTCTCCTTGTTAGGTGGTTTTAAGCTGATTTCAGCCGGGGTTACAGCTTAAAACCACCCAACAAGGAGAGAAACACGACAGAAGACATCACAGTGGCAAGGTAAGTCATTTTATTCAAATATTTTACAGTATTTCTGGCTAGTAAACGGAGTTCGCTACGCTCCCATACAAACCCTTATATTTACGTAACTTGAGCTTGGGCTGCCTGTGGCCTCATTAAATATGTTTGGTCCTAATACATTATTTTATGTTCAGTGAACTTTAATACAGTTGGACTGGAAGGTGCTCCATGTTCATAACACTTGGGGGAATGTGTGTTGCCCGTTTTTCTTAGGACTAGTTAGCTGATCCTTTAAAAGAATTCAGAGTTCCAATTGTCCCAAAGGCCAAATACTACATGCCTGTGGATTTTATGGCCCATATGGCATATATCAATATTTTAAAATAGTTCATGTATTACTTTGTTAGTCAGTGGTAAAGCATACAGATTTTGAAGGTTTTATATGGAAGTCCAGGGGTCCATGATTTTGTCTTTCCCACCAGAGAAACACAAGAGTAAGTGATGGCATGTACATTGTCATTGTAATAAATTATGATGTATTAAACTTACTAAACGTACAGTTAGTTCTAACCTGTCTGGGCTTTTGATGGACACTATAATTGCTCCGAAGGATATTACTTGTAATTGTATTCCATTGCTGTTAGTTAGCTTGTATTTATAGATCTCTTTTCCTCCTTTCGTTGTACCAAAGACGGATCTCTCTACGCCGGCAGCCATCTTGGATAAAACAATGAACTCCCAGCTGATCATATACAACCCGCATTGCATTACTTCAAACTTGGCGCTGGTCCAGTTTTCGATCGTAAATATTGAAAATTCTACTACTAGTATATTGAAATTGCCGGGAACGTTGATTTTCCAAGCCAGATTTTCCACATTACAATTATTTAAATAAATTAATTATTTTAAACTAGCAGGGACCCAGATCGACAGCTCGGGCTTCCTGTGGTATGAGAGAATTGTCTGCAAATAATAATTTGTCCTTTCCGTTTAAATTGCGTTGTACGTTGGATCAAACTGGTGTACGTTGAATCAAACTAATGATCTAATTCTGCTTATAAAATCAAATATTAATATTATTATTTGATAAGCCGATTGTATCATTAGATTATTTGATAAGCCGATTAGACTATTAATATTCACTGTCAATCATTTTGTAATCTGTTTTATTTATCTTATATCGCAACAGCTATATCACGCTCAAAAATACACGCCAATGTAAATGTTCTTCATTGTACCTGAAGAAGGCTGGTGTGGCCAGCCGAAATATTGTACCTCCAATTTCAAAATTCTACGTTGTATCGGTCTTTGCTTCTTTATTGTTATATATTGCGCAACTATAATTGGCGGGATGGGCGTCACACTCTGGAAATGACAGGATATCAGGTATTTTTTAGGGTTATATTGTGAGTTTTATAGGTGAGGTATGTATTGTCTCACGACTAGGTGTGAAACCGGGTAGCGAACGGCGCCTTTGCGCGGAACTTTGCGAGGCTTTCGATTGAGCTAGTGCATTTGGGCTTCCCGTTTGGACAAGCATTTAGAATTTTGGGCACGGCACTCCTACCTTGGGCACGACGCTCCTACCTTGGGCACGGCGCTCCTACCTTGGGCACGGCACTCCTACCTTGGGCACGACGCTCCTACCTTGGGCACGACGCTCCTACCTTGGGCACGGCGCTCCTACCTTAGGCACGGCACTCCTACCTTGGGCACGACGCTCCTACCTTGGGCACGACGCTCCTACCTTGGGCATGCATGGCACTCCAAACAGGCGAGCCGAGACTACGTTTTCACAAGGTCTAAGAACCCTTAGATTTTCCACCACGCGTACCCGGAAGTCCATTTACACGGAGAGCGATAAGAGTCGGCTGTTTTCTCAGGCTAGATAGATAAGAGGGGCAATTCGGACGAAGTGTAAGGACCGGATCACCTTAGATGGAATTAATCAGCAAATATATACGAATACTAAGACAAAATGAAAGGCTAATTGTACGGTTAGGCAGGGGGGTAGCCAGGATTTATTCGGAGTGACGCACAATTGTGAAATTTCAACTTAAAGGGCCAAATCCCCGAACTCCCCCCCCCCCCCCCCCCCGCCCCCACCACCAACCAAGAAAACGGTAAAATGTATTTTTTTTCGAGTGACGCGCGTGTGTCCTGGAGTACGGGTAGCTATAGCTACGACCCTGTTATATTTCGGTTGGCCAGCCTTCCTCAGGATATACTGTACCATAAATATCGGTATTAATTATATATTTTCGCTAACAGTACAATCAGCCTTTCATTCTGTCTTAGCTGTCATGTACACAGAGCTTATCTTACGGCGTGGACGTACGTTATTAAGTATTGGATGAATCCTATCGAGAATTTTCAGAAAACCCGCTTCCCATTGGGAAGATATCATCGTATGCGTCGGTTTTAGGCCTTAGTCTGACACAAAGATACGGCTAAAATTGATTATTTCATTAATTTATGTCATTACTTTTATGCCAATATTTACCAAAATGTAGAACAGACTCGTGGACCTGACACTTTAAATCGAAAAATGCGGTACTGTAATATGTCACGTGACCCTTCCCACTGTGAAATTTCAGCTGGAAATGGGACCTTTTTGATATGAAAATATCGAGGAATTAAGGGACACATTAATGTGCCCTCAGATCTGGACTTTAATTAATTAATCGAGTACCAGTTCACGTAGTCTCCCTCGCAGCCGTTCTTAGTGTCGGGCTTCGAAGAGGGGGGGTCTACATGTCAGTTGTCAGTTAAAATTTTGGCCATTTGTCAGTTGTCAGTTAGCCCTAATCTCGTACCCAGATCTCCCATTAAGTTAGCCCTAGTTAATCATTACTAGAGAAAATTTACAATGTTTGACCCACAAAAACCAAATTTGTCAGTTGTCAGTTATTTTTCGGTTGTCAGTTGTCAGTAAAAATATCGTCATTTGTCAGTTGTCAGTTATTTGTAAGGCCGTTTGTCAGTAGTCAGTTAACCTCATTCAGACCCTTCGAAGCCCGACACTAAGAACGGCTGCGAGGGAGACTACAGTTCACGTGACCTGTTTTGTTCAATGGTCGGATCAAAAGATCCACTGTGAAGGCAGATTATTAAAGGCAGACATCAGAGAAAGAGAAAAACATCGTGTACCTTAAGCTTAAGCTTGCATAGCTAGCAAGAATACTCTATTGAAATTTTATGATTTAATACAGTCAGGAGGCGTCACGTGACCGATTGCGTCACCAAAATATCAAACAAGACACGATGGCAAAAATGACCCCTTTTCCTCCCTCTTGGCAATAACATTAGCCCAAAAAATGTAAATAAATTGAAACTTCGTATGTAGACTGAGTGCAAGACAAAGTTTTGGGGTAGTTACAGATGAATATGTTGAATAAAGTTTCACGGACACAAAGTGGACCAACAGTTAAAAAATGAAAACGAATTTCTAGTTATTTTATCTTCATAACATGGGATATTAAACGTCGAACTTTTCATGCGCCGAACCTAATTAGATCAAAAGAAGCCGCCTAATTATCTTTTGTTCTCCTTCTTCTACTTCTACTTCTACTTCTACTTTATTGACTGATAAAACGGTATATCCGTATCACATCAGTATAAATAAAAAAATCCAAATTACAATAATAAAAAATAAATAAATTAAGTAACAATACTACAATTTATATTTAAAAAAATAATAATAATATAATAAAAAAATTTAGATTAAAATCATTCCCCTAATTCAATAAAATGTTGGTTTACAGCGGTCTTAAATTTGTTAATGTCATTAATATTAGTTACAGTGCCGGGAAGCTTATTCCACTCTCGAGTTGACCATGGGAAAAAGCTGTTGTTATGTTGGTTACAATTCGAATGGGGTCTTAAAAATAATAATGAGTTACCATTTCTTGAGGTACGAGGCACTGGGGTCAAATACGAGTCCTTCTCGATATCAATGCTTCCATGCACAATACGGTGGAACATTGTCAATCGAGAGAGCCTCCTCCTACTCTCAAGAGATGGCCACTCTAACTCCTTTAACATATTTGTCACGACACCTGGTTCTCTAGAGTAATTATTAAAACAAGACCTGGCAGCGGAACGTTGTATCATATCTAATTTGTACTTATCTTTTTGTAAGTATGGATACCACGCAGAATTTGCGTATTCTAGTTTAGGTCTAACTAGGCTACAATAAAGTTTGGATTTGCAAACTGCAGATGTATGTCTAAAGTTTCTCTTGATGACTCCGAGGGTTTGTTTAGCACTTGTAGTTACGTGTGAAATGTGATTGGCCCATTTTAGATCCTCGGAAAGTATAACGCCTAGGTATGAGTGATGGTGGACCCTATCTAATGTATTATGTTCTCCTGACGTTATAATGTGTAAATTGACGAAAAAATTACGTGTATATAACGTCATAGAATAATTAACCGTATCAGGTTCCAAGTTGAAAAGACTGCACATTTTATACTTGTTCGACTTCAAAGCTAAGACTTTTACATGTTTTTCCTTTATTTCTAGACTGCGAGCAGTCCCTCCTTTTCCCTCCATTGATAGTGAGTTTACGAGCGGATGGAGCGAAGTGAAGAATGTTTGATGCGTGCGAGCAGAAGAATGGCGCACGCATCCAATAATCTTCACTTCGCTCGCTCCGCTCGCAAACTCACTTTCATTGGAAGGAAAAGGAGGGACTGCTCGCAGTCTACTTTATTTCCTTTATCTGTAACTTCCCTAAAGTGACTTTATATGGTAATCGAACAACTCAAGCATGTTAAGGCCTGGTTCAGGGGTCGAACTGTTTTCCTTATTTCAGCACAGGCGAGTATCGTAAGTACGCCAAGTTTCTCACGATAATAGGTATCGCCATTCTTGACTACCACGAGTGGTTTGTGTGTAGTAAAACGTGTCACGTGGTCTGTCACGTGACTTAGAACACGAAATCAGTAAATCAAAAACGCGGCAGCTAGGATGGTGAGTGGATACGTTTAGTTACCGGAGACATTCAAAACGAATTTTTTTTTTTCACACAGTAATGTAGTTTTAGTAGTAGTGTCTCATATACCAAAAACTCCGTTCAAAAAAAATTAATATTGACGGAGAAATACCAAAAGGAAGTTTTTAACCAGAAGTAAAAGGTTCGTTTTGATTGACAGCAGATCAATAAACACATGACAAGTGCTCACTCGCCCGTAACGACGGTGTGGGAAATTGGCACATATTAAATTCATTTCATATACCAATTGTTTACGTTTATTGAGAAAAGTTTTTCCACACACGATTCCACAATTCCATCGGATGTTGGCCTTATATCTTACAAAAAGCAAGCAGGATTCCCTGACCCTTAACTTGAAAAACAAAGAAAACGAGGCCAAACAATGCATACGACTACAATTACAAAGCCAAATAGGAATCCTTGCAAAACCCGACAAGCGTTCGTATTTTCACTTTCAGACAGAGTGCCGAGTGGTCCACATCTGAACATAAAGTAGAATTGATAAGAGCCAGCCGAGAGAATATTTGTTTCCAAGAAAGCTTAGATGGAAACGTAGTCTGGCGGTGACCCTGAATCGATTGAACCACGATCTCGCTATTATTGCCGTGCTGTTTCAAACGCCTGCAAATCGCTGTCTCCTCTACTAACTATACTGGCATTCAAGGCGTCTCTATAGGTGTTCACCTTGGCTTTGCCCCTCGAGGTCTTTTTGTCTTTCCCATTTTTCTAGCCTGGGAAACCAGCTGAACTGCGACGCGTTGCTTTGATCGGAAATCAACATTGGCGGGAAATCTTGACAGATAGTTGAACTGTGATGAGAAATGATTGGCCAAGAGCTTGCTAATTGTTGGAGAGGCGGGGCTTCAGATTCACGTACGATGGACGGGTATATTTTTTGAAGTGCTATTTTCTCGCTTTCGATTTTCAATCAAAATAGAGTTTTTAAAAAGCTCCCACTCAAGAGAAATGTATTCGATTTGTGCGAAATTTTCACAAAATGTCAATTGATATCTCAGCTACAAAACCTTGTCGGGGAATTGGAAAATTCTAAAAAGAGAGCTCTTGACGACGTTTCCCGCATATCTACTCGGATTATTTTTCGCCTTTTCACGGAAAGCATGATAACTTTTGAACTAAATCGAATTTTGAAATTCCCCGACATGGTTTTGTAATACGATTCCTCTGAAATACGACAAAGCAAACAGATTTTTAAACTTTATAATATTTTCGGAGTCGGAACTTCTGAAAGCCATCTCACTAGATCGGAGAAACGGGATGTCGGAAAATTCGATATTTTCAAAGAACTCAAAACGTTTTATGTATTCTTGTAGCCAATTTTATAAGCTTTAAAATGATACATGAATGATTTATCTACGATGTTTCCTCGAGGCGCTACATAATTTAGACTGGAAACGCACCCTGAAGGTATCCGGTAACCTTAAGGTTGAAGCCTTTTACCTAAATCAGCTTAGAAAAGATGACTACAATGTTTCGTTAACGAGTAATTAAAGCGAAAATATGCAAAATAGGTCACGCGACTTTTTGTACCCTTAATATCTCCTTACCTTTATATGATAGTCATGTTTTCTAAGTGTGGTCTGAAACACTGCGGGAGGAGTAATGTTTTAGCATAGTTACTTAATATTCATGTTATCGTCGTAGCCGCATTTCACTTAAACGATTTTATATAATTATGACGTCATCAATCACGAGATACAACAACCACCCACTTATAAAATTTAAGGAAGTTGATATTAGTAGTTATGGTGTCGTTAGATTTAGTTTAAACTGTTATTTCTGTCAGAAAACATTTTTTAACGTAAATCTATTTTCTTTAAATGAACCAGGCCTTAACATGCTTGAGAATTAAATGTCCTATTTCCTCTTATAACTTTAGTTCCTTTTAATTTACGCAAATCAAATCAAATTTTTGGTTTTGTGTTCAACTCGATGGTATCATAGTTTTCCATTTGTAAAAGGGCCTCATTTTCCTATTCCTCCTATTGGCGCGAAATTCAGGCGTATGCTGTAACATCAGATGTTCAATCATCCATCTCAAACACCCACCAAAAACATTGTATCCGTCTCTGACTTCGTGGCATGTTTTATATCATTCTGATTATTCTACACCCTTCTACAAAGCTTGAGGAAGGAAAATGACCCCTTTTTGACCATCGTGAGACCAGTTATGCGGGTCTGAATAATTAAGTGATTGTTGCTAACCATGGCAGATTCTTTAAGTGGAAACTAGAGGCTGCACGCAAGCCTGAACTCCGGCGTTTTCTTTTCGAAAGGTTTAACGCGGACGATCTCATACACCTGCGCGTTTGGCACTTTACAAACGCACAATCAGATACGAAAGTACGCACGCACAGTCGATCGGATATAAAACCCTACACGAGTTAGAACACAAGTAGAACACGAGTGAACACAAGTAGAACACGACTAAACACAGGGGAAGTCAAGTAAGCCAGGATACGGACTATAACAACACAGATAGCCCAAAAATACTAGGATCCAAGTACTGAAGATCTGATCTAAAAGTCCACACTAGTCAGTGCACGAGTTTACAAACACAATCAGGAGCCCATTACCAGGAGCGTCCATCTTCCCCACTGTGTCTGTACCCCAGCACAGAGGTAGATGAGGCTATTTTTAGCATTGCGTTTCGCGCGAAAAAGAACAAAGGTAGGCTATTCTTAGCCAATCAGATAGCTAACGTCACTTCTCATTATCATTCTTCTCACTTTCAACGCGGGAATTCGAATTGCTGGTTTTCACTCAATCCCCAGAGATTAAAATGTTGGTGCCCCAACAAAAGAAGCTAACGAGGAATCTATTGTTTAAGGGCACCAACATGGCGGCAACCTCTTTTCGCGGGAATTTCGAATCTAAAAATAGCCTCATCTACTCCTGTGCTGGGGACCCAACCCATAAGAGAGGAACGCTCCTGGTAATGGGCTCCTGAAAAAATATAATAAAATCATAATAAAAATGGTTTTATCATCTTAGTTGTTTCGGGTTACCTGTGTTATCAGTGCGGTACCCAGGCACCCAGCCCCCAAAAAACTTGCATCTAAATACTATGAGGATCTGATCTAGAACTCCACACGAGTGAACACGAGTACACTAGCGCTTCGTAATTTCATTAACCAACAATTACAATTTAAAAAATATGTATGTTATCGTCTTAATTGTTTCGGGTTATCTGTGTAAATGCCGCGTGAACCTGTAAATGCAGCCGATTGGGTTACTTCCAATGACCCCGTGTGCGCCAATATATGTGGTATCGTTGCAAGTGGGTAATGTTTTTTGATTAGTCTGATACTCAATCAGTCGGATTGTGGTCAACAAAATATTCGTTTGCAGAAGTAACCAAGTGCAACCGCAGTCCCGCAGTCCCATAGTCGATCTGTGAATATTAATCAGGGAACTCGAGCCCGCCTTTCGGCCCCCTAGTCGGGTAGGCACAGTGCACGTGACTATAAGCTACGTAGATGGCGGGAAAAAATCATTTTGGCAAGCACTGGGGAACTCGAGCCGGTTCTGACTCGGGCCCACTCATGCACGTCACATCGGCGCTATTCGGTAGTACGCACACATTCAGCTATAGCGTTAAGGACTTCGGAAAGGTCTCTTGCCAATGACTGGAGGTGACGATCTTGTACAGAACGGAAAATTGGTCGCAAAGCATCTCTAACGACACCTGTAAGAAACATAATAGTAACCAATACGGAAAAGACACTAAAACGGTACGTACCATTCGGATGTACCGATATTCATGAACATCCCCTCCTTACATGGGTATAACAATGCCACTCGGCAACTCCGGATCTCATCCGGCTGTAGCTTTGAGATTCCTCTAAGCTACTATTCCACTCCAAGGAATACATGTATGCCAATCGGCCAGAGACATTTTCTACGAAACGTCATATGTACAGGAGTTAAACCAACTGATCTCAATATATCTCCTTCACCCTGTTACGATGTGAAGAACATTGCCAATCGGAATTCGGTATGAGATATTCCAAACATACCCAGCATACGCTTATTATATGAACAAATGAATATACGCACGATGCTTATAAGGCATAGGAAAACAGTAATATGGGAATGATAGAAAGTAGAACATTTCGTAATGTAATCTTCGGGCGCCACTCAGTTGCAATAGGCAAACTAATACACTCCTATACAAGGAAAACTAGCTGCTATATCAATATAGCCCTAGCGTCAATCCTCACCGCTATCACCGCACTAACGAACTTATCCGAACCAAGGAGTAAATCCTTGTAAAACTTCAGAGAAAAAACATATATAGTTGGCTCTTCGAAGAACTTTGGAACAGTAATGGCCAAAATGCATTAGATGGCCAATAAGGTACGACAACGTACCTACAGCATTGCACGTATATAGTAATATGCCGAATAGCTCTATATCCTGGAGCTAGAACCAGCCAATTATTAAAATGATTAGTCGATACTCTTCCAATAATCTAAATTTACCTTCAGTCTACCTTTAAGTATAGGTAACTGAGAGTTATGTTCGTATATTCAAAGAGATTTTTATCATAATCAAAATTAAGTATTATAAATTCGACTCCCTTTCCCTAAAAACAGATTATCTGGTGACATCACTTGGTCTCCAACAATTAAGTTTATTTAACTTGAACTGTGATGCCCTGATACTCCTAATGACCTCCTGCTGACCAGCGATTAGTCTTGCCGGGATATGAAGTGGGATTGGAAGATCTGTTCTGAAGGTTGCAACCTTGCTGCCTTAAATTGCTGCCCGCAGGAAAAACTAATATCTTCCGGTCTTGCTCTGTTGTATGTCCTAAGGAGGCAAGAGGTGGGCCTGAAACTTGGCTGGAATTGGGCAGAGTAGGAAGTGGAGGCAGAGTAGGCTGATGAGATGCTGTTTGGTGGACTTGCCTTTCTGTTGTTGGCGTTGGTTCTTTTTGCGAATCGCTGTCTGTTCCGCTCTGCTAATGCGTTTCTCATTCTCGGAGTTAGTAACCAGTTCGTCCGACAGATATTCGTTGACCAGATCCCAGCCAGCTACGGATTTGTCGGCTACTGATAAGCTTGTTCCCGTTTTTTTTTATATCAAGTACCAGTTCGAGGCCTTCCAAGCAAGTGTTGCATGACCGTATCAAATCTTCTTTTACCCAAGGCTTGCTAAGCTAATTTAACTGCTTTGTCAGAAAGACCAGAGTTAAACTTAACTACGAGGCTTCGGATTTTTCTCTCAGCTTTTTGGCAATGGAGTCAGTGTTAGACAATGAATCCTCCTGTGTCACGCTTTAACACGTTCAACTTCTTATCGAAGTTGTACTTGAACAGGGCAAATGGTGAAAGGTCTCAGTTGAAACTAAATCAGAGGATATACGTCAAAATCGGGTCCAGTAGATTTCTCAGCATCAGACATTATTTCATTTGGTATTTGGAAGACGAGCGGCGGACATAGGTCTCAAACGGGTGACTGTTTATTACGTAACTCCGACTATATAGTACTGTCCCACTAATGACACCAATGACGTATTGTATCTAAAACAACACGTAACACCCCAGTAGCGGGGTTACGTAACCATGATAAATACACATATCGTTAGTTTAGACAACCATCATGCACCCAGGAATATGATTATCAATAAAAGCAGTTCAAAATCACCTAATTATCCAGCGTCAGCTTGTGAACTGGCAAGAAAACCACTTGTAAACCCTGAAGAAGGTTGGCCGTGCCAGCCGAAATATTGCATGGTTATATAAATTACCCATTACCGTATAATCAGCCTTTCTTCGTTGTTACTGTTTACAAATTTTCGCTGATTAGATCCCTCCAAGGTGATCCGATATTATACTTCGTCCGTTGGTCCCTGCAGTTTTACAGTTTTTAGTAATTATACGTTCAAAAATCCTTACATAAGGTTGAGAGGAGGGGTTTTTACAATTTTAGCTGCAACTTTTTTTTCCCTGAAGATATCGATGAACTGTTTTGGGAAAATCTTCTTCACATAGTGACCAACAATCTAAGATATGATGCTTATCGAGTCGAGAAACTTGATTGTTCGACCATTGGCTCTCGCTAACAGAGAATGGGTATCCGGAGAGACATACATCATTTGTCAAATCTGAGGACATTTTAATTTTAGAGCATTTATGGTAGAAATTGCTTATGCACCGCGGGAGCACTGTCCGTGATTATTGGCGATGATAGAGGTCATAAACTAACAAATGTTAAGTCATATAAATACTTAGGCATTCAATTAAAAGTGGCTATACGGAAATTTTGCTCTCGCTAAACAAGAAAAAAAAAAGGTCGCGCTAAAAGCATTATAAATTGAGGAAAGAAATGGATGAACATTTTAGAGAAAAAATATTATTTATCTGACCATAAAATTAGTTGATGCGCTAATAACTCCTATTTTACTTTACACTGAGTAGCGAAGTATGGGGGGTGGATTGTAAAGAAAAACTAGACAAAGACCCAATTGAGTCAGTCCAAACTAATTTTTTACAAATGGTTCTTAGGCGTTGCAAGTTGTATAGCAACAATGCATGTAGAGCAGAGCTGGGGAGATTTTAATTCCTATACTTTACCAAGCAAAATGTAGAAACTTCAATTTATGGCTGAAACTGAATGACCATGAGCAAATCAAGTTATACTGTACAATATATAACGATATAAAACATAGGGAAAGCAAAGAAGTTTGGCACCAAAAAGTGCCTGCCCTATCATATAGAGCTAGGGGTAATATTGACTAACGTACAAACATCAATTCCTGGAGTCGCAAAACCATTTTGAGTATTATAAGCCAGAGACTAAAGGACATAGAGTACCAAACTCATTGGCTTAGTGACATAAATAACGATAAAAGAAAAGATCCCCGCCAAAGTAATAAATGAAGGACTTTCCGCAGATTCAAGTCCAACTACAATTGTGAAGACTACCTTACACAGGTCACCAATATCAAAACAGGGCGTTATTCGAAACCGTATCAAATATCCGAAGAAAGAAATTCTGATTGCACCATTATCCTGTAGCTAGCTCTATTGTTTTTGTACTGCAGTTCTAAAGGTTGGGGTGTTTTGTATTGCTGGGTAAGCCAATGATCAGTGTCTCGTTTCGAGCGGTACAGGATGGCCATGTGCCCTATTTGTGCAAATGGCGTCGAAGATGAAGAACATTTTTTGATAAAATGTTCAGCAAACCGCAATATAAGAAAAAAACCTTTTCGACCTTTTCAAAATAAAGACGCCTAATGATGCATTTTTACTAATCATAAATCCTCCAAACAAGGATAGAGCTATGCAAAAAGAAATTGCTTAATTTATCTATGAATGCGTAAAAGAAAGAAACTGAAAATGACAATTAACTTTATAACATTTTCTTTATTAATATATCTTGTCTTTTATGTAAATTTATTTGGGTTACTGCCAATGTACACATTAGCACATTGCTCCAAATAAAATCATCTGTCTGTCTGTCACGCGATCACGCCACGCACTGAACTTCGTAATATATTCAGATCCGTTCGATTGTAAATCAGCCGCAGCTGTCTCGTCTAGGACCAGTCTTAGTACAAGTCTCAGCCAATCAGAGAAAATAGAATCACAAACAATTCCTAGAAATTCAAGTCTAGACAAATACCGTTTAATTTCGCAGGAACTTTGTCGATATCATGGCTTTTCTAAGGAGAAGTCGACATTTTATGATATGCTCAATCCTATTTGCGAAATGGCTGCAGTTCTAAGGGGACTACGTACGCCGGTAGAGGTTCCGGGGTAGAGGTTCGTACAATTTCGTAGCTAACACTACCATCAGTAACATAATGACCGAATTTTGACTCACAAATTGAACATACAGTCAGGTAGTTAGTTTAACAACTAGTATACCTAACAGGTAGTGAATGCTGCTCCGCTCAGTTAAGGAAGTGTGTTAGAAGAGAACCTACAGTAGCACTTTGCAATTGGCAGGAAATTGATTACTGGGTGATAAAAATGCCAAGGTGTTACAGATGAATATATTTTGTAGTTTTGGCAAGGGCACCCAACGAAGTTTTCGGTTAAAAAGCTGTTCGGGAGAGAAAGTTAGCCTAAACTTTCGGATTTGAAAAAATTGCCCTAGAAAATTGTTTTCTGAAATACTGGCTCGAAAATTTGTTTGAAATCCCTAGAAAATTATAGGAGAAAAGAGAGACTTAAAAGGTTTCCCCTAAAATATTCGTACGTCCCAATTCGTCTGATCAATAGAGTCAGAACAATCCAAAAGAACCCCTAAAGAATTCGTACCTCCACAAAACTTTACAACATGAAGTTACTTGGGCTAGCAAATTCTTGTTTATGTTCTAGACTACTAACAAATTCGTGGGCCGGGAATATTTTGCCATAGTATTTTCGGTTGACGCGATTTCCACCTAGAAAATCCGAATAGCTAATAGCTTTCTAGAATACGTCAAAAGACATAGTAGGCGCCTTAAAATGCATGGCTAGATGAGCCGAAGACGACTTTCAAAAAGTACTCGTAGGGTGCCCTTGAATCATGAGCACCTCGACTGAATTTATTTAAGTTCTAAACCTATTTAACCATAATTTTACATTTCAGTTATGTCTCGATCCTTCAATTCCAAACATGCCCATGCCCCCGGGCATAGGTGATCAGCTAAGCGGCGCGGCTAACTTCCTCTCGCATAAATGGCCCTATTGTTGCTACCCTATTGCAGATTCAAGGCGAAATCTCCCCTTCAGATTAAAAAAAAAATGGTACCCTGTTCCAGACCAAAACGGTGCGATATAGCGATTTATATACGTAATCGATATTCAGTTATGTCTCCTTCAATTCCAAACATGCCCATGCCGGCCCTCCGGGCATAGGTGATCATCAAAGCGGCGCGGCTTAACTTCCTCTCGTATAAATCCCGACATAACTAATCGATCGAAATCGATCATCGGAAAGCAAATCGATATTAATCGATATAATTAGCTGATTAATATCGATTACTATCGATAATCGATAAAAATCGATAGTCACAACTTTTTAATGCCTGATCTATCGATTATTATCGGCAATTGGTAATCCATCAAGTGTGTGGTAGATTAAAATACCTTCGGTCAATCATTATTTGCGGTGGTAAAATCAGTGGGCCATATACACATATACCACTTCTTTTATAGTGCGACATTAACTGTAATTAGACAATCAGAGCTACCCCGGTTTATAGGTTCTCTCGTGACTGGCGAAAGGCTTTCTTCGCGTAACGCTTGCTTCTCCTCATGTGACGCTTTCATCTCCTTACGTATCCACCTCGTCGCTTCATGGCGTTCTGTCCAGAACCTTTGTGAAGCTCGAATTTTGGCCTAGTTTGATGTCCGTGTGGGTGGCCCCGGTCAAAGTCGTCGATCAAGCTCTGGAAACAGCCGTGACTGGCTTTTCGTTGACGGAAAATGGTACGCTGAACGTGTTTTGACTTTTCATCAGTATTAAATCAAATTGTTTGTTTGTTGTGTGTATTGTGATCAGATCTCTAAACACAGTTTACGCAGTTGATGCCTTCATTCTCTCTCACAGTCAAACCGAGTAGAGATAGTATCAATAATTACTCGGGCTGCCTGTGGCAGCGCCGAGTCTTAAAATGCAAGTCGTTATTATTATTATTATTTTTATTTCATGTCAGACGCGTTCTGCGCATGCGTTAAAGGTCAAATTCCAACCAATCAGATTGCACTGTGCTGGTCACGCAACAATCGCCAGTTTAATGTATTTACATAATTAAATACAGTAAATCAAGATGGACGACGGCGCGAGGAATTTTCTCTCAAATTTGGAGTCCCATCTCTCAAATGTAAGCAGTTTAATGTTTTATTTAAGTTCACTCGTGCGAAAGCCTTCCAACACTCCCAACAGGCTCAGGATATTTCAACTGGCGCTCTTGTTGGAGGTACGTTTCGTAGGTAATAAACACTCACTCGGCACATAATATGATGACCGAAGCAGTTATTCAACTCTCACGGTAAACAAGATTCCTCTCACGGCCGAGATTTTGGTTCGAGAAATTAAAGGCTTCCAACAGTTCCCTTTATAGTTCTGTAATATAATGAGCAGACTGCAGTTTTGGGAAGGAGGGTAAAAGCTTTTAAATAGAGATAAACAAAACGGGCATTTCAGTTAATAATCTTTAGTCCAACAAATACCGATATGGACGCGATCAAAGAGCCGCAGGGTAGAAAGAATAGTAGAGAAATACAGTGATAGCTCCATCATAGGTGGACAGGATACAACTTATAATATGGGACAAATATAGACATAAATTTGAGACACTCATCTATTAGTACTCTGAACCTGCAGAACAGCAGACTAAATTAGGACCGAATTCGTATTTTTTTCGATAAAAAAAAAGAATCAATGCCTTCAGCTGCTTCAGTAAAATTCCTAGTCATATCAGTAATGGTAACTATACCAAGCATTGTTGCTGGGGGAGATGTAAGAGTGAATCCGGCGCTCAAAGAGATATGTCTCGGAGAATGAAGCATCGTTCAGTACATCGCCAGTAGATCAGGTTTCTCATCTTTTCTCGGCCTTTTTGATCACTCACAGGAGGAGCTTTTCTGTTCCAAAACCTTTACAGCAAATTCAGTGAGAAATGTCAGCATTGGATAAATGTTTGTACAAGAGACCTTAAAAGCACAGAACAACGAGACTAGGTCTGGCAATGAAACGTAAGTGGCTATAAATTACTGAAACCCTGACTATGTATCCACCAGTAAACAATGAGAAGGAACTACTGTTCAACCATTAAGTTTACTTGAATTTATCAGTGGATTCTAAATAAATTTTGGAAGCAAAGCCTACATCTACAATGCTTTGATTTATTTTCTGAGCACAAATGAAGTTAATTTCTTTCGGAGCTGCAGGTATTAAATTTCAAAACTCGATAAATGCAAACAATAACATAATGGTTCGAAAGAGCACACCAACATAAGCAAGTTTGCCGAATTTTAGGATGCTATCAGTTCATAGTTTTAATGTATATGCTCTTCCAGCCATAACAGCTTTGGTCTCCGATGAGTTTTATTGAAGAAGATGATTGCACTCGGCATGCGGCTACATTCTTTTTTTTTTTGCCTTAATACAGGAAAACCTGACCTTTGTAACTTTTCAATGTTTAGGTGAAGTCTTACAACGATACTGCATGGGAAAAGATGAGTTTCGGATACAGTTTAAATAGGACTTCACAGTCTATATAGTAAGCATGTCTCGTTGGTTGGCCAGCGAAGATGCAAAACTCGCTTGACAAGATCAACGTTTGTCGCTTTGTTTCAATCCTCTGTATTTCAGCCAAAGTTTAAGCTGTTCGACAGTATAATCATCAGGTTCCCTTTCAAAATATGGTCCAGGAAAGCAGTCATTTCTGGTAGAATAGACAGAGGACGAACTGAAGTGCTAGTCAATTCTTGTAAGTTGATACAAGAAAAGCGGTTTGTTTGTCTGAGTCTTGGCGGGGGGTCTAGACTTGTGACGTAATTACCGCGCTCTGCTATAAGCGTGCGTAACATGAACATGAATATTAAAGTAGAGGTCAACTTCTTTAATTTACATACACGAGAAAAACAAAAATATTAAATTACATATATATATATACTAGGGGAGCAGAGAATGAATGTCACCGCGCTACCAGCCACTCCTAAAGACTGCTAAATTCAGCTAATAATTCTTCCCTTCGGTTATTACTAGAGGATTTCAAATGAAAGTGTAATTTCATCTTCAATCTCATGTGGCCCGAGTGAAAGCCCAGATGGGCTCTTGTTGTAAATTAAATGCACTATTACTGTCTTGAATAAAAACATGCCCAAGCTATATTTAACTGAGAGATTGATACAATCGATAGACATCAATAAAAATCGATAGTCACAAAAAAATCGATTAATTACTATCGATTATTGTCGATTTTATCGAGTTATCGATTTATCGATTAGTTACGTCGGGTATAAATGGCCTTATTGTTGCTACCCAATATCAAAAAATTGTTACCCTGTTCCAGATCAAAACGGTGCGATATAGCGATTTATATACATAATCGATCTTGCGCGAGCGGATGTATAAAATACACTAAAAACACAAATATATTAAACGTTGCATTTCACGGAATTTCATGAGTCACCAAGCCGAGATAATTGTATAAAGGGATATTTTATACCGCAACAGAAAGGAATATTACTACTTAAACTGGTTTATATTCAATACAGTAAATGTTCCAGATAATTTTTTTTCGAACGAGTCACTATTTATTTGGGTGAAAACAGTATGCAGAATAGTTTAATCATAGCTTAACATCTCACCGATACCCCACCGACATATGACCGACACTTTACGATATACCACCGACCCACTATCGGCCGACACATAAACAGCAGGAGGGAAGAAATCGACCGACGTGTCGGCCGACTGTCGACCGACACACGACCGACATGTCGGCCACCCCTCGACCGACAGTCGCTCGCGGGTCGGTCGACAGTCGGCCGATTGGTCGGCCAACCATCGACCGATACGTCGGCCGACATTGCGTACAGTACACACGATCCAATAATCTAGCTTAGGCCCAGTTTAAATGTCAAACCTCGTGTGTCAAACTCAACCCACATTGAGTTTTCTAATTTCCGAGCAACACTTACTCCAATCACTGTTATATATATAACACACGGCTGTTTCAGCATGAAGATTTCGTTCGGCTAACCACCCAGCTCCCTTGGGTATGCAAGGGTATTGAATGATTAACCATGAAGTTATTAGGGTAAAATGTGGGGTTTTCCGAGAAACCATGTACTATTAATCGGATTATCATACAGCTGATTGTTATACAACGGCTACCTCTACACAATCTTGGCCGGGAAAAAAATATGTCGAACTCACTTCGCTAAGCCATGATTACTACTAGTTTAAATCATAATCCCTGGCCTTGCGAGCAGCTGTGGACAAACGGAAAGGAAAACAAGAAACGGAATAATCTAGAATGCGCAAAAACTCAAAGTGCCGCCGACTGAAATGAACATATTTTCGCTTCTGTCATAGCTTGTATACAGTCTCGCGGAAGCTCTTTTCGATCATGGAAACGAAAACCATTTCAAAAGCTTGCCGGCACTTTTATATACTATTAGCCACCTTAAATTAGGCGCTTGAAGAGAGTGCGAGATCAGCAATTGCATCGAACAACAAAGACCTTCAGTACCGGTGCGATATCTGAGACTGAGCACATTAGTACCGACAAGCTTCTTAGTGAATGCCCTCTTACATCACGGCTCTTTTTAGGTGTATCAACGACAATGAACTACAGCAAAACAATACGTATACCCTAAAATACAAAGAACCCTAACCCCAGAATAGAGTTGAAGAGTAGTTGATATTCTTCTTCTTCTCTGGTGGCGATTTAAAGCTAATTCGACGAATTTTAACCTGCTCATCGACCTACAGGTCCCGCGAGTGTCCCAAACGTGTCGAATCTGATTGGTTGACCATGTCACGTGTTAAATCGGGACAAAGAGACACGTGTTAAACCAACTCGCGACGACAAAAAAAATAAAGGAGGTAGTATATATAGTTGTGCCCAGTTTCACACTCCAAACGAACGAATTTCAGCTGTGGTAAAAGTGTCAGGTTTGATCGAGGCAAACGTCACACTTGTAACAAAACAAACCGGACAAATTCTTCACGCTTCAAGCTTAAACGGAAATGGTAGTATTTGGCATCGGATTCCCATACAAACACTGTATTTCACGTCATGTTTTGCACCTCATTCAAAGTGTCGGCCGAGCGAACTGGTCTATAATCCGAAAAGGAAAATAGGCCCAAATCGCTAATAAACGACAAAAGACAACATATAGAGCAAAGGTACGTTTATTTCAGTTGATTTTAACCTATCAATAGTAGTACAATTCGTGATTTCCCCCGTTTAGTAGTTCCCCTATATTATACTGACAAATACACACAATTAGAGCTTGGGTTGCCTGTGGTACTACAGAAAAACACCTGATAATAACTGAGCCGATCCACTCTACACATTGGCTTAATCCGCTCCTTTATTGTAGAGCACTATCTTGGTTTCACCGGTGAACTGCAGAAAAAAAGACGAGTGCCCATTAGAGGGAGAATGCTTGACGAAAGAAATTATCTACCAAGCCACAGTTACTACCAAAGACGCAACAGAGACATACGTAGGACTGACAGCGACAGAATTTAAGACCAGATGGAGAAATCATCAGATGTCGTTCAAGCACGAAAAACGGAAGAACGATACTGAACTCAGTAAATATTTGTGGCACTTAAAGGGAAAGCAGGAAAACTACAAAATCAAGTGGAGAATCCTCGCCAAGGCAAAGTCCTATTCAAATCTCACGAAGAGATGCAACCTATGTACTGCAGAAAAACACCTGATAATAACTGAGCCACATAAGGCAACCTTAAATAAACGTAACGAACTCGTATCAACATGCAGACATCAACGGAAATATATTCTCAAGTATAATTAAACGTAATATACCATGCGCGCAATCACTTTAATGTGCGCACTCATTTTACGGCTTATTTCGAAGGTTTGCCCAACCAATCATATTGTCGTAGCTCTTAACAATGCTCCGATTTGTGGAGATTGGCGTAACATAAAACACGATCACTTTAGAGCGCGCAACTATTTAACGGTTTATTGACGTGATCATATTATTGTTGTAGCTCTTAGCAATGCTTCAGTGTATAGAGATTAACTGAAGAGTGGATCGACTTCACGTCGGTCTACGAAACAGATTTGTATTAAATCTATGTACTCAAAAATTGAGTAGTCTACACATTGGCTTAATCCGCTCCTTTATTGTAGAGCACTATCTTGGTTTCACCGGTGAACTTCACCTATATATATATATATATATACAGTATACAGCAAATTGCAAAAATTATGGCACATTCGGATCAATATAAATATAAATCAGAAACATATCTAAAATTATGGGATGGTGTTACTGATATTTTTTTCAAGTTGCCTACCCTCAAGGCCTTCTGAAAAAAATATCAGTAACTCCATCCCATAATTTTAGATATGTTTCTGATATATTTATATTGAACAGAATGTGCCATAATTTTTGCAATTTGCTGTACATGTATATATATATATATATATATATATATATATATATATATATATATTACTATTTATACAGCCGTTTGCAAAAATTCTGACCCCCTTACCGTATATAAATATATATCAAACATATATCTAACATTATGGGATGTCATTGCTGATATTTTTTTCAAGTTGCCTATCATCAAGGGCTTCAGAAAAAAATATAGGAAGAGGTATCCCATAATGTTTGATACATTTTTTATATATATTTATATATGGTGAGGGGGGTCAGAATTTTTGCAAACGGCTGTATATATATATATATATATATATATATATATTAAATTGACGCTTTTTATAATTTATTCAAAATATAACTCATTTCGAAGACATTATGCATGTTACTCTGATTTTAAAATGTTACCCCAGTCTAATGATTGAAAACTAAAAATATGGTTGTCACAAAAATTAAATAGTCACTTTATTAATATTGTTTACCGTAAATGCTCGAATTAGCGCCCGGGGAGCTAATTAAGTTTGTCTACCCTTAGAGGGGCGCTTATTTAATTCTTGTCCTTTATTACCCAAACAAACGTAGCAAGGATATCTATACTCATATGGACATTTATGTAAAGGCGTGTAGAAGAACAGCTGTTCCTTTGAAAATACATTATAACTCACATCTCACAAAGGTGGCGGCGGCGTATTAACAGAAAGTGGGCTTTATGAGGGGCACTAAGTAAAGGGGGCTCTTATTTGAAGCTAGGCGCTAATTCGAGCATTTACTGTATTTCCATTTCCATTTATTTTCTTTTTTTCATAGGTCAATTACATACAACGTGAGAATCGAAGGCAGTTGGTACAGTCTAAGTTGTCATGAATGATGAGAACAAGAAAATGTTTTCCCGGTTTTTCGTATTCTATGGAGGACAAGGAAAACTAAATTTGACCAATGAACAGCACGTTTGCCTGTACAAAGAGTGTCTTGAGATGGCACGCCATCTTGAAGAAATCCGTACTCAGCTGATAGCATGTATGGCATTAGGTGAATTATTCAACAAGATGTCACGATTTAATGAGGCTATAAAATACTGCGAAGAAGTAATAATGTTCGGAACCAAGACGAACCAATTAGACGCCCTCTTTGTTCATAATATACTCGGTAACTGTCATTATTGCCTAGGACAGTACGATGAAGGTATCTATCATTTTGAAATGAACCAGAATATTGTAAAACAGACTGGGAACAAGGTTGACGAGATTGGTAGTTATAATAACATTGGTGCCTGTTATGATGCTCTCGGACAGCATAGCAAGGCTGTACATTATTATGACATGGCCCTGAACATGACAAAGGAGACTGGGGATAGGTCTGGTGAGGGACGTGCTTATTGTAACCTTGGTACAGCCTATTATTCTCTCGGACAGTACGACAAGGCTCTTCGTTATCTCGAAATGAGTCTAAAGGTCGCAAAGGAGCTTGGAAACAGAGAAAGTGAGGGAGATGCTTATAGTGGCCTTGGAAACTGTTATCAATTCCTCGGACAACACGAAAAGGCTCTACAATATATTAAAATGTCTCTGGACATCGCGAAGGAGGTTAGAAACATGAAAGCCCAAAGAATTGCTTATGGCAATCTTGTTCACTGTTATAATTCTCTTGGACAGTATGACGAGGCTTTACATTATAATGAAATACACCTTAACATTGCAAAGCAATTTGGAG
Organism: Actinernus sp. WN-2022; assembly: GCA_030867875.1. Classification (NCBI taxonomy): domain Eukaryota; kingdom Metazoa; phylum Cnidaria; class Anthozoa; order Actiniaria; family Actinernidae; genus Actinernus; species Actinernus sp. WN-2022. The sequence goes on from JAOWCC010001589.1 coordinate 23,595,248, forward strand.
ACAAAGACAGCGAGGGAGTTGCTCATTCTGGGCTTGGCACCTGTTACCAACATCTCGGACAGCACGACAAGGCTATGTGTCATTTTCAAATGTGCCTGAACCTTGCAAAACAGACTGGAGACAAGGATGCTGAGGCAGCAGCTAATAGCGGACTTGGTAGCTGTTGTGAAAACCTCGGACAGCATGGCAAGGCCATACAACATCATGAAATGTTCCTGAACCTAGCAAGGCGGATTGGAGATAAGGACGGCGAGCAAAGAGCATACGGTGCTATTGGTATGAATTATCTTTCTCGTGGACAGCTCGACAAGGCAGAGCTTAATTTAGGAAAATGTATAAGACTCTACGAGGAGATGTTTAAAAATGAGGTACCCAAGCAGGATCAATTTAAAATATCCATTCGTGAAAACTTTATTAGTGCATACGCAGCATTGATCAGAACCCTTCTGCTTCAAGACAAAATAGAACAAGCTCTTGTTATCGCCGAAAGAGGACGTGCAAGAGCTTTAGCTGATCTTATGTTCACCAATTATTCCATCGGATGCATTGAAGTAAATGAAGCCAAAGTGTTGACCCTGTCAGAAATTCGTGAAGTGGTCAAGGCTCTTGGAAGTACAGTCTTGTTTTTCTCGTTGGAAATTCGAGAAATTTGTACGTGGGTATTGCAGCCAAATGGAGATGTACAATTTAAGAAAAGTCAGCATAAAATTTTATCAGAAACGAGAAAGGATGGTTTGTTACTGGATGACACTCATTTAGTCAATGGTGCGTTAAACATGTTGATTCATGAAGTTCACAACGTACTCGGTGTACATTCCAATGTGAAGTGCGAAGATCGCTCACTATCGTTTCTTTATTCAGAAGAGGTGGTAGGGCAGGGCAGCACGAACAAGCTGAGGCACATGTCATCTACCACAATACGTGAAGGCATGTCTGTTCGAGAATCAAACATATCCCTTTCTTCAGCAGCCTATCAAGATAGGGAAACAACTATGGCAACGCACCGAGAAATTAAACATCTGCAAAATCCGCTTAAAGAGTTGCATCAGATTGTGTTTGGACATGTGCGAGATCTTGTTGAAGGATCGCAAGTTGTTGTCGTGGCCGAGGGCCAACTTCATCTAGTTCCATTTGCCGCCCTTCTCGATCAGAATGGACACTACGTGGCAGAGTCCTTGAAAGTGAGGCTTGTTCCATCACTAGCAACAGCAAGAATGATGACGGAGCACGCACAAGAACCCAGAAGTGGATTGGAGCCCTTGATAGTAGCAGACCCAGAGGTTGGTCAAGTTACGATTGGTGATCGAACGATTTGTCCGCCGAGACTACCGCATGCAAATGCTGAAGCCCAAATGGTCGGCCAATTGTTTAATACTCAGCCTCTAACGGGAACAAATGCAAGCAAAGTAAAGTTTCTTCAAAATCTTGAAACAGCCAATTTAATACACATCGCATCTCACGGGGATATGAGAAAGGGAGAAATCTTGCTCGCCCCGAAGCCAAACACCGATAGAAAGAATCTCAAGAAAGAAGATGTCATGTTGATGATCTCAGATCTCGAACACAAACGCTTGAGCGCAAAGCTGGTTGTACTTAGCTGCTGTCACAGCGGCCGTGGTGAGGTTAAAACCGAAGGCGTTATCGGCATTGCTCGTGCTTTCATCGGAGCTGGCGCTCGAGCAGTTCTCGTGGCGCTCTGGGCGATTGACGATGAGGCCACCTACTTCTTCATGAGTAGGTTTTATGAGCAACTAAGAGATGGAGTAATGGCAAGCGAGTCACTCAACAAAGCCATGGAAGCCATGAGGAAGACTGGAAAATTCTGCGAACCTCGGTACTGGGCACCTTTCATTCTCATAGGCGATGATGTTAGTCTTTCTTAGTATGTCACGCGGATGAAATAGCAGTAGAGTTTGTAAGCTTCATGACACCGTTTATAACAAACAAGTATTTCACAACTGCTAGAGATGTAGTGACGTTAATTATATTCTCGCCTGCTAAAACGTCTGAAACATGCTTGTGCATGCTGCAGATAATTTTATTGATAGAATTAGTTCGTCAATCCTGGAAGGAAGTAGTGCGCACCAAAATTTAATGTATATTTATAGACCAGTTCGCGGTAAATTCCGACATTTTGAAAGGGGTGCAAACATGGCGCGAAATAAAGTGTTTGTATGGGAATCCGATGCCAAGTAAAATCCGTAAAATCGAATTTCTGAAATATTTTTCAGTTACAAACTTAAGGTATCAGGTAAAAGAATAACTGATCGAAATTCAAGGGATGTAGCTGTGCTGGGAAAACGAGTCAATTTACAGACAATGTATGGAAAACTGAAAACACGATTGCACGCTTCCCAGCACAGCTACATCCCTCAAATTTCAATCAGCTATTCGTTTACCTGATATCTTAAGTTTGTATCTGACGAATATTTCAGAGATTCGATTTCACAGTTTTTATTTGGCATCGGATTCCCATACAAACACTGTATTTCGCGCCATGTTTGCACCCCTTTCAAAATGTCGGAATTAACCGCGAGCTGCATGGTCTATTGGGGTGGGATCTGGGTACGAGATTACTACTGGTGTACAATGTCTTAAAATACATGGTTCGATGATAAAACCAAGCTTACCCTGGACGAATAATGAAAGTTAAGCCTTCTCAAAGCGTCACGCTAGTGCAGCTGTGAAGAACTGAAGGGTTTATTACTCGCCCGAGTCTAAATATCACAAGTTGGAAATTACATTAATGTAGATCTAGTATACTGCTATCGATGTGGGATGAATTAGTAGTAGTTTGTCAGATGGTTACTGCGCCGATGCATCACATTCGGTACTCTATTACCTTTCAACTTCTTCTTATAAAGGAAGTGTTATTGGCCCCCAAAATACACGAAACGTTTCAGAATTTGCTGTATTTCTTGCTTTCTAAATGGCACGTGGTACATCCAAACAGTGACGACTACTGAACGAAGATCTGCCCGAGCAGATATATGCAGTAGTCGCATCTGGCAGATTTAAAGCAGCTAGACCGGATCAAAACTAGGCTCCAGACAGATCTAATGCAGAAATCGAAACAATGTCTCGAAACACAATATATATCGGGTCAGATTTGTGGAGGCATATTAAGATAAGAAGTCAAAACTAGCAGCTATTAAACGAAGTTTTTAAAGCTTTTTGCATGTGATGTGGAAAACATTAATAGGCTCTAGCTAGTCTTAATTATCTCTGCATGGCGGTGGCATAGGCGAATGGTATATACTGACAGATAGTTAGATTTTAAAAAGTATAAACACAAAGTTAAGATAAACGAACGCCAATTTCGAGGGTTATACCTTGTATAGGAACGAGTATATTGCTATGTAAATGATTTGGTTTGCAGTACCATACAAATATAAACAAATGCATAATTTGATTCGCAGTAAAGGGCCTCAACGCAATCGGTTGTTTTTGCAAGGCCAACGCGGCGTTTAGCCTACCCGGTAAGGCAATTTTTCTGTCACTGGACGGAAGTCTGTTAAATTTACGGACTTTGCATAGTTAGTATCTTCGTTCCTATGCAAGTTATGACCTGCACAGTTGGCATTCTTACTAGTAATGTGCTCTTCCCAAGAAACCCGAACCGTGAGTTTCAACGTGTTGTCTGGGGGACCGAGTACAAGCTGCGCGCAGTTTCTAGTTGATAGAAATTCAATGCTGCATGGTGTAGCCTGATTGCAGGGTAGCGATTGTGCTTACGGGTGTAGGGTTGATCCTGTGGTGGGAGAAAGGAGGGAGAGAAGAGAGCAGCGGAGATAGAGGAATAGAAGAGTCTGCCGTAAAACCCCCTTTATATTGAAGTCCATGCATTCAAGGACTAACGGGATCAGTTCTCCAAGCTTAAAGTGATTGGTTCATTAGCCCAAGGAGAATCGAGAAGTGCTTCCCAACACCTAATTGAGAGTCTACTAGCCTGCGTAGCGGGCCCTAAAGGAGGAAAAGAGAGAAGAGGGAACCTCCTTTCTTTCCTTCCCCTCTCCCACGTCTCTTCCCTCTTCCCCATTCCCCATTCCCCATTCAACCTTTTCTTCCTGCTGCAAACATAGCGCCATTTTTAATACTTTGAATAAATATTTCCTGCATGACTTTAATTTATGAAGGTCAGAATAATACATCAACTTTATAAATACAGTTCCATAAAAATAAAACCGAAACAAAATGGTAAATAAGTATGAATAACGTAAGTTAGTAGAGTCTAAAGAGGGGTGGCTAGCCGCCCAATCCAATCCAACCCCCCAAATCCGCCCCTGGGGGATGCAGGTTGGCGCAGTGGAAAAACACTCCCCTCTCACCGCTGCGGTCCTGGGTTCGATTCCCTGCTCGGAAAATAGCATTTACAAACAGGTTTTGCTAATAACACTACCGATCTCGTTCAAGGATTTTGAATAAATGAAGTCAGATATGTTTTTGCTCTCCAGTACAACCACGTGATTTGTTAGCTGCAAAGGGCTTATTGGGCTTCGAGGAACTCGGAATCCAAGCTCAGATTTCGTTTCAGGTTTTCGACTTTAATTAAAGGGCTGGCATTAATTAGGATGGGGATTCTGATTGGCTGAATATAGCAAATAGCGCAAAATGTCATGCATTTTAATTGGCTAAGCTTCATCTAGTCATGGAACACCGCTTTTTATCAAATGAGTCTTTCAAACTGTTTAATATTTTTCTAAACTCAATTTTCCAATCTCTGCTTTCTGGTTCCAAGATTGAACTACTAAACAGTTGTCATCATGGATAATTCAGACGGGTGTCGCGACTGTAATATTTGGCAATTAAATGATTTTGTTACTTAAACCGTTCCGCTTTGTGCGATTCAAGCCAATTTCGTTTACGAATTCGGAGCTCGAGAGCGTAAAAACAATTGCGAAATAATTTAGTATCGTTTTAGTATTCCTAGAAGGTATGCAACAATACGTCCCAAGGCATAACGGTCGGTATATTTTAACGGAATAAATCAGTAAAATATTTTCTTCAAGCATAGTTAATAGCGTCGGTAATGGTTGGGAAACCCTGCAAACTTCAAAGGGGCTAACAAAGATGCTGCGATTTATGTTGGAAGGGGGTAAGACAAAATATTGTGCACGGCCATAGTTAATTAGCGTCCCCTGAACCAACACGTTTCTATTGGCTGATTGATCAACATATTCCAATATCTATTGTGTTGTGTGCACGGTCACGGTTGGAAAAAGCGACCAAAGAAGGTCGCTGGGTTTCATAACCATATCACTCTTTTAAACTATGCTCCAAGGAAGCAGGTAGTCGTTTTTATCTTTTTCTTTGAACCATATCTTCAACGTGCTGCGTATGAATACGGCTGTAAAGTACCTAAAACATGTTCCTCTGTATATTTTGGGAAGAAGTTCCCTACTTGCTCCAAAATTTCTTCCGATGCCTGTCATTATTGGGTTATAGGCCTCTTGCAGCTGAGCGGCCACCTGACCTTGTCAATCAATACTGTGCTAGTGATAATATGGATGCCAGAAATGGAAAAACAAGCGAAAATTAGTAACCAAGGCAAGATTTAGATGAAATCATAACTGTAAAACTGAAGCAAAGCCATTTCGTAAATCTACAAATTGAACAATTTATGAGGCTGGAGGGCAAGCTTTTTTGATTGACAAGGTCACATGACCACTTAGTATTGGCGGATAGTATCAGCCAATATAAACTTTTAGCTTGTCTAATTGTGAAGTAGAAAAAAAAGATCACAATAAAGGGCCATTGGAAAATTTGTACTCTGTGTTTTGAATTATTTTATAAAAGAAATTTTATCTAAACACTCGTGGAAATTTGGGAGAACTCGAAATAGCAGTCTTTATAAGCTTGTGTTCCCATTTCTCATTCTCCCAAACTTCCACTCGTTTCTAAACTACGGAAACATGGACAATGCTGTCTATTTCTTTAATATCATTTTCTTTAATTTACTGTGACTTAGGTTTCGTGCTTTCCTTAATAGTTCTAGTCCCAGTAAACAATGGGACAACACAGATAACTACCACAATAACCAGCACATTCTTGAAATATCCCGCTATGTAGAAGGCAGCTTTGTTCCACTGAGGTAAACTAAAATACTCCAAAAACGGTAACAAAGAAACAGATAGGATTATTTCTACAAGACATCGAGAACGTAATTTAGGCAAAATATTATTATGATCAATCTTGGAGGGACTATTTTGAGGACTTGAAGGTCTTGTGGAGGTGCTGGAAGCAAAAGTGTTGAGAAGAGAATGAGCCACCCCAATTCCAAATACAGCTCCTGTGTCTCGGACTAAGGAATAAAATGGTGTGGTATCAAGGTGTACATACTCTGGATCGACACACCATTTTTGAGCTTTCTGGACTGACAAAGAGGGGTCAAATATTGCAAGAGAAAGAATAAAGTAAAATACCAGAGCTAACGAGACAAGGATAAGAGATACAACCGTGCACTGGATAAATCTAGTGAAATCTGCTTCTGAGTTATGTACGAGAGAGTGATGCCTACTGCTACACCTAAAATAACTTGATGGGGGAAATGAGTTGCAATGAAAACTCGGGATATTGACACAAGTGTGATGACCACAGCAAACAATAACCAGGCAAAGACCTGAACAATGTTTCTAGAGAAAGAATGGCTTGAAACTTGAAGAAAACAGCACAGTTGTCTTGTGATGAATGGCATCAACGTGAACAGGACAGAAGTCGTAACCATGGCATGTCCAGAGGGAGATCCAGCAATACAATGCAGTTTACACCTCAGCTCAAATTAGGTTTAGAACTGATATCTTAAAGAATATGGCCCAACCATGCTGCTTTGCAGCCTTTTATTTCCGCTTCGTGAAACTATCAAAACTAAACAGGAAAACTACAAAAGAAACTTTCAAAAAACAGATTCAAACTGAAAATCACACCAAACAACATGACTGTAACGATTTTCAAAAGATTGGAAGACATCTCGTACAAAACCGATTTTTCAACAGACTACTGTGTAGGATCCTGTAGGATCCTACACAGGGACAGGATCCTGAGCAGGATCCTGAACAGGAACAGGATCCTGAATAGGATCCTATGTAGGAATAGGATCCTGAATAGGATCCTACATAGGAACATAATCCTGAATAGGATCCTATGTAGGAATAGGATCCTGAATAGGATCCTACATAGGAACATAATCCTGAATAGGATCCTATGTAGGAATAGGATCCTGAATAGGATCCTACATAGGAACATAATCCTGAATAGGATCCTATGTAGGATATAGGATCCTGAATAGGATCCTACATAGGAACATAATCCTGAATAGGATCCTATGTGGGAATAGGATCCTGAATAGGATCCTACATAGGAACATAATCCTGAATAGGATCCTATGTAGGATATAGGATCCTGAATAGGATCCTACATAGGAACATAATCCTGAATAGGATCCTGAATATAAGGATCCTACATAGGAACATAATCCTGAATAGGATCCTATGTAGGAATAGGATCCTGAATAGGATCCTACATAGGAACATAATCCTGAATAGGATCCTATGTAGGAATAGGATCCTGAATAGGATCCTACATAGGAACATAATCCTGAATAGGATCCTATGTAGGAATAGGATCCTGAATAGGATCCTACATAGGAACATAATCCTGAATAGGATCCTATGTAGGAATAGGATCCTGAATAGGATCCTACATAGGAACATAATCCTGAATAGGATCCTATGTAGGAATAGGATCCTGAATAGGATCCTACATAGGAACATAATCCTGAATAGGATCCTATGTAGGAATAGCATCCTGAATAGGATCCTATGTAGGAACAGGATCCTACATAATAAAAATATAGGAACATAATCCTGAATAGGATCCTATGTATAGGAGCAGGATCCTGAATAGGATCTTATGTAGGAATAGGATCTTGAATAAATATGACCCTGATTCCTATATAGGAATCCTTAATACAGGATCCTGAGTAGGATCCTACATAGGAACAGCATCTTGAATAGGATCCTAAAAAGGATCCTACATAGGATCCTATATATACAGGATCCTGAATAGGATCCTACATAGGGATGGCATCTTGAATAGGATCCTGAAAAGGATCCCTACATAGGATCCTATACAGGAACCTATACAGGATCCTGAATAGGATCCTACATAGGAACAGCATCTTGAATAGGAGCCTAAAAAGGATCCTACATACGGATCCTATACAGGATCCTGAGTAGGATCCTGAGTAGGATCCTACATAGGAACAGCATCTTGAATAGGATCCTAAAAAGGATCCTACATAGGAACCTAAGCAGGATCCTGAATAGGATCCTGAATAAGATCCTACATAGGAACAGCATCTTGAATAGGACCTACATGTACATGCATGTACATAGTTACATGCAGCACCTAATTGAATAGGAATCCTACATAATTAAGTAGGATTCCTATGACATAGCAAATTCTTGAAAAATTATATAATCTTTCTAGGATCGGAACAGAATCCTTATAAGAATTAACTGAAAAATGTCATGCTCAATTTTTGATGACCCCTCCCCCCAATGATTTCCACTCTAGCTTACTATGCCCCCCCTAATTTTCTGCATTAAAATTGGGGACCCACCCCCTTTTTTCACCAGCCAGCCCCCCTCCCCCCTGTAATTAATGATCAGTTCCTGATGTTAATTGTTGTTGAAAGGATAAAAAAAAGCTCTAACATAACGATGACTTCTCCTGGTTGTTTTAGATTAAAGATTTTATATTACTCACCAAGTAGGCTGGCTTGTCCAAAAACAAATTCCCATTATTTAATTAAGCAAAATATTTTCATCCAGCCCCTTAAAAGTGTGCTTTCATTGAGAAATTTGAATATGAACATGGAAGAGACAAAGTTCCACTTTAACCACAGGCAGTCCAAGCTAATGATTGTTACAAGGAATGTTATGGGATTTTTTAGAACAAATCTGAAACTGTAGTAAAACAGGAAATAAAGTCATGAAATATTACCTGTGTGTTAAGAAGTTGTTCCTGTTCATCGCTGATGTGTTTATTTTTGGTTTGAGGCAATTCTATAATCGTTTTGGCTTGGGCTGCCTGTGCTTCAACCGAGTGGCCTAGAACCAAGTCTATATCCATATTTGGTAACAGTTGCACATTTCAAATAGCAAGAGGCCATTTTGTTGCTGGAGTTTTAAACTCGCTTAGAAGGTCATTTCAACAGCATTTCAACAGCATTTCAATGCCAATATTCATCAGATGAAAGATAATAATAACTGCTCCAAGTGAGAGGCAGTTTCAGTTCTGGAAGAGATGAATTCCTGAAGAAATGGTGAGCAGAAGTTTATGTTAGGTTCGTTAATTTGTTCATGTTGCTCACACTAAAAGATGAATTGCTATGGCCTATACTATTATTACTAGCCCTGTATATATACTCGAACCGTATACTCTGATCTGTAGTCAGTGTACTTGAATATATTCCAAGATATATTTGAAGAAACTATTTATGAAAGCTTCCAAAAGGTCAAGTGAAGTTTACGATTCCAATCGAAATTTCTTCAATAGTAATTCAAACATTTTGCCTTTTTGGAACGACAAAATTCACATTTTCATGTCCCAGCTCTTGTTAATCCCTTTTCAAACTTTATCATTCTAGAATGTTTGATGTTGGAGTGCTTCTCAATACAATCAGCCACAAAACCGAAGTTATTTTGGTAGAAACGGAAGTAGGATGCATAAAAATATTTGTTGGTTTCCGGTTGGCAAACCGCACGGGACTTTATACACCACAGTACTCATCTAAAATCGTAATTCTTATTGTGGTTAATTCTTTTTACAGGTTTTGGAATAAAGATCAAGGACCAAAGATTTTAACCCTTCCAGCCCCAAAAGTGAAATCCAAATTATTTTCTCTATACATTTGGATACATTTTGATCAACTCCAAATACTCATGATCTGCCTGCTTCCCCTTGATCACCCTTGGGGCTAAAGGGTTAATTCTTGAAATTATCACCAACAATGAAAGCTAATCAGGGAAAAGTTGACTGCCAAGTAGTGAGTGAAGATCACAATCATTTTTATTAAAAATGTATAGTTTGTAAAACCTATAGCTATAATTTATGTAATAAACTAAAAGTTAAAAAGTTAGAATGGCATGGAACATTCATATTAACTCTGTTACTTTTTTTTCCAAACCTAAGCTATACACCTGTATATAGTTGTTCTCTTTACATACAATGTGTTAGTCGTTTTTGCTTTCATCTTAACCACTCCACATACATCTACACATGTATGTACATTTTGTACATGTGCAAATTTCCTCAGTTCATTACAAAATCGCTGAAAATAACTGTGTATTCCAAGCACATTCAGTGGTTTTTAGATTTTCTCGAAAATCTATAGCCTGGGAAACCAGCCGACTCTTATCGCTTTCCCACTTGCAAAAGAGACGTCTGGGCAACGAGGCAGAAAATTTCATACTGATGACGTAGCAGATAGCTGTTTCACGATGCATAAATTAGTTGCAATTCTCAGAAGCCGAATGCGAACAACAGTTCTTTTCAAGGAATATAACTACCAAGGCTGATCGCTTGCTTGGCAGTGGATCACTGCCAAGAACAACCACGAAATTCAAGCCTATTTAGTGTGTGTAGGTACATGTAGCTTGTCTGCTTCGTTCTTTCATGGCTCAGCCCGGTCAAGCAAATTTGTTCTACGACTGTCAAAACATAATAGTTGTTTATAATTTCAAAACCTACACACATCACAGCAGGCCACTTTTCAAGCCAGCTCTTTTGTGAGGTCAGTAAGCCAAAGATGCAGTTATTTTCAAGGTATACTATCGAGGATCCCCATTTGCTTGGGTGAACGGCCATCATGTTCGTGATTCATAGTGCACTTGCATGTAATATTTATTCATAGCCTAGATTCACTCCCAATCAAATAAAGATCCGGCTTGAAAAGTGGCCCTGAACGATTTATGCAGCAACAACTCATTCAGTGTTCTGTGATAGTTCAGTGTGGGTAGGTTTATTGATATGAAATTATAAACAACTATGACAGTATACCTTTTTGATCACTTACTTGTAAATGTTTTGACAGTACAACATTTCGCTTTACTAGCTAAGATTATCTATCTAGTCAGATTCGAAAGCTCAAATTTCATCTCAAAAGTCACTGAAGTCCAAATAAGGTGATGGAATTCCTACATTTTCCATGAGATGCAGTTTTTGTTACATATTAAGTCTCAACTCCGTAATTTTGATTCACTAAGCAATAACTTCTTTATAGTGTGGCCCAAAGGGAGTCCAATAAAATGTAAGGTTCTTAGAGGTGAGGTCTTACCCTCTAATTTAGACAACATTAACTTTAATTATTAGTAAATGGTCAGACTAATTTACATGTAGTTAACTTATCGGAACCATCAAGACTCAGACTAGTAGAATATGACATTTTTGAATTTGACTACATGTACACATGTGTATTGTATATACATGACTGTACAATGTACAGTTTGTAAATGAATACTTTTAACTTATTTATAGAAATAGGAGTATTTCACTGTCTGGCGATTGTAATGATACATGTAACTCACTTACATGCATGTTTCTATTTATAATAAACTATACATAGAGTTTTAAAACAATAATTACTGTGTTATTTTCATCATTGTTTAATGACAACTATGGTATACGATTTGGGTGTAAGGATCCTACAGGAATAGCCCAGGATCCTACAGGAAATAGCCCAGGATACTACAGGGAATATCCCATGATCCTACAGGAACAGCCCAGTATCCTACAGGAAATAGCCCAGGATACTACAGGGAATATCCCAGGATCCTACAGGAACAGCCCAGTATCCTACAGGAATAGCCCAGGATCCTACAGGAATAGCCCAGGATACTACAGAGAATAGCCCAGGATCCTATAGGAATAGCCCAGGATCCTAACGTATCCTATAGGAATAGCCCAGGATCCTACAGGAATAGCCCAGGATCCTACAGGAATAGCCCAGGATCCTACAGGAATAGCCCAGGATCCTACAGGAATAGCCCAGGATCCTACAGGAATAGCCCAGGATACTATAGTATCCTATAGGAATAGCCCAGGATCCTACAGGAATAGCCCAGGATACTACAGAGAATAGCCCAGGATCCTATAGGAAATGCCCAGGATCCTATAGGAATAGCCCAGGATCGTATAGGAATAGCCCAGGATCCTATAGTATCCTATAGGAATAGCCCAGGATCCTACAGGAATAGCCCAGGATCCTACAGGAATAGCCCAGGATCCTACAGGAATAGCCCAGGATCCTACAGGAAATAGCCCAGGATCCTACAGGAAATCGTTCAGGATCCTATAGGAATTGTGTAGGATCCTGAGTAGGATCCTGAGTAGGATCCTGAGTAGGATCCTGAGTAGGATCCTGTAGGATCCTATAGGATCCTACAGGATCCTGTGTCAGGATCCTACAGGATCCTACAGGATCCTAAACAATATCCTAAACAAGATCCTAACTAGGATCCTATGCAGGATCCTGTCAGGATCCTACTCAGGATCCTGTCCAAGTTTTCCACCAGGGCGTCATAGCGCGCAAAGCATGACGGTCGGTCTATATTCTTTTAAAGTACTAGTTACAATATATGAGCAACCAAATTGTATCAATACAATTCGGATAAAGGTAAAGGTAGTCATTCATTTAGTGCAAATTCTATATGAATATATTCAAATGCGCTTCACAAGGTTATTCTTTGTGATACGGACTGCTATTGTGGCGATGCAATGTGCTGCAGTGCAGTTTACAATCATTGTTAGTACCTCAGAATACCAGGCTGTTGGGAGACAATCCCGGATGCGAATATTGGAAACGTACTAATGATACAAACTATATAAAATTTACAACATTTCTGAAAAAGTCCAGTTTAGTCTTCGAAAATTACCGCTGAATGCAATGACTACAGACGCATACATGTACGCAGTGTTAGCCTCGTTCTTAGGTTAAACATTCATAAATACCAGCGAGAAGGTGCGAAACACGAAACTAAAACAATACGCAGGGTTGTGAATAGCCCACCTTCTCGCTGGTATTTATGAATGTTTAACTCCAGAATGAGGTTAACCCTGCGTACATGCATCTGTAGTGATTGCATTCAGCGGTAATTTTCGAATACGAAACTGGACTATTGTAATCAAAAGCTAAAAGAAGGGTTTGGCACTAGTTACTGCAGCAGTGACCCGGGACTCCCCTATAAAAAAGTCGGGGATGCTCGTCCCATCTTTTAGGGGTCAAAATCGTCGGCTACGCTATCTCTTAGGGATTAAAGGCTTAACTTAATTGGAACTTGAAATGAGAGTGAAGGAATTGGGGAGGCATGTATCTCTGACAAGTGGAGGCAGGGGGATGGGTGACCCCCTATTTGACCCTCTGGTGAGACAGGAATTCAAAAATATAGAACACCATGAGTTTGTGGATGTGCACCCATTTCTTAGTTGTACACTTAAATCTTAAATCATAGTCACTAATGGTGCTCTTGCAGGGAATCCTTCAATTATTGTTATTGGCTATTGTGATCAACAATTTTGCACCTGTTGGTAAGTTATATATGGGTATAAGCTGTAGCCATATTATTGAGGCTTACAAGCGACTGGTGTACACAACTGCTGCCATTTAAGTATTTATTTTAATTAGTGAATGAGTGAGGCAGCTTAATTACTGTAACTTCAGAATTAGCCAGCAGATTTAGGAGATTGTCCCAAAATCATTAAATCAGTAAGTGATATTGTATTAGTTTTATGCAAAACAAACCTATGTTCTCAGATTACTGTCAAAACAACTCATTAAGTGTCCCCTCCTTACAACTACATTGTAGAAGTGAAAAGTTGTCAGTTGTGAACTCAAACACAGAAATCTTGCTATCAGAGCAGTTTTAATTGAGTGTCAAACGTAATTAATACATTAAAAATATGTAAGTGATTGATTATTACAAGTAATTGGTTTTGCATTTTTCTAATATGTTTCCTATTGGCTATGAAATTAACTGTTGTAATACATTGTAATAATCAGCCAATCAAGTTCTAACTACATGTACAATGTATATAAAACTTTAAGCCAAACATTCTTATTTTGCATGCATGGTTGCCATCACATATATAATGCAGTCAGTTAAATTTTAATTTTAGCGAGAGTTACCACAATTGCGTTTATTTTTGCTTGTGATTGGTTCAAGTAAAACCAATCACATTTACTTTTACTTAATTTTTAGTTTATACTTCAGTTCATGATTGGCTCATTGCACTTTTACTTGCTCCTGTGATTGGATCTGTAAGAATTATTATACTTATAAATAATTGGTCTAGGTTTTACAACACTCGATTGAAAACCATTAACTCTGACTAAAACACTCAAAAATGGGTTCATTTTACAGTGAGATAACTTTTTGGTCCATGATGTGAAACTACACACAAACAAACGTCAATGATTCAACTAAATGAGAGGCCTTTCAGTTGTTTACTATGCGCAGATGACCTAGTTATATTTTCTAAGTCGGCGCAAAAGGGCTGCAAAAGCTACCTTCAGAAACTAGAGGAATTTCGCGAAACATCAGATCTTCATGTAAATCTTGACAAAACAAAAGTAATGATCTTTAACAACTGTGGAAAAACTATGAACGATTACGCTTTTCAATCATCGCCAACTATTCCGGTCATGACTAGTCTGCTGTACGTCAGCGGTTTTCCCTGTGAATAGACTTATTTTTCAAATACCGGAGGCTTGACACTGTCAATACTCATGTGATACTTAAAATCTTTCAAAGTTGTAAATATTAAGAATGTTTGGAAAAATAGTGATTTTACGCTCCTGAGCGAGATGGAAATCATGCGGTTATTTTAGTTTTCGCGCGAAAATTTTACCGAAAGTGAAATATTCGCAAGTTTAACTGCTGACCAAATCTACCGTTTTTACAGCTATCCCACAATTAACTGCATGCTTGGATAGCAGAGTTTTCGGTGTAAAGTTTGATATCAAATATGTGAACCTTCGGGCGATTCTCATCGATTCATAAACCTGAAGCATGCAACTATACGAATGGAGCATCGTGTTGGATTTTAGTTGGATTTGTAGCGACTTTACGGGACAACGGAAACTGAAGGAAATCTTAATGGTCCGAATGTATAATTTCGGATGACGAACGAGAACCGGGTATTGTATGTGTATCCAGTCCGGCCGGCAAATTGAGTAATCGATATTGGGAAAGAGATATGAACTTGCCGTCAACTTTGGATTTAGCATGTTTTTGCTTGTCCATACAACGGATAGAGTAGCAACTTTCTTCGTAATGGTAACAATATGATTTTTTACCTGGTGAAGGACGACTGTTGTTGTAATATCAGTCTAATTCGCTCCCCGCTCAACCGAACATAAAACATTCAATGAAAACTATATATCATGCATAACTTCAATATACACGATGACAAGCTGTAATCTAGAGCAAATTGTCCATTATGCGCTCACGAACAGTAATTTGACAATAACTGGCTACTTACAACTCTACAATAGACAGTAATACAGCAAAGACGTGATGTATCTTGAAAATTACAATAATAACTACTTGGGAAACTCAATAACTCTTACAATACTAAAATAGCGTTTTACAAGTGTAATATTCCACAAAACCTATATGTGCTACAATGATTTGTGAACACTCGTAAATTATAACTAGAAACCATATCGCGACTTATGATCATGCATTGGGTATTTAATTTGAAGACGAGCGGCGGACGTAGGACTCGGATGACTGTTCATTACGTAACTCCGACTATATAGTACTGTCCCACTAATGACGTATTGTATCTAAATATCGGTCTTACTACTTTGAACAACAATCTTCATAAAAGATTCCTCAAAAAGAAAATCATACATGCGCAAATAAACTAGTTCGTTGAAGCGAAAAAAGCCAACATATCCTAAAACACACAGAAGCACGCGCAAATTAGATTAATTGAGCAGCAGGTGAACCAAAGCGTGATACTAGACGGCGCTGAATACGTCTGAATAACTTCAGGAGTACTGAACTGGTTCCTTCTTTTAAACTGGAACGCTTAGAACCCTTTTAGCTGCTTCTAATAAAGAAAGAACAACTAGCGAACTCAGTACGAGGGTCATTGTGATCAGCTAATTCGTGAAACCATTTCAGCCCATAATGACTTCCTCAATAATACTGATGTTACAGATTCCTGGATTAAACTAAGAAAAAATAAAGAAACATATACGCTAGAAGCAGGAAAGATAGTAATTTCCTTGTATTGCGAATTAAGCCCACTTTTCCCAAACGTTGAAACCCCTCTCATACATCTTAGTGGTATTGGCAGCCTTCGGAAAGGTCTCTGCCCAATGACTGGAGGTGAAGATCAGTGTACAGAACGGAAAATTGGTCACGAAGCATCTCCAACGACACATGTAAGAAACATAATAGTATAACCAATACGGAATAGACACTAAAACGGTACGTACCATTCGGGTATACCGATATTCATGAACATCCCCTCCTTACATAGGTATAACAATGCCACTCCGCCGGCAACTCCGGATCTCATCCACCTTTTTTTTTACACACATTTTATTTTCATTTTCTAATAGTGTAATTTACAATATGACTGGTCCGCAGGTAGCTTAAAGCTAATCTAGGCGGGTCGAGTCTTATATAAGTAAATATACTAATTACAGTTTAAAATAATAAGTTAAGTTTTACATGTAATGGAGGGAGAAAAAAAAAAGATTCCTGTAAGCTTCTATTCCACTCCAAGGAATACATGTATGCCAATCGGCCAGAGACATTTCCTACGAAACGTCAATATGTACAGTGGAGATCTATTGAGATCAGTTGGTTTAACCACCCTGTTACAAGATGAAGAACATTGCCAATCGGCATTCGGTATGAGATACCTATCCCACACATACCCAACATACACTTATTGTATGAACAAATGAATTATATACGATGCTATAAGACATAGATAAACAATAATATAGGAATGATAGAAAGCAGAACATTTCGTAATGTAATCTTAGAATTCGGACACTCAGTTGCAATAGGCAAACTAATACACTCCTATACAAGGAAAACTAGCTGCTATATCAATATAGCCCTAGCGTCAATCCTCACCGCTATCACCGCACTAACGAACTTATCCGAACCAAGGAGTACATCCTTGTCAGTAAAACCTTAGAGAAACAACTTCTGAAGGGTCTGGAAAATTAATAATATCAACGACATATGGTTGGCTCTTCGAAGAACTTTGGAACAGTATATAATGGCCAAAATGCATTAGATGGCCAATAAGGTACGACAACGTACCTACAGCATTGCACGTAGTAATATGCCGAATAGCTCTACTGGAGCTAGAACCAGCCAATTATTAAAATGATTAGTCGATACTCTTCCAATAATCTAAATTTACCTTCAGTCTACCTTTAAGTATAGGTAACTGAGAGTTATGTTCGTATATTCAAAGAGATTTTTATCATAATCAAAATTAAGTAGTATAAATTCGACTCCCTTTCCCTAAAAACAGATTATCTGGTGACATCACTTCGTCTCAATTAACAATTCAGTTTATTTACTTGAACTGTGATGCCTTGATACTCTTAATGACTTCCTGCTGACGCCGGAGCGATTAGTCTTGCCGGGATATGAAGTGGGATTGGAAGATCTGTTCTGAAGGTTGCAACCTTGCTGCCTTGCTGCCCGCAGGAAAAAGAAATATCTTCCGGTCTTGCTCTGTTATATGTCCTAAGGAGGCAAGAGGTGGGCCTGAAACTTGGCTGGAATTGGGCAGAGTAGGAAGTGGAGGCAGATAGGCTGATGAGATGCTGTTTGGTGGACTTGTTTTTCTGTTGTTGGCGTTGGTTCTTTTTGCGAATCGCTGTCTGTTCCGCTCTGCTAATGCGTTTCTCATTCTCGGAGTCACTAACCAGTTCGTCCGACAGATATTCGTTGACCAGATCCCAGCCAGCTACGTATTTGTCGGCTACTGATAAGCTTGTTCCGTTTATTTATTTTTATATCAAGTACTAGTTCGAGGCCTTCCAAGCAAGTTTTGACCGTATCAAATTTTCTCTTACCCAAGGCTTGCGAAGCTAATTTAACTGCTTTGTCGGAAAGACCAGAGTTAAATTTGAACTGTTTCTTATTACCTTCGTATTTAACTACGGGGCTTCGGATTTTTCTCTCAGCTTTTTGGCAATGGAGTCAGTGTTAGACAATGAATCCTCCTGTGTCACGCTTTAACACGTTCAACTTCTTATCGAAGTTGACTGTCCTTGAACAGGGCAAATGTTGAAAGGTCTTGAAACTAAATCAAAGGATATACGTCCAAATCGGGTCCAGTAGATTTCTCAGCATCAGACATTATTTCATTTGGAAGACGATCGGCGGACATAGGTCTCAAATGAATGTTTATTACGTAACTCCGACTACATAGTACTGTCCCACTAATGACACCAATGACGAATTGTATCTAAAACAACACGTAACACCCAAGTAGCGGGGTTACGTAACCATGATAAATACACATATCGTTAGTTTAGACAACCATCACCCAGGAATATGATTATCAATAAAAGCAGTTCAAAATCACCTAATTATCCAGCGTCAGCTTGTAATCTAGTAATTATACAGTAACAACGAAGAAAGGCTGATTATACGGTAATGGGTAATTTATATAACCAATATTTCGGCTGGCACGGCCAACCTTCTTCAGGGTTTACAAGTGAACTGGCAAGAAAACCACTTGTAAACCCTGAAGAAGGTTGGCCGTGCCAGCCGAAATATTGCATGGTTATATAAATTACCCATTACCGTATAATCAGCCTTTCTTCGTTGTTACTGTTTACAAATTTTCGCTGATTAGATCCCTCCAAGGTGATCCGGTATTATACTTCGTTCGTTGGTCCCTGCAGTTTTACAGTTTTTAGTAATTATACGTTCAAAAATCCTTACATAAGGTTGAGAGGAGGGGTTTTTACAATTTTAGCTGCAAATTCCCCCCCTGAAGATATCGATGAACTGTTTTGGGAAAATCTTCTTCACATAGTGACCAACAATATAAGATATGATGCTTATCGAGTCAAGAAACTTGATTGTTCGACCATTGGCTCTCGCTAACAGAGAATGGGTATCCGGAGAGACATACATCATTTGTCAAATCTGAGGACATTTTAATTTTAGAGCATTTATGGTAGAAACTGCTTATGCACCGCGGGAGCACTGTCCGTGATTATTGGCGATGATAGAGGTCATAAACTAACAAATGTTAAGTCATATAAATACTTAGGCATTCAATTAAAAGTGCCTATATGGAAATTTTGCTCTCGCTGAACAAGAAATAAAAAAGGTCGCGCTAAAAGCATTATATAAATTGAGGAAAGAAATGGGTGAACATTTTAGAGAAAAAATAATATTTATCTGACCATAAAATTATTTGATGCGCTAATAACCAATATTTTACTTTACGATAGCGACTGAAGTATGGGGGTGGATTGTCAGTAGAGAAAAACTAGACAAAGACCCAATTCAGTCAGTCCAAACTAAATTTTGCAAATGGCTCTTAGGCGTTAGCAAGTTGTAATTGTGTAGCAACAATGCATGTAGAGCAGAGCTGGGGAGATTTTAATTCCTATACTTTACCAAGCAAAATGTAGAAACTTCAATTTCTGGCTGAAACTGAATGACCATGAGAAAATCAAGTTATACTGTACAATATATAACGATATAAAACATAGGGAAAGCAAAGAAGTTTGGCACAAAAAAGTGCCTGCTCTATCATATAGGGCTAGCGACTAACGTACAAACATCAATTCCTGATCGCAAAACCATTTTCAGTATTATAAGCCAGAGACTAAAGGACATAGAGTACCAAACTCATTGGTTTAGTGACATAAATAACGATAAAAGAAAAGATCCCAGCCAAATTAAAGTAATATAAATGAAGGACTATCCGCAGATTCAAGTCCAACCACAGGCAGCCCAATCTCATGATTTGTGTATTTTTACGCTTACAAATATCGCTTGAATAGTTCATATTATAAATCCTTCCAAAACAGAAAAACCTCTTTCTCTCACCTCCTAAGAGGGAAAGAGGTTCGAAAACAACAGCGGAAACAACCCTAGAAGAGCTCAGAGGTATGAATAACCACAACTGAAACATAGTAGGGTGAAGTCGTGTATTTATTTGTCTAACATACATGTTTTAGAAGGATTTATAATATGAACTATTCAAGCGATATTTGTAAGCATATAAATACACAAATTATGAGATTGGGCTGCCTGTGGTCCAACTACAATTGTGAAGACTACCTTACACAGGTCACCAATACCAAAACTGGGCGTTACTCGAAACATAATCCCGTACTGCTCGAGACCTGTATTCTGATTGTACCCATTATCCTGTAGCTCTATTTTTTTTGTACTACATGTTCTGAAGTTAGGGTATTTTGTATAGACCAGTTCGCGGTAAATTCCGATATTTTGAAAGGGGTGCAAACATGGCGAGAAATACAGACAGTGTTTGTATGGCAATCGATGGGAATCCGGCGATGCCAAATAAAATCCGTAAAATCGAATTTCTGAAATATTCTTCAGATACAAACTTAAGATACCAGGTAAAAGATAAACATATCGAAATTTGAGGGATGTAACTGTGCTGGGAAGCGTGCAATCGTGTTTTCAGTTTTCCATGATACGTTGTCTGTAAAATTTCACGCGGAATTTGACTCGTTTTTTTTTTAACGATTGCACGCTTCCCAACACAGCTACATCCCTCAAATTTCGATATGTTTATCTTTTACCTGGTATCTTAAGTTTGTATCTGAAGAATATTTCAGAAATTCGATTTTAAGGATTTTATTTGGCATCGGATTCTCATCAATTCCCATACAAACACTGTATTTCGCGCCATGTTTGCACCCGGCCTTTTCAAAATGTCGGAATTTACCGCGAACTGGTCTATTGTTGGGAAGCCAATGGCCTGATTTTCAGACTGTCGAGGTCGATCGGTCGTCCGCTCACTTCCTCCCACAAAATGTGCCCTATTTGTACAAATGGCGTGGAAGATGAAGTACATTTTTTGATAAAATGTTCAGCAAACCGCAATATAAGAAAAAAACCTTTTCGACTATTTGGAGGATCAAATGAAACTCAAAATAAACAGAATGACGCCTAATGAGGTATTTTTACTAATCATAAATCCTCCAAACAAGGATAGAGCTGTGCAAAAACAAATTGCTTAATTACTCGGGCTGCCTGTGGCAGCACCGAGTCTTAAAATGCAAGCCTTTTTTTTTTTTATTATTATTCCGTGTAGCAAGCGTTCAGCGCATGCGTTAAAGGTCAAATTCACACCAATCAGATCGCACTGTGCTGGTCACGCAACAATCGCCAGGTTAATTTATTTACATAATTTAATACAGTAAAGCAACTTTCTCTGTAACTTGGAGTCTCATCTCTCAAATGTAAGCCAGTTTAATGTTTTATTTAACTTCACTCATGCGAAAGCCTTCCAACAGGCTCAGGATATTGCAACTGGCGCTATTGTCGGAGCCGAAGGACCGCGTTTTTTACCCAGATGGCCAGTGCTTTTATATACGACACGTACGACGACCTGAAGCAAAGGGGCCAGGATCCGGAAAGCTAAAATTCGAAGAAATAGATATTGGAATCTATAAGCCATCGGCTCGCTGTGCTGCATTTAAAACATCCGAGAAGAACATCTTATTTTGGGTGAAGGCACTTCAAGACCAATATTATGGGTCTCTTAAAAACTGTCAGAGATTTAAATTTACCGTAATATTTATAAGTTGGATCAGAGAGTATTGAGATCAAGTTATTTCGTTCCAGCGAGGATATTGACCAAGCGGAAACGGTACAAGCTGTCGAAGGATTTTACTTATAATCATCCACAACAGGAATAGTTATGTGCCAAGGCATGGGAAAAGATCGAATTTCCCAGATTACAGATGAAAGTAGAGAACTTAACGAATGAAGAAACAGAGGTCACGCGCGACATGCTTGAGAAAATGAACATGTTCAACACTTTATGTTATACTAGAAAACAAAACAAATTACAGAGCCTGCAAGTTCACAAGTCAATGAAAAACCCCAAGAGCCTGTAGTTTTGGATCAACATATCCTTGAAACTCCAAAAGCAACATACACATGAGTCAAATTCAAACCGGAAGAGACGGAATTCTTTAGATTCTTCACGACAACCCGATCCCTATTCATCAGAATACATTTTCTGTGCTAAATGACGAGAGTTTATAATTACCTGACCGACAACCCACTACTAAAGAAAGGGACCATGAAGTACGGTAGTACGGTTAATTCTCGGGTTCAAAACAATGAATATATGCCTGCTCAAATGCAGTGTGTTAAACTGTTTAAATTAAAAGGTCAACATACGAGAAAAACAAAAATATTAAATTACATATTTACTAGGGGAGCAGAGAAATTTTATGAAAGTCACCGCGCTACCGGCCACTCCAAAAGACTGCTAAATTCAGCTAATAATTCTTCCCTTTGGTTATTACTAAGAGGATTTCAAATGAAAGTGTATTTCATCTTCAATCTCATGTGGCCCGAGTGAAAGCCCAGATGGGCTCTTGTTTATTGATGGGCTCTTGTTTATTGATATTACTGCCAATGTACACATTAGCACAAGGCTCCAAATAAAATCATCTGTCTGTCACGCGATCACGCCACGCACTGAACTTCGTACTATCAGTCAGATCATTCGACAGTAAATCAGCCAGCTGTCTCGTCATCACAAACAATTTCTAGAAATTCAAGTCTAGACAATTATCGTTTCATTTCGCAGAAACGTTGTCGATATCATGGCTGTTCTTAGGAGAAGTCGACATTTTATGATATGCTCAATCCTATTTGCGAAATGGCTGCAGTTCTAAGAGGATTACGTACGTCGGTAGCGGTTCCGGGCTAGAGGTTCGTACAATTTCGTAGCTAACACTACCATCAATGACATAATGACCGAATTTTGACTCACAAATTGAACGTACAGTCAGGTAGTTAGTTTAACAACAAGAATAGTTTGATTTTGTGTTAAGCGTAGTCCCATCCCAAACATTAGCATGAGCTTTCCATGAAAAGTTTATCCGCAGACGCCGGATAATCATGAGCACCTCGACTGCATTTATTTAAGTTCTAAACCTATTTAACCATAATTTTACATTTCAGCAAGAGACCATCACCTGATGCTCTCTTGATTTCAGTTATGTATAGATCCTTCAATTCCAAACATTTCCCATGGCCCTCGGGCATAGGTGATCAGCTAAGCGGCGCCGCTAACTCCTCTCATATAAATGGCCTTATTGTTGCTACCCTATTGCAGATTCGAGGCGAAATTTCCCCTTCAGATTTCAAAAAATTGGTAGCGATTTATATACGTAATCGATATTCAGTTATGTCTCCTTCAATTCCAAACATGCCCATGCCCCCCGGGCATAGGTGATCAGCTAAGCGGCGCGGCTTGACTTCCTCTCGTATAAAACCCGACGTAACTAATCGATCGAAATCGATCATCGGAAAGCTAATCGATATTAATCGATATAATTAGCTGATTAATATCGATTACTATCGATAATCGATAAAAATCGATAGTCGCAACTTTTTAATGCCTGTTCTATCGATTATTATCGGTAATTGGTAATCCATCAAGTGTGGGGTAGATTAAAATCATTATTCGCAGTGGTAAAATCAGTGGGCCATATACACATATACCACAACTTTTATAGTGCGACAACTTCGGCTAGTCCATTAACTGTAACAAGAGCCCATCTGGGCTTTCACTCGGGCCACATGAGATTGAAGATGAAATACACTTTCATTTGAAATCTCTTGGTTATAACCAAAGGGAAGAATTATTAGCTGAATTTAGCAGTCTTTTGGAGTGGCCGGTAGCGCGGTGACTTTCATAAAAATTCTCTGCTCCCCTAGTAAATATGTAATTTAATATTTTTGTTTTTCTCGTATGTTGACCTTTTAATTTAAACAGTTTAACACACTGCATTTGAGCAGGCATATATTCATTGTTTTGAACCCGAGAATTAACCGTACTACCGTACTTCATGGTCCCTTTCTTTAGTAGTGGGTTGTCGGTCAGGTAATTATAAACTCTCGTCATTTAGCACAGAAAATGTATTCTGATGAATAGGGATCGGGTTGTCGTGAAGAATGTAAAGAATTCCGTCTCTTCCGGTTTGAATTTGACTCATGTGTATGTTGCTTTTGGAGTTTCAAGGATATGTTGATCCAAAACTACAGGCTCTTGGGGTTTTTCATTGACTTGTGAACTTGCAGGCTCTGTAATTTGTTTTGTTTTCTTGGTATAACATAAAGTGTTGAACATGTTCATTTTCTCAAGCATGTCGCGCGTGACCTCTGTTTCTTCATTCGTTATTAAGTTCTCTACTTTCATCTGTAATCTGGGAAACTCGATCTTTTCCCATGCCTTGGCACATAAGTATTCCTGTTGTGGATGATTATAAGTAAAATCCTTCGACAGCTTGTACCGTTTCCGCTAGGTCAATATCCTCGCTGGAACGAAATAACTTGATCTCAATACTCTCTGATCCAACTTACGGTAAATTAAAATCTCTGACAGTTTTTAAGAGACTCATAATATTGGTCTTGAAGTGCCTTCACCCAAAACCTAACCACAGGCAGCCCGAGTAATTAGACAATCAGCACTATCCCGGTTTATAGGTCCTCTCGTGACTGGCGAAAGGCTTTCTTCGCGTAACGCTTGCTTCTCCTCGTGTGACGCTTTCTTCTCCTCACGTTTCCACCTCGCCGCTTCATGGCGTTTTGTCCAGAACCTCTGTGAAGCTCTAATTTTCGCCTAGTTTGATGTCTGTGTGGGTGGCCCCGGTCAAAGTCGTCGCTTTGTAGTATATCTAACCGCCTCACTGGTTAGCTCAGTTAGTAGAGCACGGTCTAGCCGTGCGGGAGGTTGGGGGTTCGAATTCCGGCCGCGTCCTTGGGCAGGGACGTTTATAAGCCGTTGGCCTTGTCTCCTTCTACTTCTAATCAGTATTTGAAGGGGACGTGAAAGAATCTGTTGTACTACTCGAACAAGAGAAGGGGATTGTCACCCGGTACAGCAGCCTGGCCATTGCACTAACCACGCACTCAACATTGTAAACTGCGTGGCAGCCATTGGCGCCGAAATAGTAGTCCGAAAAATTCACTGACGGGATATGTCAGTAAAATGTAAAGCGCCACGAGACTGTGGTGATTTGGCGCTATATAAATATGGCCTATTATTATTATTAATAGTTAGGTTGCTTGTTAAGTTACAGTTCCATTTTTCCCAACGCTAAAGTGTTTAAACTAAGTTTCCCGATCAAGATCTAGCTCTGGAAACAGCCGTGACTGGCTTTTCGTTGACGGAAAATGGAACGCTGAACGTGTTTTGACTTTTCATCAGTATTAAATCAAATTGTTTGCAATCTGTTTGTTGTGTGTATTGTGATCAGATCTCTAAGCACAGTTTACGCAGTTTACGCCTTCATTCTCTCTCACAGTCAAACCAAGTAGAGATAGTACCAAGAATTGTAAATGAAATGCACTATTACCTGTCTGCCCAAGCTATATTTAAAGAGCGATTGATAAAATCGATAGACATCAATAAAAATCGATAGACATCGATAAAAATCGATAGTCATAAAAATATGTGTTATCGATTTTTATCGATTTTCTTTAATAATCGATTAATTACTATCGATTATTATCGATTGTATCGAGTAATCGATTTATCGATTAGTTACGTCGGGTATAAAGGGCCTTATTGTTACTACCCTATATCAAAAAATTGGTACCCTGTTCCAGACCAAAACGGTGCGATATAGCGATTTAAATACGTAATCGATCTTGCGCGAGCGGATGTATAAAATACACTAAAAACACAAAGATATTAAACGTTGCATTTGACGGGATTTCATGAGTCACCAAGCCGAGATAATTGTATAAAGGGACATTTTATACCGCAACAGAAAGGAATATTACTACTTAAACTGGTTTATATTCAATACAGTAAATGTTCCAGATAAATTTCCGAAGGAGTCACAATTTTTTTGGGTGAAAACAGTATGCAGAATAGTTTAATCATAACTTAATATCTCACCGATACCCCACCGACATATGACCGACACTTTACGATATACCACCGACCCATTATCGGCCGAAACATAAACAGCAGGTGGGAAGAAATCGACCGACGTGTCGGCCGACTGTCGAGCGACACACGACCGACATGTCGGCCACCCCTCGACCAACAGCCGCTCGCGGGTCGGTCGACAGTCGGCCGATACGTCGGCCGACATTACGTACAGTACACATGATAGTTCAAATGTCAAACCTCGTGTGTCAAACTCATCCCACATTGAGTTTCTCTACTTTCCGAGCAACCCTTACTCCAATCACTGTTATATATATATATAACACACGGCTGTTTCAGCATGAAGATTTCGTTCTAACCACCGAGCTCCCTTGGATATGCAAGGGTATTGAATGATTAACCATGAAGTTATTAGGGTAAAATGTGGGGTTTTCCGAGAAACCATGTACTATTAATCAGATTATCATACAGCTGATTGTTATACAACGGCTACCTCTACACAATCTTGGCCGGGAAAAAATTATGTCGAACTCACTTCGCTAAGTCATGATTACTACTAGTTACTCGGGCTGCCCGTGGCAGCACCGAGTCTTAAAATGCAAGTCGTTATTTTTTTTGGGTTCGGTGTCGAAAAATTTCTGCGCATGCGTTAAAGGTCAAATTCACACCAATCAGATTGCACTGTGCTGGTCACGCAACAATTGCCAGGTTAATTTATTTACATAATTTAATACATTAAAGCAAGATGGCGGAGGACCCGCGAGCAACTTTCTCTCTAATTTGGAGTCTCATCTCTCAAATGTAAGCCAGTTTAATGTTTTATTTAACTTCACTCGTGCGAAAGCCTTCCAACAGGCTCAGGATATTTCAACTGGCGCTATTGTCGGAGCCGAAGGAGCGCGTTTTTTACCCAGATGGCCAGTGATTTTATATACGACACGTACGACGACCTGAAGCCAGGATCCGGAAAGCTAAAATTTGAAGAAATAGATATTGGAATCTATAAGACATCGGCTCGCTGTGCTGCATTTAAAACATCCGAGGAGAACATCTTATTTTGGGTGAAGGCACTTCAAGACCAATATTATGAGTCTCTTAAAAACTGTCAGAGATTTAAATTTACCGTAAGTTGGATCAGAGAGTATTGAGATCAAGTTATTTCGTTCCAGCGAGGATATTGACCTAGCGGAAACGGTACAAGCTGTCGAAGGATTTTACTTATAATCATCCACGTCTACTTAACAGCAGGAATAGTTATGTGCCAAGGCATGGGCAAAGATTGAGTTTCCCAGCTTACAGATGAAAGTAGAGAACTTAATGAATGAAGAAACAGAGGTCACGCGCGACATGCTTGAAAACATGAACATGTTCAACACTTTATGTTATACTAAGAAAACAAAACAAATTGCAGAGCCTGCAAGTTCACAAGTCAATGAAAAACCCCAAGAGCCTGTAGTTTTGGATCAACATATCCTTGAAACTCCAAAAGCAACATACACATGCATTGGTTCAGACACCAGGGAGAATTATGCGTACGGCAACCGGCCTCGGAGATTTCTTTTAATAATGAATAAATTCAAGATTCTGAAATAAATCAAGATTCTTACATAAGTTGACTGCATTCCGATCATATTTGTGAAACCATAAGGATTACAATTGATGGAACTAGACTGACCCAAAACAGTAAAAATACATGATTATAAAATAAACTACTCGAATGAAATGCTATATTACACAATAGCAACGATTTAACAATCAAATTGAGGTACCTGAAGGGTGGATCTCCGCGCGGTCGCGAATCTGGATATAAATCACACATGCTAACGATAGTAACGTGACTGACGCTAAACTGGAACTGAGCTGGCTAGGTTACTCGGTTCAAAGCTATTGTGAAATCACATGTAGGTGTCGATTGACAATGTCCTTGAGTAAAACAGAAATTAATGTTCAACGTTTATACTGTTTGATATTTAATCTAAATAAACAAAACAATTATCGAGCTAATGTCCAATACAAATCCTCCGGGGGCGCCATTGTACGCGTGCAGCTCCTGTGCTGCTCCAGAACTGATCGACTTCATGATACTAAGAAGACGCAGCATTTCTGGATTGACCTCTTATATTCTCCTGTCTTGGTCTTGACGAGGACGTTCCTCACGATGCCATCTGCACCAGGGTAGGCTGCTGTTACACGACCAAGTTGCCACTTTCCTCGCGGAGCGTCGTACTGAACGAGGAGGACCATGTCGTCACCTATGCGCACTTGGCGGCCTTCGTGCTGCCACTTTGATCTGCCCGTACTTATTAGTGTTGGGACGTACTCACGAATGAATCGTTTCCAGAACTGGTTGGCTATGGTCTGGATGAATTGAAACCGCTTCCTGGGGTTCCGCGAATCCTCGAACGAACCATGTGGAACATCTGGCGAAGCTCGACCCAGGATCAAGTGATTCGGGGTAAGGGGTCGCAGATCGTTTGGGTCATCGGAGGCGTGACCAAGGGGTCGACTATTGATCATTGACTTCACCTCTGCAAAGACAGTCGCCATTTCATTCCACGAGAGAATCTGGTCTCCGACGGCAGTGCGCAGCGCTCGCTTAATTTGTTTTATCAGACTCTCGTACATGCCTCCTTGGTGAGGACTTAGGGGGGTAGTGAATTTCCAAGAAATCTTGTGGAGGACGGCGAATTCTTCAACGCGTTTCCTTCCTTCGGTAACTAGTCTTCCGAGCTTCTTCTCTGCTCCAACGAACGAACCACCGTTGTCGGAAACGATCGTACTCGGCCATCCGTGATGTGATGCGAATCTCCTTAATGCTTGAAGGAAGGCTTCGCTTGATGAGGTCTCGACTATTTCGAGATGGATGGCTCTAGTTGTTGCGCAAGTAAAAATGGCTCCCCACGCTTTATTGGACTTGTTTCTTCCATACTTTAGATTGAACGGTCCAAAGAGATCTACACCGGTGACTGTGAAGGGAGGGGACAGGAGCTTTGTCCTATCTGCTGGAAGATCTCCCATCAAGGTGGTGTGAGGAGGCTGGCGCATTTTCCTGCATGTTACGCAGTCTCGTGAAATCTTCTTGGCAAGATTCCTCCCGCGTACAATCCAGTACCTGGCTCTGGATTCGCAGAGGGTTCTCTCGCGTCCCGCGTGGCTTACTCTCTCATGCATGGACCTCATGATAAGGGACGAGATGTAGTGCTTAGCAGGCAGTAGGACGGAATATATTTGATCGTAAGGGAGCTGAGATCTCTTCAGTCTACTGCCAACTCTTATGATCCCATCCTGGAGAAACGGTGACAGATTTGGGAAGTCTGCAATCCTCAAATCTCTCTGGCTCTCGAGAATCCAGTATCTCTCTGAGGCTTCGATTTCATCTGGTTGTAGCGGGCCTTTCTTGATATCTACTGGATCCTTGACACTACACTTGTTGTGAACAAATCGTCGACAATAAGCAGTAACTCTTGCTAACTTGCCCCAGCTTGAGTACGCTGTTGGCTCTACTAACGTCGCTTTAACGACAGGAGCTACAGAGCCAACGATCTTCTTCTTCTCGGGATCTTCGTTAACTTTAGCGAGCTCCTCGAACGGCCACTCTGATTTGGGCTTCCTGAGGAACGGCGGTCCGTTCATCCAACGCCCTTGCATCTCTTTGACTGAGATACCACGACTTAGATCATCGGCTGGGTTCTGGTCAGTCGGGACATGCCTCCAGCAGCTAGGATCCCAGGTTGTCTTGATTTCCGCTACACGGACACCAACGAAGGTCTTTAACGTGGCGGACTCGGACCGAAGCCAGTTGAGCACAATTGTGGAATCCGACCTCAATGTCACACTCGATGGCTTGATCTTGAATTCTTTGTGTATAGTGTGCGCAAGCCTAGAAGCAATTAATGCAGCCATTAGCTCGAGCCTCGGGATCGTTGTCTGGCGAAGAGGTGCTACTCTGGCCTTAGCTGATACCAATCTAACCTCCGGACCTTGCGGGGTTGGCCATAGCAGATAAGCGACGGCACCATAGGCTGCTCCACTTGCATCTGCAAAGACGTATAACTCTGATGGACCTGACACGCTGCCAGGCTGAAGGCATCTCGGAATCTCAACGCTCTTCAGACTTTCTATTTCGTCAAACAGCTTCATCCAGGTGACGCGCATCTCATCTGGAAGGGGATCATCCCAGTCGAACTGCTTGGATTTCCAGATATTCTGGAGGGAGATTCTTGCTTTAATGGTTACAGCGGATGCCAGCCCTAGAGGATCATATAACTTTTATATATTTGAGAGGACTGATCTCTTAGTTAACGTATCCCGCTTCACTTCTTTCGACGCGAAACTGATCACGTCTGTCTGTGGATTCCAGCCTACGCCTAAAGTCTTGGTGCCCTTGTCACCATCCAAATTCACGGCGGATGTCTTCGGTATTTCGTATGCGGGCTCAGAAGCGTTCGATAGCTGGTTTCGCACTTCTGCGGATGAGCACAACCACTCCTTTACTTTGAAGCTTCCTGTTGCTAACACTCTGTCTAGCTCTTTCATGCTTTCCACAGCCAATTCTGGGCTTGAACACGAGTGGATGAGGTCGTCCATGTATCTGTCCCGCTTGAGGACGGTGGCTGCGTGAGGACTATCCTTTTCGTTTTCTTCGGCCATTTTTAGCATTACGAAACTTGCCATATCGGGCGAGGGCTTGTCGCCAAAGGTGACTCTTTGTAGAGCGTAGACAGTGGGCTCTCTCGTTAAATCGAGGTTTCTCCAAAGGTATCGGTGAACATGAGTGCCCTCTTCTGGAATACGAATCTGTAGGAACATTTTGGAAATGTCCCCGACAAAGGCGATAGGCTCTTCCCGAAAGCGTAACAGTACTCCAAGTAGATTTCCGATCAGTCCCGGACCCTTGTAGAGAAACAAGTTCAAAGAAACGCCTCGGTACTGGCTAGCAGGATCGAATACGATTCTTAGAGGGGTACTCTTTTTTCTCTGGACGGTAGATTCCGTGATGTGGCAGGTAATACACCGGCTTGATATCCGCTTTCAACTCCTCTTCGCTGAAAGGGCGTGCCCATCCGTTGGCTTCATATTGAATTATCGCGTTGTCGTACATGAGGGCTTTCCGCTCGTTCTTTAGAAGACCTTTCTCTAGAGATCGGAGTCTGTTCTCTGCTAACGGACGGTTGTTCGGTAGGAGGGTTCTGTCCTCCTTCCAGGGGAGACCAATGACGTAACGATCATCTTGAAGCTTACAGGAGCCCTCCATTAGTTCGATCGCCCGCTTATCGTCTAACGACATCGACGTTTTTGGACACGAACAATTAGCAGCCTGTACGCCTAGAGTCTCGAACTCGATCTGTCGAACAAAGTTAATGGAACAGAGTGTAGACGTTCTCCGTCCATTATCAGACCCTATCACGTACCACCCAAGCTTCGTCTTCTTGGCTACGGGTTCGAACGGAGTGCCTTGACGCGTTTCGTCTTCTGCATGGAGGTGGCTGTAATGAACTCCTAGGATTAGATCTATTGGACCCGCTGCGTGCGACAACTCGATGTCGCGGAGATAGGTGAACGAATCTAGCCATTTGCGATCTAATTCTTGGACGTTCAGAACTGTTTTCTCAATCTCATGCGCCTCAATTTCGAACTCTTCACTACCGTTCATTGGAGAGATCCAGAACTTTACTCTCCTGCTCTTTGGTTCCTCAACTGTTTCGCCTCCAACTACTGCCAAATCTATGCGCTCTCTTTTTCCTTGTAATCCGAGGCCTCTAGCGAATTCCTTCCGTATCACCGTCGTACCTGCCCCGCTGTCTATCAGAATATTGCCTTCACGGACCCGTCCATTGGCTGCTCTGAAGTGGGCTCTTACAACAGGCATCATGCTGGTTTTGTCTAGGACTGACGCCACGCCGCTGGCTGGGGAGGGGCTCGGGGGTTCTGCGTGCAAAAGTGGGTGATGGAAGTAAGGACAGGATTCGCTCTTTTCGCACCTTTTCTTCGCTCTACAAACAGTTTTTGCATGGCCTCGATTTAAACACGAGAGTCTTGCCTTCATAACGATTTCCAGCCGTTCAGGGATTGTAGCATTGACTAGTGTAGGGCACTCTGTGACCCTATGTTCCTCTTCACAAACATAACACTTCATAGGGGGTCTGCTTCCGCCTCGCTGGGCAGCATATATGCCTCTTCCGCCTCTATCACGCGCTGGTAGTTGACTCGTTGGTGGTTGCTCGCTA
The DNA here is from genome assembly GCA_030867875.1 of Actinernus sp. WN-2022. Taxonomy (NCBI): domain Eukaryota; kingdom Metazoa; phylum Cnidaria; class Anthozoa; order Actiniaria; family Actinernidae; genus Actinernus; species Actinernus sp. WN-2022. The sequence continues at coordinate 23,627,662 of JAOWCC010001589.1, forward strand.
TTTCTGGAGCTTCTGATGTCGCCGAAGTCTGGATCAAACTCTGCTTTCACTCTCTTTCTCACGAAGTCACTGATATGGCGAATCGTGCGAGTTTGTCCCTTTTCTCTAATATCCGCGACAACGCCTTTCCACTTGCCAATCAAGTGGTCTGGCAGGCGCATGATAATTTTTCGTAGGTTTTCATTTGCATTGATGTCGGCATAGTAGCCCACTCGCTGCATGGTCGCTATGCCGTTGAGAAGCATGAGGAGCTTAACCCGACTTCGGATTTCTCAGCGTGAAGCCTATGACGCCATCAAAATCGAATTACGATTTTGACATTTTGTGGTTTCAGTGTTGTCACCACTTTATTTAATATAACATAAACACTTTCGAAGATTATGCAGGTATAATTCCTGTGGAGAGCAGAAATTATATTCTTGCCGTCGACGCTCAAACTTCAAGGATGTTCCCACGCGATCATGGAGGACGCTTTCCACTTAAAACAGGGTTTTTTGAGCTCAGTTACTTGACAAACTTCGGAAGTGGTAGGCGTTGTTATTGTAAAGGGAGAAAAATTATCAAGAACAAGGCTTTTGACCGGTTCTCGAACGAGATTTGCCAAGTAAAAGTATCAGATTTGTGGCGGGAAAATGGTGAATGCGCTCAATTCTAATGTTTCTGGCCGGAAAGAAGAAACGCCGAAGAAGAGGGATGTATGTACGCCATTATTCTGTTTGGACTCTGTTGTGGGCTGCTAAAGCAGCACCAGTCTTGTTGGGATCATATCAAGGATTTTTGGTCTCATTAGAGTTCAAGCAAATAATTGACGCGATGAACTCCTTCGACCTTACGCGTTCCGCTGTGATCGGTGAATCAGCGACAACTTTATAGGTAACCCTGAAGACTCATCGCATTCAAGTATTAGGAAACGAGCTGTCGTTTTAAATGGAAGAAGGTAAAGGAAACGAACGTACCTATCGCTGCGACTGTGTTACAATTTATTTTGTTTAAAGTTATTTATTAATTGATTACTTAATGATTTAAAACTGGCCTGTTGAATAAACCATTCGCGCGGGATTATCATTTTATCCTCGATCATGCGAATTTACTTAATCTGTTTAGTTTGTACTGTCATGCATATATATATATTATTTTAGTATATTGTCACTGCATGTGTATCTATATTTTGTGTATTTGTGTTTTTATATATTGCTGTTGTAGAATGCAGGGCCTACATTTTCTACCGAACAGATATAGCCATGTTTGATACGTCAGGTGATGGTTCAGGAAGCTGTAATGTTGGAGTCAACAATCTAACATGGAAATACAAGGGGAAACTACTACTTCGCAAGCAGCTTATACTAGATTAGAAGTTAATTTGAAAGTGGGGTGAAATCCTACGAATAAACAGGCAAACCAAGCAAGAGCCCCTCTTGCTGCCTGTTTATGCCGGTCTGTTGTTTTCATGCATGGGTAATCCGTTACCTGAATTCCACAGCTGAACCTGGGCAGAAATTAGACCCCCTTACTGCCTGTTTATGTCTGTTGTTTTCATGGGTAATCCGTTACCTGAATTCCACAGCTGAACATGGGCAGAAATTAAATCCCCTCCCTACTGCCTGTTTATGTCTGTTGTTTTCATGGGTAATCCGTTACCTGAATTCCACAGCTAACATGGGCAGAAATTAGGCCCCCCTCTACTGCCTGTTTATGTCTGTTGTTTTCATGGGTAATCCGTTACCTGAATTCCACAGCTGAACATGGGCAGAAATTAAATCCCCTCCCTACTGCCTGTTTATGTCTGTTGTTTTCATGGGTAATCCGTTACCTGAATTCCACAGCTGAACCTGGGCAGAAATTAGGCCCCCCCTTTACTGCCTGTTTATGTCTGTTGTTTTCATGGGTAATTCGTTACCTGAATTCCACAGCTGAACCTGGGCAGAAATTAGCTTTTTTTTCCCTACTGCCTGTTTATGTCTGTTGTTTTCATGGGTAATCCGTTACCTGAATTCCACAGCTGAACCTGGGCAGAAATTAGACCCCCCTTACTGCCTGTTTATATCTGTTGTTTTCATGGGTAATCCGTTACCTGAATTCCACAGCTGAACCTGGGCAGAAATTAGACCCCCCTTACTGCCTGTTTATGTCTGTTGTTTTCATGGGTAATCCGTTACCTGAATTCCACAGCTGAACCTGGGCAGAAATTAGACCCCCCTTACTGCCTGTTTATATCTGTTGTTTTCATGGGTAATCCGTTACCTGAATTCCACAGCTGAACCTGGGCAGAAATTAGGCCCCCCTTCTACTGCCTGTTTATGTCTGTTGTTTTCATGGGTAATCCGTTACCTGAATTCCACAGCTGAACCTGGGCAGAAATTAGACCCCCCTTTACTGCCTGTTTATGTCTGTTGTTTTCATGGGTAATCCGTTACCTGAATTCCACAGCTGAACCTGGGCAGAAATTAGACCCCCCTACTGCCTGTTTATGTCTGTTGTTTTCATGGGTAATCCGTTACCTGAACTCCACAGCTGAACATGGGCAGAAATTAGCTTCCCCCCTTACTGCCTGTTTATGTCTGTTGTTTTCATGGGTAATCCGTTACCTGAATTCCACAGCTGAACCTGGGCAGAAATTAGACCCCCCTTACTGCCTGTTTATATCTGTTGTTTTCATGGGTAATCCGTTACCTGAATTCCACAGCTGAACCTGGGCAGAAATTAGCCCCACCCCCCTACTGCCTGTTTATGTCTGTTGTTTTCATGGGTAATCCGTTACCTGAATTCCACAGCTGAACCTGGGCAGAAATTAGACCCCCTTACTGCCTGTTTATGTCTGTTGTTTTCATGGGTAATCCGTTACCTGAATTACACAGCTGAACCTGGGCAGAAATTAGCCCCACCCCCCTACTGCCTGTTTATGTCTGTTGTTTTCATGGGTAATCCGTTACCTGAATTCCACAGCTGAACCTGGGCAGAAATTAGCTTTCCCCCTCTTTATTGTTAGGGCTCTCTGGCTGGTATTCCAGTCTGCTTGTATATATAAACTGTGTAGTTCTGGTCAACAATTCAAGTAAAAATGTTAATTGTACTTCTTGGTTCCTGATAAGTCGTATTGATGCCAACGTTAGTGGAGAGAGCTAATCAGTTGTTTAAGATAGATGAACTTTATTTTAACAGGGTGGCCCATTCATCAACGTGGCTGGTGTCCAAAGTGGCCCTGTATCAATAAAATCTAGATACAATACAAATATCCTAAAAACTATGTACAATGTTAATATCCTAAAACTATGATTTTATTTATAGCATATACATATTTAATATATAATTATCGATGAAATACCAGTGTATCTCTCTTTCTAAAAAGTGATATCTTCACCGCGCGCAGTGACAAGATATTTTTGATATCTTCACACGTGAAGATATAGCTGTTGCCATGGATACAGTTTTCTCAAATAACGGCAAAGCCACAATTCAACGGCTCGGCTGATTATTCAGGCTAGTCTCAATATGGCTTCTGGTTCAAGTTTAAGCGCAGATTTGGAATTACCGAACTGGGATTTAAGCATTAGCGTTTGTGAACAAGGAGAAGAGACAGAAAAATCTTCGAGGTTCGCTTCTGTCACAGAAAATGATGTCGAAAAGCTTATCGAAGTGGAAGAAAACACGAACACGAAAAGAAAGACCGGCTATGACCTCAATTTGGTAAAAAGGTTTTTGAGCGAAGAACACGAAGAAACAAGAGCTATTGAAGAAATTCCACCGTTGGAGCTCAATGGCTATCTGTGCCAATTTATTTTGGCAGTAAAAACAAAGTGTGGCAGTGACTACGAACCGTCATCTTTACGTGGAATTCTTGGAAGTGTCGATCGCTATTTGAGCCGCCATGATTACGGCAAAGGGCTATTCAAAGACCTAGAATTCAAGAAAACAAGGGATGCATTGAAGGCTAAACAAAAAGAACAAAAGAGACAAGGTCGGGGAAATAGACCAAGGGCTACAACAGCTCTAACTGACGAAGAAATAGATATTTTATTTGACAAAGGAGTGCTAGGAACAAGTTCGCCACAAGCTCTCCTGAATACAGTTTGGCTCAATAATATTATGCACTTTGGGCTTCGTGGGTGCAGAGAACAAAGAGAACTGCGCTGGGGCGATGTCGTTCTAAAGACCGACAGCGAAGGAAAAGAATACCTAGAATATTGCGAACGCCAAACTAAGACAAGAACTGGAGAAGATCCACGAAATGTACGTCAAGTGAAACCTCGAATGTACGCCAACAAGGCGAGCGCCAATGAACGTGATCCTGTGCACGTTTACAAAGTTTACAAAGAAAAACGTCCTGCATCAATGTTAAATCCGGATGCATGCTTCTATCTGTCTCTAAATCACTTTAAAACAGTAAGTCAAGTAGAACTGAAAGACTCCATGTGGTTTAAATCTCAACCAATGGGAATAAACAAGCTAAATAGCATAATGAAAGACATGTGTCAAGCCGCGGGAATTTCAAGAAAAACAAATCAGTGTGGAAGAAAAACACTGGTTCAAAAGCTTCAAGATAGTGGCGTTCCTGCCAACCAAATTATCCAAATAACTGGACATAAAAATCTGCAGTCAATTAACAACTACAGTAGTCTTCGAGAGAAACAACAGGAAAGTATTTCAAAAATTATTTCAACAACAACAACAACAAGCGAAAACTCGGCACTCACACCTGCCACCCTGCCGCGTTTTCCGTACCAAGTAGCCTCCAGTTCCACTTCATCTACCGTGGACTTGAACTCTTTCAATGAAAATAAGCTTCAAACAGTATTTTATGGAAACACGATTACAGGAGGAGTCTTCAATATCAACTTGACCACGGAACAAAGCACAATGAAGAGTCCTGATAGTGGCTCTAAGTCGAAGTTTCGGCGTGTGATCCGTATCGAGAGTGACAGCAGTCAAGAGTCACTATAGTATACAAGAGCCTTCAGTATTTTTATGTTCCATGTCTAGTATTTTTTATTGACTCATTGCATTACTTATATTTTCATTAGCTATAGGATTGACTCATTACTTGAGCTTATATCATATTTGTATTATCATAAAACTGTTACATCATGAATTAAAAATATTTTTTTGGTTAATTGATGGAAGAAAATATGTTTGTATTTCATCGATAATTATATATTAAACAGAATATTACATGGCCGCTTGGAGATACGAGTTTTATCTTCTCGTGTTGATGAAATATCTTACTCGTTCGCTGCGCTCACTCGTAAGATATTTCATCAACACTCGAAGATAAAACTCGTATCTCCGCGCGGCCATGTAATATCCTCTATATAACACACATACAATATCATAATTAAGTACTAATGAAAGTGGGCTTTAACGGAACTTTTGAAAGAAGAAAGTGATTCAGTATGTTTCAGTAATATTAACAGGAAGTGAGTTAAAAAGTATTGATCTAGAAAATCTAAACGTACGTTTTCCAAGGCTAAGTTTCGGTGTAGGTGAGATGGAGGTCAGCTTTTCTTCTTGTATTGTAAGTATGAAAGCCGGAATTTCTAGTGAAATAATTACCTAAGTATGGTGGAACTTGGTTATGTAAACATTTAAAAACAAGAACACATTTGTGTATTTTACGATAATCACTGTAATCACGCCTGAGAATGATACGGGCAGCTCGGTTTTGCAACCGCTGCAAGTTATTGCTACAGCCGGCGGACAGTTCTCCCCAGGTAAGCTTTTTTATTAATCTAAATAGACACTTTAAAAGCATTATAGTGGTACAGTAAGATTTGGTCGAGTTGATTTTGGCGAAATGGGACTGAATTGTTTATAGGATTCTCGGGTTTTCCGATTCGCTCGTATTATGTGTTATGATAACTGTGTAGTTCCGGTCAATACATATTTTCTGTAAGTTTTCATCTCGCCGGCAGAGTATCGGCAAAAAAACTTCTAAACGCTTTAGAATTCCCTCGAATTCCATAAAAAAATGTATGAATCTCTAATACTATTTCCTATCCCCACAAACATTTTATTTTTTGTGTCTGGCAAACTCCCCATACACTTCCTTAACCTTTCGCAGCATGTTTTATATTTTGGGTCAGGTTATCCTCACCCCGCGAGAGCCCTAAACAATTCGACTTTCAAGTATTCCAGTGCGCTCGTACATGGAAACTAATTATGTGTAGTTCTGGTCATTAAATAAAGTAACAGAAGATTAAGTATCGTGTTGATAGATTTTAATTACTTAGCGCTCTCGACTGGTGACAGCTTTTCCAATTACAACATTCCTATAAAACCATATACCAGTGTTTCAGATTACAGCTCCTATTGTTCTAAGGGACACTGTATGTCCCTTAGCAGTGGGGAGCCAAAATCCTAACTCGGGTAAAGCTCCTCATGTCTAGGGAGAACTCACGAAGCCTTTGTCTGTCGTTTTTACCGATTCGGTCTCCCTTTGTCAAGCTATTAACTAAAGAGCGAGCGATAACACTTGGCTGTCCAAATTGTTCTTTCAAGGACTTGAGTGCCGTGGCGTACATTAAGCCCTTTAAGCCCATTAAGCCCTTTGATCCGAGATCGGAAATAGCCCTTTCTGCTTCTCCGGTGACATGCATTTTTAATTGGATCATTCGCATATCGTCGGTCAAATGCGCTTTGTCGTGAATGTGGATTTTGAACCGATCGATAAAATCGGCGTATGCCAACGAACTACCATCGAACTTCGTAAGCGAGATAGCTGGTATATCCTTACTTGCTTCTAGTTTGAACAACGCTTCCGCTATTGATATTTGACCGGCTCCGACGGCTTGCGGCAACTCTGTTTCTTTAAATTCTACGAGCTTATCTATCCAATCATCAAAGAGAGCCGGGCTGGGGGAGGTTGTATCGGACTGGATTTGCAGACCCGATTGTAAGGAATTAGAAGAGATTTGTTGTTGCTCGGCTGGGAATTTGTGGCGCTGAAATTTGCTGTTGAACCGGTGCGGCTTGTTGTGGAATCGGCGCTTGTTGTGTTGACTGACTAGCGTGTTCGGGATTAATTACCTCTAGCGAGCTATCATTAGACTGATTAGACGCGTGTGGATTATCGGCTTGGGTAGGACTCGAAATGCTGCTAATAAGTTTCTCGATTTGCTCTTCGATTGAATAAACATCGTTAGTTAAATCGTTTTCCCACTGGTCCATCGATGGAATCTGGCTATCCTCGACAAAATCGTAAAGCTGGCTGTGAGCGTCGCGTGCATTATCGTAATCTTTCCTTAATTGTTCGAGTTCTTTCTCAAACCGTCTGACATTATTTTCTCCTTTAAGGACTGTTTCCTTTATTCTGTTTATCGACCGGGTTATTCTTCCGCGGAGGTGCTTTCTCTTATTTCTTAGGAGTGTGAATTGGTCTTTCTGTTCGGATACTGCCGAACTTTCTCCTTTGTCTCCCATGGCGTTCACCTGAAGTAAACACTGAACTATTCGCCTGCTAGGTCGGCGCTCTTAGCTTCGATTAAAACCTTCAGAAGTTTGGTTCAGACACCAGGGAGAATTATACGTACGGCAACCGGCCTCGGAGATTTCTTTTAATAATGAATAAATTCAAGATTCTGAAATAGATCAAGATTCTTACATAAGTTGACTGCATTCCGATCATATTTGTGAAACCATAAGGATTACAATTGATGGAACTAGACTGACCCAAAACAGTAAAAATACATGATTATAAAATAAGCTACTCGAATGAAATGCTATATTACACAATAGGAACGATTTTACAATCAAATTGAGGTACCTGAAGGGTGGATCTCCGCGCGGTCGCGAATCTGGATATAAATCACACAAGCTAACGATAGTAACGTGACTGACGCTAAACTGGAACTGAGCTGGCTAGGTTACTCGGTTCAAAGCTATTGTGAAATCACATGTAGGTGTCGATTGACAATGTCCTTGAGTAAAACAGAAATTAATGTTCAACGTTTTTACTGTTTGATATTTAATCTAAATAAACAAAACAATTATCGAGCTAATGTCCAATACACACATGAGTCAAATTCAAACCGGAAGAGACGGAATTCTTTAGATTCTTCACGAGGATTGTTATGCCGCAATAAGAACTCTCGCTGCTTTAATGACCTTGATTTGTAACATGGAGGCTGACCTAACTGATACTTACACTCGTCACATCAAAACACGAATCAAGAAACCAAACTCAGTCATTTGGACGACACATTAGTGCAGCAAGATAATATATACAAGACCGAAATCAAGATGCTGTCATCACGAATATATTATTGACCTAGAAGTTGAAAATGGTGAGTTGAAAGCGAATATAATAAAGCTGAGATCCGACTTTCGAACTTTAAGAAAACAATCAAGAATACAAAAAAGAAGACAATGAAAGACCAAGGTCTCCAGTGTTCCGAGACTACCCAACCTACTGAAGCTTATCAGTTTGTTCAAGAACCATCTTTCTTACATGACAACCCGATCCCTATTCATCAGAATACATTTTCTGTGCTAAATGACGAGAGTTTACAATCACCTGACCGACAACCCACTACTAAAGAAAGGGACCATGAAGTACGGTAGTACGGTTAATTCTCGGGTTCAAAACAATGAATATATGCCTGCTCAAATGCAGTGTGTTAAACGAATAAGTAGTGTTTAAAAAGGTCAACATACGAGAAAAACAAAACTATTAAATTACATATATACTAGGGGAGCAGAGAATGAAAGTCACCGCGCTACCGGCCACTCCTAAAGACTGCTAAATTCAGCTAATAATTCTTCCCTTTGGTTATTACTAAGAGGATTTCAAATGAAAGTGTATTTCATCTTCAATCTCATGTGGCCCGAGTGAAAGCCCAGATGGGCTCTTGTTTAAATCATAATCCCTGGCCTTGCGAGCAGCTGTGGACAAATGGAAAGGAAAACAAGAAACGGGATAATCTAGAATGCGCAAGAACTCAAAGTGCCGCCGGCTGAAATGAATATATTTTCGCTCCTGTCATAGCTTGTATACAGTCTCGCGGAAGCTCTTTTCGATCATGGAATCTAAAACCATTTCAAAAGCTTGCCGGCACTTTTATATACTATTAGCCACCTTAAATTAGGCGCTTGAAGAGAGTGCGAGATCAGCAATTGCATCGAACAACAAAGACCTTCAGTACCGGTGCGATATCTGAGACTGAGCACATTAGTACCGACAAGCTTCTTAATGAATGCCCTCTTAAATCACGGCTCTTTCTAGGTGTATCAACGCCAATGAACTACAGCAAAACAATACCCTAAAATACAAAGAACCCTAATCCCAGAATAGAGTTGAAGAGTAGTTGATATTCTTCTTCTTCTCTAGTGGCGATTTAAAGGTAATTCGATGAATTTTAACCTGCTCATCGACCTACAGGTCCCGCGAGTGTCACGAATGGTGTCGAATCTGATTGGTTGACCATGTCACGTGTTAAACCAACTCGCGACGACAAAAAAAAGAAGAAGATGCAGTAGTTGTGCTGTTTTACACTCCAAACGAACGAATTTCAGTGGTCAAAGTGTCAGGTTTGACCGAGGCAAACGTCACATTTGTAACTAAACAAACCGGACAAATTCTCCACGCTTCAAGCTTGAACGGAAATAGTAGTGTTTGGCATCGGATTCCCATACAAACACTGTATTTCGCCCCATGTTTTGAACCTCATTCAAAGTTTCGAAATCTTGTTTGAGCAGTTTATAAAATACAAATATCCCAGATTTTTTCCTTTGTCCCGATTTATATTCTCTTCCACGCCATGGCGACCCCCAAAAGAAAAACCTCCCGAAAATTCGTTATGCGCATTTGATCATTTTATGAAATTTGCACGGTATAAGTTAATAGAGTATTATTATTAAATGAAATTATTTTTTCCCCGGTAAAAAACCCGAGTCTCCATTTTGCCGCCATTTTCTTCAGATTCCCGACAAAATTTTGTTGTTTTCCCGAAACAGTCCTCCTTAGGGCCTGTTTACAAGGAGATAGGCTTACCCTACCAGGGTCAAAGATATGGTTCGGCACTATACTCAGTACTGCCGGTCAACTCACGTGATGCGGTCCGGCCAAGCATACTGTTAAACAAAATGGCGACAGGAGTGGTGGGGTCACAGCGTTGTTATAGTAACTCCGATCTTCATCTGACGATGTCGTATTCCTTGTTCAAACTTGAAAGATATTGCCACTGAAAAACCGGGTCGAGCCACCCCAAGCCGTCGAATTAAATTCGTCGGCTTTTTAAATATTGAAAGAAATTGAAGTAAAAATAAAATATGTTGATTATTATAATTTACAATTGATGAATTGAGTCGGACATGCATTTCATTGCATTTCACAAATTATATGATATAAAAACAATTATATGAGATAATTTTGACATAATAACCATATAATTTGATGATATAATTTCCGGACATTTGGCACCCCATATGGCAGAACCGGCACGCTGTTTGAAGTCATGTCGTACCACTGCCGTGTTGCATGGCAAAGTCGAACTTAATTCAAGATGCCGTATTTAATTGTTTCAAACGTCGTACCACAGTCCACAGCCGTATCACACCGCGACAAAACGGTATGCTCCGCTGGCCGAAAGTACTAAGGCTCTGCTATCAAATACAAATCACCGAGGGCTTCAACTTTTTTAGTAAATAATTTTATAACATAGTAAACTCACAGTGAATTACAAATTAAGACAACTTCGACCTGTTAAAGTCTTAGGCTTAACTTGTAAGTAGTTTTCTGATTTTTCGCGAAATAATTTACGTAAATACGCATACGTACTTAAAAGTAGAAACAGGGGTGATTGTCTCTGTTTTCTTTTAGTTTCGGCGGGAAACTGGGGGTACGCGTGAGCGCTGGGCTCATCTAAGACGCATGCGCGTGACGTTTTGCCGCGGTGTGCAGCCGTATTTGTGTGAGTTGATGAATTTAGTTTTACATCGCGTTTGAAACGGGGCTAACTCTCACCCTAACAATAAACATGGATGCTTGAGTCTATACTGTCGGTATAGTGCTCAATGCATTAAATGCAGAGCGTAATAGATTGTGGGTTGTAGATAGATTAAAGGCAAGACATCACTTTAGCTGTTACTCCGAGTTTCAAGCTTACGCGATCATCAGACAGACTTTAATGAAGAATAAACCTTACTTTAACCTACATATATATACACAAGCGGCGCTATTGTTCTAGTTATCTATTGTTGTATAAATCGGTCTATAGTTCTACGGGCTTATTGTTGTTATGTTATTCGGCTTTTGGTGTTCATTAAGTAATACTTGTTCTCGTGGCGGCATTTTGAAATTAGTTCCGATCTTTTGTTGAGGAGGCTGGCTTTGTCGGCTTTAATGATGTGAAGTTTTTCCGCTAGACAGAGATTGCATCTTTTGGAAATGTTGTTGTATGGGCTTGCTGAGGTGATGATTGACCAGTTGATTGCGTAGATTTTTTTGTTGTCATTGAGTTTCCAGATGTGTTTTGAGAGCTCAGTGCTGTTGGCGTATTTTCTGTTTCGGAATGATAGCTTGTGTTGCGTGTGTCGTTGCTTGAATGTACCCTCTGTCAGTCCAATGTAGTTCTTTCCTGTTTTGTCTTCATCTGTAGTTACGCGTGCATTGTAGACTAGGCTGGTTGAAAGGCAGTTGTTGTCGAGTGGGCATTGTTCTTTTTTTCTGCAGTTGCATCCGCTCTGGGGGGAGGTAATGTTGTTGCTGGTTATTTTCTTGTTGTGCTTGTTAATTATGGTTGCTATGTTTTCCGTGCAGCTGTAACCGACTTTTACGTTGTTCTTGTTGAAGATACAGTGAAACTTGTGTTTTTGAGGGAAGTGTTTCTGGATAAGGTTTAGGAAAGTTTTGCCGACATTGGTTTGGACGTTCTTGCTGTATGGAGGGTTAAACCAGATTATATTCCTTTTTCTGTTCTTTCTTGCGGGTGCAGGTGTGTTTCGGCTGGCGCATGTAAGGTCTTCGGTGAATCCGCTGGATTTTAGGGCTTTTTCGTAGAGTGGCTTGGCTTTGTCAAATGTTTCTTTGTTGAACGATATGTCTGAAATCCTACGGTTGATGGCTGCGGGTAGCTGTCTAATTATGGTAGGTGGGTGGTTGGATTTCGTGTTGATGTAAAGCGGCTCGTCGTTTGGTTTTCTGTAGGGGCAGTATGATCCGTTCGTCAGGTTAAATGTGACGTCAAGGTAGTTTACTACTTTCAGGTTGGTTTGTATTGTAATCTTCAGGCCGTGTTCTTTGAAGCGTCTCGTTATGTCCTTCTTTATTCTTTCTGCCTGTGGACCTGTGGTGTTCTTGAAGATTGCGAGTCCGTCGTCCCTGTATAGTCCTATGTTGTCCTTTCCGTACTTGTCGCATAGATTGTTCAGAATAAATAGTCCAACTAGCTCACATACTTCTGCTCCGTCATAGCTTCCCATGGTAACGTCAAACATGCTGTCGTTGTCTTTTTTTACCCAGGCGGTGCCGTTATCAAACAGGAGGGATTTTCTAGAGTGCATAATTATGTCGATGTCTTGGTTGGTAATGTTAGTGTATTTCTTGGCGAAGTGGATTGCATTGGTTAGTAGTTCTTCAGATATGGATGGGTAGAAGCTTTCGATGTCAAATATGGCGAAGGTGTGTTGTTGCTTGTTAGGTGTATATTAATTTCACGCTTTTTATAATTTATTCAAAATATAACTCATTTCGAAGACATCACCGCCTCCCGGTTAGCTCAGTGGTTAAGCTCCGGTCTGTCGAGCGGGAGGTCGCGGGTTCAAACCCCGGCCGGACCAACACTCAGGGTCTTAAAATAACTGAGTAGAAGGTGCTGCCTTTGTGAACCAACTGCAAATGGTTAGACCTTCACGTCTTCTCGGATAAGGACGTAAAATCGTAGGTCCACTGACATGGCGGAGACAAGCCTCGTAGGGGACCTTGAGTCCTATTGTTTGTTTCCTGTGGCGTTACGCCCAAATGTTGTAAATAAAAATAAATAAATAAAAAAATAAAAAAATAAATAAAAAAAAATGCATGTTACTCTGATTTTAAAATGTTACCCCAGTCTAAAGATTGAAACCTAAAAAGATGGTTGTCACTAAAATAAAATAGTCACTTTATTAATATTGCTTACCGTATAAAATGCTCGAATTAGCGCTCGGGGAGCTAATTACATTTTTCTACCCTTAGGAGGGGCACTTATTCGAGAGAGGGCGCTTATTTAATTCTTGGCCTTTATTTGTTCTTTGTAGCAGCGGCAAAACTGTAACAATTAATACCCAAACAAACGTAGCAAGGATATCTACACTCATATCATTTATTATTATTATTTATTATTATTATTATCATATGGACATTTCTGTTAAGGCGTGTAAAAGAACAGCTGTTCCTTTGAAAAGACATAAGTCACATCCCACAATAAAGCCGGTTATCGGTGGCGGCGGCTTATTAACAGAAATTGGGCTTTAGGAGGGGCGCTAAGTAAAGGCGGCGCTTATTTGAAGCTGGGCGCTAATTCGAGCATTTACTGTATTTCCCTTTTACATTTATTTCTTTTTTCTTAGGTCAATTATATACATACAACGTGAGAATCGAAGGCAGTTGGTACCGTCTAAGTTGTCATGAATGATGAGAACAAGAAAATGTTTTCCTGGTTTTTCGTATGCTATGGAGTACAAGGGAAACTAAATTTGACCAATGAACAGCACGTTTGCCTGTACAAAGAGTGTCTTGAGATGGCACGCCATCTTGAAGATATCCGTACTCAGCTGATAGCATGTATGACATTAGGTGAATTATTCAACAAGATGTCACGATTTAATGAGGCTATAAAATACTGCGAAGAAGTAATAATGCTCGGAACCAAGACGAACCAAGTCCCAGACGCCCTCTGTGGCTGCTTTGTTCATAATATACTCGGTAGCTGTCATTATTGCCTAGGACAGTACGATGAAGGTATCTATCATTTTGAAATGAACCTGAATACTGTAAAACAGACTGGGAACAAGGTTGTCGAGGTTGGTAGTTATAATAACATTGGTGCCTGTTATGATGCTCTCGGACAGCATAGCAAGGCTGTATATTATTATGACATGGCCCTGAACATGGCAAAGGAGACTGGGGATAGGTATGGTGAGGGATGTGCTTATTGTAATTTTGGTACAGCCTATTATTCTCTCGGACAGCACGACAAGGCTCTTCGTTATCTCGAAATGAGTCTAAAGGTCGCAAAGGAGCTTGGAAACAGAGCAAGTGAGGGACATGCTTATAGTGGCCTTGGAAACTGTTATCAATTCCTCGGACAACATGAAAAGGGTCTACATCATATTAAAATGTCTCTGGACATCGCGAAGGAGGTTGGAAACATGAAATCCCAAGGAATTGCTTATGGCAATCTTGTTCACTGTTATAATTCTCTTGGACAGTATGACGTGGCTTTACGTTATAATGAAATACACCTTAAAATTGCAAAGCAGATTAGAGACAAAGACAGCGAGGGAGCTGCTCATTCTGGGCTTGGCACCTGTTACCAACGTCTTGGACAGCCCGACAAGGCTATGTGTCATTTTCAAATGTGCCTGAACCTTGCAAAACAGACTGGAGACATTGATGCCGAGGCAGCTGCTTATAGCGGACTTGGTGGCTGTTGTACAGAACTCGGACAGCATGGCAAGGCCATACAACATTATGAAATGTCCCTGAACCTAGCAAGGCGGATTGGAGACAAGGACGGCGAGCAAACAGCGTACGTTGGTATTGGTGTCAATTATCTTTCTCGTGGACAGCTCGACAAGGCAGAGCTTAATTTAGGAGAATGTATAAGACTCTACGAGGAGATGTTTAAAAATGAGGTACCCAAGCAGGATCCATTTAAAATATCCATTCGTGAAAACTTTATTATTGGTGCATACGCAGCATTGATCAGAACCCTTCTGCTTCAAGACAAAATAGAACAAGCTCTTGTTATCGCTGAAAGAGGACGTGCAAGAGCTTTAGCTGATCTTATGTTCACCAATTATTCCATCGGATGCATTGAAGTAAATGAAGCCAAAATGTTGACCCTGTCAGAAATCCGTGAAGTAGTCAAGGCTCTTGGAAGTACAGTCCTGTTTTTCTCGTTGGAAATTCGAGAAATTTGTACGTGGATATTGCAGCCAAATGGAGATGTACAATTGAAGAAAAGTCACCATAAAATTTCGTCAGAAACGAGAAAGGATGGTTCGTTACTGGATTACGCTCATTTAGTCAATGGTGCGTTAAACATGTTGATTCATGAAGTTCACAACGTACTTGGTGTACGTTCCGATGTGAAGTGCGAAGATCGCTCACTATCGTTTCTTTATTCAGAAGAGGTGGTAGCGCAGGGCAGCAAGAGAAAGCTGAGGCACATGTCATCTACCACCATACGTGAAGGCATGTCTGTTCGAGAATCAAACATATCCCTTTCTTCAGAAGCCAATCAAGACAGGGAAACAACTATGGCAACGCACCGAGAAATTAAACATCTGCAAAATCCGCTTAAAGAGTTGCATCAGATTGTGTTTGGACCTGTGCGAGATCTTGTTGAAGGATCGCAAGTTGTTGTCGTGGCCGAGGGCCAACTTCATCTTGTTCCATTTGCTGCCCTTCTCGATCAGAATGGACACTACGTGGCAGAGTCCTTGAAAGTGAGGCTTGTTCCATCACTAGCAACAGCAAAAATGATGACGGAGCACCCACAAGAACCCAAAAGTGGATCGGAGCCCTTGATAGTAGCAGACCCAGAGGTCGGTCAAGTTACGATTGGTGATCGAACGATTTGTCCGCCGAGACTACCGCATGCAAATACTGAAGCCCAAATGGTGGGCCAATTGTTTAATACTCAGCCTCTAACGGGAACAAATGCAAGCAAAGTAAAGTTTCTTCAAAATCTTGAAACAGCCAATTTAATACACATCGCATCTCACGGGGATATGAGAAAGGGAGAAATCTTGCTCGCCCCGAAGCCAGGCACCGATAGAAAGAATCTCAAGAAAGAAGATGTCATGTTGATGATCTCAGATCTTGAACACAAACGCTTGAGCGCAAAGCTGGTTGTACTTAGCTGCTGTCACAGCGGCCGTGGTGAGGTTAAAACCGAAGGGGTTATCGGCATTGCTCGTGCTTTCATCGGAGCTGGCGCTCGAGCAGTTCTCGTGGCGCTCTGGGCGATTGACGATGAGGCCACCTACTTCTTCATGAGTAGGTTTTATGAGCAACTAAGAGATGGAGTAATGGCAAGCGAGTCACTCAACAAAGCCATGGAAGCCATGAGGAAGACTGGAAAATTCTGCGAACCTCGGTACTGGGCACCTTTCATTCTCATAGGCGATGATGTTAGTCTTTCTTAGTATGTCACGCGGATGAAATAGCAGTAGAGTTTGTAAGCTTCATGACACCGTTTATAACAAACAAGAATTTCACAACTGCTAGAGATGTAGTGACGTTAATTATATTCTCGCCTGCTAAAACGTCTCAAACATGCTTGTGCATGCTGCAGATAATTTTATTGATAGAATTAGTTCGTCAATCCTGGAAGGAAGTAGTGCGCACCAAATGTATATTAATAGACCAGTTCGCGGTAAATTCCGACATTTTGAAAGGGGTGCAAACATGGCGCGAAATAAAGTGTTTGTATGGGAATCCGATGCCAAGTAAAATCCGTAAAATCGAATTTCTGAAATATTTTTCAGTTCAGTACAAACTTAGGATATCAGGTAAAAGAATAACTGATCGAAATTTAAGGGATGTAGCTCTGCTGGGAAAACGAGTAAAAACGAGTCAAAGTCCGCGCGAAAATTTACAGACAATGTATGGAAAACTGAAAACACGATTGCACGCTTCCCAGCAGAGCTACATCCCTCAAATTTCAATCAGCTATTCTTTTACCTGATATGTTAAGTTTGTATCTGACGAATATTTCAGAGATTCGATTTCACAGTTTTTATTTGGCATCGGATTCCCATACAAACACTGTATTTCGCGCCATGTTTGCACCCCTTTCAAAATGTCGGAATTAACCGCGAGCTGCATGGTCTATTGGGGTGGGATCTGGGTACGAGATTACTACTGGTGTACAATGTCTTAAAATACATGGTTTGATGATAAAACCAAGCTTACCCTGGACGAATAATGAAAGTTAAGCCTTCTCAAAGCGTCACGCTAGTGCACCTGTGAAGAAAGAGTTTATTACTCGCCCGAGTCTAAATATCACAAGTGGGAAATTACATTAATGTAGATCTAGTATACTGCTATCGATGTGGGATGAATTAGTAGACGTAGTTTGTCAGATGGTTACTGCGCCGATGCATCAGATTCGGTACTCTATTACCTTTCAACTTCTTTTTAAAGTGCCTATGAAGATTTTATTTTTATTTTAGATATCAATTCTACATCAAGTGAATAGTAGAATGGTAAAATATATCTTGCTTTGAATGCTGTTCCGCTGAGTTAAGGACGTTTTAATATCAAAAATGCTAATTATATGACGTCAGGGGAGGCATCAATTATTACATAATTTTTTTTGTTACAATTAAACATTTTTTTTTTAATTATCAGTGTTATACCCATGGTTGAAATAAAATGATGTTAAACATTTGTTTCCTTATATCAGTAGAAACGCCCATTCACAACCACTAAGAAGTGATTGCAGATGCCTCCCCTGACGTCATGTAATTAACATTTTGGATATTAAAACCTCCTTAACTCAGCGGAACAGCATTCAAAGCAAAATATATTTTACCATTCTACTATTCACTTGATTTAGAATTGATATCTAAAATAAAAAAATAAGCTTCATAGGCACTTTAACCTTTCAACTTCTTCTTATAAAGGAAGTGTTATTGGCCCCCAAAATACACGAAACTTTTCAGAATTTGCTGTATTTCTTGCTTTCTAAATGGCACGTGGTACATCCAAACAGTGACGACTACTGAACGAAGATCTGCCCGAGCAGATATATGCAGTAGTCGCATCTGGCAGATTTAAAGCAGCTAGACCGGATCAAAACTAGGCTCCAGACAGATCTAATGCAGAAATCGAAACAATGTCTCGAAACACAATATATATCGGGTCAGATTTGTGGAGGCATATTAAGATAAGAAGTCAAAACTACAGCTATTAAACGAAGTTTTTAGAGCTTTTTGCATGTGATGTGGAAAACATTAATAGGCTCTAGCTAGTCTTAATTATCTCTGCATGGCGGTGGCATAGGCGAATGGTATGATACTGACAGATAGTTAGATTTTAAAAAGTATAAACACAAAGTTAAGATAAACGAACGCCAATTTCGAGGGTTATACCTTGTATAGGAACGAGTATATTGCTATGTAAATGATTTGGTTTGCAGTACCATACAAATATAAACAAATGCATAATTTGATTCGCAGTAAAGGGCCTCAACGCAATCGGTTGTTTTTGCAAGGCCAACGCGGCGTTTAGCCTACCCGGTAAGGCAATTTTTCTGTCGCTGGACGGAAGTCTGTTAAATTTACGGACTTTGCATAGTTAGTATCTTCGTTCCTATGCAAGTTATGACCTGCACAGTTGGCATTCTTACTAGTAATGTGCTCTTCCCAAGAAATCCGAACCGTGAGTTTCAACGTGTTGTCTGGGGGACCGAGTACAAGCTGCGCGCAGTTTCTAGTTGATAGAAATTCAATGCTGCATGGTGTAGCCTGATTGCAGGGTAGCGATTGTGCTTACGGGTGTAGGGTTGATCCTGTGGTGGGAGAAAGGAGGGAGAGAAGAGAGCAGCGGAGATAGAGGAATAGAAGAGTCTGCCGTAAAACCCCCTTTATATTGAAGTCCATGCATTCAAGGACTAACGGGATCAGTTCTCCAAGCTTAAAGTGATTGGTTCATTAGCCCAAGGAGAATCGAGAAGTGCTTCCCAACACCTAATTGAGAGTCTACTAGCCTGCGTAGCGGGCCCTAAAGGAGGAAAAGAGAGAAGAGGGAACCTCCTTTCTTTCCTTCCCCTCTCCCTCTTCCCTCTTCCCCATTCCCCATTCCCCATTCCCCCATTCAACCTTTTCTTCCTGCTGCAAACATAGCGCCATTTTTAATACTTTGAATAAATATTTCCTGCATGGCTTTAATTTATGAAGGTCAGAATAATACATCAACTTTATAAATACAGTTCCATAAAAATAAAACCGAAACAAAATGGTAAATAAGTATGAATAACGTAAGTTAGTAGAGTCTAAAGAGGGGTGGCTAGCCGCCCAATCCAATCCAACCCCCCAAATCCGCCCCTGGGGGATGCAGGTTGGCGCAGTTGAAAAACACTCCCCTCTCACCGCTGCGGTCCCGTGTTCGATTCCCTGCTCGGAAAATAGCATTTACAAACAGGTTTTGCTGATAACACTACCGATCTCGTTCAAGGCTTTTGAATAAATGAAGTCAGATATTTTTTTGCTCTCCAGTACAACCACGTGATTTGTTAGCTGCAAAGGGCTTATTGGGCTTCGAGGAACTCGGAATCCAAGCTCAGATTTCGTTTCAGGTTTTCGACTTTAATTAAAGGGCTGGCATTAATTAGGATGGGGATTCTGATTGGCTGAATATAGCAAATAGCGCAAAATGTCATGCATTTTAATTGGCTAAGCTTCATCTAGTCATGGAACACCGCTTTTTATCAAATGAGTCTTTCAAACTGTTTAATATTTTTCTAAACTCAATTTTCCAATCTCTGCTTTCTGGTTCCAAGATTGAACTACTAAACAGTTTTCATCATGGATAATTCAGACGGGTGTCGCGACTGTAATATTTGGCAATTAAATGATTTTGTTACTTAAACCGTTCCGCTTTGTGCGATTGAAGCCAATTTCGTTTACGAATTCCGAGCTCGATAGCGTAAAAACAATTGCGAAATAATTTAGTATCGTTTTTAGTATTCCTAGAAGGTATGCAACAATACGTCCCAAGGCATAACGGTCGGTATATTTTAATGGAATAAATCAGTAAAATATTTTATTCAAGCATAGTTAATAGCGTCGGTAATGGTTAGGAAACCCTGCAAACTTCAAAGGGGCTAACAAAGATGCTGCGATTTATGTTGGAAGGGGGTAAGACAAAATATTGTGCACGGCCATAGTTAATTAGCGTCCCCTGAACCAACACGTTTCTATTGGCTGATTGATCAACATATTCCAATATCTATTGTGTTGTGTGCACGGTCACGGTTGAAAAAAGCGAACAAAGAAGGTCGCTGGGTTTCATAACCATATCACTCTTTTAAACTATGCTCCAAGGAAGCAGGTAGTCGTTTTTATCTTTTTCTTTGAACCATATCTTCAACGTGCTGCGTATGAATACGGCTGTAAAGTACCTAAAACATGTTCCTCTGTATATTTTGGGAAGAAGTTCCCTACTTGCTCCAAAATTTCTTCCGATGCCTGTCATTATTGGGTTATAGGCCTCTTGCAGCTGAGCGGCCACCTGACCTTGTCAATCAATACTGTGCTAGTGATAATATGGATGCCAGAAATGGAAAAACAAGCGAAAATTAGTAACCAAGGCAAGATTTAGATGAAATCATAACTGTAAAACTGAAGCAAAGCCATTTTGTAAATCTACAAATTGAACAATTTATGAGGCTGGAGGGCAAGCTTTTTTGATTGACAAGGTCACATGACCACTTAGTATTGGCGGATAGTATCAGCCAATATAAACTTTTAGCTTGTCTAATTGTGAAGTAGAAAAAAAAGATCACAATAAAGGGCCATTGGAAAAATTGTACTCTGTGTTTTGAATTATTTTATAAAATAAATTTTATCTAAACACTCGTGGAAATTTGGGAGAACTCGAAATAGCAGTCTTTATAAGCTTGTGTTCCCATTTCTCATTCTCCCAAACTTCCACTCGTTTCTAAGGCCCTGTTTATATGAAGGAAAGTTGGCTCGGGGGGGAGGGTCACCCTCCCTCCCGAGCCAACTTTACCGAGCGTTTATATGGAAGAAAAGTTGTCCCGGGTGCCCGAGACAACTTTGTCTTGAGCGAGTCTGGGCACGTAATATTGGATTATGCATGCTCTGTGTCCCCCGAGTTGGCCCGGTTAGGCGAGCCAAAGTGTTTATATGAGAAAAAGTTGGCTCGCCCCCCAGGGTCACCCTACCTTGTGAACCGAGTGCCTCCCCTATAAAAAAGTCGGGGATGCTCGTCCTATCTTTTAGGGGTCAAAATCGTCGGCTACGCTATCTCATAGGGATTAAAGGGCTAAAGCGGATGTTTTTCTACGAGTCTGCTATCACTTAGGGTCTCTCGCCAAGGGTGGCTTTAATCATGTTCTAATCATTGGCACTTGTTACACGTTATCATCATGTGTTTTAGTATGCTATCTCTTAGGGATAAAAGTCATGATGGAGCATCCCCAACTTTTTTATAGGGGAGTCACCCAACCACCCCCCCCCCCCCCCCCCCAAAAAATGGGGAGCAGTGATCAGCTGTGAGACCTCCCTCATCATTCTAATTTAACACTAGCAATTTGTTTTTAGTTGTATATGTATCATATATGTAGCATCTTGTTAGCTCAGTGGCTAAGCTTCGGTCTGTTGAGTGAGAGGTCGTGGGTTCAAACCCCGGCCGAACCGACACTCAGGGTCTTAAAATAACTGAGTAGAAGGTGCTGTCTATACAAATGGAACAGTAAACGGTTAGACCTTCTCGTCTTCTCGGATAAGGACGTAAAACTGTAGGACTAAGTAAAGGGAGGGCCATGTGTTGATAACTGTTAGCCGGTTAACGTGTTTAAACCCTTTATAAATAAAGGTGACTTTATTAGTTAGCTCACAGTACATGTACACATGTAGTTAGAGCAATTTCGAATTGAGTGTCGAAATCAATCTGTGATTGCTTTGGTTTTGTGTTTGCTCAGTTTTCCTATTGACTGTGGAAAGTGTTTTGTGATTACCAGCCAATCAAGTGCTAAAATAAAACCAAACGTGTTTTGGTCCATCACGCCATCCACGATTGCATTTATTTATCCTCGAGATTGGTTCAAGTAAAACCAAACATTAATTACTTCAGTTCGTCATTGGCTCATTGTGTTTTTACTTGCTCCCGTGATTGGTTCTGTGATTACTTTGGTTTTACGCACTCAACTGAAAACCGCTCTAGTATTCGAATACTAATATGGCTTATTAGTATTCTGTATCATTAATTAATTTTGATACAGATTACTAATAAAGCTAACTACAATTTTGTATGGGGTTTACAGGGGTGTCCAGGCATGTCAAGGGCGTATCTAACCTATAGGCCCGTAGGCCTGGGCCTACACATTTTACAGCCTACTAGTCTTATTACAAATGAATGTTGGCTCGAGGAGCTGTCGAAATACACAAAACATGACCTGGAAGTGCATCAGAAGCCATTTGCGAAAGTCTAAATCTAAAAAAAATTCTGGGAAGCATGCTCCAAGACCCCTCAAGAAGCAACCCTTATGGAGCGGTTGTTTGGGCCTACAAATTTTAAAAACCTGGCTACGCCACTGCATGTAACTTAATTGGATGCTGTGTTTAGATTGGTTAGCACCCTTATGAATCATTAATGAATATTATATTAAGTAATTATGGCATACAGGGTTGTCACCATGATTTAGGGATATAGCGATACAAACAAGCTTTTGTAAATATAGATGCCTTTTTCAATTTATTAAGTAGCATAGTATTCACCTAGGACTATACATTTTGAATTATGTATTACTATTATTTATACCATGTACATGTACATGTAAATTAGTTCTAGCATAGTTTTTTTATAGCATTCATTGATTGTAAGGCCACACATATGCTGTACCGCTATAATAAAGACTGTTATTATTATTAAATTATTATTATTATAAAAAAATGAGGAAATTATGTTTGGTGGATAAAGGTTTATAGGCAAAGTCAGAAAGTGGAAACAAATGGGAATAAAGTGTTTGAGACTCCAAGGGGCATCCAATGGCTAAATTTAATTGGAACTTGAAATGAGAGTGAAGGAATTGGGGAGGCATATATACCTCTGACAAGTGGAGGCAGGGGGATGGGTGCATGACCCCCTATTTGACCCTCTGGTGACACAGGAATTCAAAAATATAGAACACCATGAGTTTGTGGATGTGCACCATTTCTTAGTTGTACACTGTACATAGGTATTGAGTTTAGAATGCAAGTGAATAACCATTAAATGAGACTGTAATTTTGTCACATGTAGTCTCCCCCCCCCCCCCCAAAAAGGGCAAGGAGGGAGGGGGGACTCCAGTATCAAACTCAGGATGCCTGGCAGGAATTTGCAAGAGACATATATCAATAAAAAGTAGGATTGTAAAATATCACTCTGATTTTATAAGCCCTTGATTTTTACAAATTAAATACTTTTAATTAATATGTGGAATTTTGCATGCATGGAAATACTTCTAACTCAAAAGACTATTATTTAACAAAAGCCACAAGAGGTACATGTAATTAGCAGAGGCATACTTTTGATCTCTAATGACTTTGCTCCCTTCGCTCCTAAACCAGGCATCCTTCACTGGCTATTAATTAAAAGTCTCTCTGATATTGGCAAAAGACAGAAAAAGCAACTCGGTAGGAAAGTGATGTCAACCAAAATTATAATTACCAGGTCCTGTCTCACAAGTCAAAGAATACTGGGATATCTTCACATCCTTCCATTGGCTGCTCTCATAAATCCACCAATACGGCCTTTCTCCTCTCAAAAGCCTACTACATAAAGATGATATCAACATTAAATCATGTGAAAAAATTCACTTGGGGACAAATTAATTCTAAAGATATGGTAATCAGTTTGAGTGGTTTCCAGTTGAAGAGGTCTACCAAGACCAGCATAAGTGACTTTGACTGAGTTCAGAAAATTCTCCATTAGCTTGCATTCCCGCATAGTTTATAACGTAACTTAATTTATTACAGGAATTTGGAACTTAATCATAGTCACTAATGGTGCTCTTGCAGGAATCCTTCAATTATTGTTATTGGCTATTGTGAACAATTTTGCACCTGTTGTTAAGTGGTTGGTAAGTTATATATGGGCCATTCCACAAGAGACATTGAAATAATGAACATTTTAAAACATTGCATTTTCCAGTGAAATTCATATTTAAAAAAAGGCAAGACATTGAATTATCAAAAATCACAAGGGGTTTTGAAATATATGCCACACCCACTCTGTGGCAGGCCATTCAATCTGCACTTCTTTGGGTTATGTTTCTGGAGCATTCAGAGTGTTGACATAAAATGACCCTAAAATCAGAAGAGTTAAATTGGAATTGAATAGCTTTCTTCCCATGCACAGTTTAAGATACATACATTAACTTAGCATTAAAAAAAATTCTCAACTCCAGCTCTCCTGTGAATTATACAGCATTACCTTTTGTTGCGGAGTTACATGATGTCTGCTATAGACATAGATACATTTTTTTATTTTCCAACAAAACTTCTAGCTTTTTTCAAATGATATTCTTGATACTCTTTTAGAATTGTATGAACAATATTTTAGCTAAAAAAATCCACAGAAATCATTTAAATCCTCTTGAAAATGCATCAATATATATGGGTATAAGCTGTAGCCATATTATTGAGGCTTACAAGTGACTGGTGTACACAACTGCTGCCAAGTGAGTAAGTATTTATTTAGTGAATGAGTGAGGCAGCTTAATTACTGTAACTTCAGAATTAGTCAGCAGATTTAGGAGATTGTCCCCAACTCATTAAATCAGTAAGTGATATTGTATTAGTTTTATGCAAAACAAACCTGTTCTCAGATTACAGTCAAAACAATTCATTAAGTGTCCCCTCCTTACAACTACATTGTAGAAGTCAAAAGTTGTCAGTAGTGAACTCAAACACAGAAATATTGCTATCAGAGCAGTTTTAATTGAGTGTCAAACGTAATTAATACATTAAAAATATGTAAGTGATTGCTTATTACAAGTAATTGGTTTTGCATTTTGCTAATAGCTAGGTTTCCTATTGGCTATGAAATAACTGTTTTGTAATACATTGTAATAATCAGCCAATCAAGTTCTAACTACAATGTATATAAAACTTTAAGCCAAACATTCTTATTTTGCATGCATGGTTGCCATCACATATATAATGCAGTCAGTTAAATTTTAATTTTAGCAAGAGTTACCACAATTGCGTTTATTATAGCTTGTGATTGGTTCAAGTAAAACCAATCACATTTACTTTTACTTCATTTTTAGTTTATACTTCAGTTCATGATTGGCTCATTGCACTTTTGCTTGCTCCTGTGATTGGATCTGTAAGAATTATTATACTTATAATTAATTGGTCTTGGTTTTACAACACTCGATTGAAAATCATTAACTCTAAAACACTCGGCAAAATTGGGTTCAATATGCTATGATCGAGTACTATACTCATAAGGATCTGTACCTCAGTATAATATTTTAAATAACTCGCAATATACTGTCTGGTATTCGGTTAAACGAATGTGCAGGTTATCAATAGACCCATCCATGGTTTCTTTGAACTTTTGATATATATGTATAACAGCAAAACCGTCGATACTGCTGAAAAGAGCACCTCGAAGTTAGTCAAAATCCCAAATTTGAGAGTTATATCTTAAGTGGAAATTTTGATTGGGGGGCACAAACTTGTACAAACGTCTGTAAAAGTTTCCGAAATTGTCCGACTTCGCGGGCCTATGACTTTGCTCCTATTCAAGATATAACTCTCAAATTTGGGATTTTGACTAACTTCGACGTGCTCCTTTCAGCAGTATCGACGGTTTTGCTGTTATATGTATTTATAATATAGATACTATAGTACGCGCGCTCTGATTGGCTAAGAAGCCATGTTTTATCAGAGTATATAACATGGTTAGCCGTGTTATATAGTTTTCAACTGGCGGTTTCCTTTCATCGCGCGCGTAAATCTATATTATAAAACAGATAAAGAAGCCTTAAATCCATGTTTTATACTATCATAAAACACTCTGGTCATTTGAGAACACTCTAGAAATGTTGAAAGCACGCGCCTTCGGCTTGTGCTTTAACATTTCTCTCATGTTCTCAAATGCCCATCGTGTTTTATGATACTATAAAACATGGCTAAGGCTTCTTTATTTGTTAAATATCAAAAGTTCAAAGAAACCGTGGAAGGGTTGTAGCGTTGTTACGTCTCACGTGATTGGACTTGTTGAGGCAGTAGTCAAGTAACATGAAGTACACAAATTGTTATTTTGAGACAGGAATAATTTGAGAACATGTAAAAATAATTGCAACACATGAAATTCAATGTAATACACAACAAAAATAATCGCATGCTTATGAAAGACTATTTTCTTTATCTACAACCAATTCAATGCAAGAACATAATTATGAGAATTTTGTAAATAACTGTTATGTATCAGTCAATTCCAAACCCGTGCGCCCCTCCCCCCCCCCCCCCCCCCACCGGCCACCCCCGGGCATTTTATCAGAGGCTTGCTCCCGAGGGTGGGTAATTTGACGAGTATATAGGCCCACAGGGGCAGGCATTTGACAAACAGTGGGGGTAGGGGGTGGGGCATTTGATCGGTATTTAAGAAATACATTCTGTCTGTCTACAAATTCGCATCGCTCGCGTCGAAATGGAGAACGTACGTGTCTTCGAGGACTTCCAGGATAAGGATTGCGCATTTGTAGAGGCCTGGCTTGAAAGAGTGAACCTGCCAAATTTGAAGGCCACTTTCAGAGGTAAATTCTTTATGTTTAAACCTATATATAACGAGTTAAAAACTATGTTATTTTGCTTTGCTTCATGAACTTTGACCGACTGCGTGATATTAAGTGCTTGACAAGAGTTGTGATAAGTTGAATTTACTGCGACCCTCGACAGCGCGCGAGTTAAAAACAATTATTACATCGGTAAATTTCAAAGTATATAAGTTTATTATAAAGTATATAACGGAAACCAAGAACAGTCGAGCCGGTAGAAACGATATTCTCATCCCTGACCGGTTGAAGGCGGTTTTCACCGTCGGCTTTCAAAATAACAGTTAATCGGGAGAGGAACGAGGATGCAGCAGTCTCCAAATGGTGTCGCTATAGTAGAACTGTTTCGTCTGGTCTCCGATATCAACTGAAGATGTAAAATAATTGAAACAACTCCTTGGGGTCAAAACAACTTTTTAGTTTTATTACAGTGTATCAACCTAAAATAAGCATATTCGATAATAAACAGAATAAGAACGTTCCCTTGTGTTATGTATTAAGGAACAACACTTTAGATCAAGAACCTGGCGGCCATGTTTATTCTCACTCAGCGCCTCGTGTACAACTACACAACGATTGGTCCGCGGGGTCACGTGACAACATAGGGAACCCAGGATGCATACATAACATCTCCCCCCCTCCCCCCACCAATTATGGACCATACAAAGAAAAATGAACTGAAAGATAAAAATGTTTGTATCTAGTATATCCAACAGTTACTGCATGATTGCTCCTGACAGCAGTCCTCAGTGCCCTACTTAACTATGAACACTGATAGTCTTTGAGCCTCGCAGGGGTGTTGACCACACGTCCTCAGCGTGTCATCTTTATGCTGGAGACTTGAGTGGGCTCTGTATTAGTGGTATAAGTAGGGGGAGGGGAAACGATGGTGTCAGCTGAGACTACCGGAGGCAATGTATCCTCTGAATCCTGCAAGATTTCAGTTGGTTTGATTCCTTCAGTCGTAGTAGTAGACTCTGAGTCCTCATAACCTGGAACTTCCAGGCTGTGACACTTTTCGGGGTCATTCTGCTTGTCTGCCTCCCGGTTGCGAAGTTGCTCTGTGTGACGTCTCCAATTCATGTAATTCACCTTCACTCGATATACGACTGGTCCTGTTTGTTCTAGTATTATCCCCTTCACCCACTTCGGTCCACTCCGGTAGTTGTGTACCCAAACCTCTTGGCCACTCTGAAAAGATGTCAAGGTCTTCTTCTCGTCTTGTAAAAGCTTCCTTTCCACACTTCTCTTACACTCGTTCTCAATAACACGTGCAGGTTCGAAATTTAATTTCCAACGGAAAACGTCAATTTGGTGGATGTCACTCAACTATATTTCTATGGCAACACTGGTCTGCATGCTAAATAAAACGTCGCCATACAACTCCCAGATGTGGAGGAAACATAAATAGTGTAGGAGGTCAACGAAATCGTAAGTAATTTGAGGCGACATAGGTAGAGATATGGCGGATACTAAGCCGAAAAACGATTGTTATTTGCTTGAATTCCTCACCGAAATGTCAGTCGAGAGTGGAGAGCATTGCCGATAATCCGTTTCAAAAAAAATATTTGCCCTGTCGAATGTTGTATCCATGCCGGTAGAGCTCGAGGGTATTGCTCGATAAAACCTCTTATAAGGAGCATATCTGCAACTGGATGAATAAAAATAACTATAATTCTTTTTCCAAGACTTTGAAGCTATATAAACAATCAGATTTCTTATACACAAACCGCTCACTCACACATAAAGTTTATGCGATTTCTCTATTTTGATCTTATACACAAACCGCTCGCTCATGATCACATAAAGTTTATGCGATTTCCCTATTTTGATCTTATACACAAACCGCTCGCTCACACATAACGTTTATGCGATTTCCCTATTTTGATCTTATACACAAACCGCTCGCTCACACATAAAGTTTATGTGATTTCCCTATTTTGATCTTATACACAAACCGCTCGCTCACACATAAAGTTTATGTGATTTCCCTATTTTGATCTTATACACAAACCGCTCGCTCACACAAAGTTTATGTGATTTCCCTATTTTGATCTTATACACAAACCGCTCGCTCACACATAAAGTTTATGTGATTTCCCTATTTTGATCTTATACACAAACCGCTCGCTCACACATAAAGTTTATGTGATTTCCCTATTTTGCAAACCCTTGGCTCTAAGCATGATTACTCTCCATCTAAGCGACTTTGGGAAAGACTTTGCCATGTTTATAAAATGCTAAGTTTCCCGAATTTACTCACACAACGGCTCACTTCAAACTCCATGGAAACCGTTTGATTGACATCCACCAGAAACGACTTCGAAGTCAGGAGTTTCGTTTCGAACCTGCACGTGTTATTGAGAACGAGTGTAACATGAGGCTTTAGCAAGTCCAGTCTGGTCTTAAGATCTTTTCCGAGCAACAGCTGAACAGGACTGTGCTCTGTAGTGGCATGTGGAGTAGTGCGATAAGCCAGAAGAAAGTTATCCAGTTTATGTTGGAGGTTTCTGTCCGACTTGTCAGCCTTTACAGCCCGCTTGAAGCTTTGGACGAGGCGTTCGGCCAACGCATTAGTGGAGGGGTGGTATGGTGCACCTGTCACGTGTCTGATTCCATTCATTTCCATGAACCTCTTGAATGTATCAGACGTAAATTCGGGTCCGTTATCGGACACTACCTGTTCAGGGAGTCCCAGCCTGGCAAAGATGGTACGTAGCGTGGCTACTGTTTCTGCAGCTGACGTGTCTTTCATTATTAGAATCTCGGGCCACTTGGTGTGTGCGTCAACAACAACCATGAACATCTTACCTTGGAAAGGGCCTGCAAAGTCCACATGCAGCCTTTGCCAAGGGGAAGCAGGATATTCCCATCGGTGCAGGGGAGCTCGAGTTGGATTGTTGGCCAATTCCTGGTAACCTGTGCAGTTTTTGGCCGTATCTTCTATGTCTTTGTCGACATTAGGCCACTACACATACCCACGAGCTAGACCCTTCATCTTAACCATACCGATATGGCCTTCGTGCAGGGTCTGAAGCACCTTACTCCTCAATTTCGGTGGAACAATGACTCTGTTTCCCCACATTAAAACTTCATGGTGTACAGCAATCTCACTTCTGCGATGACTGCATGGAACAAATTCTGGTGGAAGGTCTAGGTCTTCCCATCCAGAGAGGACCATCTCAAGGACACGAGAGAGTGTTGGGTCTCTTCTGGTCTCCCTCCGCCGTTCCTTCTCCGTGACAGGTAAAGTTTCGACCACAGATACATGGAACACTTCAACTTCACCCGGTTCATCTTCCGGGATCGTGGCCAAAGGCAGACGAGATAACCCATCACAGTTGGCATGTTGCTTTGTGCTGCGATAGGTAATACTGTATGAAAAGGCCCTCAACAAGAGGCACCAGCGCTGTAATCTGGCTGCAGCTATCACTGGTACTGCTTTATTGGTGTCCATTATGTATTTCAGTGGTTGGTGGTCTGTCATCAAGGTAAAGTGGCAGCCTTCCAAGTAGAGTAGAAACTTCTTCACCCCCCACACCAGGGAGAGAGCTTCTTTTTCTATCTGAGCATACTTCTTTTCTGTTTTATTCAAAGACCGGGATGCGTATGCAATGGGCCGCTCGCTTCCGTCAGGCATTACATGCGACAGCACGGCACCTAGCCCATAAGATGAACTGTCACAAGCTAAAACCACACGGAAATCAGGATTGTAATGTGCCAGCACACGGTCTTGTGATAACAGACCTTTCACCAGGAAAGCACGCAGCTGGGCTATGTCCTCAGGTGTCGGCATTTCGGCCATCGCCTTCACTTTCTTGGGAGATTGCTGAAGGCCTTCGGCAGAGATAACATGGCCAAGGTATTCCACAGAATCCTTAAGGAATTTACATTTTTCCTTGTTAGCCTTATGACCATGTACCTCTAGCCTCTTCAACACTTCATGTAATGTTTCGAGGTGTTCCTCCTTGCTCTGGCCTGTCACTATGATATCATCGAGATAACACTGTGTGTGAGGAATGCCTTGCAGGACCTGATCCATCGCACGTTGCCAGATTGCGGGAGCTGAGGCAACACCATAGGGTAAACGCTGAAATTGGTATAACGTTAACCCACGAGTGGTATCTATGGTCAGATAGGGTCTTGACTTCTCCTCAACTTCTATTTGCAGGTAGGCTATGCGCAGGTCAATCACACTGAACTGTTTCCCCCCATATAAACTGGCATAAATATCCTCAATACGAGGTAGGGGGTACTCATCCACTTTTAGCTTTGGGTTAAGTGTAACCTTGAAGTCCCCACATACTCTGACACTGCCATCACTCTTGATAGGCGTCACTATGGGGGCAGCCCACTCACTGTGAGTTACCTTTTCCACTACACCTTCTGCTTCCAGCTTGTCCAGTGCCTGTTCCACAGCTGGCTTACGGGCCAGGGCTATCGGTCGGGGCTTCCAGAACCGTGGTGAGGTATCATCTTCTTTCAGCTGTATGCTGGCCTTGATGTTCTTTAACCTACCAAGTCCTTCAGAGAATACCATTGCGTGCTGGTCTAGCACCGCTTGTAGATCTGTTTGTTTTTGGAGCTGTAGTAGTGGCCAGTTTAGCCGAATTGACTCCAACCATTCTCGGCCTAGCAAGGTTGGACCACCTCCCATTATAATAGAGAGGAAGTTCCTTCCTCTGTCCTTCATACTGGACCGTAACTTGAACAACCCCCACTGGTTTCACGATCTAGCCCGTGTAAGTGCGTAACTTTAAATTAGTGCTCTGCTTAGGCACATGTTGCAGATGTTTACGGTACATCACCGTACCTCGCTGATGACAGAGACTGCAGACCCAGTATCCAATTCCATAAACAGTTCATTACTCTCCACCAACAACTTAACACAAATAGGCTTTCGGTCATTCATGTTAGTGATATGATAGAACCCTGCATAATCAACATCTTTTGTTTCCTCCTCATCATTATCCTTCACCATGTGAAATGAGGAATTGGATGGCCTTTGGTCGCGCTGTCTCTGCCTGCATGCCTAGCGAATATGCCCAACTTTCTTACAATAGTGGCACTTATCTTTGATAAAACGACAACTCCTTGAATCATGTTGGCCATCGCAACGGTAGCATTTTGAATCCGCTTTTTGTGGATCAGGTTGCATTTCTTTCTTTTTAGGCTTGCTGGTATCAAGTTTGTTTACTTGACCCTCAGACACAGGTTTCCCTTTAAGGGCCTGTACATCCTTATTTGCTTGCTCCATCGCTAAGCACTTTTGGACGGCAATTTCAAATGTGAGATCAGAGAGTTTCACTTTTAGCAGCTCACTAATCATCTTGCTGTCCCGAATACCGGAAACCAAACGGTCCCGTAGGCGCTCCGTTCGCATCGCTTCGTTGAACTTGCACCATAATTACTGACTGACTCACCGGAATTACTGGCTCGGTTGTCAAACTCATACCTGGCTACCAAGGCTGACTTTTCTGGCTTTAGTTGTTTTTGGAGTCGCTGAACTATCACATCGTAAGTGATTTCGTCGTTTTTCAGCGTATTTGGCGCCACCAAATCCTTCGCTAGTTGATATGTCTCCGTGGAATATTCGTCAAGAGCACGGCCTTTTTTGTTTTGGCGTCTGTCACTCCATTTGCGATGAAATAGAAATCCAGCTGTTCTGCGTAGGACTCCCAGTCCGAACCCACCAAATACTTTGTAACTTTGCCTATTCTAGGCTGTACTGTCTCGTCGCCCATTCCTATTGTTTTTAAGGCGAAATGTATCCCGTCTCGTCGCGAATTTGTTATGTATTAAGGAACAACACTTTAGATCAAGAACCTGGCGGCCATGTTTATTCTCACTCAGCGCCTCGTGTAAATGAAGGAATATGTGAACTATCTCGGAGTTGACAAAAATTTATCCTGGAAGCATCATATTTATCATATTGCTGTAAAACTTTAGCAAAACAGTAGGGTTAATCGCGAAACTAAGACATTTTGTGCCCTTACATGCCCTCCTGAGTAATTACCGATCATTAATTGCTCCTTACTTAACTCATGGGTTGACAGTTTGGGGTCAGGCATGTAAATCCTATCTGAAAAATCTTCTAATTCTTCACAAGCGGCCACACTACTTGATGTATTTTGTCGACAGAAATGAGCACGCAATTCACCTTTTCATTAATGCTAATATTATACCATGAGTCACTATCTAACTTGATGTATGATGTCAGAAATAACTAAGCACCAATAAGTATTTTAAATTTATTCGTAAACCCCCATCCACAATGTTTTTCATTTTTTGTTTGTTTTATCTGTTTCATACTTTACAAAAAACTGTACAAACTACACATTTACTAAAGTCGTACACACACGCACATATAATTTACAAGGTTCTGATGTACGATAATAGTCTAGATAATTTGTAAATTTTGTCAGGTTCCCAGTTTTTTTCATATCTCTCCACGTACAGCAACAACAACTCGAATATTCGATCATTTATATGGTTTCTCATGTGGCTCACGGAAAATCTCATTTGGCTAACAATGTCCCGCGTAAAAAGATGACCCGCGAGTTCTCCCGAGCGGTGACGAATCTGATTGTTTGACCGTGTCACGTGTTGAAAATACCCGAGAAAAAAAACACTTGGAAAACTCGACTCGTGTCTGCCCACGGGCAGCCAGGGTAATAATCCACTCCTCACGAGACTCCAAACGTAAAGAGAAACACACCTTATAGACAAAGCCCTGACTCTTGAAGCGCGGCCTAAACTGTCATGTTCGAAGGCTACCAAAGTGCCCAACAATCATCAAACAAGAAAAGGAAATGGTGGAAAACATGTTATCATCTTCCTTGAACTGATTTCCCTTTTTTCTGCCTTAATTTTATTCAAATGAGCCGTGTGGCATTTGTATCTCGACCAGTCGCTTCATCAACATTCCTGGATGTCGGCTTTGTAGATGGAAAATAAAACTTAGAGGAAAGCTTTAGCTTAGAAATTCAAACTGGAGCTTTGTAAAATGGCCTTTTCAATTTTATACGAAAGCCTGCAATGGATCAATAGACATTTTACAATGTCCTAATTTCACTTTCATTTGTGGTATCGTGTGTTTGACAGGCCGTTCTCTTACATGATTGGTTGATCGCGAAAAAGTGGTCATAACATTTGCGCATCGTGCTGTTAGCCGTCGGTGATAGAATATGCCGCGGCACTATTCTTTAACAGTTGATTTGTTTTGTTTGTTTCCAGCGACGTACATACCTTATTCTTACTAATTTTCGCGAGTACTAAATTTCGCGATTTTCGCGTTTTGGAAAAAAATGCGAAAACTAATACTCCCGAAAAAAAGAGAGCGCGAAAATTAATACTCCCGAAATTTATTACCATATATAAGAAAACGATACATGAATTTTAAATGTTGAGTCACGGCCTGGCTGTTAATTGTTCTGAATTAAAACTGTCACTTTCTGTCCTTGACAATATATCTTTCTGGTCTTATTTTCGACTTGCTCTCTACCTCTGATTCACTGTTATCTTCAGCTAGTAAATCAGCTAGTAAATCAGCTAGTAAATCAGCTAGTAAATCAGCTAGTAAATCAGCTAGTAAATCAGCTAGTAAATCAGCTAGTAAACGTAAGTAATCAGTAAACGGAGCCTTCGGATCAGGGTTGGAGAGATTAAAGCAATGGCAAAATCGCGAAATTAAATACACTTTTGTTCACTTTTTCATGTCATCGCGAAAATTAATACTCTCGAAATACAGCTCCCGAATTTTCCCGAAATTAAGTACTCGCGAAAATTAGTAAGAATAAGGGACACACAAACAGAGTTCATTAATCGAAAGAGATGTCACACTTAATAATCACCCAAAATTTGAGAGTGTAGGATAAATGAGCGTTTCTCCGTAAATATCATAATAATAATAATAATAATAATAATAATAATTTAAATATTTATAGAGGAAGCAAACCTCACCCTAAGGTGATTTTCAGGAAGGTCCTGTATTAGAGTAAAAACGTAAAAATATAAAAATGTCTATGAATCTATAAAAGGTTAAAATCTAGTAATATAAGGTATTAATTAAAAAATAGCTATAAACATAATAACAACAATAACGTACTACTATATATAAGTAACTAGATAAATCGTTTAAATTGATCTAGATTTAGAATGTTTCTCGTGCTCTCAGATAGCAAATTCCAGTCCTGAATGACATGAAAACAAAGGCGACGTTGGCCAAACGAGCTACGAGATTTAAGCTTATAGATGTCGTTCTTACTTCTGGTATTGTAGTCGTGCATGTCTCTCTTAAAAGTAAAAGTAAAATCCCAGTCTATAAAACCATTTAAGCATTTAAAAACAAATAAGATACGGTGCTTTCTGCCTCTCTCTGATAAGGAATCCCAGCCAAGTTCTTCCAAGGACTCTGAAGCAGAAGAGTGCTTGGACTTATTTAAAATTAGCTTTGCTGCTCTGTTTTGAAGAAGTTGAAGGGATTTCATTAGAGTAGTATTGCTTTTGTCTCCCCAAACAATGTCGCCATAATCTAAGATTGGTAAGATCATTGGGTTGCTAAAAAGTTCTCTAACAGAAGCGGGAAGTAAGTACTTGATCCTGGTTAGTATATCAATATCAATCTCAGATTTTCGGTGATTAATAAGTTTACAATTCTCGCTAATGAAGCAAAAATGTAAATAATGACGACAGCAAGGATTCGACTGCATTCAAACTGGAGCTCTGGAAAATTGTCAAATTGTAGATGACCTTTTCAATTTTATACGAAAGCCTGCAATAGATCAATAGACATTTTACAATGTCCTTATTTCACTTTCATTTGTGGTTTCGTGTGTTTATTTGACAGGGCGTTCTCGTATATGATTGGATGATCACGACGAAAGTATGCGAAACATTATACAAGCGGTCATAACATGAACATTAGAGAGCTTAAGCAATGACGACGGGGACGGCAGTGATGACGGGACGTAGAAAAGTGTTTTCTCCCGAAATATGATGTTTACTATTTCCTTCCTTCGCCTTTAATTACTTTTCACATCCATAATTTCGAAAAATATGATAAGCATAGAGTTCCGTTCACGCCGAACGAAAAACGGAGTGATTTACTTTTGACCGTTTGCGTTCTCTTGTTAACGTAGAATATGAAGTTTTCACGTTGTGTTTTTGCAGACAACGGCTGAAATGTAGTTGACTGCTTGCATTTTCATGTGCAGTTATTGTATTTTGCAATTAAGTCTATTGTGTTATGCCGTCGTCCTAGACGTTGCCGTCGTCGTTGCTTAAGCTCTCTATTATTTGCGCGTCGCGGTGTCAGCCGTCGGTGATAGGATGACCCGTCACGCCATTCTTTTACAGTTGATTAGTTTTGTTTGTTTCAGTTTCTCTGTTTTTGTGGTTGTGTTGTGGTAATTAGCTATTGCAATTCTAGAAGCTTCTACCTTCTGTATAATTTGGTTAATTAACAAAGGATTTCTTAGAAATAGCTCCCAATGACGTCACCTTTGTTTTTAGTTCACACGGAACTTTATGCTCGGTATACAACCACTGAAGAGACAAACCGACTCAGTCGCTCGAGGAACAAAGAAGGAGAAATGGCTCAAAGCACTCGCCAAAACGCCACTGAACAATTCATACCTTTGGAACTCGTATGTTAGTTAAGGTAAGTGCATCTATATCTAAGGTAGTTATGTTTTGCTCATTTGGCTGGTAGAACGCTGATACAGTACTGAATATCTGAGCCAGTCATGACGGAGAATACATCCCGAACAAATCACTTTACGTCTTGTATTTGATAAGCCTTTTCTAACACAGTTTCAGCATTTGTGTCTGTGGTTATTGTCAGTTTTTCCAACGCTTAAATAGCTGATCCTGACCACTCGCTCTCCTTATTACAGTAGTATAAATTCGGAAATATATATATTCGCATATTATGCGATTAACTTGTTATATATAACGAAATACATTATGCAATTAACTCCCTGTGTAATTAGTATTATGTATTTGATTATCAACACTAACAGAACAGAATTTATGCAACTAATTACTTGCATAAATTCCGTTATATAATATATACTCAATTATATAAAGGGATGATATATGCAACAAATTACTTGCATAAATTCCGTTATATAATAAGTACTGGCTTATATAACGGAACATAATTTATGCCACTAATACTTGCATAAATTCCGTTATATGATATGACAGGATGATTTATGCAACTAATTACTTGCATAAATGCCATTATATAACGGGATGGTTTATGCAACTAATTACTTGCATAAATTCCGTTACATAAGATGTACGATATAATAATTATAACAGAATTTATGCAAGTAATTACTTGAAAGTGAACTAGCTGTGGTTTTTAGTGGGCTACCTGTGGTACTACGATGAAAATAATTACTAGATCGAGTCCTAAAACGTCATTCTGACGTAAACTTAGACCCAGTCCACACAGAGGTCAAACGTCTGCGCATGCGTCAAAAGTCTTGCAACAACAACATATTCCAAAACAAATTCAAAGCGAGCCGGCCGGCGGCCGTCACTGTTCACACACCCGTTTTCAAACCTTGAGAACTTTTTTGGTAAATTACGAAAAAAATTGGTAAACTCAGTGTGAAGTTTGTTCAATTTTCCGTCGACTGTGAAAATAAAAAGCTTAACTTTCACGTATTTTTCTTAACTTTTGGGAGTAGAGTTTACTGTAATATGTTTTAAGGTAAATTTTGCGCGGGAAATTCGCGCGCCCGCCCACCAGACTGACCGTAACACGCACGCGCAGACGTTTGACCGCTATGTGGACCCAGTCCCTCTTGTGGTTGTACATTTCAAGATGGCCGACCAACTTTGGCAAACCAGACTTGTCAGCTGTTTCCATCGGTTTTAGATCCAAAAGTGCCGGACTTTATTGAAGATTAATTGTCAAACGAACTAACGGGAATCGTCAAACACTCTTCGAACTACAACTTACGATTTTCGCACTTTGACCAGCTACAACTGACATGGAACTACAAGCTCAATACTTTGGCTATGTACGGCAAATGTTGCATATTTGCACACGATTATATACAGCTCAACGTTCAGGATAGCTCGGTTTAAGCCGTTGGGGTGTCGTTTCTCCAAAGCCTCCCCCCACTAACGGCTGGGCGCGCGGTCAACACACCGTGTCCGTGATGTCATCTGATTAAAATGCAAAATTATTCATTTATTTGAGTGTTTCTGTTGACCCTTTCATGAGCGTAGGTTAGATTCCGCGTAAACTTTCAAAACACATTGGACTAAAACTCCAAGTGTAAAATTCTCAAAAACAAACGCCATTTAAAATCTTATTAGAAACCAGGCTCACTGACAGAAATTAAAAGCCGAAATTTACGGGGATAAAGTTCAGATGTTATCTCGGAACTATTCTGAGCTATATAGAGTCGAGTATATCCCGCTCAGTACTTGTATAGAGTATGTCTTGGAGACAATTTGTACAAACTTAGTACATAGGACTTGAAGAATTGTAAAACTCGTTTGATGCAGCGATTTTCAAGTGAATTGTGATCGCAGAGTTAAAAGCGTAAACATGGCCTGCGTCAGACGTGATTTCCTCTCTTCTATAAATTCTTTTAATATGGAGTCGTCCGTCTTTTCTTTCAAGACGGCTATGAATGATCACTTTACTAATATTGCTCCAAAACTAGCTGATGCCATTCCTAATAGCAGAATATCGTTTAAAACTTATCTTGATAGAGTAAATAGTACCTTTGAAATAAAGCCGGTTGGTAGCGCAGAAGTCTTAAATATTCTAAAAAAGTTATGTGTTACCAAAGCAACCGGCCTCGATAATATTTCATGCAAAATTCTTAAAGAAGCCTCTGACTTAATATGTAATTCTATTACGGATATTTTTAACACCTCTATTAGATCAGGAATCTTCCCGAACGAGTGGAAGCTAGCAAGAGTAACTGCTATTTAAAAAAAAAAAAAAAGCAGATCGGATCCGAACAACTATACAGACCAATTTCTGTTATTCCGGCTATTTCAAAGGTCTTTGAACGTTTAATTTTTGACCAACTTTACGATTATTTTCAGTCAAACAATCTCCTAACGGAATGTCAATCCGGATTCCGGGAGCTACACTCAACAGTTACGGCGTTGCTAGAGGCGACCGATGCTTGGTATGGAAATATCGATAAAGGGCTTATTAACGCTGTCACATTTCTAGATCTCCAAAAAGCCTTTGACACTGTAGATCATCAAATACTCTTACAAAAGCTTTCATTGTATGGAATTAAGGGTGTATCACTACAGTGGTTTCGAACATATCTATATAATAGACAACAAAATTGCCACGTTAATGGTAAGTTCTCTAGTACCAAAGCCGTAACATGTGGCGTCCCTAACGGTTCTATCTTCGGACCACTATTGTTTTTTATTTATATTAACGATTTGCCTAAATGCTTACCCAATGCAACTACTCGAATGTACGCTGACGACACGATCCTCACCACCACCGGAACGAACATGACCAGATCCAACACTCAGTTATTGAAACTCTTGAAGAGGTGAGCAAATGGCTTGGTGCCAATAAGCTTACACTGAACACATCTAAGACAGAGATCATGCTTATAGGCTCCAAGCAAAAGCTACAAGGTCTTCCTTTGGATGTGATGTTTTCTGTTGGTGATGGGGATATCAAAAGGGTGTCGTCGGTTAAGTATCTCGGAATATACCTTGACGATTCGCTGTCTTGGAACACTCATATAGAAAAGCTTACAAAAACATATCGTCTGGCCTTGGTGCCCTCTCGGCATTAATGAGTGTATACAAATCCCTAGTTCAATCTCATTTTGACTACTGTAGTTGCGTCTGCATGGGGTAACTTAAACAAAGGATTGGCAGACAAACTTCAGAAACTACAAAATCGTGCAGCCCGCATACTGACAAATCTCCCATTCCAGACTCATATCGATGATCTCTTCGGCACCCTCAGTTGGAAAAGGCTCGACAGTCAGAGAGCCACCCAAAAGGCTATCCTAATGTACAAAGCCCTGCACGGTCTGGCCCCCACATACTTGACTAAAAAGTTTGAAAGACGAACCTCGGCCTTAAAATATGATCTGAGAGGTGCGAGTTCCAAAATATCTATGCCACAACCCCGGACTATCTTTGGCAAAAAACGAATTTGCTACAACGGGGCTGAACTTTGGAATTCATTGCCTGAGGATATCAGATTATCTGATACAGTTAATATTTTTAGAACTAAACTTCGTAAACATACACCATTGTAATTACAATCTTATAAGACACGTCAAACATGTAAAGCAGTAGGCATTCTTTTTACGATTTTATTTTTTTATTTTTAATGTTATGCTATTACTGATGGTTTCTTACGTGTATAAATAAAGTATGTGTGTATGTTTGTATGTAACAACATTTTAGATCAAGAACCTGCCGGCCATGTTTATTCTCACTCAGCGCCTCGTGTAAATGAAGGAATGTAAAGACTATGTGAACTATCTCGGAGTTGACAATAATTTATCCTGGAAGCATCATATTTATCATATTGCTGTAAAACTTTAGCAAAACAGTAGGGTTAATCGCGAAACTAAGACATTTTGTGCCCTTACATGCCCTCCTGAGTATTTACCGATCATTAATTGCTCCTTACTTAACTCATGGGTTGACAGTTTGGGGTCAGGCA
This sequence comes from Actinernus sp. WN-2022, assembly GCA_030867875.1. Lineage (NCBI taxonomy): Eukaryota > Metazoa > Cnidaria > Anthozoa > Actiniaria > Actinernidae > Actinernus > Actinernus sp. WN-2022. The sequence goes on from JAOWCC010001589.1 coordinate 23,668,066, forward strand.
TGTAAATCCTATCTGAAAAATCTTCTAATTCTTCAAAAGCGGCCACTCCGCTTGATGTATTTTGTCGACAGAAATGAGCACGCAATTCCCCTTTTCATTAATGCTAATATTATACCATGAGTCACTATCTAACTTGATGTATGATGTCAGAAATAACTAAGCACCAATAAGTATTTTAAATTTATTCGTAAACCCCTATCCAGAATGTTTTTCATTTTGTGTTTGTTTAATCTGTTTCATACTTTACAAAAAACTGTACAAACTACACATTTACTAAAGTCGTACACGCACGCACATATAATTTACAAGGTTCTGATGTACGATAATAGTCTAGATAATTTGTCAGCCACTTTTTTAGAGGTTCCCAATTTTTTTCATACCTCTCCACGTCCGGCAACAACAACTCGAATATTCAATCATTTATATGGTTTCTCATGTGGCTCACGGAAAGTACCATTTGGCTAATAATGTCCCGCGTAAAAAGATGACCCGCGAGTTGTCCCGAGCGGTGACGAATCTGATTGGTTGACCGTGTCACGTATTGAAATACCCGGGAAAAAAAACACTTGGTAAACTCGACTCGTGCCTGCCCACGGGCAGCCAGGCTAATGGTAATAATTCACTCTTCACGAGACTCCAAACGTAAAGCCAGAGAAACACACCATATAGACAAAGCCCTGACTCTTGAAGCGCGGCCTAAACTGTCATGTTCGAAGGCTACCAAAGTGCCCAACAATCATCAAACAAGAAAAGAAAATGGTGAAAAACACGTTATTATCTTCCTTGAACTGATTTCCCTTTTTTCTGCCGTTTTCTAGCCGGAAATTGCAATAAAAATAAGAAAAAAACAAATTTTATTCAAATGAGTCCGTGCCGTACTTGTATCTCGACCAGTCGCTTCATCAACACTCCTAGATGTCGGCTTTGTAGATGGAAAATAAAACTTAGAGGAAAGCTTTAGCTATAGCTTAGAAATTCAAACTGGAGCTCTGTAAAATGGCCTTTTCAACTTTATACGAAAGCCTGCAATGGATCAATAGACGTTTTACAATGTCCTTATTTCACTTTCATGTGTGGTATCGTGTGTTTATTTGACAGCCCGTTCTCGTACGTGATTGGTTGATCGCGAAAAAGTGTTAGCCGTCGGTGATAGAATATCCCGCGGCACTAATTTGTTTCATTTGTTCCTTGACTGTTCTACCTTCTGTATAATTTGGTTAATTAACAAAGGTTTTTCCGTTCGACGAAGGAGAACGCATACTAATCAGCTTGCATTGGGCTTCCTGTGCGTTTCCAGGCGAATTCTGATGCGTGGATGTGATCAACCTCGTTCCCAGGGGTCTTTACGCGCCTAACCCAAGATGGCGTCGGAGTACTGGTGAGACGTCACGAGAGAGCTGGCCGAGACGTTCTTCGACGTTTGCTCTCCAGGCCTGCTGGTTTTGTTTATACGATTTATCAAAGAAGTGAAAGCCTGAGGGAAATGTTCTAAACCCTGGAGCATTGACGAAGTCCGATGTCCGAAAAGTGGTATGTTTTGTCGGTGCAGCCTATTCAACCCCAACATTCAAATCAACTCGTCCATAATATTTGCTGAATTGTCCAGTAAAAATCGGGTGAATCTGCGATCGAAAAGTCTGTTGGATTTCTCTCTGTATTGGATTGTGCTTTTATTATTCCTACGAATTTTATAGCCATGATTTATTCCGCTTCCACCCCTGAAACAATTATGCACCTATCAATGCTAAGCCCCAGGGGAATTTGACATTTTTTCAGAGCCAAATGTCAATTTCCCCTCCCTTGAGCAGCACTTTTGGGTCAAATTCCCGCCCCTGGGGTACTTTTTTTGCATCAGACGTAGCCATATTACAGCTTATGTATTTCAGAAGATACAATACAACAACACTTTTATTTTTTGTTCTATCTTAGCATATGAAATCCCCAAGTTAATTAGTTTACAGGTTGGTCTCTCACAAGGTCCTCATTACAATATCATCTCTGTCACATGGTATCAACTGCAATGCAAAAGATGCAGTGCCAGAACATATCATCAACCCCTGCTGCAGGGCACAAAGAACAGACTTGGTGATACCAGTTATGACAACAGTCACACTGTATCCACAAGGTTGGGCCCTCCATGGTTTGCATTTCTTCCTCTGGATCCTCTTGTTTACAGATGTGACAAACTTCTACCTGTGTATAGAAAGGAAAGAACATAAAGATTCACTCACCCATATCTTGACAGTAACAGCGCTGTGTTACAAGTCCACTGTGTGTTGGCTTTGTTTACTACACATACATTACTGACTGGAGTGTAGTTTATACACATGCATAATTATATAGTTAATATTGTATCACCAACAGAAGAGTCAACATATTCAATGTTGCAATCCAAAATGTTTTATTTATCTCAGTCAAATGACAACCAACAGTGTATTTGAAGTCGAGACGTTCAAAACTTTTCACATTTATTATTTAAAGACATATATTATTGGTTCACAGTAGACAGTAGACTCGGTCCGTTGTTGACTATTGTTGACAGTGTAGTCTAGATTGCTGCAGTGATGTCTCAGAAGAGTGTGTATTTGTGACTACCACAACTGTTCAGTAGTTATTATTTAAAGACATATATATTATTGGATCAGGATATTTTACACCCACAGTAGACTCGGTCTGTTGTTGACTATTGTCGACAGTGTAGTCTAGATTGCTGCAGTGATGTCTCAGAAGGGTGTGTATTTGTGACTACCACAACTGTTCATTTATTTTGTTACAACTCGGGAACAGGGAGGGTTGATAATTCTGGTCTTAAAAACCATTTCGAACGCACTTTCTAATCTATGATTATCACTAGTCTTAGAAATAGCTCCAAATGACGTCATCTTTGTTTGTAGTTCACACGGGACTTTACCTAACCTCTGCGGCGACTTCCGTTTTACTTCCCCGCCACAAGCGTCTGCTCAGAAGAGCAATAGCGCTTCTGATATCCGTGGTTGTGAGAACTTTGACCTTTTCACGTGAATCATCTTTTGATCGACTTGTCGCTTTCTCTCGAAATTCATTGTTAAAATGGCATTCAAAGACTGTTTCGAGGCAGTTTGCGACAGATTCAAGATCCCCAGAACTTGAGTGAACATCAAAAGCAATCATTAAGGCGATCGTTCTCGATAAGAAGGATGTTTAGGTGAACTTACTGACTGGTTACTGTAAATGACGTAAATCTCTTATTTTCCAATCTCCCTGCTGCAATTGCAGAAAGAGAAATATCGCAGGATGAATCGGTGTTACTCTGATAAACAATCAACGGAGGATTTTCCTGAATAGAATCCTCTGAGTAGATCAGTTTACAGTCTTTGGTCGCTGCTGCAAGCGCCACTCACGCAATCCTCAAATTTTCGTACTCGTTTTGTCTTGTTGGACCACAGGCAGCCCAAGCTCACGATTTGTGGCTCTTACAAATCCTACGGTAGATTACGTGATCACTCGCGCAAGATTGATTGCGTGATAGCGCGCGCTAGAGTCACCGTTTTCTCCAGAAATGTTTGCATTGATTTCTTATCGTGGTAAAATAAAGGTAATGAAATAACATTTTACAATAAATGTACCTCGAGTGTCCTTTTCTTATGTCCTTGGGTATTCTCTGCTATTTTGGGCTAGTTTGGATCGGTTTTAGAGAGCTTTTGATTTTTGAGATCTCTCTCTATAATGAAATGACAAGGCTGCACAGTCCGTTGAGCACATCAAATCACTTGAAGGGCAATAAAGCACTCTAAAATCACTTCAATCCTCGCCAGACTCCACAAAAGGACGTACCGAATGTCTGCCTACGTTTATTTCGGGGTGGAATTGCAAAAAATTACATTTTAGCCCTCATAAACGACATATTTGTGGTATCAAAAACCGCTATTTCAAAACCCTCGGTTGCTGGTAACTTAGTCCCGAGACAGCGGGACGTCCCGCGGATGGCAAATGCGATCTGATTGATTGGTCATCGTCACGTGGTGGAGTCTAACAAACCCCACATGCACGTGACGACAACCAAGCGTCTGCTTGGCTTTACCGTGAACTTGCATGCTCGGTATGCAACCACTGAAGAGGCGAAATCTCAGTCGATCAAGTCACGAGCAAGGTAACATCGTTTGAAATGGGTTCAAAGCACTCGCCAAAACACCACTGAACATTTCATACCTTTGAAACTCGTATGATAGTTAAAGTAAGTACATCTAGATCTCAGGTATTTATGTTTTGCTCATGAGCGCGTATGAGAATGCATCCCCGAACGAATTACTTTACAGCTTGTTTTTGATAAGCATTTTCTAACACATTTGTGTCTGTGGTTATTGTCAGTTTTGCCAGCGCTTTAAAAGCTGAACCTGACCACTCTGCTTGTTAGTATAAATTCTGCATGCAGTTGTTGTGTGTATGAAAACAGACAACTATACTCATAAGGAACTGTACCTGAGTATATTTTAAATAACTCGCAATATACTGTCTGGTATTCAGTGAACTTTTGATATATATGTATAACAGCAAAACCGTCGATACTACTGAAAAGAGCACCTCGAAGTTAGTCAAAATCCCAAACTCGAATAGGAGCAAAGTTATAGGGAAAATTGTACAGACGTTTGTATGGAAATTTTGATTGGGGGGCACAAACTAATAATAATAATAATTTTATTAAACTTTATACCAAAAAAGGTACATCAGCTAATATTAGAGAATGAATAAAATATGGTTACATAATAGTAATTACAATAGGATACATAATACACAAGACTGGACCTATTTGTAATCTAATTAACAGTCAATTAACCTGTTTGCTTGCTCTAGGACGTTATAACAATAGTTTGCAAAAATTATATTTACTGATTTGTCCTTCATAGTCAATAAATACAAGAACAACGATTTATCATTGAAAAAACGGAAATTAGCATTAACAGCAAGAATGGTTCTAAGGAAATTTTCTTTTAACTCAAGAAAATTAGAATGCTTGCAGTCAAACAAAAAGTGAAATTCATCACCGACCTTATTGCATGTACACAGAGGACATACACGAGAAACGTAATCTATTTTTTTATAACGCCCGGTTTCAACTGGTAACTTGTGTGCTGAAATTCTTAATTTTGTGACAGCACTTCGGTGTAATGCATTAGTAACGTTGTCAAGATAATGCTCATAACCGAAGTTAGATTTAACACACCGAAACGTTCGCATTTTACCTCCAACAACCGCTGATGAATCACTGCACCCATTCAATATCTTGAATTCCCAAAACTTAACAAACGAATCGAACAATTTTAACTTTAAATGTTTCACGAAAGTACTAATTTGTTTCAAAGGTATACGAAGATTCGATACCTTATCGAAACCACATATTTTCAAGACCAAGTTTGCAAAACAAACACCTGGAGAATTGGACTCCATACAGACACGTGATGCTTTGCCAACAAGGGTGTCACTGTACGTAGCATCATTTAAACGCAGCCAGTACTTAACCACCAAAACAGCTACGTGTAAAATCAAAGGCATCCTACCCAACTCAGCATACACTGCTAGGTTCGTTGCTTTGGTATGGACCCTTAAAACCCGCTTACAAAACTTTAAATGAAGCTTTTCTAAAATAGGAACCATTGAAAATAATTTGTGCTTAAAATCGTTTGAACTAGACAGCTTCCCTAAAGTATAAACACCCCACACTTCGCAACCATACAATAAAACCGGGATCACCGTAGAGGAGAACAACTTTATCATCACCTTTACAGGCATTTTCTCAACCGAGGAGAAACACTTAAAGAGGGAATGATAAGCACGCAAAGCCTTATTATATAGCGATTTCTGAGCAATTTTAAACCCTCCATCACGATGGAAAGGTATACCTAAGTAGGTATATTCCTCAACTTGCTCTAATTCGTTGCTACCAAAGAACCATTTAACACCTGTTAATTTCATACGTTGTGATCTCGTAGCAAAGACCAACACTTTAGACTTTTTCATGTTAACCTTTAACTTCCATCTAGCAGTGTATTTTTCTAGCCTGCCAAGACAGGTTTGAAGACCAGACTCCGATTCTGACAAGATAACCAAGTCATCTGCATACAACAAACAACTTAGCTTGGAATCTCCTAAAGAGACTTGGTTGCATCCAACACTATTAAAAAGCTCAGGTATATCATTTATGAATAAGTTGAAAAGCGATGGACTAAGGTTACATCCCTGTTTCACCCCTATATCCGACTGGAAACTCGGGGTAACCCCTTGACTCAATTTCACAGCCGATTTAACAAATGAGTACATACTAAGTAAGATACGAACGAACGTCTTACTGCACCCGCAATTGATTAATTTGAAAAATAAACCTTCTCTCCAAACGCTATCATAGGCCTTCCTAAAATCGATGAAACACGCAAATAATGGTTTCCGTTTCGATTTATAGTAGTCTATTAAAGTTTTCAGTACTAAAATATGATCCGAAGTTCTAAACTTTTGCCTAAAACCAATCTGGTACCCATTCAATGTATTGTTCTCACTCAAAAAAAGGTTCAGTCTAGTGTTTAGAATGAGAGTAAAAAATTTGCCTAAGCAACTACTAACTGAGATTCCTCTATAATTACTAGGATCTGACCTACCACCAGATTTATAAAGCGGTACAATGAGGCCCTCGGACCATAGACGAGGAAAAACACCACTAAATAAAACAGCGTTGAAAAGTTTGACATAATAGGGTGCCAGACTGGCCATAGAATTTTTAATTATTTCATTACTCACTGAATCGAAAGCACTCGCTTTTTTATTTTTTAGCTTTTTAGCTAAATCACAAACTTCATCGATCCTAATAGGGACATCTAACACATCAACATAATTTGCAGCCCACATTTGATAGTCATCGACAATTTGTGCTTCACTGTTATCCCTATCTACTGTAAAATTTACTTTGTTTAAATCTTTAAAGTAATCAAACCATTCAGCCGGCGTGATATCTTCAGACGCACCCGAAATCTGATTGGACTTCAACGCATTTACTAAATTCCAAAATTCTCTTGGGTTATTACTCTCAAAAAAACGGATTTTGTCTAACATGAGATTCTTGAACTGGGATTTAGTACGTTTTATTAACTTTTTGTATGATTTTTTAATGGAAAAGAAACGATGACGTAAAAACGAATCATTGGGATATTTTGAAATTAAATAACCCAAGTTCTTAACCTCTTTTCTAAGCTCATGACAACTCTTGTCAAACCATTTTTGTTTTGGGACTGAATTCTTCTTCTTTTTAATAAAACGCCTCTTTTCCCTTACAGGAATGACCTTTTTTGAGGCACAGATAATAACATCAGTGAACCTATTCACTAACGAGTCGATATCTACCTCCTCCTCTGAGTCAAAAACTTCCTGCAACTTGGCGGCAACATTCTCAAATTGTAAAACATCAGTAAACTCACTTTTGAGACCATCATCCCACACAAAAATTAACGGATGAGGACTCATATCTAAAGGCTTGCCTGACGGATGTACTACATCGGCCTCCAGAACAAATGAAAGATAGCAATGATGAGAAAATTCAGTAACTTGGGAAACTGTAAAATAATTAACAAGCGGAAATAACTCATGCGACACAATAACGTAGTCAACAACACTAGCACCATTGTAGGTGACACACGTAAACTGGCCTAACATATCACCCTTTGTTCTACCATTTAGAGTAACCAAATTATTGCCAATACATAACTCGGAAAGAGACCTTCCATAGGTATTAACCTGACTATCTCTAGAATACCGCGGCTCCAATTGCACGTCAACAGTACCCACAGAAATATCAAAAGCATCCAAAGCAGCATAATCCTCTAGATTGCCCAATCTGGCATTAAAATCGCCACACAAGATCACTTCACCCTTACTAGCAAAACGATCAATACTCTCCTGTATAGCTTCAAAATGATCTTTGTTCAATCTCTTCTCCCTAGGGGAGTTCTGAGGTGGAATATAGACACTACATACAAAAATATCATGCTTCAAATGAAAATAATCCTTATTCAGCTTCCACCAAACAAACTCCTCATAGCTATCTTGGTCAAGAAATTTAACTCCCTTACGGAGAGACGACTTTACAAAAATAGTTATCCCACCCGAACTCCTACGAGCGTTCTTTGATGAATTCCTACACTTAGAAAAAGAATAAAACCCATCGATATTAACATCGTCGTTACCACAGGGCAACCAAGTTTCAACTAAGGAAATGAAATCATATTTTTCTATGACTGAGTGGAACTCAGAGTCATCAAGCTTTCCTGAGAGACCCTCAATATTCCAACAACAAAATCTAAGAAAGTTCTTACTAACCGGCATGTCAAATGCGAACACACATTCACCCGTAACAGTCAACAAAAAAGGAAATAAAAAATAAAATAAAATAAACGAACTTAAGACAAACTAGATTATGAAATATCAATTAATAATCAGAATTTAGCCTAGGGACCTAGACAGCTATCCTAGCCTGGTGCTGAGGCAAACCAAACTGAGGATTACAAACGTCTGTAAAATTTTCCGAAATTATCCGACTTCGCGGGCCTATAACTTTGCTCCTATTCAAGATATAACTCTCAAATATGGGATTTTGACTAACTTCGAGGTGCTCCTTTCAGCAGTATCGACGGTTTTGCTGTTATATGTATATATCAAAAGTTCAAAGAAACCGTGGAAGAGTTTTGTTTTGAAGTGTAGCGTTGTAAAGATTATCCAAATGTAGTACAATACTCACGGCCATACAAGTCAGTGTTTCTACACTAAATGTTTGAAAATGTTACTCGTCGATTAACGACTTTCGCTTTCCAAACTGGCGTAACAAAACACAACCTTTCAGACATTTGCATCAAAACAAAATACAACTTCGCAGTTTCTGGTCCCGAGACTTAGATATCCTGAATCACATGACATCCTAGTCGTAAATAATCTGCTTCTTAGGCAACTCAAGGCTGCTAACCTGGAAAGTTGGCCTAGTCTAAGTCTATACTGTATACAGCACTGGTTGGACAAGAAGGGCCGCCATGTTGAACTGCCGTCTCCACGAAGCCGAAGGTCAAACATTTGGGCTAGAAAATGGATTTCTGCATGGATTTTCACCAAATAAAAACTCTCTGAAACCTCTAGGGTATCCGTACTAAATTTCCAGCAAGACGTTTTGGCTTAAACATACGGTTTTTCACAACAGACTCAAGTTCTTCTTCGGTCTTCGTTTTTTCGGGGCTCCTTTTTCCGCCTGGGTCTTCGCTGTTCGTTTTTCCGACACCCCTGAAGCTATCGCTGTACTTATACTAATAGCTCTATAAACTACAAGAAGTTGAAGATACTATTTCCATGGATCGAATGGCCAACAAGTCCATCGTGTGAATTGAACACTTCTTCATTGCATCGCGCCATAACCGCTATTTTTATTACAAGTGTCAATCAAATGTCATTGAACACCGCTTTAGCCAATCGGAATTTTGCGTCTAAAAAATGAACGTTAAAAGGGAAAAAACTGGGGGTTCGTTGCAAGCCCTCCTTTCCCTTTTCCTCTCCCCATTCCTCCTCCCCTCCTCTTCCCTCTCATCATTCCCTCTCCCCAAATCATTCCCCCTGGGCTTGCTACGCAGGCTAAGTTTTTCTAGGGTCGACAGGAGTTTTACGGTCCGTTTGCATGGAAAATTCTCACGTTTTTATATACGAAAGGAGAATGAGATTGCGTCCGCGTCCAAATTTATGTATCTGACATATTTGGTAAGTAAACACAAATGTTTAATACCAGGTTGCAGTGTTGATATTTATTATTTTCTCTTAAAGTTTAATTGGCTTCTAATAGACTAGAAAATGGGCTCCAGAAATTGGCCCAATTTATCAGTTCTTTCGGTAAAATAGGAATACAGATCCAGGAATACTTCTAAACAAGCGGGAAGATCTACAATTATATAGTGCAACTGCAATTAATTATTTGGTGTGAAGACAGATGACTCCAATAATCCAAAAACCGAGTGGAAATCGCATGTTTATTTCTGAAATGGGCTCATGCAGTCTAATTTATTTGAGAACTAATAATTTATGCTAAATTTCAAAGTTACATGTCTATATGTATTCATAATTTCATTACAATTGGATTAATTTTATCTGAACTAAGCAGTGGGCCTATAACAGAAAGATGGTAGCCTCCAGTTTGCTTAAACTGCATTCCAGTAAGCTCAGTGGTTAAGTGTCAGTCTGTTGTGCAGGAGGTAGTGGGTTCAAATCCCGGTGGGACCTTCAAATAAGTGGGAGAACTGGTACTGCCTTTGCTCTAGCTGACATCTGCAAATGGCAGTTAGACCTTCATGTCTTCTTGGATCAGAATGTTAAATTGTAGGCCGACACTGAGAATGCAACCAAATCTCTGGTAGTGACCACCCTCAAGTGTGGTGGATATAGTCGTATACATAGAGAGTAAATGAGTTTGTCCCCAATTAGCAGTACCATGGTGCTACATTTGTAAATACATTGACATTCTCCTCTGTTAGTAGTACTAGTTCCCTTGTTGCCACTTTGTACATTTTATATATTAATATGCAGGCTAAATCTAGTAGATTACATACATAATCATGACTGCTGCCTTAAATTATTTTGTTGTTGTAGTAGTAGTGAATGGATGGGTAAATAATGCATGTATTATCAGCTTCCTCCAGGGGTGGATCCATGGGAACCTGTGAGAATTAATTGTTTGTTGCCCATTGGTGAGGGGGAAAAGCTCACTTTGGTTCATAGATCAGGAACCTTGTATGAATTTTTATTAATTGCTGTGTCCCATACCAGGGAATTTGATACAACGAGTTTGATTGGGTATTTGTGCAAATAGCTGCCAGTAAATATGCAAAGCTACTGATACAGTGCAAAACTGAATGCTAAATCACTGGGAGGAAGTTCAAAGGAACATTGCATGCACAGTGAGCCATATAATACATATCTTATCTAGCTCAACTCTTTTGCTCAGTCCGTATTGTAAGTTATATTTATTGATCCTCGTTTTCTCTAGGATATGCCGTCTCTATTCGATATTTGTGTTACACGATTAAACTTAAATGGCTTGTTGAACTTCTTCCAGAATACGTTTTCTTATAATTACTATTAATTTACATAATATTTAATAATCATTCACCGATGTGGGGTGAATAGTAGTATATACCACACACGTGAAAAGCGAGCACCAAAGTAGTTATTTATTTTCTGTGAAATGGACAAAAACTCGCACAAGGTGATCGCTGTTTCGCTCGGAGGAGAATAGCAAAGGATATGCCATGTTTGTTAAGCCAACTGAGAGAGCACGGAAAGCACTATATACTCACTGGTATGGTATATATATACTTAATATCGATTCTACATATTCTGAGTTTAAAGTGACTATAACCCCCCAACAAATTATGTTTTGATTGTAACTTTAAACTATTCTTTAGAACTTAAAGCAAAAATGGGAGGCTAAAACTCAACTGTGATATTTTTACGGCCTTCTAAAGTTGATAACCATAACATGTGGCCGTCAGTTTTCAATTTCCTTTGGGGGCCTGGGGAGTAGTGACCTGTGACGTGTATGTAGTAAGGCGTCCTTCCAATTCCATACAAACATCTCTTATTTCTGCGACTCTTGAAAGCTCGCCACATGATAAATATCCAATGAAATGTCAACAATCTTGGTAAATTTACTAATTTCGATGTGCTCTTTCTTGTGATGGAGTTTATTTCCTACTGATTAGACTATAATAGGACATTTTTACGTTAAGAATTATTAAGAATTATTCATTTTGTGCAATTAAACATATTCCGTTGCTGCGCAACAATGTTGCTATGCTCGCAGGAGCAGATGCGATTTTGACTTCCGGTTTATGCTAGCCTGAGAAAACAGCCGACTCGGGCGATATGAGTCGGCTGTTTTCTCAGGTTAGTTTTATGCGTGTCCACCGGCCACCCGATAGTTTTAATACTTACACATGTTTGTAAGTTTTACTCGTGGTTTACCTGAAAGGTTTTCATGAATGAATGAAGTGTTCAAAAGTCGGAACAAAAACCTTTTGTCGCTGGAAAATGGAAAGCTTGGTTTATCGTGTGAAAGAAAATAATACTTTGACAAGAAACTCAATCCGATAATTTTGAAGGAATTGTTCAGGACTCGAAAGGCGCCTAACTGTACTTGAACCTGGAGAAAGGGAAATAATTAATAATTTGTACCGAGCAAAAAAGTAACGGCAAGTGTACCGCGCCGCCAACACAGTGATGAGTGAAAGCCGATGAATGGGAAAGCAAACTTGTATTCGACTATCAGATGTAGTCGAGCTCTTCCCGCTGTTGATAAACTTGAAAGAACATCTAGTCAATAGTATCTATAGTTGTCAAAGATATAGAAGCTGAATTGGCTGCTTCCAGCGAGAACATGGCCTCTAAAAACACTCAACAAGTCGAGTGATTTTTGACCGGCAGGTTTTCAACTCAAATGATCCACATACATGCACACTTTTGTCTCCAGATAATGCTTCCGGGTTGCCACTAATTCAAATACAGGTCAGTTTTCATCCTTAAAAAAGTATTTTTGATGTCGGAAAACAAACTGTTGTGAACGCCACGAGATCAAGTGAAAGTTGTTGAATCTTGGTCTAATTTTAGCTTGATTTCTACTGGCTCTTCGGTTTGCCGCGAAATGGGTTCCTGGCATGTGCTCCACACAGTCCGAAGCCCATTTCAGACAATCAAACCACAGGCTACCCAAGCGTAAGGTTTTTGATTAACCGTTTATTTTACAAGACTTGACTGGGAATTTATATAGAGTTTTTAGAAATTGCAATAATTCTGTAAATATTGAAAAAAAAAGAAACAATACTTTAACTGTGTGTTTGTCAGTTATTGGGCTGTGTCTGTGTGCAGTTTGGCGCGACCGTTGGCGCGGCCAAGCCTGGGCGCTAACAAAAACCGTCTTTGTCTGATCTAGGATAAAAAAATGGCGGTCAGTGATAGTTCAAAGGTTTTCTATGGCTGCTTGCTCCTCGAAAAAGAGGCATATCTCGGATCTAATAGCAAAAAGTCAAGCAGTAAACCCTCCCAGATGCAGCTGCAGTAAGTTGAATGGCACAGACGTTAATTTTCATGTCGAAAATATTTTATGAGTTCGACTCGTTGTTGAAGTTCAGCCTTTTCAGTGTCCTGCCTTCTCTCTCTTTATAGTACTGGCCTGGCTCTGCCGGAAAGAAAAAATCGCCCAAATGCGCTGAAACTGCACACAGACACAGCCCAATAACTGACAAACACACAGATCAAGTCTTATTTCTTTTATTTCAATATTTACAGAATTATTGTAATTTCTAAAAATAGGCACCCAATGGTTGCATGTGTCTACTGCATGCTCTTATTAGGAATGTGATGCTGAGTATGAGAAGATAGAAGGAATAATGGAAAATGTATTTACATGTACACAAATTGTTATGTCACATAGGTTGGACCTTTATTGACTAAAATTACGCAAATTCTCCCCCCAAAAATATTGAGCACTGTTTTGACAAAAAAAAAATATTGAGTAAACAACCTAACCCCTAGAACATGGATGCTTTTGCCTCAGTATGTACACTGTTATCCACCACTTCTCAGTTGAGAGCTTGCAGCCTAAGAACGGTATAGAATATTATTTCAGCGACAGAATAATATTTCAGCTTGCCTGTTTGATGCCCATTTCAGACCAGGTGACAGTTCTCTAGAGAATTGGCTTTTTTCAATTATATAAATTGATACATTTCATTTTGGGATACATAAAAAACGCTGAGTGGGTCTATTATAATTTTAGAAGTATATTAAAATTATAAGAAAAACTTAAAATGGCTTTCAAGGACACGAGTTAAAAAAAGTATGTAAGCTTAATTATTGGTACTGATCACGAGTAAACAATTTTGTTTTAAGATTTTGGATAAGTCCAGAAAAAAATGTTGTGCAAGGTCATGACTTTTAAAAAAGATCATGCAGAAGATTGAGCAGGTGAAATTCTAACCTGTGACGAGTCTTTGAAGCCGGCCCTTCGGTTGGCGCCGAGAATATCGACCTAAAGGACCTAAAACTTAAAAGCATCTTTCATTCCAGCCGTTTGACACACATTTTGAAAGCTGTATTTGTAAATAAGAATTAATCAAACTTAACGTGGGGCAAAGATGGCCGATGGCAAAGACCAGGCAAGTTCGAACGACCTCGCTTACAGGAGTGCTTGGAAACGAGGTTGTCGCAAAGCACGATGGGATAGTGTTAACAAACACGATACGACAGCATAGTGTCTACTGGCTTCATAGAAGCAGTAGACACAAAAAATCTCTATAAATTCCCAGTCAAGTCTTGTAAATAAACGGTTAATCAAAAAAACTTACGTTTGGGTAGCCTCTGGTAGCCTGTGATCATTGCAGACTGAAGTATTCAGCCACGCCCCAAAACTGGCCATTGTCGGAGGAAATAGGAGAAAATGCACATCATGTTCGACCATTTATTGTACACTTTACTGCAACAATAGTTCTGCGACTATTTCACGTCCACAAAACAGGCACTTATGCGCATGCGTTAATTTCTTAACTTCCGGTTTCTAAAAATCCTAAACCTTTTTCGCGCTTTCACTAAACACCAAACTTTTTCCCGTTAAAATGTTGTTGACCACGTTCTCCACAAAAATCGAGCATGGATTTTGGAAACGGACAATAAATGCCAAAGTTATGGCTTTTCATTCGCCAAAAATGCTTAAAATTGGTTTGTCGTAATGGCAAACACATGCTCGGTTTTATGCGCCTTTACTCGTAGGTTCGGAAAATATTCATAAATTACTAGTAGATCAAAAATCCTTGGAGAGTTTACACATATTCTGATTTTGATGACGTCATCATGCTGTCACTTGATGACGTAATCAGGCTACAAGACTTTACCCTAGGAGTCACCTTGACAATAATTATTGACCACTCTTTAATTTTCCGGGTTTTACGAGGCTGCAAACTTTCCCTAGCAACGGTCGATGGCCATTGAAGATGTGGTAATCACATGCGTGACGTCAGTAGGTCTGCACATTTATATTCAAAACAAGAGCCCATCTGGGCTTTCACTCGGGCCACATGAGATTGAAGATGAAATACACTTTCATTTGAAATCCTCTTAGTAATAACCAAAGGGAAGAATTATTAGCTGAATATTAGCAGTCTTTAGGAGTGGCCGGTAGAGCGGTGACTTTCATTCTCCGCTCCCCTAGTACATATACATGTATGTAATTTAATATTTTTGTTTTCTCGTATATAAATTAAAGTAGTGACCTTTTACTGTAAACACTACTTATTCATGCAACACACGTCTACAATTTAGTCTGCTGTTCTGTTATACTGTACTGCAGGTTCCAGTCGTACTAAACAGTCCGAATTGGACCAAAGTGAAACGATCGAGCTGCTCGCGTCCGTAGATATATATTTCTTCGTTATGCACTTTTGACATGATATATTTCTTCAAATGGCACCATTGTTTTATTTCTTATGTTTAATAATACAGTTCTCAGCTGTAAAAAAAAATAGAACATTCTATGGAAGATTTCTTGTCCTAAAGTTTGGAAACGTAACACATGCATTTGACGCTAGAAAGTTCAGTACTCGCGGAAGTACGCAAGGTTAATTTACTAGTGGCAGTTTACTAGTTTGCACTATCGGCTGTTATGGAATGGAAACATACTTTCACAGCTTAATATGTATGTCGATTGGTCAGAAGGATATCTTGTTTAAGATGCTACGGTCCTTTCGGCATCAGGAAATTTTTAAACGGGAGTTTTCGTACAGTATTTCAAGCTATGCTGTAGCGCGAGTTCAGTTAAGCCACAAATGTCCGTGAAACTAATACCGTGTTCATTATTATCGGTTTTCTCTATGGGTTCTCATGTATTCGATAATTACTTCTGGAGCCTCATATGTATGTCGATTGGACACAATGATTTCCTCTTTCAGTTTTTCCCTTTAGTTTGGACATTAGGGATATATCCTTGGAGATTTCGTACAGTTTAGCGACCGTGTGTCGAAAGTAGAAACGTTCGCTTGTCACGAAAGTGCGTAAACAAACTGTCACAAGCGGTTTCATAGCAGCTCGATGTTTGACTCTCATATAGTCGATGATAACTTATATAGCTTCATATGTACGTCGATTGCTCACAAGGATTTCCTCTTTCAGTTTTTCCCGTTGGTTTGGACATTAGGGATTTATTCTTGGAGATTTCGTACAGTTTAGCGACCGTGTGTCGAAAGTAGAAAAGTTAGCATGTCACGAAAGTGTGTAAACAAACTGTCACAAGCGGTTTCATAGCAGCTCGATGTTTGACTCATATAGTCGATGATAACTTATATAGCTTCATATGTACGTCGATTGCTCACAAGGATTTCCTCTTTCAGTTTTTCCCGTTGGTTTGGACATTAGGGATTTATTCTTGGAGATTTCGTACAGTTTAAGACCGTGTGTCGAAAGTTGAAAAGTTCGCTTGCACGAAATTTATTTAGCCTGTACACAGACCTCCGTAATCCCTTCGGCTGAACACAGGCTAAATTTATTCAAATCAAAAAGAGTTTACTTACAGTACTTACGTAACTGAATCTTTCGTTTTGGATCTTTTGGTAGTGTTGTTGACAGCATCCCACCTTCGTGCACATATATGAACTGAATCGGAATGAAAGTCGAAGCCTAGCTTGTAAGTTCGAGGTAGCGCTACCTCGAAATTACATGTAACTTTCAGCTACCCGGTTTCCTTTCATTCCACAATGAATAATAATCTCATAAAGTGAGCCCGTAGCTTTCAATAAATGTGCCAGTGTCTGAATGAAACAGCTAGATCTTTTCCAATTTCTCTCACGAGTCACGGCAGAAGACAGTCTCAAGCTACAAAACTTGAATTTTGATCCTCTTCACAGTAACGTAATTTAACGTCTCAGATATTATATATATTCCCTACTTCAGCTAGCGCTGTGCATTTCAAGTACTTTTACCTCTCACTTTGCTGGCAGTTCATGCTTCTTGTTTGCGTAATTGCCCCACTGAGCCGTAACCAGAAAACGAGCACAGCATTTCAGTTGGCATACACTGAAAACATCTGTAAAAATCTTAGCGGATCATTTAAATATTGCGCTTGGCTCAATGAGGGTTTCTGCCGTCAAAGTTAATATTTTGTTTCAGTTTTCCCCATATTAGCAGACATGTATAATGTCTCGAGCTCTCAATTCAGTAGAAAGACTCTGGTTATTCTGTCGTAAAACATGCCTTAGCTGTACAAGACCTGACCCAAATTTAGGTTATATTGCATAATTGCATAATAGCCATTAATTTTAGATTAACAAGAGCCGATCTGGGCTTTCATTCGGGCCACATGAGATTGAAGATGAAATACACTTTCATTTGAAATCCTCTAAGTAATAACCAAAGGGAAGAATTATTAGCTGAATTTAGCAGTCTTTCATTCTCTGCTCCCCTAGTATATATGTAATTTAATATTTTTCTATTTCTCGTATGTTGACCTTTTAATTTAAACACTACTTATTCGTTTAACACACTGCATTTGAGCAGGCATATATTCATTGTTTTGAACCCGATAATTAACCGTACTACCGTACTTCATGGTCCCTTTCTTTAGTAGTGGGTTGTCGGTCAGGTGATTGTAAACTCTCGTCATTTAGCACAGAAAATGTATTCTGATGAATAGGGATCGGGTTGTCATGTAAGAAAGATGGCTCTTGAACAAACTGATTCGTTGATAAAGCTTCAGTAGGTTGGGTAGTCTGGACCCATATTTCAATCTTCTTGGAATCCTCAAAATTGAAAATATCGTCAAACTAAAGACATCTATATTTATACATAAGATAATAAACCACTCAATTAGTATCCCTTCTATATTTACTGAATTCCTCATCCCTGTATCAAGTATCCATTCTCATAATACGAGATATTCATCTAGAAAAAAATTACTTAGGCCTAGTATAAGAACAAATTATGGCAAATTCACTTTCAAGTACTTAGCATCCAAATTATGGGAAAGCATCCCTCCTGATCTAAAAGACCTATCAGCTAACTCTTTCAAAAAACAATTCAAAACTTATCTCTTGAATCGTCAAACTTAATTCTCAACTATCACTGAATTCCTGATTTTCTTATTTTTATGGCCATCGTCAATTGTTTTTTTTCCCCTTCTTTGTCTCTTTATAAGTTGTTAATATCGTACTATATATTAATTTTAACATCAAACCTTTTTCTTCCTAGCTGTAAATATGATCAATATATGCATGCTAATTACTATAAATTATTTAGTCATCTATTTCATTGTAATTTGTAACTGAGCTCAGCCTATTTTTACTTTCCTAATTACAGCAGCCAACTCGAAAGCCTTGCGCTACTTTGGCTGCTGCACACAGACATTGTATTATCCTTATTTCTAAACTAATGACCTCAATCCATTGTATTTTTTTCATGCTACTCCTGTTATTTACGTTTTCGAATCAGTGTGAAATAAATTGTCTCTTGTTCTCAAGCATGTCGCGCGTGACCTCTGTTTCTTCATTCATTAAGTGCTCTACTTTCATATGTAATCTGGGAAACTCAATCTTTGCCCATGCCTTGGCACATAACTATTCCTGTTGTTAAGTAGACGTGGATGATTATAAGTAAAATCCTTCGAGAGCTTGTACCGTTTCCGCTAGGTTAATATCCTCGCTGGAACGAAATAACTTGATCTCAATACTCTCTGATCCAACTTAACGCATGCGCAGAAAGCTTGCTACACTGAATAAAAAAAGAACAGCTTGCATTTTAAGACTCGGTGCTGCCACAGGCAGCCCGAGTAATAAGTGCATTTTTGGCCAGTTTTTCAATTTAAATATGTAATACTTTGAGAAACCTTGAAGATGGCCATAACTTTTCTAATGGAAGCCTTGCAGTCGGCTTTGTGAATATAAATGTGCAGACCCCGTGACGTCACGCATGTGATTAGCATATCTTTAACGGCATTAAAATTTTCAGTAAACAAGTCCAAGGACTACAGAAAAGCTGATCGAACAACGTATATATTGATAATGCTACGATATTTCGGCTGGCCAAACCAGCCTTCTTCAGGTAGATCTTACAAATTAATATTTCACAATGACAAGTATAAATATCAAGGTGATTACACAATCTAAGAGGAAAAAGGAAATGACGTAAGTAAAAATATGGATTTGAGATAAAATAACATAAAAACACGGGTGTACAAGATAACATATTAAGTTTCATGCCGAGAGGTTCGAGAGTTTTAGCTATGTCGATAGGATATGACTCTCTGGCTTTACGAATAGTCTCGCGAAGAATAAATTATTTCTAAAGGGATAAGTTGCATGTCAGTATTAGAATGGTTAGAGCAGGAAAGGAAATGTTCAGAAACTGTGGTGGGTTTAGATTTAATATTAAATTTGTCAACTGCTCGTCTGTGTTCATTAAATCGGTCTTTGAGCCGTCGTTTAGTTTCACCGATGTATTGTAAGCGGCAGCGATTGCATTGTACCATGTAGATAACGTTACTGGTGTTACACGTGATGTGTGACTTAATGAAACGGGTTTCCCCGGTGGAAGAAAAAGTGTAGCTAACGAGGCCATGATTAATATAAGGACAAGTGGCACAATTGTTTCCGCAGCGGAAAGAGCCAGATGGAAGAGCAGGTTTGTTAGTAACATTATGTAGTTGTGATTTGACAAGTAGGTCACGAAGGTTAGGGCAACGGCGGTGAGCGACGAGAGGCAGGTTAATTAACAAAAACGTCTTTACAGCGATTAGAAGAAAACAGTATGTGAGAATGTTTACGAATCAGTGATGAAATGTTAGGTAGTGCTGGATTATATGTGATGACGAAAGGAATTCGGTTAGAATCTTGTGCATGTTTAGCCTGTAAAGCATCGTTACGAGAAATATTAGCAGCACGTTGTATTTGTAGATCGAGGAAAGAACGCTTATAACCTCGCTTTAAGAGGTGAGACTTTAATTCATTAGTGCGAAGTTTGAAGGTTTCGTCAGTGGAACAAATGCGACGAATGCGGAGTGCTAAACTAAAAGGGATAGCTTTTTTAGTATGTAAAGGATGACAAGAAGAGTAGAAAAGGTGTTGGTGTTTATCAGTAGGTTTGGTGTAGAGATCAGTCTCGATGTTACCGTCTTTAAAGATGACTGTGACATCGAGAAAAGAGATGTCGGTGAAACGGTAAGACGAAGTAAATTTAATGGTATATAGGATGAAGAGCGTTGAGATAATCGATGAATACTTTTAAACGATCTTGGCCCTCCGTCCAAATCATAAAAATATCATCGATATATCTCAACCAAGTGTGTGGTTTGTAAGGGGCTTTGGAAAGAGCGTTAGTTTCAAAATTACCAAGGAATAAATTATCAAAAGAGGGGGCCATACGGGTCCCCATAGCTGTACCGTGGATCTGGAGATAGTGATTATTATTAAATGAGAAGTTATTCATAGTAAGGATCATGCGTATTAAATCACAGAGCGTTTCAGTAGGAATGTGTTTGTTGTTACGAGTTTGAAGGAAGTGACGGCATGCATCAATACCTTCGTTATGAGGTATGTTAGTATACAACGAGGAAACGTCAAGAGTGACAAGCATAGGGTTAGCTGGAGGTTTAGCAAGTATGCGAAGTTTGTTAAGGAAATCGTTAGTGTCTTTAACGTAAGAAGAAAGACAAGATACTAAAGGTTTAAGTTGATGATCAACAAATTCAGAGATGCGTTCTGTGGGATGGCTATTAGATGAAACTATGGGACGGCCAGGGTTACCAGGTTTGTGTATTTTGGGCAGTATGTAAAATCGTCCAGGTTTGACGTTGGTGTGTATGAGGTACTGTTTGGTTTTGTCATTGATAGTCCCGTTCTTAAGCATGCGTTGAACATAAAATATAATGCGTATGTGTATGTCGTTAGTGATGTCTGCGTCGAGTTGTTTATAAAATTTATGGTTATTGAGTTGTCGATTACATTCGTCTATGTACCATGTCCTGTCCATTACCACCATTACGGTGGCAATGGACAGGACATGGTGGTAATGGTAATGGTGCTAATGGATCGCCTGATTTGGCAATTATGCCTGACTTCGATGCGAAATAAAATTATGTTCGTCCTCTCAAAATTGATTTTTAATTGCATAAAAAGGCTAAGGGAAGTCTATAATTTAATAATAAAATATAAACACGGGATCGATTTTTTCATTTCATTGCCACTTTAACAGAAAACCGATGAAAACATACGATGACGTCACATGATTCCCACTACCACAGGGAGCCCGGGCGCGGGTGGGCTGCTTGTGGTTTCACGGCAACTGGTCACATTCGACCGAGTTTCCAAGGATTTCTTGTCAATGGTTAAAAACAAAGCAATTAAAAGAACATTTAAAAGTAAACTTAGCTTACTTTGTGAGTATTTTGTCCTTGTATAAATGTCAGCTGTTCCTGGGCAGTTGTTTGAGCGAGATGAACGTGAATTTTCGGTTCCGTTTTCATTCACTGAATCAAACTTTCCTCGTCTGTCAACTGGTCACTCGAAGACTTGGAAATCACTTTGATTTTTTTCAAATCGCCCCAATATGCCATTAGCAGAAGCATAGATTATCAGCTGTCTATTCATTTCTATACGTTTCATTTCATTTCTATTCCAAACTCTTCAATTTTAGCCATCAAAAACCACGTATTTGCCACCGTAATTCCGTAGCTTTCTAGTTTGATGCACCCGCTTGGCGACCTGCAACTGAGCTTCAAACCGGGAGGGCATCGCTTGCATAATAAGGGTAGGTATGTGAGGTGTTATATTCAGAGCCCGACCCGGTTTGAAAAACAAAATAGAAGGTATTCTTATTAACCAGAATTTCCATGAAATTTATGAAAATCAACCCAAATAGATAAATGATTTGCTACAAAACAATTAGGCGAAATTAGGCTCAAACCGCACATCTCACTTACGTCATGTTCTTGAGTGCCCCCCGGAGTTTGAAATACCACTCATTGGAGTTTGTAATTTCACTATACGTTGAAATACCACTCCCCTTAGCCAATCAGATTGCAGAAATTTCTTAGGTCATATTATAAATTTATTAATTATTCATTGCTCACTATTTGCTCACTTTTTAGGGGCCCCAACCATCGCTATGATACTACTGACATACCTCATCTGACTTTAAAACAAAATCGGCCAATGGGCTATAGACGATATTGAAATGAGATTACCTAGAAGCCTTCTTGATTAATTAAATGCGAGTATTCAGTTTCAACATAAATAGAATAAGATAAGGATCTACAGAAATACAGCCTGGGTTTCCGAGGTGGAAATTAATTTTGTTTAAAGGGGCTGTGTCACGGTAATAGGCTTTGCGTTCCGGGCCGGAATCGAAACAGCAATTTCCACCGTTTGCGATATGATCTACCGTACCTTTCGGCCATGTGGGATGCTTAAAATCAAAACAAATATGCACAAATGACCAACAAACAGTGTACATAAATAGTGTCAAGGGAATATATTGAAAATCCTTTCAATCAAGCATTGAAGGAGGGATGTTTAATTGTTTGTATCCAATTTAAAGCCACCAACCGAGCGATTACTCGATACATGCGCAGTGCCATGACATAGCCCCTTTAATAAAAACATGAATTTTACCCAATCCTCGCTAATCCTTTCTTTTATTGATACACTGTAGAAGAAGAAATATACACGGATTTGACAACATTAGCCTGACTCACATACGGATGTATGAATGTAGTTTTGCATATGCTGTGCACCTCAGAACTAAAATTAGTGGACAGTCGGTATAGTAAACTTCTTCCTAAGGTTTGAATTTCACATTAGTCTATGGTTGAATGTGATTAAAAATTAGCTACGTGATGAAAACGGCTTTCTGGTAATCGAACTCCAATTTGTCATTGTATTTATAGAAGATACATATGTAAAGTATGTTTTCTTTATTTTTTTCACAGAGGAATCTTCATTAAAGGAATAAAACAGAAATGGATCTTGACAAACAGATGACATCTAGTGAGTGGCTTGCAAGATGCGATTCGTTGACAGACCTTTCAATAATACTGAGGGTTTCCATGGAGTACGCGAAGAGCAACAGAAACAAACACACGCCTTTCGAACTGATAGAATTATACAAAGTTTGTCATGAAATGGCTTCCTTACAGAAAGAACCATTGATGGAGAAAGTAGCCTGTAATGAAATAGGTATACTGTCCTACGGGATCTCACGGTTTAGTGAAGCTCTTAAGTATTTAAAGAAACACTTGCGTATATGCCAAGACACAGGTGAAATAGTAGGGGAGGGAAATGCGTATTGCAACATTGGTAAAGTGTATGACTGGCTGGGTCAATATCAGGAGGCAATGGAATATCACAAGAAAGGCTTGCGTATATGCCAAGACAGAGATGACATAGAAGGGCAGGGAAAGGCGTATGGCCACATTGGTGTGGTGTATCGCTCGCTGGGTCAATATCAGGAGGCAATGGAATATCACAAGAAACAATTGCATATATGGCAAGACACAGATAATAAAGCAGAGGAGGGAATATCGTATTGCAACATTGGTAACGTGTATGACTCGCTGGGTCAATATCAGGAGGCAATGGAATATCACAAGAAATACTTGCGTATATGCCAAGACACACGTGATATAGCAGGGGAGGGAATATCGTATTGCAACATTGGTGTGGTGTATGACTCGCTGGGTCAATATCAGGAGGCAATGGAATATCACAAGAAACATTTGCGTATATGCCAAGACACACGTGATATAGCAGGGGAGGGAATATCGTATTGCAACATTGGTGTGATGTATGACTCGCTGTGTCAATATCAGGAGGCAATGGAATATCACAAGAAACACCTGCGTATATGCCAAGACACAGGTGACAGAGTAGGGCAGGGAAAGGCGTATGGCAACATTGGTAACGTGTATGACTCGCTGGGTAAATATCAGGAGGCAATGGAATATCACAAGAAACACCTGCGTATATGCCAAGACACAGGTGACATAGTAAACCAGGGAAAGGCGTATGGCAACATTGCTAACGTGTATTACTTGCTGGGTCAATATCAGGAGGCAATGGAATATCACCAGAAAGACTTGCGTATATGCCAAGACAAAGGTGACATAGTAGGGCAGGGAAAGGCGTATGGCAGCATTGGTAACGTGTATCACTCGCTGGGTCAATATCAGCAGGCAATGGAATATCACAAGAAAGACTTGCGTATATGCCAAGACAAAGGTCACATAGTAGGGCAGGGAAAGGCGTATGGCAGCATTGGTAACGTGTATCACTCGCTGGGTCAATATCAGCAGGCAATGGAATATCACAAGAAAGACTTGCGTATATGCCAAGACACAGGTGACGTAGTAGGGGAGGGAAAGGCCTATGTCAACATTGGTAGCGTGTGTTATAAGGATGGTGACCTACATGAGGCGGAGGGTAATTTAAGAAAAAGCCTATGTTGCTTTGAAGAAGTATTTAAAGCACTTCAGCAAGAGGATGATTATAAAGTGTCCATTGTTGATACTTACATTATGTCATATCATTTGCTGACGTCTGTGCTAATGGCATCTGAAAAACAAGAAGAAGCTCTTCTTGTATCTGAACGAGGACGCTCACAAGCTCTAAAAGATGTGCTCATAATGAAACATGGATTGCCAAAAAGTGAGAAAGACGGTGTTCTGTCCACCGAGGACATCAACTCTTTGGTTAGTAGCAGCGACTCTACTTTTCTTTTTCTTTCCCTCTCTAGTGATACACTATTAATATTTGTGATAGAGCAGGGAAAATATTTACGTTTAAAGGAGCAGTCACGTGACTCGTTCGCATTTTGTAAGAGCACTGACTGTTTAAGCATAAAATTGCAAGACACTCTCAAGTTGTACTTGGAGAAAATTATGAAAGATGCGAATGAACATATAAGAGCCAACCCGAAGCACTTGTTAGAGGACAGATCGATTGCAGATGATCGAGATACGTATGACGATCAGCGTTTAGCTTTGGATGATTGTGCAGATGATATAGCAACTGGTACCACAACCTGGGAAGAAGTTCTACGTGAGAAGACGACCAGACGGATGTCGAGCTACAGAGGAAAACCGACAGAGTACAGTGGTGAGGACAGGACAAGTGAACCCAAAGCTGAACAAACACATACAGCGCAGAGTAAGGCTGTGTTTGGCGAAACAACACCTGAGAGCAAAAATGAAGTGCAATCTGAATTTGTTATTTCAAGTAGTAAGACATTCATTGAAGGTGACGATGATGCATTCAGTAGACACGTGAACCTGAACAAACAGCTCAACGAAGATCAGAATAGAGATAATCTCTTTCACGATCTGTACCAAGTTTTGATTGCCCCAGTTGAAGAAGCACTCACTAAACCTGAAATTGTAATCATTCCAGATGGTCCATTATTCTTTGTAGCATTTGCAGCTCTGAAGAACAAAGGTCAGCCTTTTCTGTCAGAAACCAAGCGTATTCGAATTGGTCCATCACTCACTACTCTAAAGCTGCTGAAGGAATGTCCTGTTGAGAAGCACTACAAAACAGGTGCGTTAATAGTTGGTGGCCCCATTGCTGGAGAAGTCTTGTTTAGAGAGAAAAGGAGAACTTTTAGTGATCTGCCATATGCGAGGCAAGAGGCGCGCATGATTGGGGGGATATTGGTTGAACATCCATTGACAGGGTCATCAGCAACAAAGGACGTAGTGATGAGGAGCTTGCAGGAGGGTGTCCGTATCATCCACATTGCCACCCACGGTGATGCAACTACTGGTGAACTTGTTCTCGCTCCAGGGCCATGTGCTGGTAAAGAGATCCCTGACGAGGAGGATTACATGCTGACAATAAAGGACATATACTCATGTGGAATCAATGCGCAGTTAGTTGTCCTTAGCTGTTGTCACAGCGGACGCGGAGAAATCAAAGCAGAAGGAGTGGTGGGTTTGACTCGTGCTTTCCTTGCTGCAGGAGCACGTTCAGTGCTGGCGTCGTTGTGGGGCATTGACGATGCAGCAACTTCGCACTTCATGCGACACTTTTATGAAAACCTGAAAAATGGAGAGAGCGCATGTGCAAGTCTGCAGCAGGCCATGACAGAGATGAGGAAGACTCTTGAATGGAGTCACCCGTATTACTGGGCGCCATTCTTTATCGTTGGTGATGACATCAGAATTACTACGTAATGTAAGTGTTCAAACAAGCATTTTAGGTTGATGTATATAATATATGTTATCCTAAGAGTACTCGTGATCTCTGTCAAATGATACAGATTAGAAACAAATAATGATCCCTCTGTGGTTCTACACATCGCCTTTCCACCACCCTCGAACAATTAACAAACTGAAGAACAATGTAGCAAGGGATCTGCTGCTGAACGTTACGAAATAATCTGACTAGAATTAGTATTTCGATAATTCAATCATTATTAGCTTACAGCAGTAACTACATATATAGTTGGTTTAGAGCGCTTTGGCTTAAGAGACTGATTGAAGAAATTATTACGATGACGGCTTTGAATCATGCTCAATACACAAACACTGTAAAAAGAAAAAAAAAAGAATTTTAGGTTCATTTCACTTTTATTTATTAGATGATAATATACATTTGAATATTACTTACTGAGCAATTACCTTTGTTTTCCCTATCTATGGTAACCAAGAGGTTTGTTTTTCATTGTCTTTATACTATTACGAAATAGGACACTATGATGACAAGTACCATTTGTTTACATCCTATTAGGAAATAGGAGACGAACTGCTGTGCTGGATATTGTGTAACTGAAGATGAAACGAAAGCGTAGTAAAGGGCAGGTAGTGGTTCATATCAAGTGGATACCAGAACATTGTACAGCTCACTGACACTCTTCAGACTGATGATCATCTTGGGTAAGGAGATTAGTAGTCAACAAAGAAAGACCACGATCAGATAACACAATAATATTATCATTATAAATGAAGTAGTAAAGGGCAGGTAGTGGTTCATATCAAGTGGATACAGAACATTGTAGTAGCGTAATTATATCTCCTTGTGATTTGTAAACTTTTCTGTGGTCTCTCACTGATGCACGTTTTTCAGTTTAGTAAGGAACAATGAGATAAAACAATGTTATCATTATAAATGAAGTAGTAAAGGGCAGGTAGTGGTTCATATCAAGTGGATACCAGAACATTGTAGTAGCGTAATTATATCTTCTTGTGATTTATAAAATTTTCTGTGGTCTCTCGCTGATGCACGTTTTTCAGTTTAGTAAGGAACAATGAGATAAAACAATAATATTATCATTATAAATGAAGTAGTAAAGGGCAGGTAGTGGTTCATATCAAGTGGATACAGAACATTGTAGTAGCGTAATTATATCTCCTTGTGATTTGTAAACTTTTCTGTGGTCTCTCACTGATGCACGTTTTTCTGTTTAGTAAGGAACAATGAGATAAAACAATAATATTATCATTATAAATGAAGTAGTAAAGGGCAGGTAGTGGTTCATATCAAGTGGATACAGAACATTGTAGTAGCGTAATTATATCTTCTTGTGATTTGTAAACTTTTCTGTGGTCTCTCACTGATGCACGTGTAACCTATTTTAGAATATATACTACATGAACGAGAGGCTGTAGTAGCGTAGTACGTACTTTGCTAGGAGGAAATTAGCCTGCGAAACAGGCCCTCAGTGTTATTTCAACGCAAAGGAAGTGATAAAATGATTTGGTCGCGTGAAAAATGAAAATGGCACGAGAGAGAAGAAGGAGGGCCTGCAGCCATCCCTTATACATTTTCATTTCCCGTACAGATTCTGTACGGGAATTACTGATTGGTCAATTAGCTGTCATCGCTGTCATGTGTGACGAAATGTAGCACATTCCTCCTGCGAACTGACTGAAATGGCGGCGACAAGAGAGAAGTGATTGAGCGGTTGAGCGTTAATCCAGGAAAGTATTTAGAAGAACAAAGGAGGCAGTGAATAGTCTACATTTGTACTTTCTAGGCGAGATATTTTGGCGGTTTTACCAATAGGTAAAAGCCTTATTTTCCAACTGTTTGCCGTGGAAGTACCCTGGTTCCAGAGGTTTTCCAGACGGAAAACAGCCGCGAATATACGAAT
Organism: Actinernus sp. WN-2022; assembly: GCA_030867875.1. Taxonomy (NCBI): domain Eukaryota; kingdom Metazoa; phylum Cnidaria; class Anthozoa; order Actiniaria; family Actinernidae; genus Actinernus; species Actinernus sp. WN-2022. The sequence goes on from JAOWCC010001589.1 coordinate 23,696,227, forward strand.
GACTATAATTTTCTACATGCGAGATCGAGCGGACTGCCAGCAAACGTAAATAATTCCCGTCCCCTCTCTAGTTGACCATACGATATCACAATGATTACTTATCCTTCCGTCCCTGAGTACAATATATCTAACCAATCACAGTTCTTGTTGAGCTCATTAAATATTCCTCCAATTAGAAAATACAGTCAGATTCTGACCCTCATGAAAGTGAGATTGGCGCCCACCGATACCAGAGGTTTTCTCGCAGTTCGCTTCTCGCAGCTCGCTGATCGCCGCTTCGCGGCTCTTTCTCCACGGCTGTTCTCTCTCTAGAAAACCTCTGGGACCAGGGTACCGTGGAAGTCGAGTCAGACAGGAATTAGCGCTTCGGCATTGACCTATTTGCAAAGCATTGACATGTTAAATAAACCTGTTAATCCATGCGGAAAAGGGAAGAATTCACAGGCGCTTATTTCTTCTCGCGGCTCGCTTCGCTCGGATTGGTATCAGAACTCGCTCCGCTCGTATTGGCAGAACTCGCTCTGCTCGTATCGGAAAAGCGCCTGTTCTGCAGGCTAGGAGGAAATAGCAAATACTCAACGACATGTAGGCCGTAGTTGGGTAGTCGCGTAGTATACGTACTTTGCTAGGACGAAACAGCAAATACTCATGCAACGACAGGTAGGCCGTAGTAGCGAAGTAGCGTAGTACATACTTTGCTAGGAAGAAAATAGCAAATACTCATCGACAGGTAGACCGTAGTAGCCAGAGCGTAGTACATACTTTGTTAGGAAGAAAATAGCAAATACTGAACGACAGGTAGATCGTAGTAGCCAGAGCGTAGTACATACTTTGTTAGGAAGAAAATAGGAAATACTGAACGACAGGTAGACCGTAGTAGCGTAGTACATACTTTGTTATGAAGAAATAGCAAATACTGAACGACAGGTAGACCGTAGTAGCGTAGTACATACTTTATTAGGAAGAAAATAGCAAATACTCAACGACAGGTAGACCGTAGTAGCGTAGTACATACTTTGTTATGAAGAAAATAGCAAATACTGAACGACAGGTAGACCGTAGTAGCCAGAGCGTCGTACATACTTTGTTAGGAAGAAAATAGCAAATACTGAACGACAGGTAGACCGTAGTAGCGTAGTACATACTTTGTTAGGAAGAAAATAGTAAATACTCAACGACAGTTAGACCGTAGTAGCCAGAGCGTAGTACATACTTTGTTATGAAGAAAATAGCAAATACTCAACGACAGGTAGATCGTAGTAGCCAGAGCGTAGTATATACTTTGTTATGAAGAAAATAGCAAATACTCAACGACAGGTAGATCGTAGTAGCCAGAGCGTAGTATATACTTTGTTAGGAAGAAATAGCAAATACTCAACGACAGGTAGACCGTAGTAGCGTAGTACATAATTTGTTATGAAGAAATAGCAAATACTCAACGACTGGTAGACCGTAGTAGCCAGAGCGTAGTACATACTTTGTTAGGAAGAAATAGCAAATACTGAACGACAGGTAGACAGTAGCGTACTCAGGGTTCGTACTACTCATGGAACTCCTGAAAAACTCCTGGAATTTTGATATTTTCTTCAAAAACGTATTAATAATCCATGAGGAATAAACAAATGAATGTTTAGTGCGTGCTTTTCTGCGTTCTCTCATTGTATCTCGAGTGTTTATGAAAAGAGAACAAAGACACGGAAACCGTGTTATTTGTTTTATAAAATAACGAACAAGAAAAACACGAGAAATAAATCTTACGCACACACGATCAGAAGATCAGTTCTTCTAACAGTAACAGTCGTCAGAAATCGACCGACGGTGGATTTGCATGCACAGTGCGGTAACTCCCCGAAAGGCAGAAGTGCGTGGCCCTATTTTGAAAATCTCCTATTCGACGGTTTCTTTGATCAACCGCCATCCACAATCATGGATGAGTCGAACTAGTTTCGAAAACGGGTTTTACCGGAAAGGAGCTGTACGCATGATCCAATTGTTTTCACTGTTCTAATATTGAGTCCACTGTGGCATCAACATCAAGATGGCCGAGGCTGGCGTTAGTTCACGTGGGATACACGTCACTTGTTGCTAAGTAAACTTCACGCATGCGCGACAGAGAAAGCGTTTGATGTCGGCAGAAGTCTCTCTCATTTCACTTTCCATTTTACCAAAACAGAGAGAAACCTCTGCTAGCAGGGAAAGGAAACATTCCCGTCACCGTTTAACTTTGATTAGTTTGAAGCAGGTTTTTGTTGAATGAACGTTATGTTTTTGCCAATCTCAATGGAAAAATCTAGCTGTTCAGGCATTCCTTGCAGTGAGATGAGACTGAGATGTAGAGTGCAAGGTAAGAGGGAAAAGCTCGCTTTTGACATTTTGTTCACTTTTCCCAATTTTGTATTATGAAATCAGCCAGGGATAAACTAAAGGTAAAAAAAACATTAATAACGACCTCTCCGACGTAGATTGGAATGATATTCTTTTGAATGGAGCAAGTGATGTGGATAAGCTGTTCTCATCTTTTTACAATAGGTTGAATATACTCGTTAATAAACATGCACCCATGAAGACAATCTCGCACCGTAAAGCAAAACAACTTTCTAAGCCATGGATAACTAAGGGATTACGAGCCTCAATTAGAATTAAAAACAAATTAGATGCATCCGGCGATGACAATAAATACAAATTATACAGAAATAAAATTTGCAACTTAACGCGAATAAGCAAAAAGCAACACTTCTATGAATACTTCAATACTAATTTGACAAATATGAAAAAAACATGGGAAGGAATAAATAATTTACAAAATCGTAAAGCAAAGAATCTTAAGCCAATCAATGCAATTAAGGATTTTGACAATAATAAAGTAACTAGAGATCCCTCACGGATAGCTAATGTACTCAACGAACATTTTGCATCAGTAGGGCATAAATTAGTAAACAAACTGCCACTAGCACACCATCATTATCTTGATTTTCTCTATAAATCCAAATCACCCGATACATCATTTATTTTCGAGCCTGTTACACCAGAAGAAGTTAAATTGGAAATCTTATGTATACCAAACAACAAATCTCATGGTCTATATTCTTGCCCTACACAAATATTGAAATGTGCAAGTAACACTATAAGTGATGTGCGATCAAACATACTTAATACATGTACTGTATTATATTAGGAGCATATCCCTCAAAACTAAAAATGTCAACAATCATACCGATATTTAAAGCTGAAGATGAGACCGACGCAAATAATTACAGATCTATATCTTTGTTATCTAATTTTAACAGAATTTTCGAAAAATTAATGTACAAAAGAATGGAATTTTTTATTGAGGAAAAGAATATACTGTTTCTTCTCAATATGGCGTTCGTAAAGAACACTCAACTCAACACGCAATTCTTGATATTGTTAATGCTATACAGACTAATATGGATAAGTGCCTATTTTCGTGTGGAGTTTTTATAGATCTAAAAAAAGCTTTTGATACTGTTGACCATAGCATTCTGCTCAATCAACTCAATCACTACGGTTTTCGTGGCATAATAAACAAATGTTTTTTTATTTTACCTACAAGGTCGGACACAAACAACTCAAATTGGTTCACACATATCTAACATAATGGAAACTACTTGTGGCGTACCTCACAGTTCTGTTTAGGTCCATTGCTCTTTTTACTCTATATCAACGATATTTAAAACTGTTCTGATAAATTCAGCTTTTATCTTTTTGCTGATGATACTAATATACTTTACGCTGATAAAAATCTTAAATCGTTGGAACTAATCGTAAACAGAGAACTAAAGAAATTATATGATTGGCTAACAGCAAATAAATTAACCCTTAATATAAAAAATCCAATTTTGTCATATTTCGTCCCTATCAAAAGAAACTTAACTATCGACCTAAAGTAAGTATATTCGATAATGAACAGAATAAGAACGTTCCCTTGGAACGTAAAGCTATGTGAAATATCTCGGAGTTTTAATTGACAATTATTTATCCTGGAAGCATCATATTGATCATATTGCTGTAAAAATTAGCAAAACAGTAGGGTTAATCGCGAAACTAAGACATTTTGTGCCTGTACATACCCTCCTGAGTATTTACCGATCATTAATTGTTCCTTACTTAACTTATGGGTTGACAGATTGGAGTAAATCCTATCTGAAAAATCTTCTAATTCTTCAAAAGCGGGCACTCCGCTTGATGTATTTTAACGACAGAAATGAGCACGCAATTCCCCTTTTCATTAATGCTAATATTATACTATGAGTCACTATCTAACTTGATGTATGATGTCAGAAATAACTAAGCACGCAATTCCCCTTTTCACTAATGCTAATATTATGCCATGAGTCACTATCTAACTTGATGTATGATGTCAGAAATAACTAAGCACCAATAAGTATTTTAAATTTTTCGTAAACCCCCATCCAGAATGTTTTTCATTTTTTGTTTGTTTAATCTGTTTCATACTTTACAAAAAAACTGTACAAACTACACATTTACTAAAGTCGTACACACACGCACATATAATTTACAAGGTTCTGATGTACGATAATAGTCTAGATAATTTGTCAATTTTGTCAGGTTCCAATTTTTTTTCATACCCCTCCACGTCCAGCAACAACAACTCGAATATTCGATCATTTATATGGTTTCTCATGTGGCTCACGGAAAATCTCATTTGGCTAACAATGTCCCGCGTAAAAAGATGACCCGCGAGTTGTCCCGAGCGGTGACGAATCTGATTGGTTGACCGTGTCACGTGTTGAAAATACCCGGAAAAAAACACTTGGAAAACTCGACTCGTGTCTGCCCACGGGCAGCCAGGGTAATAATCCACTCTTCACGAGACTCCAAACGTAAAGAGAAACACCTTATAGACAAAGCCCTGACTCTTGAAGCGCGGCCTAAACTGTCATGTTCGAAGGCTACCAAAGTGCCCAACAATCATCAAACAAGAAAAGGAAATGGTGGAAAACATGTTATTATCTTCCTTGAACTGATTTCCCTTTTTTCTGCCAAAATTTTATTCAAATGAGCCGTGTGGCATTTGTATCTCGACCAGTCGCTTCATCAACATTCCTGGATGTCGGCTTTGTAGATGGAAAATAAAACTTAGAGGGAAGCTTTAGCTTAGAAATTCAAACTGGAGCTTTGTAAAATGGCCTTTTCAATTTTATACGAAAGCCTGCAATGGATCAATAGACGTTTTACAATGTCCTAATTTCACTTTCATTTGTGGTATCGTGTGTTTATTTGACAGGCCGTTCTCGTACATGATTGGTTGATCGCGAAAAAGTGGTCATAACATTTGCGCATCGTGCTGTTAGCCGTCGGTGATAGAATATCCCGCGGCACTATTCTTTAACAGTTGATTTGTTTTGTTTGTTTCAAGGGACGTACATAACTTATTCTTACTAATTTTCGCGAGTATTAAATTTCGCGATTTTCGCGTTTTGGAAAAAAATGCGAAAATTAATACTCCCGAAAAAAAGAGAACGCGAAAATTAATACTCCCGAAATTTATTACCATATATAAGAAAACAATACATGAATTTTAAATGTTGAGTCACGGGCTTGCTGTATGTTAATTGTTCTGAATTAAAACTGTCACTTTCTGTCCTTGACAATATATCTTTCTGGTCTTATTTTCGACTAGCTCTCTACCTCTGATTCACTGTTATCTTCAGCTAGTAAATCAGCTAGTAAATCAGCTAGTAAATCAGCTAGTAAATCAGCTAGTAAACGCAAGTAATCAGTAAACGGAGCCTTCGGATCAGGGTTTGAGAGATTAAAGCAATGGCAAAATCGCGAAATTAAATACACTTTTGTTCACTTTTTCATGTAATCGCGAAAATTAATACTCTCGAAATACAGCTCCCGAATTTTCCCGAAATTAAGTACTCGCGAAAATTAGTAAGAATAAGGGACACACAAACGGAGTTCATTAATCGAAAGAGATGTCACACTTGATAATCACCCAAAATTTGAGAGTGTAGGATAAATGAGCGTTTCTCCGTAAATATCAATATCAATCTCAGATTTTCGGTGATTAATAAGTTTACAATTCTCGCTAATGAAGCAAAAATGTAAATAATGACGTCAGCAAGGAGGATTCGACTGCATTCAAACTGGAGCTCTGGAAAATTGTCAAATTGTAGATGACCTTTTCAATTTTATACGAAAGCCTGCAATATATCAATAGACATTTTACAATGTCCTTATTTCACTTTCATTTGTGGTTTCGTGTGTTTATTTGACAGGGCGTTCTCGTATATGATTGGATGATCACGACGAAAGTATGCGAAACATTATACGAGCGGTCATAACATGAACATTATTTGCGCGTCGCGGTGTCAGCCGTCGGTGATAGGATGACCCCGCGTCACGCCATTCTTTTACAGTTGATTAGTTTTGTTTGTTTCAGGTTCTCTGTTTTTGAGGTTGTGTTGTGGTAATTAGCTATTGCAATTCTAGAAGCTTCTATCTTCTGTATAATTTGGTTAATTAACAAAGGATTTCTTAGAAATAGCTCCCAATGACGTCACCTTTGTTTTGAGTTCACACGGAACTTTATGCTCGGTATGCAACCACTGAAGAGACAAACCGACTCAGTCGCTCGAGGAACAAAGAAGGACAAATGGGTTCAAAGCACTCGCCAAAACGCCACTGAACATTTCATACCTTTGAAACTCGTATGTTAGTTAAGGTAAGTACATCTATATCTCAGGTAGTTATGTTTTGCTCATTTGGCTGGTAAAACGCTGATACAGTACTAAATATCTGAGCCAGTCATGACGGAGAATACATCCCGAACAAATCACTTTACGTCTTGTATTTGATAAGCCTTTTCTAACACAGTTTCAGAATTTGTGTCTGTGGTTATTGTCAGTTTTTCCAACGCCTAAATAGCTGAACCTGACTACTCGCTCTCCTTATTACAGTACTATAAATACGGAAATATATATATTCGCATATTATGCGATTAACTTGTTATATATAACGAAATAGATAATGCAATTAACTCCCTATGTAATTATTATTATGCATTTGATTATCAACACTAACAGAACAGAATTTTTGCAACTAATTACTTGCATAAATTCCGTTAGTATAGGTAATAGCATGATGTGTACATATCATGCTATTATTTGTTTATAATATGACCTAAGAAATTTACTGGAAAAGACAATCAGATGTTCTCTCAACTGGGGCACCGAGTTTGTTTACTTCTTTGACAGTTTGAGTTTGAGCTAATGACTAGTGAAAATCCTGTAAGTGGCAGACAATTTAGCTTACCAAATTGAACAGTAAAATCTCAAAGAAAGGCTTAATAATCGACTGGAGCTGAGAGAGAATGGCTATAATTAACCTGTGAAAAAAGTCAATTTCTGGTACATTGACACTAGCAAAGAGCGAAGTTTGATTTCAGGCAGTTCATCGCCGAGCACAACTGAAGTCAAACAATAAAGCAGTTGTCACTTCGCTGTTTTATTTTAAAAGACAGTAACTGTTAATACGTCTCAAAACCAGAAAACTGAACGACACTATCGTAGCTGGAAATGAAATTCCAAGTTCTTTAAACTTAGTTAAAGCAAGTATTTTTCTTTAGGTATTAACTTTAAGAAGATAATCTGAATCAACTGTCTCACGGCAATGGGTCACATGCGACCGAGTTTCCAAATATTTCTTGTCAATGGCTTAAAAAGAAAACAATTAAAAGAAAATTTAAAAGTCAACTTGGCTTACTTTGTTGATATTTTGTCCTTGTATAATGTCAGCTGTTCCTGGGCAGTTGTTTAAGCGAGATGAACGTCAATTTTCGGTGCCGTTTTCATTCACTGAATCAAACTTTCCTCGTCTGCCAACTGCATGGTCACTCGAAGACTTGAAAATCACTTTGAACTTTCTCAAATCACCACAAGATTCCATTACCAGAGGCACAGATGACGTTGTTGTTCATTTCTATACCAAACTCTTCAATTTTAGCCATCAAAAGCCAGGCATTTGCAACCGTAAACTTCCGTAGCTTTGTAGTTTTCTGCACCCGCTCGGCGACCTGTAACTGAGCTTCAAACCGGGGGGCACCGCTTCCATAATTAAGGGTAGGTATGTGAGGTGTTGTATTCAGAGCCCGACCCGGTTTGCCAAAAAAATAAAACGAATTCTTATTAACCAGAATTTCCATGAAATTTATGAAAATCAACCCGAATTGATAGACGATTTGCTCCAAAACAAGACTTGGTTTGCGAAATTGGGCTCAAACCTGGACACGGTACCGCCGCACATCTCACTTACGCCATGTACGTGAGTGGCCCCCCGGAGTTTGATATACCACTCCTTGGAGTATGTAATTTCACTATTACGTTGAAATACCACTCCTCTTAGCCAATCAGATTGCAGAAATTTCTTAGGTCATGTTATAATATAAGATATACTCAATTATATAAAGGGATGATATATGCAACAAATTACTTGCATAAATTCCGTTATATAATAAGTACTGGCTTATATAACGGAACATAATTTATGCCACTAATACTTGCATAAATTCCGTTATATGATATGACAGGATGATTTATGCAACTAATTACTTGCATAAATTCCATTATATAACGAGATGGTTTATGCAACTATTCCCACCAGTCCCTTACAAAGCGAGTATAAATAAGAACTCCACCTCGGTTCGTCGCACAGTTCGCGTCAGAACACCTACACCTCGTTCCTCGCTGCTTCAGTATCGTACTAAGAAAATGGAAGGACAAGCACCCCAAGCCGCGAGAGTTCCGGCAGCTCAACAGAATGTCCCAGCTGGTCAAGATCTTCCACCAGCTGCTCCTCCGACATGAAGCCGTCGCTCAGCCGCTAGAACTAGAGGCAATTTCATCCTTTTTCTCACTATGTGGTTCAGGTTGGTGTTTGCCTTTTTGTCCTCGTGGTCACTTACGCTTGTGTATGTATTTTGTTTTGGTCTATCATGGTTTGCGTTGCATCACCGTTTTAGTCTCCTTTGGTAGTTTCGCCGGTGTATTTCCCTTCGTTGTATTTCAACTTTGGCCTATATTGCTTTATTTCTTCGTTACTACTATATGTATCTGGACGACGCGGATTTGTGTAGTGTGGTATAAAATGTTCTAGTTAATTTTCTATTCTTCGTTTTTAGTCTTTTATTTTGCACGTTTCGGCATGCTTTGCCGTTGGCACTTGTGTTGGCATAAGTTTACGTGCTGGCCTCACAAATACGGATTTGTGTAGTGCGGTATAAATGTTCTAGGCAATTTCCTATTCTTCGTTTTTAGTCTTTTATTTTGCACGTTTCGGCATGTTTTGCCGTTGGCACTTGTGTTGGCATAAGTTTACGTGCTGGCCTCACAAATACGGATTTGTGCAGTGCGGTATAAATGTTCTAGTTAATTTTCTATTCTTAGTTTTTAGTCTTTTATTTTGCACGTTTCGGCATGTTTTGCCGTTGGCACTTGTGTTGGCATAAGTTTACGTGCTGGCCTCACAAATACGGATTTGTGCAGTGCGGTATAAATGTTCTAGTTAATTTTCTATTCTTCGTTTTTAGTCTTTTATTTTGCACGTTTCGGCATGTTTTGCCGTTAACACTTGTGTTGGCATTACTGAGTTTACGTGCTGGCCTCACAAATACGGATTTGTGCAGTGCGGTATAAATGTTCTAGTTAATTGTCTATTCTTTTTTAGTCCTTTATTTTGCACGTTTCGGCATGTTTTGCCGTTGGCACTTGTGTTGGCATAAGTTCACGTGCTGGCCTCACAAATACGGATTTGTGCAGTGCGGTATAAATGTTCTAGTTAAATTTCTATTCTTCGTTTTTAGTCTTTTATTTTGCACGTTTCGGCATGTTTTACCGTTGGCACTTGTGTTGGCATAAGTTTACGTGCTGGCCTCACAAATAGGGATTTGTGTAGTGCGGTATAAATGTTCTAGTTAATTTTCTATTCTTTGTTTTTAGTCTTATTTTGCACGTTTCGGCATGTTTTGCCGTTGGCACTGGACTGTGTTGGCATTAGTTTACGTGCTGGCCTCACAAATACGGATTTGTGCAGTGCGGTATAAATGTTCTAGTTAATTTTCTATTCTTCGTTTTTAGTCTTATTTTGCACGTTTCGGCATGTTTTGCGGTTGCCACTTGTGTTGGCATTAGTTTACGTGCTGGCCTCGCAAATACGGATTTGCGTAGTGCGGTATAAATGTTCTAGTTAATTTTATATTCTTCGCTAATCCTTTATTTTTGCACGTTATGTACTGCCGTGAGTTTGGGACATGTATTGCCGTGAGCTTCCACCGTGCTGGCCTTACAAATGCAGATTTGTACAGTGCCGTAATGTTCTGATTCGTTTTTCTATTCTTCGCTTTAGTATTCTATTTTCCACGTTTTGGCATGCTCTGCCGTGAGTTTGGTATTTGTGTTGCCATATCTTTTCCTTTTGGATTTTATATCTATATATTTGCTTTGACCTGATATGGGCACCACAGTGACTGTTATGCACTAACGTAGTGTTCGGAAGTTGATACGTGGTCGTTCTACGGGTTTGACTCACGGTCAATGATTCCTACGGTATTATTGTTCCTCGGTTAGTGCTTTCTCCTGGTCGTTCGACTTTAGTTATTTCTTTGCACACTACCTTTTTAGTATGGGTTTTTGTGAGTTCAGCATGGGTACTTGTTTCTCGAGTACAAGTGTGTTTTTGTGGAGCATTGTTTCAATTTACATAAGACTAGTTTAAGTTATCTTTCCCCGTTTCATTTAACTCTATTTGCAGTGCACGTTGTATGCGGCGTAGTTATGACCATTTCGTGCCCGTGCTTAACTTACCATAAGGAGTTTGGGGATAAGTGTTATTGTCATCATACGTTAAGCATGTAGTTTGCCATGAGCCTATTGTTCCTCACGCATTTTTTCTCGTTTAACGCTTATACAGGTTTATATTACGCCATTGGTATTACTAGTTGGTTCGCCTTTCATTATTTAGTTTTTATTCCCCATTCATCCGTACGTGTGGCATCAGTTGCCAGAGTAATTCGCGCACACGTGCTCCATTGGTGCCGTACAGTTTTTATTCGATGGATTAGTCTTTATGTTCTATTTGTTTTATTTGATTCATTTTGAGATTATACGTATTTTAGCGTTTATGCTGTCTAGTACCCCTCCGCCGACCACCCCTTCCCCATCACCTCCCCACCCCTCTCCCACCCTATTCCCCATGGCAGCGTGAAAGGGATACTAATTCCCTAGTCGGATTACTGACGCTCAGGCTGCCATCCCCTGGGTTTCCCACGCCCCCACATCTCACTGCAGTTAACCCGGCCTGCCTCTGGCCGCTGTTCTGGTCGTGCTCCCCAGGGGATGGCACCCTCTCTCCCTTCCCCTTCCCAGTTTCCAGCCTTACTCCCTACCGGTTTGTCTGTCTTTTACTCGGGATGGTGCCGCCACTGTATTAACCTACAGAATAGACCTGCTATAGTTATTAGTTTGTTGGGCGGACATGATGAGTCATGTGGGCTGGAACAATACCCACACCACATCCTATTACTTACGGTTGGCCCAATTTCTACGCCCTGGAGGTACGACTGAGTTGCTTTCCGCTGGGGTACCCTTACCGCTGGCTCCTCTTCTGTCTACTCCAACATAACACCTTGCAGGACTACGTCAATGCATTTCCTTCCCTGGCCTCGTATTCAGTTTAAATTCGTTTGATACACGCATAAACCGCTTATCCCGTATTAAGTATGGGTGTGGTAAGTATGGGTGTGGTAAGTATGGGTGTGGTGAGTATGGGTGTTTTTAGTATGGGTGTTTTTAGTATGGGTGTTTTTAGTATGGGTGTTTTTAGTATGGGTGTTTTAAGTATGGGTGTTTTAAGTATGGGTGTTTTAAGTATGGGTGTTTGGGTGTTCTCCCTAGCTGGTCGGGGGTATGAGTCATGGAGTTCCCTGATGTCGCGCGGGCGATAATGCCCATTCTTATTGCACGAGCTGAAAGGGAATGATGCGAATAGGATACTATTCGCACCAGTCCCTTACAAAGCGAGTATAAATAAGAACTCCACCTCGGTTCGTCGCACAGTTCGCGTCAGGATCACTGTCGCCTCTAGTACCGGGATGACCTTCCTCCACTATTGCGTTCGATCATTCCCTTTCGCTCCCCTTCCTTTCGACCGAGTTCATTTTTTTCCGTCCCTTCCCCCCCCCCCCCCCCCCCCTCCCTTCTGCTTATTCTGCTCTCCTTCTATCTGAACTCGGGCGATAATGCCCATTCTTATTGCACGAGCTGAAAGGGAATGATGCGAATAGGATACTAATTACTTGCATAAATTCCGTTACATAAGATGTACGATATAATATAACAGAATTTATGCAAGTAATTACTTGAAAGTGAACTAGCTGTGGTTTTTAGTGGGCTACATGTGGTACTACGATGAAAATAATTACTAGATCGAGTCCTAAAACGTCATTCTGACGTAAACTTAGACCCAGTCCACACAGAGGTCAAACGTCTGCGCATGCGTCAAAAGTCTTGCAACAACAACATATTCCAAAACAAATTCAAAGCGAGCCGGCCGGCGGCCGTCACTGTTCACACACCCGTTTTCAAACCTTGTGAAAGGCTTTTTTGGTAAATTACGAAAAAAATTGGTAAACTCAGTGTGAAGTTTGTTCAATGTTCCGTCGACTGTGAAAATTAAAAGCTTAACTTTCACGTATTTTTCTTAACTTTTTGGGGTAGAGTTTACTGCCCACCAGACTGACCGTAACACGCACGCGCAGACGTTTGACCGCTATGTGGACCCAGTCCCTCTTGTGGTTGTACATTTCAAGATGGCGGACCAACTTTGGCAAACCAGACTTGTCAGCTGTTTCCATCGGTTTTAGATCCAAAAGTGCCGGACTTTATTGAAGATTAATTGTCAAACGAACTAACGGGAATCGTCAAACACTCTTCGAACTACAACTTACCATTTTCGCACTTTGACCAGCTACAACTGACATGGAACTACAAACTCAATACTTTGGGTATGTACGGCAAATGTTGCATATTTGCACACGATTATATACAGCTAAACGTTCAGAATAGGCTCGGTTCCAGCCGTTGGGGTGTCGTTTCTCCAAAGCCTCCCCCCACTAACGGCTGGGCGCGCGGTCAACACACCGTGTCCGTGATGTCATCTGATTAAAATTCAAAATTAGTCATTTATTTGAGTGTTTCTGTTTACCCTTTCATGAGCGTAGGTTAGATTCCGCGTAAACTTTCAAAACATATTGGACTAAAACTCCAAGTGTAAAATTCTCAAGAACAAACGCCATTTAAAATCTTATGAGAAACCAGGCTCACTGACAGAAATTAAAAGCCGAAATTTATGGGGATAAAGTTCAGATGTTATCTCGGAACTATTCTGAGCTAGAGTCGAGTATATCCCGCTCAGTACTTGTATAGAGTATGTCTTGGAGACAATTTGTACAAATTTAGTACATAGGACTTGAAGAATTGTAAAACTCGTTTGATGCAGCGATTTTCAAGTGAATTGTGATCGCAGAGTTAAAAGCGTAAACATGGCCTGCGTCAGACGTGATTTCCTCTCTTCTATAAATTCTTTTAATATGGAGTCGTCCGTCTTTTCTTCTCCGATAAAGGCAACACTAATTTTCTTTGAAGTGAGAATAGCCGGGCAACCTGGTCTTGCATAGGTAAATTAAATGAGAAATGACTCAACATTTTACGAGCTTCGCGTCCTTTGATCTGACGGTTTCCCAAGTGACTTTCCAGAGCCGGTGCGTTTACTGACAAAGTGTCTTCACCCGAAAACTAACTCTCTTACTGCTTCATGTTGCCTCCACTACACAATTCAGACACACACAGTCACGTAGGATACTTGGGCATGTCGGTCAGCCGAGCCCAACAGCGTTTATTCATATAATTGCTCATAATAGCTTACAGGCATTCGTTCTTCAACTTTTAGTCTCTATTTACTACTATTATTAATTATTGCGACACTGCCGGATACGAAAACCCAAAACCACTGTGTGGACTAAACGGGAACGTATACTCCCACCAATGCAGTGCCGCCAACTCTGGGAGCTGAGGTCATCTAAATACATTTATTCCGATATGATAAATACAATCTTATGCCGATTTAAATTAAACTCGGACGATTCTAACCTAGCCAGAATGGTTTCCCTTAATGTTCGTTATGCCTCCGGCTTCTCGATCCAATCATTTAAAAAAAAAAAAAAATGCAGCAAGGTAGCAAGGCTGACCTAGAATGAATTCAACCTCTTAACGGTCACCTACTTATGGCACACTACATTACCCATAATTCTCAGCACTACTCTCCCCAGGCTTCTGTTCCGTGCCAGCAAAATATTCATTTCTGTGAATTTCGTACCTCAACTAACATAAATTACACTTTGTGTGAATCCTTGAGTTCTTCGAAACCAAACTTTCCCAGAGCAAATTTGAACGCATTTTGGAACAGTGTAAATGTAAATTATACAAACAATTCAGCGACAGGATTTTAGTGGCAATTTTGTGATTGGCTACTCAGCTCGCGCACCCAGCCGTGAGTGGGGAGAGGATCGCGGGCTCACCGAAACCCCCACGGCTGGAAACCGAGCCTACGTACGTTCAGGACTTCAACACAGTTTTGCCGGGGTTTATACTGTTTAAACATAGGAAAAAAGGACACCTAACGCTGGAATCAGGGAGTATATAGAACAAGGCGGATTCCGAAAAAAAACACTCTACGATTGATAGCATCTTTGCACTAAAATCAATAATCGACAAGCTCGTGAAAAGTAAGCCCAAACAAAAGAACAATATACTCTTTTCGTGCTTTGTCGATTTCATAAAAGCATTTGACAGCATTCCCAGAGAAAAACTGTTCGAAAAAATGAAGTATGTTGGAATTTCGGGCAAATTCTATGAAATTTTACGAGATATGTACTCAAATGACACTGCAGCTGCCAAAATAGGTAACTATATCACTGAGCCCTTCAAATGTAAGATTGGGGTCAAGCAGGGCTGCATGTTGAGTCCTACACTTTTTAACGTATTCATCGGTGATCTTCCGAACCAATTAGATCACACACAAGAGGGAGAAATACGAATTGGAAACGTAACAGTCAACTGTCTCATGTATGCAGACGATTTAGTGCTGTTATCCAAACCCAAAAATGGTCTTCAAAACCTCTTGGATAAATTAGAAGGTTACTCCTCTAGAAACGAGTTAGAAGTTAATATATCCAAGACCAAAATTATGGTTTTTAATAATAATGGTAAAACAATGAATAAGTACAAATTCTTCTTTAAAAACAAACAACTGGAAAATGCTAGCTCCTATAAATACTTAGGTATCACACTGAGCCCATTCGGCAATTTTAGCCTGGCAAAACAGGAGCTAAAAAAACTGCTCTAAAGGCACTCTTCAAACTCAGAAAAGAAATGGGCCTGCACTTCAGATCTAATATTAGGTTAACTTTGAAGCTCTTCGACACACTTATTAACCCAATATTATTATATGGGAGTGAAATTTGGGGAGCGGACGGCACCCCTAAACAGAATGACGCCATAGAGAGTGTGCATCTGAAATTTTGCAAAATGCTACTTGGTACAAGCAAAACAGCTTCTAACAATGCATGTAGAGCTGAACTTGGAAGATTTCCCATCAAAATACTTTTAACCTTCAGAAGCATCAAATATTGGACTAAACTGATATGCAAAGAAGACTCTGTGCTTGCAAAGATGGTCTATTTAGACCTAAATTTATCAGCTGCGAAACCTACCTTCTGGTCGGAAAAAATAAAAACATATGGCTGCAACAAAACGATAATCTAAATATTCGTAGATTTTGATCAAATAAAATTACGGCTTAAAGACATTGGAATACAAGAATGGGAAAGTGATCTATTTGATGACAACAGAAAAAATCCATGCTCAAAAAACAAGCTACGAACATTTAGGTTATTTAAGAAAAATTACGAGCTTGAGAAATACCTAGAACACACCTCAATAATAAAGCATAGAATTGCTTTAACAAGGCTAAAAATTGGCAACCATAGGTTACTTATTGAAAGAGGCAGGTACTTAAGGCCTTATAAGCCTCCCGAAGAACGAATCTGTCCAACGTGTTGCGAGAATGTTGAAGATGAATTTAATTTTGTTGTCAAATGCAATACCAACAACGATCTGAGGTCAAAATTCTCCAAGCTCTAAATTTTTCAACAGATATGTCAGACAATCAGCTATTTAACATAATCATCAACCCGCCATCTGCAGTAGCACCCATTGCAGCGAAGTTTGTATATAACAGCTTTCAATTAAGAGGCACACTTGTAAGGTGAATACAATCGTGTAAGTGCAATTACGAGATAGATCATCGTTGTAAAAAAAATCGTTGTAAAAAAACAAATAGCTAGCGTTCTACTTAATTCTTTGTCTATGTACACCATGTATACGACTCCAATAAACTATCTCTGTCTGTCAGTCTATACGAGGATGATCCGCTGGACAGGGTATGGTTTTTCGAGTTTCTGATCTCAGACACGGTATCCATTTTCACATCGACAGATCTTGAACAGGGTATGGTATTTATCTAGTGCCGTTATTTAGTCTAGTGCTTGATAAAGACTTATTTAGTTATGACACTCATTATACAAGATCACAATAAACACTGACATCCAAGTATAGATATTTTTTTATTTGTCTTATAGAGGAAACATTTTAACACTTTGTCTTGAACAGGGTATGGAAATTTGAGTTTTTTCTCTTAAACAGGGTAAGGGTTTCAGAGCCCCAGCGGCACACCCCTACCCAACTTTGGGTAGAGTACCACCCCGGGCGTGAAGCTTGAATTTCGCACCTATAAAGTAAGATTATTTTAATTGTGACTAGGACTCCATTATTTATGAGCGTACTGCGCATACTCAGTGTAACTTGGCAGCCATGCTGTCCTCGATTCTTGGCCATTGCTGCATAAAGGCCCCTGCATAAATCATCCCGTTATATAAGCCAGTATATCTCATGTAACGGAATTTATGCAAGTAATTAGTTGCATAAATCATACTGTTATATAACGGAATGTATGCAAGTAATTAGTTGTATAACTCATTCTGTTATATAACGGAATTTATGCAAGTAATTAGTTGCATAAATCATTCTGTTATATAACGGAATTTATGCAAGTAAGTAGTTGCATAAATTATGTTCTGTTATATAGGCCAGTATGTCTCATGTAACGGAAATTATGCAAGTAATACATGCATCAAGAGTTTCGCGCTTCCGGTCGGAGCACAATGCATCATGGGTAGGCATCTCAGAAAAAGTGAGCATCAAGTGTTTTGAATGCCGCCATATTGGATTTGTTTATCGTCTTGTCGAGCGTTTCTCTCCTAAATATTTGCTTACAGAAATTAATATCACAACACATACTTGTGCAGAAGGATCTACAGGGACAAGAGTCTATCATAATAAGAAGTAATTAACGTAAACTACACGGAAGTCGCTGTTTATTCCTTTAAAAATATGAGTTCTGAAGAGCTTTCACTCGAAGTACTACGAACATGGCGAGTCGATGCTCTGAAGATGTACTGCAGAAAGCGAAATCTCAAAGTAACTGGAGGAAAATCAGAGCTTATTGCTCGTGTTTTTGCCGCCTCAGAAATGAGCATCCAAGAAGCACCAACAGCCAAAGAACTAGTCAATATAACAGAGAACGAAAAGGCCAAGGTTCTCATCATGCCTTCAGGTACCACATTACCAGACCCTTTGTCGCTGAAAGATAACTGGCTTCGAGAAAGCGAGGGTATGACTTCATGGCCACCAATATTCTTGAGCGATATAACGGTCTTTTTAATGGCAGATCACCCTGGAAAAATAAGTCTGATGACGAAGTGCGATAAGGATCGTGAGAACATGTTATTGTTATTGACTCAGATTTCACATTTCTTTATTAAACACTATTTAAGACCAAGTATACACAGAAATTAAGTGAAGATTACTATTATAAAATGACTAGTTTGATTATCTAAGTTAATGTATAGAGGAAGAGTGTGCAGTGGTTAAAGGAGCTAAGCTTTCGAGTTTTATAATAACCACAGCCACATAGGAAGTAAAGACTAAGTCTAAATTAAACAAGAGGCTGTCGGGCCATATGGAATTTCAACAAGGAATAGTTGGTACAACTTTGCAGGTTCGATTAAAAAAAGTATTTTACACTTGCAATATTTTTAGCCTTTGAGAGAAGAATAAATTACTTTAGATTCTTTTTACAATAGTTACATACATAAATTCTTTTGAAGAAGAATTGTGATTCTTTGTCTCCAGAGAAGCCACATAATAAGAATATTATATTAAACATAATCCTATTTTACATGGTGCCTGTGATGAGAACTTCCATGGAAAGCAGAAAGCAAATTGCTGCCATGTATACACGGGGCAACACAAGACCAGTGATAAATAGTGAACACAAATGATTAATTGAACGCAGTTTATATACATCTGAATAGCTGTAGCTAGCTATAGGGCTGATTGTGTTCTACACTAACTCCAACTATTGCTTTACACTGTATACCACACTGCAAAATGTGCTACGAATGCTCAAATGAATGATAATCACATGAAACACACATGTACATATAGCCACATAATCATCATATCCGATGATTTAATGTTACACAAAGATAATTACAGTTTTATACCCAGATACATCCCCTTTTATATTAACATATAAGTCAAGACATTACAAATTAGTTAAAAACAAGCATTTTTGATCAGGATTATTTACACCGTCCACATCATTGCAGCAATCTTTCAACCTTTTGTGTTACCACAGGAAGCCCAGTCTTTTCTCTTTTAAAAATATGTTGAATACACTTTGATAATCTATGATTACTTCTAGTTTAACTCCTGTCATAGCTTTGTATACAGTATCGAAGCACTTTTCTATCATGCCGGAGTGCGAGTTCTGCACACATGTATGCTTGTAGCTTTCATTTTCTCATAAGATGATGGAAATGTATACAAGTATAATTAATAAGGCATAATAAGAAATACAATGATGAGAAGGTAGGTCTTTAAGGTAACCTTAGGGTTATCTTAAGCCAGGACCACATCAGATGGAAAACACTGAAACAAGATCTAGCTTGCATGGATATATAATGGTACCAAGAAAGGGGAAGGGAAAGAAAGAGTGCCACTTACATGTAAGTATACTCTCTCAGTTCTGGACCAAATTTAGTTTATTTTATAAACTTGATCTTGCAAAAGGTTGTTTTGTTTTACTTTATTCATGATATCATTATGAAGTATGGCAGTTCTAAAACATTAAATATACTGTAGACTGCCTGAGCCCAGAGAAAATAATCAAATACAAAGAGATACAGGCCTGGGTACAGGCCAGATGTAAATAGACCCGGGAAATAGAACAAAATAAAAGTTAATAATTGTGTTAGGTGCATGGTAACTGTCCCTTTGTCTTGTGTTTAGGAAAGATTGTTTTTTTTGCCAGTGTCAATAACACGCCACATATAAATATGCGATTTCCACATCAGAGTCATTTATCGTTCGTTTGAAAAAAATCTTCATTTCGGATTACTTACTCGGTTACTCACTTACTGCATGCTAGATTTTCGTTCCCGAATTTATAAACATTACATATGCATATAATATATTAAAAGGCCCCTGTCAGATCAGAGAACTGAGAAATCGGGTCATTTCTACTATACTTTCGAGAGGTTAATAACAATAAACAAGAGCCCATCTGGGCTTTCACTCGGGCCACATGAGATTGAAGATGAAATACACTTTCATTTGAAATCCTCTTAGTAATAACCGAGGGAAAGAATTATTAGCTGAATTTAGCAGTCATTAGGAGTGGCCGGTAGCGCGGTGACATTCATTCTCTGCTCCCCTAGTATATATATGTAATTTAATATTTTTGTTTTTCTCGTGTATGTAAATTAAAGAAGTTGACCTCTACTTATTTATGTAACGCACGCTTACAATTTAGTCAAAGATTATTAACTGAAATGCCTGTTGGTTATCTCTATTTCAAAGCTTTTACCTTCATTCCCAAAACTGCAGTCTGCTCATTATATAACAGAACTATAAAGGGAACTGTTGGAAGCCTTTAATTTCTGGAACCAAAACCTCAGCCGTGAGAGGATTCTTGTTTAAGTTTACCTTGAGAGTTGAATATTGCTTCGCTCATTATAAAGTATTCTGTGCTGATCGAGTGCGTATTTCTCCGGGGTATATATCAAAAACACGGTCAAAATTATTTTAGTGTTGGCCTACAGATCACGGTGTTTGCGCTGGTATGTATTATGACCGAGAGTAAAATAAAATGTGGCATAAAACCTACGAAACGTACCTCAAACAAGAATACCGTCTTATGGCGAAATCTATTTGCGCCACGAGGTCAATTAATGCATAATTTAACGCATGCGCAGAAATGGTGTTGCACTGGCTCGGATCCTGGCTCGTGCCTGCCACAGGCAGCCCGAGTAATTAACCGTACTGCCGTACTTCATGGTCCCTTTCTTTAGTAGTGGGTTGTTGGTCAGGTGATTGTAAACCTGCTCTCGTCATTTAGCACAGAAAATGTATTCTGATGAATAGGCATCGGGTTGTCATGTAAGAAAGATGGATCTTGAACAAAGTGATTCGTTGCTAAAGCTTCAATAGGTTGGGTAGTCTCGGAACACTGGAGACCTTGGTCTTTCATTGTTTTCTTTTCTGTATTCTTGTTTTTTTTTTTTAAAGTTTGAAAGTCATATCACAGCTTTATTATATCCGCTTTCAACTCGCCTTTTCAACTTCTAGGGCAATAATACGTGATGACAGCATCTTGATTTCGGTCTTGTATATATTATCTTGCTGCACTAATTTGTCTTCCAAATGACTGAGTTTCGATTCGTGTTTTGATGTGACGAGAGTAAGATCAGTTAGGTCAGCCTCCATGTTACAAATCAAGGTCTTTAAATCAGCGAGATAGTTCTTATTGCGGGCTAACAATCCTCGTGAAGAATCTAAAGAATTCCGTCTCTTCCGGTTTGAATTTGACTCATGTGTATGTGTTGCTTTTGGAGTTTCAAGGATATGTTGATCCAAAACTACAGGCTCTTGGGGTTTTTCATTGACTTGTGAACTTGCAGGCTCTGTAACTTGTTTTGTTTTCTTAGTATAACATAAAGTGTTGAACATGTTCTCAAGCATGTCGCGCGTGACCTCTGTTTCTTCATCCAACGACTCCCTCTACTTTCATCTGTAATCTGGGAAACTCAATCTTTGCCCATGCCTCGTATGCGGTGCCTTGGCACATAACTATTCCTGTTGTTAAGTAGACGACCGATACGTCGGCCGACATTGCGTACAGTACACATGATCCAATAATCTAGCTTAGGCCCAGTTTAAATGTCAAACCTCGTGTGTCAAACTCATCCCACATTGAGTTTTCTAATTTCCGAGCAACCCATACTCCAATCACTGTTATAGTCATATAACACACGGCTATTTCAGCATGAAGATTTCGTTATAACCACCCAGCTCCCTTGGATATGCAAGGGTATTGAATAATTAACCATGAAATTCAAGTTAGGGTAAAATGTGGGGTTTTCCGAGAAACCATGTACTATTAATCAGATTATCATACAGTTGATTGTTATACAACGGCTACCTCTATACAATCTTGGCCAGGAAAAAAATATCGAAAATTATTTCGAACTCACTTCGCTAAGCCATGATCACTACTAGTTTAAATCATAATTCCTGGCCTTGCGAGCAGCTGTGGACAAATGGAAAGGAAAACAAGAAATGGGATAATCTAGAATTAGAATGCACAAAAACTCAAAGTGCCGCCGGCTGAAATGAACATATTTTCACTCCTGTCAGATCTTGTATCAAGGGCACCCAGAGTAAGTTAGCCTAAAACTTTCGGATTTGAAAAAATTGTCCCTAGAAAATTGTTTTCTGAAATACTGGCTAAAAAAATTGTTTTCAATCCCTAGAAAATTATAGAAGAAAAGGGAGACTAAAAGGTTTCCCCTAAAATATTCGTACGTCCCAATTCATCTGATCAAGAGTGAGAACAACACATTTTCATTCCCTAAGAATTGCCTAAAGGAAAAAAGAATCCCTAAAATATTTGTACCTCCACAAAACTTTGCAACATGAAATTACTTGGGCTAGAAAATTCTTATTTCTGTTCTAGACTACTGACAAATTCGTAGGCCGGGAATATTTTGCCATAGTATTTTCGGTTGACGCGATTTCCACCTAGAAAATCCGAACAGCTAATAGCTTTCTAGAATACGTCAAAAGACATAGTAGGTGCCTTAAAATGACTAGATAAGCTGCAGACAACTGGATTCTTGAAAACGAATTTCAAAAAGTACTCGTTGGGTGCCCTTGTTGTATACAGTATCGCGGAAGCTCTTTTCGATCATGGAAACTAAAACCATTTCAAAATCTTCCCGGCACTTTTATATACTATTAGCCACCTTAGGCGCTTGAAGAGAGTGCGAGATCAGCAATTGCATCGAACAACAAAGACTTTCAGTACCGGTACGATATCTGAGACTACTGAGCACATTAGTACCGACAAGCTTCTTAGTGAATGCCCTCTTAAATCACGGCTCTTTCTAGGTGTATCAACGACAATGAACTACAGCAAAACAATACCCTAAAAAACAAAGAACCCTAACCCCAGAATAGAGTTGAAGAGTAGTATATATTCTTCTTCTTCTCTAGTGGCGATTTAAAGGTAATTCGACGAATATTAACCTGCTCATCGACCTACAGGTCCCGCAAGTGTCCCGAACGGTGTCGAATCTGATTGGTTGACCATGTCACGTGTTAAACCAACTCGCGACGACAAAAAAAAGAAGAGGCAGTAGTGGTGCTGTTTTACACTCCAAACGAACGAATTTCAGTGGTCAAAGTGTCAGGTTTTATCGAGGCAAACGTCACATTTGTAACTAAACAAACCGGACAAATTCTCCACGCTTCAAGCTTGAACGGAAATAGTAGTGTTTGGCATCGGATTCCCATACAAACACTGTATTTAGCGCCATGTTTTGCACCTCATTCAAAGTGTCGGCCGAGCGAACTGGTCTATAATACGAAAGCCTGTTTGAGCAGTTTATAAAATACAAATATCCCATATTTTTTCCTTTGTCCCGATTTATATTCTCTTCCACACCATGGCGACCCCCGAAAGAAAAACCTCCCGAAAATTCGTTATGCGCATTTGATCATTTTATGAAATTTGCGCGGTATAAGTTAATACAGTATTATTATTAAATGAAATTATTTTTTTCCCGGTAAAAAAACCGAGTCTCCATTTTGCCGCCATTTTCTTCAGATTCCCGACAAAAGTTTGTTGTTTTCCCGAAACAGTCCTCCTTAGGGCCTGTTTACAAGGAGATAGGCTTACCCTATCAGCGTCAAAGATATGGTTCGGCACTATACTCAGTACTGCCGGTCAACTCACGTGATGCGGTCCGGCCAAGCATAGTGATAAACAAAATGGCGACAGGAGTGGTGGGGTCACAGCGTTGTTATAGTAACTCCGGTCTTCATCTTACGACGACGTATTCCTTGTTCAAACTTTAAAGATACTGCCACTGAAAAACCGGGTTGAGCCACCCTATAATTCGTCGGCTTTTTAAATATTGAAAGAAATTGAAGTAAAAATAAAATATGTTGATTATTATAATTTACAATTGATGAATTGAGTTGGACATGCATGGTAGAACCGGCACGCTGTTTGAATTAAGTCATGTCGTACCACTGCCGTGTTGCATGGCAAAGTCGAACTTAATACAAGCTGCCGTATTTAATTGTTTCAAACGTCGTACCACAGCCGTATCACACCGCGACAAAACGGTATGCTCCGCTGGCCGAAAGAACGAAGGCTCTTCTATCAAATACAAATCACCGAGGGCTTCAACGTTTTTAGTAAATAATTTTATAACTTAGTAAACTCACAGTGAATTACAAATTACTTAAACCTGTTAATGTCTTATGCTTATCTTTTAAGTAGTTTTCTTACTTTTCGCGAAACAATTTACGTAAATACGCATACGTACTTAAAAGTAGAAACAAGGGTAATTTTCTTTTAGTTTCGGCGGGAAACTGGGCGGACGCGCGCGCGCTGGGCTCATCTAAGGCGCATGCGCGTGACGTTTTGCCGCGGTGTGCAGCCCAATCTCGTACCCAGACCCCATTTGTTTCTTACTGCGCATGCTCGACGAAATAATAGGGCTCTGGAAGAATCCGATTCCGGAAGTCCGCGAATCATGGACTTCCGGCAACTCTGCGCATGCTTATCATTACGTCACCTGAGAAGTCGTTTCTTCGGGATCGATTCTCGCTCAGCGCCTCAGGCCTATGTTTTGGTTTAGATTTGGAAGTTCGCCCGGTATTACTTATTTAAATCTTGGCCTTTATTTTTTCTTTGCAGCAGCAGCAAAACTGTAACAATTAATACCCAAACAAACGTAGCAAGGATATCTACACTCATATCATTTATTATTATTATTTATTACTAGAAGTAATCATAGATTAGTGGAGTGCGTTCGAATAGATAAGGTACGATTTGAGGATTGGGTGATTATGAGTTGACATTATGTACTCTTTTGAGAAGAATGGATCGCATCTGAAGTTAAGAATTGATGGTAGTACAATGACTCCGTTCATTCGTTTGAGTACAATGACTCAGTTCATTTGTTTGAGTACAATGACTCAGTTCATTTGTTTGGCGATCACAATTGATCAGGGTACAGTAACTCGGTTTAGTGGGCACAAGTAATTTGACAGCACAAGCACTGTACGTGTTCGGCCAAATGCAGCTCGGATATTGGGCTTCGCAAATACTCCACGTGTAGTAAACAGTTTCTTGATCAGGCTTTGTGAGATTGAACCTATAATTTTGTTGAAAAGCATTGCAATAAGTGAGAAATGTGACTAAACTTTCCGCGATAAATGCTAGAACTCCTGTCACTTGTCTCACTTCGCACGAGGAAGAATTCACTTCGCACGAGGAAGAAATAGTTGCGCGCGCATGACGTAATCCCACAGAATTAATTAAAAATGGCGCAGATTTGGAACAAATGACGGTAATAAGTTCATGTCCTAGATACACCAATATGTTACTTACGTTCTATGACCGAAACATAATAGAACGTAATTAACCTATTGTTGTATATAGGACATGAACTTATTACCCAAATGACCACGACCAAAAAATCTCAAATCATCATGGCATAGAAGCTGAGCCCACGAACAAAATTAGTGTTGCGTTCTCCTACGTCGAACGCAATTATTATTATTATCATATGGACATTTCTGTAAAGGCGTGTAAAAGAACAGCTGTTCCTTTGAAAAGACAAGTCGCATCCCACAATAAAGCCGGTTACCGGTGGCGGCGGCTTATTAACAGAAATTGGGCTTTAGGAGGGGCGCTAAGTAAAGGCGGCGCTTATTTGAAGCTGGGCGCTAATTCGAGCATTTACTGTATTTCCCTTTTACATTTTATTTCTTTTTTCTTAGGTCAATTATATACATACAACGTGAGAATCGAAGGCAGTTGGTACCGTCTAAGTTGTCATGAATGATGAGAACAAGAAAATGTTTTCCTGGTTTTTCGTAATCTATGGAGTACAAGGTCAAGGGAAACTAAATTTGACAAATGAACAGCACGTTTGCCTGTACAAAGAGTGTCTTGAGATGGCACGCCATCTTGAAGATATCTGTACTCAGCTGATAGCATGTATGACATTAGGTGAATTATTCAACAAGATGTCACGATTTAATGAGGCTATAAAATACTGCGAAGAAGTAATAATGTTCGCAGCCAAGACGAACCTGCAATTCTCAGTCCTCTGTGGCTTTGTTCATAATATACTCGGTAACTGTCATTATTGCCTAGGACAGTACGATGAAGGTATCTATCATTTTGAAACGAAGCAGAATATTGCAAAGCAGACTGGGGACAAGGTTCACGAGGTTGCTAGTTATAATAACCTTGGTGCCTGTTATGATGCTCTCGGACAGCATAGCAAGGCTGTACATTATTTTGACATGGCCCTGAACATGGCAAAGGAGATTGGGGATAGGTCTGGTCAGGGACGTGCTCATGGTAACCTTGGTACAGCCTATAGTTCTCTCGGACGGTACGACAAGGCTCTTGGTTATTTCGAAATGAGTCTAAAGGTCGCAAAGGAGCTTGGAAACAGAGCAATTGAGGGAGATGCTTATGGTGGCCTTGGAAACTGTTATCAATCCCTCGGACAACATGAAAAGGCTCTACATCATATTAAAATGTCTCTGGACATCGCGAAGGAGGTTAGAAACATGAAATCCCAAGGACTTGCTTATGGACAACTTGTTCACTGCTATAATTATCTTGGACAGTATGACGAGGCTTTACATTATAATGAAATACACCTTAAAATTGCAAAGCAGATTGGAGACAAAGACAGCGAGGCAGTTGCTCATTCTGGGCTTGGCACTTGTTTTCAAGATCTCGGACAGCACGACAAGGCTATGTGTCATTTTCAAATGTGCCTGACCCTTGCAAAACAGACTGGAGACATTGATGCTGAGGCAGGTGCTTATAGCGGACTTGGTGGCTGTTGTACAAAACTCGGACAGCATGGCAAGGCCATACAACATTATGAAATGTCCCTGAACCTAACAAGGCGGATTGGAGACAAGGACGGCGAGCAAAGAGCGTACGTTGGTATTGGTATCAATTATCTTTATCGTGGACAGCTCGACAAGGCAGAGCTTAATTTAGGAGAATGTATAAGACTCTACGAGGAGATGTTTAAAAATGAGGTACCCAAGCAGGATCAGTTTAAAATATCCGTTTGTGAAAACTTTATTGGTGCATACGCAGCATTGATCAGAACCCTTCTGCTTCAAGACAAAATAGAACAAGCTCTTGTTATCGCTGAAAGAGGACGTGCAAGAGCTTTAGCTGATCTTATGTTCACCAATTATTCCATCGGATGCATTGAAGTAAATGAAGCCAAAGTGTTGACCCTGTCAGAAATCCGTGAAGTAGTCGAGGCTCTTGGAAGTACAGTCCTGTTTTTCTCGTTAGAAATTCAAGAAATTTGTACGTGGGTAGTGCAGCCAAATGGAGATGTACAATTTAAGAAAAGTCACCATAAAATTTTGTCAGAAACGAGAAAGGATGGTTTGTTACTGGATCACACTCTTTTAGTCAATGGTGCGTTAAACCTGCTGATTCATGAAGTTCACAACGTACTCGGGGTACATTCCAATGTGAAGTGCGAAGATCGCTCACTATCGTTTCTTTATTCAGAAGAGGTGGTAGGGCAGGGCAGCAAGAGAAAGCTGAGGCACATGTCATCTACCACAATACGTGCAGGCAATCAAGACAGGGAAACAACTATGGCAACGCACCGAGAAATTAAACATCTGCAAAATCCGCTTAAAGAGTTGCATCAGATTGTGTTTGGACATGTGCGAGATCTTGTTGAAGGATCGCAAGTTGTTGTCGTGGCCGAGGGCCAACTTCATCTAGTTCCATTTGCTGCCCTTATGGATCAGAATGGACACTACGTGGCAGAGTCCTTGAAAGTGAGGCTTGTTCCATCACTAGCAACCGCAAAAATGATGACAGAGCACCCACAAGAACCCGAAAGTGGATCGGAGCCCTTGATAGTAGCAGATCCAGAGGTCGGTCAAGTTACGATTGGTGATCGAACGATTTGTCCGCCGAGACTACCGCATGCAAATATTGAAGCCCAAATGGTCGGCCAATTGTTTAATACTCAGCCTCTAACGGGAACAAATGCAAGCAAAGTAAAGTTTCTTCAAAATCTTGAAACAGCCAATTTAATACACATCGCATCTCACGGGGATATGAGAAAGGGAGAAATCTTGCTCGCCCCGAAGCCAGGCACCGATAGAAAGAATCTCAAGAAAGAAGATGTCATGTTGATGATCTCAGATCTCGAACACAAACGTTTGAGCGCAAAGCTGGTTGTACTTAGCTGCTGTCACAGCGGCCATGGTGAACTTAAAGCCGAAGGGGTTATCGGCATTGCTCGTGCATTCATCGGAGCTGGCGCTAGAGCAGTTCTCGTGGCGCTCTGGGCGATTGACGATGAGGCCACCCACTTCTTCATGAGTAGGTTTTATGAGCAACTAAGAGATGGAGTAATGGCAAGCGAGTCACTCAACAAAGCCATGGAAGCCATGAGGAAGACTGGAAAATTCTGCGAACCTCGGTACTGGGCACTTTTCATTCTCATAGGCGATGATGTTAGTCTTTCTTAGTATGTCACGCGGATGAAATAGCAGTAGAGTTTGTAAGCTTCATGACACCGTTTATAACAAACAAGAATTTCACAACTGCTAGAGATGTAGTGACGTTAATTATATTCTCGCCTGCTAAAACGTCTGAAACATGCTTGTGCATGCTGCAGATAATTTTATTGATATTCGGTGCTCTATTACCTTTCAACTTCTTCTTAACCTTATTATTCTTATAAAGGAAGTGTTATTGCCCCAAAAATACATGAATCCTTTTCAGAATTTGCTGTATTTCTTGCTTTGTAAATGGCACGTGGTACATCCAAACAGTGACGATTGCTGAACGAAGTCTCATCTGGCAGATTTAAAGCAGCTAGGCCGGATTAAAACTAGCTATTAAAATAAAAAGACGAAAGTCGAATGAATTAAACACTCGGTAATCCGGCCAGGTTAACGCTAATATGCCCTTTATAGCTAACAGTCCCGTGCTGATATACTTCATTAACGAATGACTTAAACTCGTGATCCCCATGTGAAAGGCGTTGGCATGGATGCTGGAGAGCAAGCTATCTTCAAAAACGCAGTTTTAGAAAGAGACAATCGATTGGAGGTGGAAAATAGCATTTACAAACAGGTTCTGCTAATGACCCTACCAATCTCATACAATTGCCTTTAAATACATGTACCGGTATATGAAATAGATTTGTTTGCCATCTAGTACAACCACATGATTGAATTCCTGCAAAAGGTCATCCCATTATTTATAAATTCCCATGAGCATCAGTAGTGAATCGATTATCTGGCTCCCCTAGCACATACTATGCATGGAACACACACATGCTACTAACAACTCAATGAACTACATGTATTCACCTATTCCTACATGTAGGTGGCCCGAGTTAAGGCCACTCATGGCCTCTTGTTTGCTCTCCAGTACAGCCACGTTTGTTAGGTGCAAAGGGCCTATTGTGCTTCGAAGAATTCGTTTTAGGCCGACTGTAATTAAAGGCTGGTCATTAGGGATGAGGATTCTGGTTGGCTGAATATAGCAAATATCGCGAAATTTCTCGTATTTTAATTGGCTTCATCTAGCCATGGAATACCGCACTCATTATTTCATAGAAAAATATGAACACCGTCCTACAGAAATGCTGAGCTCTGATTGGCTGAAATTTACTATTTAAAGATAATTTATACTGTTTAGATATTTTTCAGGCGCTGTTTTTTTTAATCCATTGTCAGTGTATAACTCAATTTTCCATCTCTACTTCCTGGTTCCAAGATTGAACTACTAAACAGTTGTTATCATGGATGATACAGACGGGTGTGATGTGACTGTAATGTTCAATTAGATGATTTTGTTACTTAATTTTACTGACCATTACGCTTTGTGCGATTCAAGCCAATCTTCGTTTACGACTGATTACGAGCTTGAGAGCGTAAAAACAATTGCGACATAATTGTATCGTTTTTAGTATTCCTAGAAGGTATGCACCAATAGGTCTCAATGCATAACGGTCGGCCTAGGGTCTTTAACGAAATAAATCTGTAAAATATTTTCTTCAAGCATAGTCAAGTAATGCTCCGGCTAAGAACGATAGCATGAATAACAAAGGATGTAAAAGGTGTTAATTTTCTATTATTCTTTCTCGTAATTTCATTGGTTGATACTCATAAATTCAATAGAAACCCATCGAAATAATACATTTTCATTTAATAATTTTTGAAGTTTTAATTTATTTTTGATCAAACTAACTATGGTTTGATTTCGAAGAATATCGTATGAGGAAAGTTCTCAAATTTGCGATTGAAACATCTTTTGTTTTCTCCCTTTCTGATAGGCTGGATGTTGTCTCCCGATTACGACTTGTGTTCGGTCTAAAATGGGAATTAAGTATTGTTCTGAAAGCCTTTTGTTCAACTCATAAACTTCCTGGTGATTGGCTCTGGCGTAATACAAAAGAAGACCCGCGAAATTTCAAATACACAGTTTCATTGGATTGCGTTTCCCGCAATTTTTTTGAACTTCTACTGCTATTGTTTTGGCGGCCCGCCTCCTCTCTTTGATTCCTCCGATTCTTTTGTTGTAAGCTCCTCCCTAATGTTCGCTAAAATGCTTTGATCCTTGGCCTTTATTTGTTTATTCAAAATCGAAGCAAAATTATCCACGGTGAATAACCCAACTGCATGACTGTGTTTAAATAAAGCCGGAACACAAGTCTTCGGAGCCGTGAAACCAGAATATACTTATGCCAAGTTTAGCGCGGACGAGAGTCGTAAGCGTTTTTCTTAGTTTAAACACAGGAATGACTTTGTTTAATAAAGAACACAAGTCTTCGGAGTGTGAAACCAGAATACCTACTTCTGCCAAGTTTAGCGCGGACGGCTACAGAGTCGTAAGCGTTTCATTCTTCAGCGTTTTTCTTAGTCAGTTTAAACACAGGAATGACTTTGTTTAATAAAGAACACAAGTCTTCGGAGTGCATGTGAAACCAAACTAGCTACTTCTGCCAAGTTTAGCGCGGACGGCTACAGTCGTGAGCGTTTCATTCTTCAGCGTTTTTCTTAGTCAGTTTAACAACAGGAATAACTTTGTTTAATAAAGAACACAAGTCTTCGGAGTGTGAAACCAAAATACCTACTTCTGCCAAGTTTAGCGCGGACGGCTACAGAGTCGTAAGCGTTTGATTCTTCAGCGTTTTTCTTAGTTTAAACACAGTAATGCCTTTGTTTAATAAAGAACACAAGTCTTCGGAGTGTGAAACCAAAATACCTACTTCTGCCAAGTTTAGCGCGGACGGCTACAGAGTGAGTGAGTGAGTTTCAGAATTTTCACAGTAAGAAGAGCCCATAGGATACAAAATACTTTATTTTCTGGGTGCAGTTTGGACTGTAGACACCTCATACAGTACTGACTTAAGCAATATTCAAGCAAAATCGTATGCCCATTGCCGCAGTCTATTGTCTTTTGCTATAGTTCATAGCTGAATCATTACTTATAGTGTCGGGAATGGTTAGGACACCCGACAAACTATAAAGGGTATAACAAATATGCTGCGATTTATGTTGGAAGGGGGTAAGACATAAAATTGTGCACCGTCATAGTTCATTAGCGTCCCCTGAACGACTAACCCACACGTTTCTATTGGCTGATTGATTAACATATTCCAATATCTAGAGCAGATTTCGTATGAGTGGGACAAACTACAGCACGGTTACCGTACGGCATGCCGTGACGTTGAAATGGTTTCCCATTGTTTTCTGCTGATCCAATCAAATCACAGAACTACGGCACAGCACAACTACGGCACAGCACATCTACAGAACGGCTTCAGCACGGTTACGGACATGCAGTAGTTTGTCATACTCATACGAATCTGCTCTATTGTGTTTTGTGCACGATCACGGTTGAAAAAAGCGAACAAAGACATACCTTATTATAGAAAATTAACGAAGTATTTTATTAACGCGAATTAAAAAAATTGCGTTAATTAAACGAACCTTAATTTATGTCATCGTTAATTAAAATCACACAATTTTTTAGCATCGCGTACATTTACAGCTTCGTTAATTTTCTATAATAAGGTAACAAATAAGGTCGCTGGGTTTCATAACCATTACACTCTATTAAACAGCAGGTAGTCCATTTTTGTCTTTTTCTTTGAACTGCCTCTTCAACATGGTACGTATGAATACGGCGGTAAAGCATAATTCCGCTGTTTTATTTTGGAAGAAGTTCCGTTTTGACTCGTGAAACCTGCTTCAAAACGCCTTCCGATGACTTGTCATTTAATCTTAGTTTGGCTTTAATAGTAAATTGGTTTATAGGCCTCTTGCAGCTAAGCGGCCACGTGACCTTGTCAATCAATTTTGTGCTAGTGACTATATGGATGCCACAAATGGAAAATCAAGCGAAAATTAGTAACCAAGGCAAGATTTAGATGAAATCATAACTGTAAAACTGAAGCAAAGCCATTTTGTAAATCTACAAATTGAACAATTTATGAGGCTGGAGGGCAAGCTTTTTTGATTGACAAGGTCACATGACCACTTAGTATTGGCGGATAGTATCAGCCAATATAAACTTTTAGCTTGTCTAATTGTTAAATAGAAATAAAAAGATCACAATAAAGGAGCATTGGAAAATTTGTACTCTGTGTTTTGATTTATTTTATAAAGTAAATTTTATCTAAACACTTGTGGAAATTTGGGAGAACTCGAAATAGAAGTCTGTGGCAACACTCTTCCTTTAAGCTTGTGTGCCCATTGCTATTTCTCATTCTCCCAAACTTCCACTCGTGTTTCTAAACTATGGAAACATGGACAATGTTTTCTATTTCTTTAATATTATTTTTAATTTACTGTGACTTAGGTTTCTTGCTTTCTTTAATAGTTCTAGTCCCAGTAAACAATGGAACAACACAGATAACTATCACAACAACCAGCACATTCTTGAAATATCCCGCTATGTAGAAGACAGCTTTGTTCCACTGAGGTAAACTAAAATACTCCAAAAACTGTAACAAAGAAACAGATAGGATTATTTCTACAAGACATCGAGAAAGTAATTTAGGCAGAATATTATTATGATCAATCTTGGAGGGACTATTTTGAGGACTTGAAGGTCTTGTGGAGGTGTTGGAAGCAAAAGTGCCGAGAAGAGAATGAGCCACCCCAATTCCAAATACAGCTCCTGTGTCTCGGACTAAGGAATAAAATGGTGTGGTATCAAGGTGTACATATTCTGGATTGACACACCATTTTTGAGCTTTCTGGACCGACACAGAGGGGTCAAATATTGCAAGAGAAAGAATAAAGTAAAATACCAGAGCTAACGAGACAAGGATTAGAGATACAACCGTGCACTGGATAAATCTAGTGAAATTTGATGCTTGGAACTGCTTCTGAGTTATGCACGAGAGAGTGATGCCTAATGCTACACCTAAAATAACTTGATGGGGGAAATGAGTTGCAATGAAAACTCGGGATATTGACACAAGTGTGATGACCACAGCAAACAATAACCAGGCAAAGACCTGAACAATGTTTCTAGAGAAAGAATGGCTTGAAACTTGAAGAAAACAGCACAGTTGTCTTGTGATAAATGGCATCAACGTGAACAGGACAGAAGTCGTAACCATGGCATGTCCAGAGGGAGATTCTGCAATACAATGCAGTTTACACCTCAGCTCAAATTAGGTTTAGAACTGATATATTTAAAGAATATGGTCCAACCATGCTGCTTTGCGGCCTTTTATTTCCGCTTCGTGAAACTATCAAACTAAACAGGAAAACTACAAAAGAAACTTTCAAAAAACAGATTCAAACTGAAAATCACACCAAACAACATGACTGTAACGATTTTCAAAAGATTGGAAGACATCTCGTACAAAACCACTTTTCAACTGTGACAAAATGGCTGTCATAGCGCGCAAAGCATGACGGTCGGTCTATATTCTTTTAAAGTACTAGTTACAATATGAGCAACCAAATTCAGATAAAGGTAAAGGTAGTCATTCATTTAGTGCAAATTCTATATGAATATATTTAAATGCGCTTCACAAGGTTATTTTTTGTGATACAGACTGCCGTTGTGGTGCAATGTGCTGCCGTGCAGTTTACATTAATCATGAGTGATTGTTAGTACCTCAGAATACCAGGCTGTTGTGTTGGGAGACAATCCCGGATGCGAATATTGGAAACGTACTAATGATACAAACTATAAAATTTACAACATTTCTGAAAAAGTCCAGTTTCGTATTCGAAAATTACCGCTGAATGCAATGACTACAGAAGCATGTACGCAGGGTTAGCCTCGTTCTTAGATTAAACATTCATAAATACCAGCGAGAAGGTGCAAAACGCGAAACTAAAACAATATGCAGGGTTGTGAATAGCTAGCCCACCTTCTCGCTGGTATTTATGAATGTTTAACTCCAGAATGAGGCTAACCCTGCGTACATGCATCTGTAGTCATTGCATCCAGCGGTAATTTTCGAATACGAAACTGGACTATTGTGATCAAAAGCTAAAAGAAGGGTTTGGCACTAGAGCTTGCATCACAGACAAGCTCAGCTGCAGGCACAAAAAACAGGTCCCACATTGGAAAGACGGATGCTTCAAGACAGGCCTGGTATAAGGGAGGTCAGGCATACATTGCCGTTAGTATGATAGATACTGCAGCAGTGACCCGGAACTCCCCTATAAAAACGTCGGGGATGCTCGTCCTATCTTTTAGGGGTCAAAATCGTCGGCTACGCTATCTCTTAGGGATTAAAGGGCTAAATTTAATTGGAACTTGAAATGAGAGTGAAGGAATTGGGGAGGCATGTACCTCTGACAAGTGGAGGCAGGGGGATGGGTGCATGACCCCCTATTTGACCCTCTGGTGACACAGGAAGTCAAAAATATAGAACACCATGAGTTTGTGGATGTCCACCGGCATTTCTTAGTTGTACACTGTACATAGGTATTGAGTTTAGAATGCAAGTGAATAACCATTAAATGAGACTGTAATTTTGTCACATGTAGTCTCCCCCCCCCCCCTCTCCCTCCCTCCTCACCCTTCTTTTTTTTTTTGGGGGGGGGGGGGGGACTCCAGTATCACTCAGGATGCCTGGCAGGAATTTGCAAGAGACATACATGTATGTCAATAAAAATTAGGATTGTAAAATATCACTCTGATGTTAAGCCCTTGATTTTTACAAATTAAATACTTTTAATTA
Organism: Actinernus sp. WN-2022; assembly: GCA_030867875.1. Taxonomy (NCBI): domain Eukaryota; kingdom Metazoa; phylum Cnidaria; class Anthozoa; order Actiniaria; family Actinernidae; genus Actinernus; species Actinernus sp. WN-2022. The sequence goes on from JAOWCC010001589.1 coordinate 23,731,271, forward strand.
ATATGTGGAATTTTGCATGCATGGAAATACTTCTAACTTAAAAGACTATTAACAAGAGCCACACGAGGTACATGTATACAGAAGTACCCAACGAAGCCGCTCCACAAAATATCCGCTCGACAGACCGTAAATGAGCTGGCTGGGAATTACAGTCTGAGAGGGTACTGGCTGGGAATTTCAGTTTGAGAGAGAAACCTTGCTGGCAAATTCTCCTAAATGCGTTACTTGCTGGTACTTTGCATACATATATTAATTCTGGCTGGCTAATGACTTGAATGTTTGATTTCTGGCTGTCTACTGCAGTGTATTCTGGGAATTTTAGTGTTTGCCAATTATTTTTGCTGGCGACAAGGCTCGTCTGCAAGCACTCAATCTAATAATTCGGAAATTGGGCTTCCTGTGGAAAAAGCAGGCGCGAGAAGGACAAGTTGCCTGCGGAGGAGGCTACCTATATGTATTAAATTACTGTAAAACGAGGGCTGCTTAATCGAAATGATATTCTTTTGTCCTGCTGTCATTTTCGGAGAGTTAAGACAGATCAGCGCACCTTACCGTCTTTCAGTAGCAGATGTCGTTTGGTAGAGACCAGTTGCACACGGAACTGACTGAACACTTTGAAACCGCGTTTCTGATATATTTGCTCACAGGACTGATCATCAAAGATATTTCTCGATCGGTAAGTAATTTTCCCACATTGTTCTCCTATTTTCAATGAAATGGCGTTAAAACTGAATTTCATATCATTCAATCCGTTCAATTTTGTCGCTTTCAGCGCCGGCCGCCGTGTGTGTGTCCCGCTCAAGGGAACTCGAGCGGCGACAGCGACACCGTGAATCTTCAGAATCTTGCGCAGGTAAGAACTCCGACATTATGTTAAAGTAGGCTACATTGAAGTTAAAGTATTCCATCGGCATGGTCATGCAACCAGCAATATTGATGAAACAATCTCTGACGAATATACAGTGGTTATACCCGGCCCTGCGAGCATAATCTCTTCATATATATGAATTATTCAAAGAGGCCGAGAGCTGAATCTTGCTTAATTAATTTCCTTTTGTTGCAACTGCCTTGCTAAGTCGTGTGTCTGGACGTATTGGAATTCTAAGTAACCAGGTTATGGGTCCTCGAGTAGTCTAATGATTTGGCTGATTTGGTCTGGACTGACAAATCAGCTGACAAATGTGCGGTACTCAAAAATTCTACGAAAATTGCCAGTAGGCATGCTCTCATTTTAATACTTATACATGCAGTTTTGATAGAGCGGCTATTTTGCTCTACCAGCTAAATAGTTAGGTGTCCTGAACAGGTTACAGGTCTAACTTTGAAATTTCTTGCATGGATTAACCAAAAACTCTTAAATTTCATCTATGAGTCATTTATTTATTTATAGCGCAACCCTTTTACTTTACGACCTTTATCGGCGGCGGTATTTTCAGTACCACTGGCTTATTATGACCCTGGCAGAGTTCAAGCGCATCATATCTGCTTACTGTTCCACTCCAAGTGACAGTTCAATAGATCAATAGCTGAACTTTCCTACTAGCAGACGGCTCCGGTTAAGTCATGTCATGTTGCATAATTTGCCCTCACGGCCTCATAGCATACTGAGCATACAGTACAGCGACTACTACTCGACGCAAAAACATCATTCGAAAATATAATCGGACGAGAAGTGTTAAGAAAAACGATCTTGAATGTTTAGCTGTTGCGCTATCAAGTTCACTTATTAGAAGTATATATAACAGAGGGGGCAGAGCTAAAGGAAGCTATAATAATTTAAAAGTTTTTGGTTTTTGGATATGATGCTATATATCAACATGCATAATTGCGTGCGAAGTTAAAAAAAAGAACTCAGTACTGAATAGAGAGTGTCCAGCTCCTAAAATAGCGCCTAGCATCAGGGAGGTATTCCCTCAGTTTCCTGCTTAAGCAGAGGCCTCTTCATATGTAGAAATCTTAGTCTGACTGTTTAAACTTTCATTTCGGACAGTTCGTGATCGACTTTTATTTCTCATGCATTCAAAAGCAGAAAAGCTGTTGCATATGTTGAATATGATAATCTATGTAATCTCTGTCCTGACGATATGTAGAATTTTGTAGGCGGCGTCGAATCGTTTCTTTTTCTGCATGTAATCCAAACGTGGCGTCAGATTCATCCACATGCACAGTGGGATCAAACCGGCGTAACCGAACTCTTATTTCTGAATGCGACGCATCGATAAAATACTTAAATTCAGATTTCTTATAAAGTCTCTTTTGAATTAGTTTTCGAATGAGCTTCTTGCATTCAGTAGAAGTCATTTTACGGCAATTTTTGTCTTCATTGTAACGTTTGTAGCTTGTAACAGTTTGCGTTACCTTGAGAGAGCCGGAAATCTCACACGTACACTAGAAACTGTCATAATCATGTAGCCCATTCTCTTCAGAGCTAGAGCTGTCCTGAGCTGTCCTTCGTTTGACACCGCCCTATTCCTTCTAAAATATGGCTTCTTCAGGGACTCTGCAGAAACGAACAAAACATGTGGAATATAACAAAAAGACATTCCAAAACAGCTACCGTTCTTCAAGGCTATCTTGTCAGTAAAATGTTTTACAAATCAATCAATCAAAATCGGGTAAATGCTCAATCTGTTAGTGCATTCTGAACGTAGCGCAACAGCTAAATATTCAAAATTGTTTTTCTTAATTAAACTCTTTCCGTTCGAATTCATTTCCGAGTGCCGGATGCTTTCGCGACGATTAGAAGTCATACTAACATGTTCTGTTGAACATGTTGAATATGCTAATCTCTCTTTTTGACGATCTGTAGTTTTGTAAATGTAGGCACAGGCAACCCAAGCTCTAATTGTGTGTATTTGTCAGTGAGATCCGAAAAGGAAAATAGACCCAAATCGCTAATAAACGACAAAAGACAACATATAGAGCAAAGGTACGTTTATTTCAGTTGATGTTAACCTATCAATAGTAGTAAAATTCGTGATTTTCCCCGTTTAGTAGTTCCCCTATATTATAATAACAAATACACACAATCAGAGCTTGGGTTGCCTGTGGTGTACATGTAGGTGGCCTCGAATCGGTTTTTACTCTGCATGTAATCCAAAATCTAATGAAATGACACGAAGGCGCCAAATAAACAGAATAAACAATGTGACTCATGACAAACAGGAGATGGTGTCAACTGACAACTTTATCATCTAGTATATCCGGACTGAGCTGCGAAGATCCTTTAATTTTCATTACTCGTATCAAAAACAATAAGCGCGCTCTGGAGTTTTCTAATAAGAGTGATCATGATTCGGGATACTGCTTGTGAAAATGAAGATTACAAGGTTTCATTCTTTCGAAACGACCAGGAGTTTGTCAGTTTCTGTGACGAAGAAAGCATTGACCAGCAAACTCTACAGCACTTCCTCATTTTTTCCTCGAAAAATTCTTAGTTATGATTTAACTCAATTTTCTGATTTTTTATGGTTCAACTTCAGGCCAACTTTATCATCGAGCATAGACTGAAAAAAAATATTTGATTCTGCTGGCTTGACAGTGACTGCAAATAGAGGAAATCTAAGTTGAAGTTCAAGTTTTATCTTAAGTTTTCTGCAAACATGTTCTGAATGATACATTTTGGAAAGAACTGGAGAAGACGAATAGTTTTTTGATTGAAATTGCAAAATTGACTGAGTTTGTCTGATTGAAATCTTGTGCTCCACTCTAAACTTCACTACGTTCTTCAACTTGTTTCAGTGGTTTTGGAAACTGTAACTGAAGTGGTTGTTATCATTGAGAGCTGGGTTCTTTAGAGACCCTCAGTCAGAAAATGAACCCCCAAAAATCAAGAACCGTCGTCAGCTTTCCGAAAATCGCCATGTCTAGAACTTCATAAATATCTACCAACAAAGGCGGCTCAGTGCATGTCAGTGTAAAATTATCTTTGAGCCAAAGACTCGTCTCAAGTAATTTATAATCTCTAGGAGCGGCAGCCGCAAGATGCTAACCCAAATTTGTACTGTTTCGTTATTTACGAATTCGACGCACCAATAATACATTTTAATTCGGATTACTTAAACAACGCTCGTCTGATTTCGTTTTTGAATGAATTTCCTTCGTTCAGTAGAAGTCATTTTATTGCAATTTTGTCTTCATGATCATTTTAACGCTTGTCGACCGTAAGGCTCGTCTAATAATCATGCGTTAATATTATCCCGCTCGGTTTGATTCCGTATCCATGATTCTTTGCAAAAGACATATCTGTAACCCCTTCAGAGACTCTTCAGATCTATACCAACGAATTGAAAATGACTGAATATGGCTTGAAACTGTAGTTTAATAATGAGGCCAGGAGAGCGTGTGACTGAGTTCACAGTGGGCGAGGCGAACACCTCCATAACCACAATAGGTTAGTTCTTAAAACGCATTCTTTCGCATCATCAGCTATTAGAAAATTGCAAAGTCTATCTAGCCCGTAGTGCAAATCTACCAAAGTAGTGAGATTGGCTGCAATAATATTGTCAAATTATCTTTTGTAGCAAACAGATACTGAGTCTCAACTTATTGATCCACAGTGGAGATATTTGTTGACATTTTGCAGCAAACCGGCGCAACTGAACTCGATCTTTTTCTGTTTCGTTACTGATCAGTGTTATTTGTGAATGCGACGCATCGATAACATACTTAAATTCGGACTTCGTGTATGCGGTACTTTATAATCAAACACTGTTTCCGGTCTTATTATCATGTACTCCCATTTTCTTCAGAGACAGAGCTGTCCTGTGCTGTCCTTTGTTTGACACCGTCCTATTCCTTGTAAAATAACTCTTCAGAAACGAACGAAACATATGGAATATTACAAAAAGACATTCCAAGACAGCTTCCGTTCTTCAAGGCTACCTTGTCAGTAAAATGTTTTACAAATCAATCAATCAATCAATCAATCAATCAATCAATCAAAAACGGGTGTACATGTAAATCACCGTACTAAATGCACTGACTGACATTCATGCTAACGTAGCGCAACAGCGAAATACAAAAATAGAATAATAAACTCTTTTCGTTCGACTTCATTTTCGAATGATGTTTTTGCGTCGAGTAGGAGTCGTATTAACATTGTTTTATGTAACGACGGTGAGGGCAACATGACTAAACCACCGTAGTCTGACTGTTCTGTTGAACATGTTGAATATGCTAATCTCTCTCTGACGATCTGTAGAGTTTTGTAAATGTAGGTGGCCTCGAATCGGTTTTTACTCTGCATGTAATCCAAAATCTAATGCAATGACACGAAGGCGCCAAATAAACAGAATAAACAATTTGACTCATGACAAACAGGAGATGGTGTCAACTTTATCATCTAGTATGTCCGGACTGAGCTGCGAAGATCCTTTAATTTTCATTACTCGTATCAAAAACAATAAGCGCGATCTTGAGTCTTCTAATAAGAGTGATCATGATTCCGGATACTGCTTGTGAAAATGAGGATTACAAGGTTTCATTGTTTCGAAACGACCAGGAGTTTGTCAGTTTCTGTGACGAAGAAAGAATTAACCAACCGGCAATCTCTACAGCACTTCCTCATTTTTTCCTCGAAAAATTCCTAGTTATGATTTAACTCAATTTTCTGATTTGTTATGATTCAACTTCAGGTAACTTTAAAATCGAACATGGACTGAAAAGATGTTTTATTTGATTCTGCTGGCTTGACAGTGACTGCAAATAGAGGAAATATAAGTTGAAGTTCAAGTTTTATCTCAAGTTTTCTGCAAACATATTCTGGAAATAACTAGAGAAGACGAATAGGTTTTTTGATTGAAATTGCAAAATTGAGAGCTAGGTTCTTTAGAGACTCTCAGTCAGAAAATGAACCCCCGAAAATCAAGAACCGTCGTCAGCTTTCCGAAAATCGTCATGTCTAGAACTTCATAAATATCTACCAACAAAGGCGGCTCAGTGCATGTCAGTGTAAAATTATCTTTGAGCCAAAGACTCGTCTCAAGTAATTTAGAATCTCTAGGAGCGGCAGCCGCAAGATGCTAACCCAAATTTGTACTGTTTCGTTATTTTCGAATTCGACGCACCAATAATACATTTTAATTCGGATTACTTAAACAACGCTCGTCTGATTTCGTTTTTGAATGAATTTCCTACGTTCAGTAGAAGTCATTTTATTGCAATTTTGTCTTCATGATCATTTTAACGCTTGTCGACCGTAAGGCTCGTGTTTGCGGTACAACTAATCAAACACAGATTCGTCTAATAATCGTGCGTTAATATTATCCCACTCGGTTTGATTCCGTATCCATGATTCTTTGCAAAAGACATATCTGTAACCCCTTCAGAGACTCTTCAGATCTATACCAACGAATTGAAAATGACTGAATATGGCTTGAAACTGTAGTTTAATAATGAGGCCAGGAGAGCGTGTGACTGAGTTCACAGTGGGCGAGGCGAACACCTCCATAACTACAATAGGTTAATAAGGTTCTTAAAACGCATTCTTTCGCATCATCAGCTATTAGAAAATTGCAAAGTCTATCTAGCCCGTCGTGCAAATCTACCAAAGTAGTGAGATCGTGGCTGCAATAATATTGTCAAATTATATTTTGTAGCAAACAGATACTGAGTCTCAACTTATTGATCCACAGTGGAGATATTTGTTGACATTTTGCGGCAAACCGGCGCAACCGAACTCGATCTTTTTCTGTTTCGTTATTGATCAGTGTTATTTGTGGATGCGACGCATCGATAAAATACTTAAATTCGGACTTCTTATAAAGTACTCTTTTGAATTCGTTTTCGAGTGAGCTTCTTGCGTTCAGTAGAAGTCATTATATGGTATTTGTTGCCATCATTTTAACGCTTGTGGCTCGTAACATGGTAAATGAATTCGTGTATGCGGTACTTTATAATCAAACACTGTTTCCGGTCTTATTATCATGTACTCCCATTTTCTTCAGAGACAGAGCTGTCCTGAGCTGTCCTTTGTTTGACACCGCTCTATTCCTTGTAAAATATCGCTTCTTCATAGACTCTTCAGAAACGTACGAAACATATGGAATATAACAAAAAGACATTCCAAGACAGCTTCCGTTCTTCAAGGCTACCTTGGCAGTAAAATGTTTTACAAATCAATCAATCAATCAATCAAAAATGGGTGTAAATCACCGTACTAAATGCACTGGCTGACATTCAGGCTATAAATGTACTATCTGTTAGTGCATTCTGATCCCAATATTGTTTCAAAACGTAGCGCAACAGCGAAATACAAAAATAAAATATTAAACTCTTTTCGTTCGACTTCATTAAAGGAATGATGTTTTTGCGTCGAGTAGGAGTCGTACTAACATTGTTTTATGAAACGACGGTGAGGGCAACATGACTAAACCACCGTAGTCTGACTGTTCTGTTGAACATGTTGAATATGCTAATCTCTCTCTGACGATCTGTAGAGTTTTGTAAATGTCTGAAATGTAGGTGGCCTCGAATCGGTTTTTACTCTGCATGTAATCCAAAATCTAATGAAATGACATGAAGGCGCCAAATAAACAGAATAAACAATGTGACTCATGACACTAAATAGGAGATGGTGTCAACTTTATCATCTAGTATGTCCGGACTGAGCTGCGAAGATCCTTTAGTTTTCATTACTGGTATCAAAAACAATAAGCGCAGTCTGGAGTTTTGTAATAAGAGTGATCATGATTCGGGATACTGCTTGTGAAAATGAAGATTACAAGGTTTCATTGTTTCGAAACGACCAGAAGTTTGTCAGTTTCTGTGACGAAGAAAGCATTGACCAACCGGCAATCTCTACAGCACTTCCTCATTTTTTCCTCGAAAAAATCCTAGTTATGATTTAACTCAATTTTCTGATTTTTTATGGTTCAACTTCAGGCCAACTTTAAAATCGGCCATGGACTGAAAAACAATGTTTTATTTGATTCTGCTGGCTTGACAGTGACTGCATATAGAGGAAATCTAAGTTGAAGTTCAAGTTTTATCTCAAGTTTTCTGCAAACATGTTCTGAATGATACATTCTGGAAAGAAGTGGAGAAGACGAATAGGTTTTTGATTGAAATTGCAAAATTGAGGCTAGGTTCTTTAGAGATTCTCAGTCAGAAAATGAACCCACGAAAATCAAGAACCGTCGTCAGCTTTCCGAAAATCGCCATGTCTAGAACTTCATAAATATCTACCAACAAAGGCGGCTCAGTGCATGTCAGTGTAAAATTATCTTTGAGCCAAAGACTCGTCTCAAGTAATTTATAATCTCTAGGAGCGGCAGCCGCAAGATGCTAACCCAAATTTGTACTGTTTCGTTATTTTCGAATTCGACGCACCAATAATACATTTTAATTCGGATTACTTAAACAACGCTCGCTCTGATTTCGTTTTTGAATGAATTTCCTTCGTTCAGTAGAAGTCATTTTATTGCAATTTTGTCTTCATGATCATTTTAACGCTTGTCGACCGTAAGGCTCGTCTAATAATCGTGCGTTAATATTATCCCGCTCGGTTTGATTCCGTATCCATGATTCTTTGCAAAAGACATATCTGTAACCCCTTCAGAGACTCTTCAGATCTATACCAACGAATTGAAAACGACTGAATATGGCTTGAAACTGTAGTTTAATTATGAGGCCAGGAGAGCGTGTGACTGAGTTCACAGTGGGCGAGGCGAACACCTCCATAACCACAATAGGTTAATAAGGTTCTTAAAACGCATTCTTTCGCATCATCAGCTATTAGAAAATTGCAAAGTCAATCAAGCACGTCGTGCAAATCTACCAAAGTAGTGAGATCGTGGCTGCAATAATATTGTCAAATTATCTTTTGTAGCAAACAGATACTGAGTCTCAACTTATTGATCCACAGTGGAGATATTTGTTGACATTTTGCGGCAAACCGGCGCAACCGAACTCGATCTTTTTCTGTTTCGTTATTGATCAGTGTTATTTGTGGATGCGACGCATCGATAAAATACTTCAATTCGGACTTCTTATAAAGTACTCTTTTGAATTCGTTTTCGAGTGAGCTTCTTGCGTTCAGTAGAAGTCATTATATGGTATTTGTTGCTATCATTTTAACGCTTGTGGCTCGTAACATGGTAAATGGATTCGTGTATCCGGTACTTTGATAGATCAGCAAATCAAACACGTGTGTGCCACAAACGCGGGCCGATAAAGCACTAGCTCTATATACAGTCTATAACTGACATTGTTATGCACTCGACAGTGACTCGTGATTGCATGACTCGTGATTGCATGACTAATGAGAATCCCGATATTTTATTGGGTATATTACAAGGAGTATTGTAGTGACTTGTCTGCTGACCAACAGGAACATGACTCGCAATAAATTAAGTCAGCTCCCCGTGAGAGGAGGCCAACATCTCTATGTGTAGAATATAAGGTCAGTTAGTAATATGTGATATGATTCAATCTTCCTTGGAGGCCCCCATTTTTGAAGTACCGATAGGAGTAAATCCTCTATTAAGTCCCCGGGGGTCTTATTTCAATTGTTTTGAAATAAGTAGTGTAAACTTCAATGTCTTGAGTGTAGCCTGCTTGCCGACTCTTCTGTAATTTTTTTCGGTGGTTTTTTTCGGATTGGGTCACCTGTGGCACGCGGTCAAAATGGGGCGAGGTTTTAGGCTATCTTGAGTGGGGGAGAGGAGAAGGCGTAATAGAGAGGGGGGCGCTTAATTAAAATCTACTTCTAAAAGGGACGGGGCTTAAAAGAGAGGGGCTAATTAGAGGATTTACGGTAATCTCCATTCTAACCCCAGGTCAGCCTCGTAGTGAGGGATAGTCAAAATGAGGCTCACCTGGCAAAATCAAAGGATTGCCTCGCTTTGAATCCAAGATGGCCACCAGGTGAAAAGAGTGAATAAGTCACACAAAAAAACTATACTCTCACCGCTGCTGTTAAACGAACTACTTAAAATTTTAATATTATTCAACTAAGAAGATTAGACACATAAATAAAGTGCTTTATATTTTAGTAACGGTTGCTGCATCGGAACATTTAAAAATGGCTAAGTTAACTACAGAAAAACACAAAGGACTTTAATCTTAATTGTCAAAAAGGAAATTTTAAAGGACCAGGAAGGACATTACAAATAGTAAGCATTGCGAGGGTATATCCGCACACATGAAGTTTGGATTTCGGCACGTGGCAACTCGACAATCACACTCCATCTGAAAGCCGTATTTTACATTTCTGAACATGTTACCTCGATGAGACAGTAAGATCTGTTATTCGGTATGCACGCGTACTATATGACATAGAATTGTTTTGAGGCGGAGTATACCTTGACTTATCTTACTCTTGTTGCCACTGTTTGCAGATCTTATTTGTACGAGCTTGCTTGTACTGTTTGTGTTTGTGAACATGTTAACTCGATGAGACAGTAAGATCTGTTATTCGGTATGCACGCGTACTATATGACATAGAATTGTTTTGAGGCGGAGTATACCTTGACTTATCTTACTCTTGTTGCCACTGTTTGCAGATCTTATTTGTACGAGCTTGCTTGTACTGTTTGTGTTTGTGAACGTGTTAACTCGATGAGATAGTAAGATCTGTTATTCGGTATGCACGCGTACTATCTGACATAGAATTGTTTTGAGGCGGAGTATACCTTGACTTATCTTACTCTTGTTGCCACTGTTTGCAGATCTTATTTGTACGAGCTTGCTTGTACTGTTTGTGTTTGTGAACATGTTACCTCGATGAGACAGTAAGATCTGTTATTCGGTATGCACGCGTACTATCTGACATATAATTGTTTTGAGGCGGAGTATACCTTGACTTATCTTACTCTTGTTGCCACTGTTTGCAGATCTTATTTGTACGAGCTTGCTTGTACTGTTTGTGTTTGTGAACATGTTAACTCGATGAGACAGTAAGATCTGTTATTCGGTATGCACGCGTACTATTTGAAATATAATTGTTCAGGCGGAGTATACCTTGACTTATCTTACTCTTGTTGCCACTGTTTGCAGATCTTATTTGTACGAGCTTGCTTGTACTGTTTGTGTTTGTGAACATGTTACCTCGATGAGACAGTAAGATCTGTTATTCGGTATGCACGCGTACTATCTGAAATATAATTGTTCAGGCGGAGTATACCTTGACTTATCTTACTCTTGTTGCCACTGTTTGCAGATCTTATTTGTACGAGCTTGCTTGTACTGTTTGTGTTTGTGAACATGTTACCTTGATGAGACAGTAAGATCTGTTATTCGGTATGCACGCGTACTATATGACATAGAATTGTTTGAGGCGGAGTATACCTTGACTTATCTTACTCTTGTTGCCACTGTTTGCAGATCTTATTTGTACGAGCTTGCTTGTACTGTTTGTGTTTGTGAACATGTTAACTCGATGAGACAGTAAGATCTGTTATTCGGTATGCACGCGTACTAGCTATTTGAAATAGAATTGTTTAGGCGGAGTATACCTTGACTTATCTTACTCTTGTTGCCACTGTTTGCAGATCTTATTTGTACGAGCTTGCTTGTACTGTTTGTGTTTGTGAACATGTTACCTTGATGAGACAGTAAGATCTGTTATTCGGTATGCACGCGTACTATATGACATAGAATTGTTTTGAGGCGGAGTATACCTTGACTTATCTTACTCTTGTTGCCACTGATTGCAGATCTTATTTGTACGAGCTTGCTTGTACTGTTTGTGTTTGTGAACATGTTACCTCGATGAGACAGTAAGATCTGTTATTCGGTATGCACGCGTACTATATGACATAGAATTGTTTGAGGCGGAGTATACCTTGACTTATCTTACTCTTGTTGCCACTGTTTGCAGATCTTATTTGTACGAGCTTGCTTGTACTGTTTGTGTTTGTGAACATGTTAACTCGATGAGACAGTAAGATCTGTTATTCGGTATGCACGCGTACTATTTGAAATATAATTGTTCAGGCGGAGTATACCTTGACTTATCTTACTCTTGTTGCCACTGTTTGCAGATCTTATTTGTACGAGCTTGCTTGTACTGTTTGTGTTTGTGAACATGTTACCTTGATGAGACAGTAAGATCTGTTATTCGGTATGCACGCGTACTATATGACATAGAATTGTTTGAGGCGGAGTATACCTTGACTTATCTTACTCTTGTTGCCACTGATTGCAGATCTTATTTGTACGAGCTTGCTTGTACTGTTTGTGTTTGTGAACATGTTAACTCGATGAGACAGTAAGATCTGTTATTCGGTATGCACGCGTACTAGCTATTTGAAATAGAATTGTTTAGGCGGAGTATACCTTGACTTATCTTACTCTTGTTGCCACTGTTTGCAGATCTTATTTGTACGAGCTTGCTTGTACTGTTTGTGTTTGTGAACATGTTACCTCGATGAGACAGTAAGATCTGTTATTCGGTATGCACGCGTACTATATGACATAGAATTGTTTTGAGGCGGAGTATACCTTGACTTATCTTACTCTTGTTGCCACTGATTGCAGATCTTATTTGTACGAGCTTGCTTGTACTGTTTGTGTTTGTGAACATGTTACCTCGATGAGACAGTAAGATCTGTTATTCGGTATGCACGCGTACTATATGACATAGAATTGTTTGAGGCGGAGTATACCTTGACTTATCTTACTCTTGTTGCCACTGTTTGCAGATCTTATTTGTACGAGCTTGCTTGTACTGTTTGTGTTTGTGAACATGTTAACTCGATGAGACAGTAAGATCTGTTATTCGGTATGCACGCGTACTATTTGAAATATAATTGTTCAGGCGGAGTATACCTTGACTTATCTTACTCTTGTTGCCACTGTTTGCAGATCTTATTTGTACGAGCTTGCTTGTACTGTTTGTGTTTGTGAACATGTTACCTTGATGAGACAGTAAGATCTGTTATTCGGTATGCACGCGTACTATATGACATAGAATTGTTTGAGGCGGAGTATACCTTGACTTATCTTACTCTTGTTGCCACTGATTGCAGATCTTATTTGTACGAGCTTGCTTGTACTGTTTGTGTTTGTGAACATGTTAACTCGATGAGACAGTAAGATCTGTTATTCGGTATGCACGCGTACTAGCTATTTGAAATAGAATTGTTTAGGCGGAGTATACCTTGACTTATCTTACTCTTGTTGCCACTGTTTGCAGATCTTATTTGTACGAGCTTGCTTGTACTGTTTGTGTTTGTGAACATGTTACCTTGATGAGACAGTAAGATCTGTTATTCGGTATGCACGCGTACTATATGACATAGAATTGTTTTGAGGCGGAGTATACCTTGACTTATCTTACTCTTGTTGCCACTGATTGCAGATCTTATTTGTACGAGCTTGCTTGTACTGTTTGTGTTTGTGAACATGTTACCTCGATGAGACAGTAAGATCTGTTATTCGGTATGCACGCGTACTATATGACATAGAATTGTTTGAGGCGGAGTATACCTTGACTTATATTACTCTTGTTGCCACTGATTGCAGATCTTATTTGTACGAGCTTGCTTGTACTGTTTGTGTTTGTGAACATGTTACCTCGATGAGACAGTAAGATCTGTTATTCGGTATGCACGCGTACTATATGACATAGAATTGTTTGAGGCGGAGTATACCTTGACTTATCTTACTCTTGTTGCCACTGTTTGCAGATCTTATTTGTACGAGCTTGCTTGTACTGTTTGTGTTTGTGAACATGTTAACTCGATGAGACAGTAAGATCTGTTATTCGGTATGCACGCGTACTATTTGAAATATAATTGTTCAGGCGGAGTATACCTTGACTTATCTTACTCTTGTTGCCACTGTTTGCAGATCTTATTTGTACGAGCTTGCTTGTACTGTTTGTGTTTGTGAACATGTTACCTTGATGAGACAGTAAGATCTGTTATTCGGTATGCACGCGTACTATATGACATAGAATTGTTTTGAGGCGGAGTATACCTTGACTTATCTTACTCTTGTTGCCACTGATTGCAGATCTTATTTGTACGAGCTTGCTTGTACTGTTTGTGTTTGTGAACATGTTACCTCGATGAGACAGTAAGATCTGTTATTCGGTATGCACGCGTACTATATGACATAGAATTGTTTTGAGGCGGAGTATACCTTGACTTATATTACTCTTGTTGCCACTGATTGCAGATCTTATTTGTACGAGCTTGCTTGTACTGTTTGTGTTTGTGAACATGTTACCTCGATGAGACAGTAAGATCTGTTATTCGGTATGCACGCGTACTATATGACATAGAATTGTTTGAGGCGGAGTATACCTTGACTTATCTTACTCTTGTTGCCACTGTTTGCAGATCTTATTTGTACGAGCTTGCTTGTACTGTTTGTGTTTGTGAACATGTTAACTCGATGAGACAGTAAGATCTGTTATTCGGTATGCACGCGTACTATTTGAAATATAATTGTTCAGGCGGAGTATACCTTGACTTATCTTACTCTTGTTGCCACTGTTTGCAGATCTTATTTGTACGAGCTTGCTTGTACTGTTTGTGTTTGTGAACATGTTACCTTGATGAGACAGTAAGATCTGTTATTCGGTATGCACGCGTACTATATGACATAGAATTGTTTGAGGCGGAGTATACCTTGACTTATCTTATTCTTGTTGCCACTGATTGCAGATCTTATTTGTACGAGCTTGCTTGTACTGTTTGTGTTTGTGAACATGTTAACTCGATGAGACAGTAAGATCTGTTATTCGGTATGCACGCGTACTAGCTATTTGAAATAGAATTGTTTAGGCGGAGTATACCTTGACTTATCTTACTCTTGTTGCCACTGTTTGCAGATCTTATTTGTACGAGCTTGCTTGTACTGTTGGTGTTTGTGAACATGTTACCTTGATGAGACAGTATGATCTGTTATTCGGTATGCACGCGTACTATATGACATAGAATTGTTTTGAGGCGGAGTATACCTTGACTTATCTTACTCTTGTTGCCACTGATTGCAGATCTTATTTGTACGAGCTTGCTTGTACTGTTTGTGTTTGTGAACATGTTACCTCGATGAGACAGTAAGATCTGTTATTCGGTATGCACGCGTACTATATGACATAGAATTGTTTGAGGCGGAGTATACCTTGACTTATCTTACTCTTGTTGCCACTGTTTGCAGATCTTATTTGTACGAGCTTGCTTGTACTGTTTGTGTTTGTGAACATGTTAACTCGATGAGACAGTAAGATCTGTTATTCGGTATGCACGCGTACTATTTGAAATATAATTGTTCAGGCGGAGTATACCTTGACTTATCTTACTCTTGTTGCCACTGTTTGCAGATCTTATTTGTACGAGCTTGCTTGTACTGTTTGTGTTTGTGAACATGTTAACTCGATGAGACAGTAAGATCTGTTATTCGGTATGCACGCGTACTAGCTATTTGAAATAGAATTGTTTAGGCGGAGTATACCTTGACTTATCTTACTCTTGTTGCCACTGTTTGCAGATTTTATTTGTACGAGCTTGCTTGTACTGTTTGTGTTTGTGAACATGTTACCTTGATGAGACTGTAAGATCTGTTATTCGGTATGCACGCGTACTATATGACATAGAATTGTTTTGAGGCGGAGTATACCTTGACTTATCTTACTCTTGTTGCCACTGATTGCAGATCTTATTTGTACGAGCTTGCTTGTACTGTTTGTGTTTGTGAACATGTTACCTCGATGAGACAGTAAGATCTGTTATTCGGTATGCACGCGTACTATATGACATAGAATTGTTTGAGGCGGAGTATACCTTGACTTATCTTACTCTTGTTGCCACTGTTTGCAGATCTTATTTGTACGAGCTTGCTTGTACTGTTTGTGTTTGTGAACATGTTAACTCGATGAGACAGTAAGATCTGTTATTCGGTATGCACGCGTACTATTTGAAATATAATTGTTCAGGCGGAGTATACCTTGACTTATCTTACTCTTGTTGCCACTGTTTGCAGATCTTATTTGTACGAGCTTGCTTGTACTGTTTGTGTTTGTGAACATGTTACCTTGATGAGACAGTAAGATCTGTTATTCGGTATGCACGCGTACTATATGACATAGAATTGTTTGAGGCGGAGTATACCTTGACTTATCTTACTCTTGTTGCCACTGATTGCAGATCTTATTTGTACGAGCTTGCTTGTACTGTTTGTGTTTGTGAACATGTTAACTCGATGAGACAGTAAGATCTGTTATTCGGTATGCACGCGTACTAGCTATTTGAAATAGAATTGTTTAGGCGGAGTATACCTTGACTTATCTTACTCTTGTTGCCACTGTTTGCAGATCTTATTTGTACGAGCTTGCTTGTACTGTTTGTGTTTGTGAACATGTTACCTTGATGAGACAGTATGATCTGTTATTCGGTATGCACGCGTACTATATGACATAGAATTGTTTTGAGGCGGAGTATACCTTGACTTATCTTACTCTTGTTGCCACTGATTGCAGATCTTATTTGTACGAGCTTGCTTGTACTGTTTGTGTTTGTGAACATGTTACCTCGATGAGACAGTAAGATCTGTTATTCGGTATGCACGCGTACTATATGACATAGAATTGTTTGAGGCGGAGTATACCTTGACTTATCTTACTCTTGTTGCCACTGTTTGCAGATCTTATTTGTACGAGCTTGCTTGTACTGTTTGTGTTTGTGAACATGTTAACTCGATGAGACAGTAAGATCTGTTATTCGGTATGCACGCGTACTATTTGAAATATAATTGTTCAGGCGGAGTATACCTTGACTTATCTTACTCTTGTTGCCACTGATTGCAGATCTTATTTGTACGAGCTTGCTTGTACTGTTTGTGTTTGTGAACATGTTAACTCGATGAGACAGTAAGATCTGTTATTCGGTATGCACGCGTACTAGCTATTTGAAATAGAATTGTTTAGGCGGAGTATACCTTGACTTATCTTACTCTTGTTGCCACTGTTTGCAGATCTTATTTGTACGAGCTTGCTTGTACTGTTTGTGTTTGTGAACATGTTACCTTGATGAGACAGTAAGATCTGTTATTCGGTATGCACGCGTACTATATGACATAGAATTGTTTTGAGGCGGAGTATACCTTGACTTATCTTACTCTTGTTGCCACTGATTGCAGATCTTATTTGTACGAGCTTGCTTGTACTGTTTGTGTTTGTGAACATGTTACCTCGATGAGACAGTAAGATCTGTTATTCGGTATGCACGCGTACTATATGACATAGAATTGTTTGAGGCGGAGTATACCTTGACTTATATTACTCTTGTTGCCACTGATTGCAGATCTTATTTGTACGAGCTTGCTTGTACTGTTTGTGTTTGTGAACATGTTACCTCGATGAGACAGTAAGATCTGTTATTCGGTATGCACGCGTACTATATGACATAGAATTGTTTGAGGCGGAGTATACCTTGACTTATCTTACTCTTGTTGCCACTGTTTGCAGATCTTATTTGTACGAGCTTGCTTGTACTGTTTGTGTTTGTGAACATGTTAACTCGATGAGACAGTAAGATCTGTTATTCGGTATGCACGCGTACTATTTGAAATATAATTGTTCAGGCGGAGTATACCTTGACTTATCTTACTCTTGTTGCCACTGTTTGCAGATCTTATTTGTACGAGCTTGCTTGTACTGTTTGTGTTTGTGAACATGTTACCTTGATGAGACAGTAAGATCTGTTATTCGGTATGCACGCGTACTATATGACATAGAATTGTTTTGAGGCGGAGTATACCTTGACTTATCTTACTCTTGTTGCCACTGATTGCAGATCTTATTTGTACGAGCTTGCTTGTACTGTTTGTGTTTGTGAACATGTTACCTCGATGAGACAGTAAGATCTGTTATTCGGTATGCACGCGTACTATATGACATAGAATTGTTTTGAGGCGGAGTATACCTTGACTTATATTACTCTTGTTGCCACTGATTGCAGATCTTATTTGTACGAGCTTGCTTGTACTGTTTGTGTTTGTGAACATGTTACCTCGATGAGACAGTAAGATCTGTTATTCGGTATGCACGCGTACTATATGACATAGAATTGTTTGAGGCGGAGTATACCTTGACTTATCTTACTCTTGTTGCCACTGTTTGCAGATCTTATTTGTACGAGCTTGCTTGTACTGTTTGTGTTTGTGAACATGTTAACTCGATGAGACAGTAAGATCTGTTATTCGGTATGCACGCGTACTATTTGAAATATAATTGTTCAGGCGGAGTATACCTTGACTTATCTTACTCTTGTTGCCACTGTTTGCAGATCTTATTTGTACGAGCTTGCTTGTACTGTTTGTGTTTGTGAACATGTTACCTTGATGAGACAGTAAGATCTGTTATTCGGTATGCACGCGTACTATATGACATAGAATTGTTTGAGGCGGAGTATACCTTGACTTATCTTATTCTTGTTGCCACTGATTGCAGATCTTATTTGTACGAGCTTGCTTGTACTGTTTGTGTTTGTGAACATGTTAACTCGATGAGACAGTAAGATCTGTTATTCGGTATGCACGCGTACTAGCTATTTGAAATAGAATTGTTTAGGCGGAGTATACCTTGACTTATCTTACTCTTGTTGCCACTGTTTGCAGATCTTATTTGTACGAGCTTGCTTGTACTGTTGGTGTTTGTGAACATGTTACCTTGATGAGACAGTATGATCTGTTATTCGGTATGCACGCGTACTATATGACATAGAATTGTTTTGAGGCGGAGTATACCTTGACTTATCTTACTCTTGTTGCCACTGATTGCAGATCTTATTTGTACGAGCTTGCTTGTACTGTTTGTGTTTGTGAACATGTTACCTCGATGAGACAGTAAGATCTGTTATTCGGTATGCACGCGTACTATATGACATAGAATTGTTTGAGGCGGAGTATACCTTGACTTATCTTACTCTTGTTGCCACTGTTTGCAGATCTTATTTGTACGAGCTTGCTTGTACTGTTTGTGTTTGTGAACATGTTACCTTGATGAGACAGTAAGATCTGTTATTCGGTATGCACGCGTACTATATGACATAGAATTGTTTGAGGCGGAGTATACCTTGACTTATCTTACTCTTGTTGCCACTGATTGCAGATCTTATTTGTACGAGCTTGCTTGTACTGTTTGTGTTTGTGAACATGTTAACTCGATGAGACAGTAAGATCTGTTATTCGGTATGCACGCGTACTAGCTATTTGAAATAGAATTGTTTAGGCGGAGTATACCTTGACTTATCTTACTCTTGTTGCCACTGTTTGCAGATCTTATTTGTACGAGCTTGCTTGTACTGTTTGTGTTTGTGAACATGTTACCTTGATGAGACAGTATGATCTGTTATTCGGTATGCACGCGTACTATATGACATAGAATTGTTTTGAGGCGGAGTATACCTTGACTTATCTTACTCTTGTTGCCACTGATTGCAGATCTTATTTGTACGAGCTTGCTTGTACTGTTTGTGTTTGTGAACATGTTACCTCGATGAGACAGTAAGATCTGTTATTCGGTATGCACGCGTACTATATGACATAGAATTGTTTGAGGCGGAGTATACCTTGACTTATCTTACTCTTGTTGCCACTGTTTGCAGATCTTATTTGTACGAGCTTGCTTGTACTGTTTGTGTTTGTGAACATGTTAACTCGATGAGACAGTAAGATCTGTTATTCGGTATGCACGCGTACTATTTGAAATATAATTGTTCAGGCGGAGTATACCTTGACTTATCTTACTCTTGTTGCCACTGTTTGCAGATCTTATTTGTACGAGCTTGCTTGTACTGTTTGTGTTTGTGAACATGTTACCTCGATGAGACAGTAAGATCTGTTATTCGGTATGCACGCGTACTATATGACATAGAATTGTTTGAGGCGGAGTATACCTTGACTTATCTTACTCTTGTTGCCACTGTTTGCAGATCTTATTTGTACGAGCTTGCTTGTACTGTTTGTGTTTGTGAACATGTTAACTCGATGAGACAGTAAGATCTGTTATTCGGTATGCACGCGTACTATTTGAAATATAATTGTTCAGGCGGAGTATACCTTGACTTATCTTACTCTTGTTGCCACTGTTTGCAGATCTTATTTGTACGAGCTTGCTTGTACTGTTTGTGTTTGTGAACATGTTACCTTGATGAGACAGTAAGATCTGTTATTCGGTATGCACGCGTACTATATGACATAGAATTGTTTGAGGCGGAGTATACCTTGACTTATCTTACTCTTGTTGCCACTGATTGCAGATCTTATTTGTACGAGCTTGCTTGTACTGTTTGTGTTTGTGAACATGTTAACTCGATGAGACAGTAAGATCTGTTATTCGGTATGCACGCGTACTAGCTATTTGAAATAGAATTGTTTAGGCGGAGTATACCTTGACTTATCTTACTCTTGTTGCCACTGTTTGCAGATCTTATTTGTACGAGCTTGCTTGTACTGTTTGTGTTTGTGAACATGTTACCTTGATGAGACAGTAAGATCTGTTATTCGGTATGCACGCGTACTATATGACATAGAATTGTTTTGAGGCGGAGTATACCTTGACTTATCTTACTCTTGTTGCCACTGATTGCAGATCTTATTTGTACGAGCTTGCTTGTACTGTTTGTGTTTGTGAACATGTTACCTCGATGAGACAGTAAGATCTGTTATTCGGTATGCACGCGTACTATATGACATAGAATTGTTTGAGGCGGAGTATACCTTGACTTATCTTACTCTTGTTGCCACTGTTTGCAGATCTTATTTGTACGAGCTTGCTTGTACTGTTTGTGTTTGTGAACATGTTACCTCGATGAGACAGTAAGATCTGTTATTCGGTATGCACGCGTACTATATGACATAGAATTGTTTGAGGCGGAGTATACCTTGACTTATCTTACTCTTGTTGCCACTGTTTGCAGATCTTATTTGTACGAGCTTGCTTGTACTGTTTGTGTTTGTGAACATGTTAACTCGATGAGACAGTAAGATCTGTTATTCGGTATGCACGCGTACTATTTGAAATATAATTGTTCAGGCGGAGTATACCTTGACTTATCTTACTCTTGTTGCCACTGTTTGCAGATCTTATTTGTACGAGCTTGCTTGTACTGTTTGTGTTTGTGAACATGTTACCTTGATGAGACAGTAAGATCTGTTATTCGGTATGCACGCGTACTATATGACATAGAATTGTTTGAGGCGGAGTATACCTTGACTTATCTTACTCTTGTTGCCACTGATTGCAGATCTTATTTGTACGAGCTTGCTTGTACTGTTTGTGTTTGTGAACATGTTAACTCGATGAGACAGTAAGATCTGTTATTCGGTATGCACGCGTACTAGCTATTTGAAATAGAATTGTTTAGGCGGAGTATACCTTGACTTATCTTACTCTTGTTGCCACTGTTTGCAGATCTTATTTGTACGAGCTTGCTTGTACTGTTTGTGTTTGTGAACATGTTAACTCGATGAGACAGTAAGATCTGTTATTCGGTATGCACACGTACTATATGAGATAGAATTGTTTGAGGCGGAGTATACCTTGACTTATCTTACTCTTGTTGCCACTGTTTGCAGATCTTATTTGTACTGGCTATGTTGGTCAATGAGAAAGTAAAAGCTGTTATTCTGTATACATTAGCATATCATGTGGACCTAACTTCACTTCTTACGCTTGTTGCAACTATTTGCAGAGGTCATGTTTTTTTAGTTTCCCATTATTATGCTTTAGTGTTTATATATCTAACAGTTGTAAGCTCTCTGTATCTAGACAGTCCTTGTGAACAAAACTCTCTGATGAAGATTCTTAGGACTAGGTAAGTGCTCCCTATTAAATGTTTATCAGAGCCGTTTATGAAATGCCTTAATTGCATTCAATCATGTTAAGGCATGGTTTATTTAAGGCATACACGTAAGATGTCATGTTTGGATGAAATGCTCAAGAGATTTTTAGGTATTAAGGTCATAACCATGTGTCGTAATATTTTAGGTATTTTAATGTTTCGAAGGGTTATCAAACAAAGATATCAAAATGGGCCGGTCATACTGCCCTTTTTAAAGTAATGATTTCTTGATTATCTGATTACACTTCTGGTAGTTTCTCTCTCACGATCAGTTTCGAATGGTTGACATTTTGCCATTGGATGTGAACAAATTGCGAGACAATCGATTGAAAAATAAGTCATGTAACCTCAGTGTTCTCTATTTTCACATATACCTATTTATATTATTTTTTTGCATTTCAGTGGTTGTTACAGATAAATTACAAGATGACTGAGGAGTTAGTGATTAGTACCTGTAACTCAAACACAACAAAGGTATGTCAATAGCAGTGTTGGTTTCAAATGTTAAATGTAATGAAAACAAATAACTTTCGCGAGTATGTAGTCTAATTGATAACTATACATTGAAGGATGTGATTTGATATTAATACTAAGCTTTTTCTTTTGTAGTCCTATTTGACACTTAAGGAAGTGGAAAACTGGATCGAGGAGAACATCGAGGCAACAACTAGCGATACGTTAGTGGAAAAAGAAACCTTATGGCAGACCTTCCATAAAACGGCAAGCACTATTTGTGATGAGAAAAGAGAGGTATTTCTTACTTTATTTGGTACAGTAATATCGAAAGGCATGTGCGCGTCGTGGTTATCAAATGTTAGTGTTGTACGTAAAAAGGGGAGGAACCTTGGCTATCGCGGTCTAACCTTCAAGAAGGCTTCAAGCACAGTCAAAGCAGAAAACGTTATGTCTTGGGCAAACTCTGCATTAAAGCCCGGAGTTCAGAGCGACTTACTGAAGAAAGAAGATATTTGGTGTTCTTTCAAGAATAGCACAAACATCAAAGGTACAAACAAACAAAGAGAACAGTTCTTCGCTTTGTTTGGAAAGCAAGTTATTGGACTGGGAGCTTTTACTAGCGTAGTTAAACTGAAGAAAAGAAGCAAGTTTCGTGGCATAAAATTGTGTAACCCAGTTGGACATGAAATTGATGATGGAGGTGGAGTTAGTGATACAGTCGGTGATTTGGATGATAATGGGGTTGGAGATGGAGTTGGTAAGGGAGATGAAATTAGTGATGGAGACAGAGACGCAGTTGTCGATGAAGCTGGTGATGGAGTTGATAATACAGTTGGTGATGGAGATGCCGTTTTGGATGCCGATGAAGTTGTTGATGGAGATGAAGTTGTTGATGGAGATGAAGTTGTTGATGGAGATGAAGTTGTTGATACAATTGATGGTAGAGATGTGATTGGTGACGGAGATGAGGTTGGTGATACACTTGGTGATGGAGATGGATTTGGTGATGAAGTTGGTAAAACAGGTTGTGATGGAGTTGAAGTTGTTTATACATCTAGTGATGGAGATGTATTTGGTGATAAAGTTTGTGATGGAGATGACGTTGGTGATGAAGATGAATTTAGTGAAGTTGGTTATGGACATGGATTTAGTGATGAAGTTGGTGATGACGTTGGTGATTCTCTTGGTGATGGAGATGAAGGTGGTGATGGATACAGAATTGGAGACCGAGTTGGAGACGGAGACGGAATTAGTGATATACATGGAGGTAGTGGTGGAGAAGGAGTTGGTAATCGCGATGGAAACGACTATGCTAATAGTAAGAAACGCTGTTTGGTACCCCCAAAAGACACTGCTTTCAACATGGACAGCAGTGATGAAGATGTTGTGTCGCGCAAAAGAAAGAGATATTCAATTATCGATGACGATGGTGAAGAAGATGGGAACATAGACGGGCATGATATAGATGGTAGTGATTGCAATAACAAGGCTGCTGCAGAGTTATTTCAACGACATCATAGGAGATTCAAGCAATTTCGGCCCTCTGATTTGATATCGAAACCCAAATCCTTCAATGAGTATCTAATAAAGATATTACCTGTAAATACAAGATTTAGCGAAAAGAGGTTGGAATTGCAGAAACAATGTGGGAGCACCAACTGTTACAGCGATGCAAGAATCCGATGTCTTGTAGCTGCTTCTTTCCCTCCTCTAAACGTTGGCAAAATTGCAGGGGATGCTGTTGTCAGTACGTTTGAAGGTGACACATACCCCCAGTTCAGTCATCACGGGAAGAGTACCTTTCAATGTGAGATTTGTCCAAGCTATCAAAAGTGGGCAAAAGAAAATCATCACAAGCATGCGTCTTCACGTTTCAAAACGCAAGGGAAAATAGGCGATGTCATGGCAGGAACGGCAATTCTGAAAATGAAAGGATTGGTTCAGACACGAGATCACGCAGTTTCAGCTTTACACAAAGAAGCAGTGTGTTTCTTCACTACTGACGAGGATCGAAGCGCCACTGAGGTTGGAACACACCCTTCAGCTAAGAAAACTTCGAATGGGCAAAAAAATATTAAGAATTTCTTCCTTCCTTTAAACTGGGAGGGACCTCCAGATCAACAACAGCAGGCGAAAAGGGTACGGTTAAATGCCATTATCTCTGGGATCCGGAGGTCGTACGAGAATTCTCAAAAGATCGCCAAATAAGAAGAACAACAGCCAAAACTCTATTCAAAAGACAACTGGAAACTGGAGTTATATGCTGTTTCAAGAAAGAGAAGGGGCATGAACTATGCTGTAGATATGAAGGCTGGAAAAGGATGCACAATGTTGATGCAACTTTCCTATTGGAACAGGCCAACAGCAAACCGAAGTCGGTGTTCATACCAATGGAACGTTCTATACTCGTGCATGGCAAACCTATATATCTATGTGGTGGAATAAAGAGTTTGGACCCTCCGTGCGAAGAAGAAGCAGATTCTCATGGAAATAGCCCTTACACTTGCCGAAACTGTGCAAAACAGTTAAGGGAGCTAAATGATATCCTGAGACACAGACAGAGTGGCACTTTGGTTAACACCAAAGACAGGTTAGGGTTAAAGGGCTTTAACAAAAGATATGCCAGAGTCAATGAAATAGAAAATGCGCTCGAGAAAGAGGTTCAAAGAAGAAAGTTGGCGGAAAGGCAAGTGGAAGAGTTGGCAAAAGTAAAACTCTCTCAACCTGAATGGGAGCACAGTCTTATGGACTCATGCCTAAGTGGTGACGAGGAGAAGCTCATTATTGACTTGATCCGGCTATTTAATGCAGGCATTTCCAAGACTAAACCAATCCAAGTCATGGTCGTGAGAAATCTGACCTCCAAGCTTTTAAAGGCCAACAATACACACTATGTAGAGATGATAAAGGACATTAGTAGCCTTTTCAGAAATGAGCTCGGGGCTACGAATTATTCTTTAATGGCGGACATTTTTGGCTTGACCGGGGAAACAACAGCTGCAACTCATAGCAAGGAAACAAGAATAAATGCTGGTTTAAACGACCAGGTATTGGACAAGGTTGAAATTGCGTTCAAAGGACTGCCCGTTAACGAAGCCAGTGATGGCGCAAGAAGCCTGAGGTATCTCCAGCCTCGATTGTCAAATGATGGCAATGTAATTCTTCTTGGAAAAGCGTGGAATCCAGATGTGCAGAAATGGATGGAAGAAGAAGATCAAATTCCACGTCGAGATGTCTCGAAAGGAGATGCTGACGATTATACCGCTTTAAAGAGAAGTGTTGATTATTTGATTGCTAATGATTTGCTTGCGAAAAATGTTTCGATCCATAATCTTGTCGCTTTGGGATCCATGCAGACGCCAACTTTTATTTACTGTATGTGGCCAACTCAAGATAAAGGATATGCAGCAAAACATCTTCTGCAATACTGGGAAAACCTTAGAAAAAAGTGTTATTACAAGGATACAGGAGATGTTCGAGAACATCCTATTAACCTCCTAACGTATTCCACTGATTCTGCAGGTTTTTCATTGTCAGCTGCTGTGAAACTGATGACGCCAACGGACGTAGAGATCAACGATGGTGTGATTTTTCTTGGGCTCGGAATAGAGGAAGAACGCTTTCTTGCCCCATACTACTGGTTCCTTCCAGCAATTGCCTGCCTCGATTACGACCACGAGCAACGACTGTTTCTCAAAAACCTCAAGTATGAAACCAGAGAGTTAACGTTTTGGGATGAAAACGGCAAAACATCTCGTCTGGCAAGTATTCAGCACCTGTATGACTTGAAAAACCGTTGCCAGAACATGGGACTGGATTGCGGATTCAACGCCACCGATCTTGTGCCTGTTTATTTCTGTGACCAAAATTCTGATGCATGTGAAAGACTGTTTACCCCCCGAATTGCAGACCTTTTAGACAAGCATGTCCCAGGCTCTCAAGCGACAAGTTTGTACATAAGAGCAGTGTACCATTTGATAGAGCCCTTTCGTAAGCCAGAGTTTGGTTCACCAGCGGAAATTCAAGAATCTGTTTCCAGTTCTATAACAGTCTTTCGCTTGTGGAGAAAGGTTCTGGAGCTGAAGAAAAGGCCGCTACATTCGAAGCCTGGTGCAAAGTGTGATCCTACCAAGCGTGGAAAGTTTCTCACAACTGGTTGTTATAATACCGCCGAAATTATTTTCGCAGCTGCTACTCTATATCAACTTGCCATGTTTCTTCATTTCAAGAATCTTGGATTGGCTTTCAGCTCTCCCCACAATACTGGAACGAAATCAACAGAGAGAATCATAAGTGAAATGCAAGGCAAAACTAACGAACTCCAGTCCTTGGATGCACAACCAACATTTGTAGACATGCTTGACAAAAGTTCTAAAGTTCAGTTTAATCTTAATGCGAAGCAGCGTTTGGCACAAGCAGGTGCAAAGGTAAGACAGTCATCCAAGAGGAGAGAGAGAGCATTTGCCTTCAAGAAACACGAAGAACCAACAGAAACGAGCTACAGCTATCCCGAAAGTTACCAAGAATTTAAAACACAACAAAGAGAGGCGCATTACCGAGGGTGTCGGGCTGGTCAAGCAATGTTTGAAATGTCCATGCCCGCTGAATGCGTCGAACTGTTAAAATCGAGTTGCTTTTGGGACAAGCCCTACACATTTGAACACCCCAAAGGAATGGTAGTCATGGACGGTAGGTTGCCTGATAACTACAACATGTTGCAAAAATCATACATACAACAGAAGGACGCCACAAAAGAGGAGGAACGTGATATTGAAAATGATGATGACAAAGACCATG
Organism: Actinernus sp. WN-2022; assembly: GCA_030867875.1. Taxonomy (NCBI): domain Eukaryota; kingdom Metazoa; phylum Cnidaria; class Anthozoa; order Actiniaria; family Actinernidae; genus Actinernus; species Actinernus sp. WN-2022. The sequence continues at coordinate 23,758,318 of JAOWCC010001589.1, forward strand.
AAGCACCAGAAGCAAATGACTATGATGAAGATGACAAGAACAAAAGTGCACTAGATGTAGAAGAGGAGCTGGAAGAGGAATGTGAGGGTAGTAGAGCTAATAAATGGAAAATAAGCAAAACAGTTGATGGGAATACAACATACATCCACATCAAGCAAGCTGTAAAGCTTCTTCTACCAAGGGAATATATCTCACGTTGTCGTCAAAAAAGACACTGGGCTGCGAAATATCTTCCTGGCAAAGCACCGCTGGATCCCCAGCATGATGTTGTAAGATTCTGCAACGTTGCACTTAAAAGTGTTTGCAAAGGGAGGGAGGTATATGATATCGGCCGCGTGGAAAGCATCCAGTCCGTTAAAGATTCTTCAGAAGTAAGCGGTTTCAAGCTCAAAGGTTGCAGTTCTGTACGTCTTCGTTGTTCTCTATACGAGCGCTCGACCCATGACTGTACGTACCATGTACAAAGTGATGTTTTCCTTACCAATTGGAAGGTTCCTTCCTCAGTGATAGGTCCTGTGGAACTCATTCCAGTGGAGGAGGGATCTAAACGGTTTTACCGACTCCATCCAGAATCCGAGAGGAAGCTTACAGATATGGGATATGTTCCAAGAGGAGATAAATCTGGTAGTTCGAAACCTTACCATGAAACTGGTGCAGTCAACGCTTCACAAATCCCGGAAGATTACTATGAAATCGACAGCATAATCGACAGACGTGTGGTGAAGGGCACTTTAGCGTATGAGTTCAAAGTAAGGTTTAAAGGTTATGGTTCTGATGATGATATGTGGCTACCGGCATCCTACTTTAATAGAAAGATAAAGTTTGAGTCGCAGTCAAGATATGGTAGGAAGAGAAAACATACATTAGACCCAGAAAATGAAGAAAATGGAGAACAACCTAATGCCGGAAAGAGCAATGACAAGGGCAAAAAAAATGGAACAAGAAAAGAAATGGAGAATCTCCCGAAATCAAAGCAGCAAGGTAAACTTCGACGAAAGAATCTACCCACAAAGAGCGAGACCAAACAGCGAGATACTTCAGCACGACCAGGTGTTAGTAAACGAAAACGGGTTGAAGTAAATTCCGATGGTGAAGAAGAGGGCGGAAGTGTTATCTGCGATGCAGATACAGTATCGTTCCAAAAAAACCCAAAAGCAGTGCCCAAAGGAAGGCGAAGTACGTCAAAGAAAACTAAAAATAAAGGACGGCTGTTTCGACGAAATCTACGTAGTAGTAGTGACAATTACGTTCCGCCTTCACCCATTCCCAAAGGAACTTTGGCTAAAAAATCTGATGAAAACAAAGCTACCTTAATCCGAAGTGATGACGACCTAGCTCCTGATATCACCATGAAACATGAATGTTCCCAAATTTCGTCACCCAATTTAAAAAACATTCAAGTTCAACTGGCCACGGCAATTTCCTCCGATGATGATGCAGCAGAAATTGGGGACACAGTTTATCTCGACCTTCACAGACGAAACGACAGTTTTGCAACAAGTCGCAGACACCTTGCTAGAATAAATATTCCACCTACTAGACATTGCCTTTCCAAGTTTAAAGTAGTTTCTCTAACTGAAGTTGAAAATATGCTCGATCCGATGAAAGTACATGAAATCCCTCCGTTAAACATCGTAGAGGATTGTGACAAAGCCCTGAGAGAATCATCCCAAACTGGAACTCACAGTGCAGTGCAGATCCATGATTATGGTTCATTAACCAGAGAGGGTCTCCGAGTTATAACACGATATCATCGAATCAGGAAAATCAGAAAAGAGGTAGCATTTGAAACAACTTGGGTAGATACTGCTTTTATAAATCACAATGAATCTGATAGATTGAGAGTAGAACATTCACTGCTGGATAACAAGTCAGGAAGGAAAGCATTTTGTGTTAAATTGCATGGTTGCAAAATAATGTCCCAAGAGTTGTCTACACTTTGTGGAGAGCGCTATTTGTCAGATGAGACTATCAACCTTCTCTCAAAGCTGTATTGTGCTCAAGCCAACGAAGCCGATGGAAAAACCTCTTTTATGGCATTGTCTACGTTTACTACGGCTTTAGGAGTACCAAAGACAATGTTTGAGAACCTGATCACCAATGACATCTTAGGCATAAACATGGCCCAGCTCGAAGCAATTTTCTTGCCTGTCCATATGGAGGACGACATGCATTGGGGCCTTGCTGTATTCTGGATTGGTGAAAGGAGTATGCGTTTCGACGATGGCCTGCACAAACCGTTAACCAAAGCCCTCACAAAGCTTTCAAAGAGTATCTTACAGATATTGTACAACAAGACAGCAAGCACAAAATTCCTTCCACAACGATGGAAATTTGAACGCTTTGCAGATCCCATGCCAGACCAGTATACTGGTCCAAACCAGATCCATGGTTCTGGGAGCTGTGGTGTTGGGGTTCTTCTCTCCATAAGGGACTTTTGTCGAAGAGAACCCTTCACTTGGAGCTTCAATGATTCCCATATTCATCGAGCAGAGCTTATGTTAGAAATAGTCAATCTATCATGCTGAAATGAAAACTACTTGTTAGCATTGCAACATATTCTACCACTTGAGAAAATAACGACACAACAGGTTGCATATATATCCATTCAATATGACGATGTTAACAATACCCGTTCAGTTACTATTATAAGCTTTGGGTCAACCAGCTTGTGGGTACGAAACCAAACCCATGTGAGTAGGCAGATCAACCAATCAAACGAAAATAAACATCAACGAGAGACTGTGACAATAGGATCTTAAGACATAAATGGAATTGTGTGCATATCGCCTTCCTGGAAATTGAGTTTCCATTATCTACAATCAGAATATATTCAGCATCAACAAGAGACTATGCCATCCTAACAACTGATTATTCCATTATCGCCACACTGTCTATATTACTCATCAAAGAGAGACTGTGCCTTCCTGACAGTAGATTCTTCCATTATCGCCCATCTACTAATGTATGAACTCTATCTTCCTGATATTTTATTATGCCATTATCGCCCATTGAATATATTGAGATTGTGCATTCCATGCCCTTGATTCCTTCATCATCGCTAAGCTGTATCTAATAAACCTCAACGATGGACTGTGCCTTCCTGGCAATTGATGATTCAATTATCGCCAACATGTACATATCGGACAACGGCAAGAGACTATCCCTTCGTGATAATTGATTCCTCAATCAGCGGCAATCGGTATACCGTTTATACACATAACATCGATGACACTGTGCTTGCCTAACAACTGATTATTCAATTATCGCCAGCCTGTATTCAACATGAAAAGGAGATTGTGCCTTACTACAATTGATTCTTCATCGGCAATCTGTGTATATTGAACATAACCAAGGGACTGTGGCTCCCTTGCAAATGATTCTTCATCGCCAATCTATGTATATTGATAATCAACGAGAGAATGTGCTTTCCTAATAATCGATTCTTCGATTATCGCCAACCTCTATATATTGAACATCAACAAGATACTGTATCTTCTCCATGAATTAATCTTCTATTATCGCCAACCTCTATATAATGAAGATGAACAAGATACGTCTGTTCAATCCCAATGACTGAATCTTCTATTGTCACCAACCTGTATATATGTAGAACATCAAAGAACGCTGTGCCTTCCTGTCATTTCATTCTTCTATTCGCGCCTAACTGTATATATTGAACATCACCAAAAGACTATGCCTTCCTGATAATCGATTCTTCCATCATCGCCAACCTCCATATATTGAACTTCAACAAGATGCTGTACCTTTCCCATGACTGCATCTTCTATTATTGCCAACTTGAATATATTGAACTGTGCCTCCTTTGTAAATGATTCTTCTATTATCGCCACCCTGACTATACAAATATCAAAGAACGATGTGCCTTCCAGACAGTTGATTAATCAACCTGTACATATTGGACATCATGAGAGACTCTGCTTTCCTGGCATTTGATTATTCTATTATAATAAACTTGAATGTAGTGAACATCGCCAATAGACTGTGTCTTCTTGGCATTTGATTCTTCTATTATAAGCAACCCTGAATATATTGAACATCACCTGGAGACTGCCTTCCTGGCATCTGATTCTTCTATTACAACCAACTTGAATATATTACACATCAACGAGTGACTGTGCCTCGCTTGCAAATGATTCTTCCATTATCGCCACGCTGGCTATAGCAAACATATATTGAACACCACCGAGAGACTCTGCCTTCCTGCCATTTGATTCTTCTATTTTTGCCAACCTGTATATATTGAACATCACCGAAAGACTGTGCCTTTCTGCCATTTGATTCCTCTATTAAAGCCAACCTGTATATATTGAACACCAAAAAGAGACTGTACCTTCCTGCCATTTGATTCTTCTATTATCGCCAACCGCTAGATAATGAACATCACCGAGAGACTGTGCCTTCCTGGTAATCCATTCTCCTCTGTATTTTGAATATCAACGAGATGATGTACCTTCCAAATGACTAAATCTTCTATTATCGCCAAGCTGTGTCTTCCAGACAGTTGATACTTCTATTATAGCCAACCTGTATATATTGAACACCAAAGAGAGACTGTGTCTTCCTGCCATTTGATTCTTCTATTATCGCCAACCTGTATATATTGAACACCAAAAATAGACTGTACCTTCCTGCCATTTGATAATGAACATCAACAAGAGACTGTGCCTTCCTGGTAATTCATTCTCCTCTATATATTGAATGTCAACGAGATGCTGTACCTTCCAAATGTCTAAATCTTCTATTATCGCCAAGCTGTGCCTTCCAGACAGTTGATACTTCTATTATAGCCAACCTGTATATATTGAACACCAAAGAGAGACTGTGCCTTCCTGCCATTTGATTCTTCTATTATCGCCAACCGCTAGATAATGAACATCACCGAGAACTGTGCCTTCCTGCCATTTGATTCTTCTGTTATAGCCAACCTGTATATATTGAACACCAAAAAGAGACCGTACCTTCCTGCCATTTGATTCTTCTATTATCGCCAACCGCCTTCCTGGTAATTCATTCTCCTCTATATATTGAATATCAACGAGATACTGTACTTTCCAAATGACTAATTCTTCTATTATCGCCAAGCTGTCCCTTCCAGAAAGTTGATTCTTCTATTATAGCCAACCTGTATATATTGAACACCAAACACAGACATTGCCTTCCTGCCATTTGATTATTCTATTATAGCCAAACTGTATATATTGAACACCAAAAAGAGACTGTACCTTCCTGCCATTTGATAATGAACATCAACAAGAGACTGTGCCTTCCTGGTAATTCATTCTCCTCTATATATTGAATGTCAACGAGATGCTGTACCTTCCAAATGTCTAAATCTTCTATTATCGCCAAGCTGTGCCTTCCAGACAGTTGATACTTCTATTATAGCCAACCTGTATATATTGAACACCAAAGAGAGACTGTGCCTTCCTGCCATTTGATTCTTCTATTATCGCCAACCGCTAGATAATGAACATCACCGAGAACTGTGCCTTCCTGCCATTTGATTCTTCTGTTATAGCCAACCTGTATATATTGAACACCAAACACAGACTTTGCCTTCCTGCCATTTGATTCTTCTATTATCGCCAACCGCTAGATAATTAACATCAACGAGAGACGGTGCCTTCCTGGTAATTCATTCTCCTCTATATATTGAATATCCACGAGATACTGTACTTTCCAAATGACTAAATCTTCTATTATCGCCAAGCTGTACCTTCCAGAAAGTTGATTCTTCTATTATAGCCAACCTGTATATATTGAACACCAAACACAGACTTTGCCTTCCTGCCATTTGATTATTCTATTATAGCCAAACTGTATATATTGAACACCAAAAAGAGACTGTACCTTCCTGCCATTTGATAATGAACATCAACAAGAGACTGTGCCTTCCTGGTAATTCATTCTCCTCTATATATTGAATGTCAACGAGATGCTGTACCTTCCAAATGACTAAATCTTCTATTATCGCCAAGCTGTGCCTTCCAGACAGTTGATACTTCTATTATAGCCAACCTGTATATATTGAACACCAAAGAGAGACTGTGCCTTCCTGCCATTTGATTCTTCTATTATCGCCAACCGCTAGATAATGAACATCACCGAGAACTGTGCCTTCCTGCCATTTGATTCTTCTGTTATAGCCAACCTGTATATATTGAACACCAAACACAGACTTTGCCTTCCTGCCATTTGATTATTCTATTATCGCCAAACTGTATATATTGAACACCAAAAAGAGACTGTACCTTCCTGCCATTTGATTCTTCTATTATCGCCAACTGCTAGATAATTAAAATCAACGAGAGACTGTGCCTTCCTGGTAATTCATTCTCCTCTATATATTGAATATCAACGAGATGCTGTACCTTCCAAATGACTAAATCTTCTATCATCGCCAAGCTGTGCCTTCCAGACAGTTGATTCTTCCATTAGCGCCAACATGTACATCTTGGGACCTCATGAGAGACTGTGCCTTACCGACAATTGATTCTTCGTCGTCAATCTGTCTTTATTCTACACCACCGACAGACTCTGCCTTCCTGCCATTTGATTCCTCTATTAAAACCAACCTGTATGTATTGAACACAAAAAAGAGACTGTACGTTCCTGCCATTTGATTCTTCTATTATCGCCAACCGCTAGATAATTAACATCAACGAGAGACTGTGCCTTCCTGGTAATTCATTCTCTATATATGGAATATCAACGAGATGCTGTACCTTCCAAATGACTAAATCTTCTATTATCGCCAAGCTGTGCCTTCCAGACAGTTTATTCTTCCATAAGCGCCAACATGTACATATTGTACATCACCGAAAGACTGTGCCTTCCTGCCACTTGATTCTTCTATTATTGCCGACCTGTATATATTGAACACAAAAAAGAGACTGTACCTTCCTGCCATTTGATTCTTCTATTATCGCCAACCTGTATATATTGAACATCACCGAGAGACTGTGCCTTTCTGCCATTTGATTCCTCTATTATAGCCAACCTGTATATATTGCACACCAAAAAGAGACTGTACCTTCCTGCCATTTGATAATGAACATCAACGAGAGACTGTGTCTTCCTGGTAATTCATTCTCCTCTATATATTGAATGTCAACGAGATGCTGTACCTTCCAAATGACTAAATCTTCTATTATCGCCAAGCTGTGCCTTCCAGACAGTTTATTCTTCCATAAGCGCCAACATGTACATATTGTACATCACCGAAAGACTGTGCCTTCCTGCCACTTGATTCTTCTATTATTGCCGACCTGTATATATTGAACACAAAAAAGAGACTGTACCTTCCTGCCATTTGATTCTTCTATTATCGCCAACCTGTATATATTGAACATCACCGAGAGACTGTGCCTTTCTGCCATTTGATTCCTCTATTATAGCCAACCTGTATATATTGCACACCAAAAAGAGACTGTACCTTCCTGCCATTTGATAATGAACATCAACGAGAGACTGTGTCTTCCTGGTAATTCATTCTCCTCTATATATTGAATGTCAACGAGATGCTGTACCTTCCAAATGACTAAATCTTCTATTATCGCCAAGCTGTGCCTACCAGACAGTTGATACTTCTATTATAGCCAATCGCTAGATAATGAACATCACCGAGAACTGTGCCTTCCTGCCACTTGATTCTTCTTAATTATTGCCAAACTGTATATATTGAACTTCACCGAGAACTGTGCCTTCCTGCCATTTGATTCATCTATTATAGCCAACCTCTATATATTGAACACCAAAGAGAGACTGTGCCTTCCTGCCATTATGATTCTTCTATTTTCGCCAACCTGTATATATTGAACATCCCCAAGAGACTATGCCTTCATGATAATCGTTTCTTCCATCATCGCCAACCTCCATATATTGAACTTCAACAAGATGCTGTACCTTTCCCATGACTGCATCTTCTATTATTGCCAACTTGAATATATTGAACTGTGCCTCCCTTGTAAATGATTCTTCTATTATCGCCACCCTGACTACCTTATTATAGGAAATTAACAATGCACGTTGACAACGCGAAGAAAATTTACGTTACACTAAATTAACGCGAATTTTTCAAAAGTTAGGTTTACATGCATTAAATTAACGCGAATTTTTCGATAAGCATCTTGCTTTATTTACTGCGATTTTCATAATTCTGCAAACTCGCACTTTACATTTCTGAACGCCAAACTGCGTTTTGGCTTCCGTCAATAAAACCTTCCAAGACAAGTGCACGGATGTTTCTAATTTTTTTTTAAAGCCGAAAATTTGGGTTTGAAGCCTAACTAGACCCTATCAATTCAAAAGATCTTTCAAAGCCTCACGGTGAAATCACCAAGAGCTGCTCACTCGTTTGATTGACGGAAACCAAACCGCAATAGTGACTCTGAAGAGCCAATAGAGGAGTCATGAACTAATAAGGTTTTGAAATGAAATAAAGGTGCTTTAAAATAACAATGTTGTAAAATAGCGTGCATTAAATTTACATCGACATTAATTAGGATACATTAAATTAACGCGAATTTTGTAAAATCGCGTTAATAAAGTGCATTGTTAATTTCCTATAATAAGGTATACAAATATCAAAGAACGATGTGCCTTCCAGACAGTTGATTAATCAACCTGTACATATTGAACACCAAAAAGAGGCTGTACCTTCCTGCCATTTGATTCTTCTATTATCTCCAACCGCTAGATAATGAACATCACCGAGAACTGTGCCTTCCTGCCATTTGATTATTCTATTATAGCCAACCTGTATATATTGAACACCAAAGAGAGACTGTGCCTTCCTGCCATTTGATTCTTCTATTATCGCCAACCGCTAGATAATGAACATCACCGAGAGACTGTGCCTTCCTGGTAATCCATTCTCCTCTGTATTTTGAATATCAACGAGATGATGTACCTTCCAAATGACTAAATCTTCTATTATCGCCAGGCTGTGCCTTCCAGACAGTTGATTCTTCCATTAGCGCCAACATGTACATATTGGACCTCATGAGAGACTGTACCTTACCGACAATTGATTCTTCGTCGTCAATCTGTGTATATTGTACACCACCGAGAGACTCTACCTTCCTGCCATTTGATTCTTCTATTTTCGCCAACCTGTATATATTGAACATCACCGAGAGACTGTGCCTTTCTGCCATTTGATTCCCCTATTATAGCCAACCTGTATATATTGAACACCAAAAAGAGAATGTATCTTCCTGCCATTTGATAATGAACATCAACGAGAGACTGTGCCTTTCTGGTAATTCATTCTCCTCTATATATTGAATATCAACGAGATATTGTACCTTCCAAATGACTAAATCTTCTATTATCGCCAAGCTGTGCCTTCCAGAAAGTTGATTCTTCTATTATAGCCAACCTGTATATATTGGACACCAAAGAGAGACTGTGCCTTCCTGCCATTTGATTCTTCTATTATAGCCAAACTGTATATATTGAACATCACCGAGAACTGTGCCTTCCTGCAATTTTATTCTTCTATTATAGCCAACCTGTATATATTGAACTTCACCTAGAACTGTGCCTTCCTGCCATTTGATTCTTCTATTATAGCCAACGTCTATATATTGAACACCAAAGAGAGACTGTGCCTTCCTGCCATTTGATTCTTCTATTATCGCCAACCTGTATATATTGAACATCACCGAGAGACTGTGCCTTCCTGCCATTTGATTCTTCTATTATAGCCAACCTGTATATATTGAACACCAAAGAGAGACTGTACCTTCCTCCCATTTGATAATGAACATCAACAAGAGACTGTGCCTTCCTGGTAATTCATTCTCCTCTATATATTGAATGTCAACGAGATGCTGTACCTTCCAAATGACTAAATATTCTATTATCGCCAAGCTGTGCCTTCCTGCCATTTGATTCTTCTATTATAGCCAACCTGTATATATTGAACACCAAAAAGAGACTGCACCTTCCTGCCGTTTGATTTTTCTAGTATCGCCAACCGCTAGATAGTGAACATCAACGAGAGACTGTGCCTTCCTGGTAATTCATTCTCCTCTATATATTGAATATCAACGAGATGATGTACCTTCCAAATGACTAAATCTTCTATTATCGCCACGCTGTGCCTTCCAGACAGTTGATTCTTCTATTATAGCCAACTTGTATATATTGAACATCACCGAGAACTGTGCCTTCCTATATATATTGAACAACAAAGAGAGACTGTGCCTTCCTGCCATTTGATTCTTCTATTATAACCAACCTGAATGTATTGGACATCACCAAGAGATTGTGCCTTCCTGGCAGTTGATCTTCCATTATCGCCAATCTGTATAAACTGGACATCAACTAGAGACTACTTGCGGACATTTCTTGTGCTTGATTACAGCTTCCAGTATGACCAGGAGGTGTCTGCAACTTTTCTTCCAGTATCGCTTAATAGATGATTGAAATCAAGGTTTTTAATATTTGACGTGATGTCACCAAGGACGTAGGTTGAAAATCTGAAATACCCTTTTCCGATAAATTTTCACAATACCAGGGTTTTTTCGATAATAATTTTTATATCTATTTAATTTAGCTTCAAAATATGTAGGTTTAATATGGAAATGGAAAACGTTTCGTAACTGCAAAAGCGCAATAGGTAACTTGATCTAGTGGATATAGTGATATGATAACAAACACATTAAAAGCTGAATACAGCAGTATACTTGCATTTTCTAGCCAATGTTTCTGCAAGCAATGTAATCAGCGACATAATTTCGTAGTTTTTGTATACAATTATTTTACAACAATAGAATTGTGTTTGAGTCAGTATTACTGAGCTGACGCCTGGTGTGAAAGCCCCTTTTAAAGACCACTATGCTCTGCCATTTGATTCTTCTATTATAGCCAACCTATATATGTTGAATACCAAAGCGAGATTGTGCCTTCCTGGCATTGGATTATTCTATTATAGCGAAACTGTACATATTGAACATCACCGAGAACTGTGCCTTCCTGCCATTTGATTCTTCTATTATAGCCAACCTGTATATATTGAACACCAAAGAGAGACTGTGCCTTTCTGCCATGTGATTCTTCTATTATCGCCAACCTGTATATATTGAACACCAAAGAGAGACTGTGCCTTTCTGCCATTTGATTCTTCTATTATCGCCAACCTGTATATATTGAACACCAAAGAGAGACTGTGCCTTTCTGCCATGTGATTCTTCTATTATAGCCAACCTGTATATATTGAACACCAAAGAGAGACTGTGCCTTCCTGCCATTTGATTCTTCTATTATAGCCAAACTGGATATATTGAACATCACCGAAAACTGTGCCTTCCTATATATATTGAACACCAAAGAGAGACTCTGCCTTCCTGCCATTTGATTCTTCTATTATAACCAACCTGAATGTATTGGACATCACCAAGAGATTGTGCTTTCCTGGCAGTTGATCTGCCATTATCGCCAATCTGTATAAACTGAACATCAACTAGACTACTTGCGGACATTTCTAGTGTTTGATTACAGCTTCCAGTATGACCAGGAGGTATCTGCGACTTTTCTTCCAATGTCGCTTAATAGATGATTGACATCAAGGTTTTTCATATTTGACGTGATGTCACCACGGACGTAGGTTGAAAATCTGAAATACCCTTATCAGATAAATTTTCACAATACCACGGCATTTTCGATAATGCCTTTTATATCTATTTAATTTAGCTGCAAAATATTTTGGTTTAATAGGGAAATGGAAGAAAGTTTCGTAACTGCAAAAGCGCAATAGGTACCTTGATCTAGTGGATATAGTGATATGATGATAAACACATTAAAAGCTGAATACAGCAGTATACTTGCATTTTCTAGCCAATGTTTCTGCAAGCAATGTAATCAGCGACATATTTTTATAGTTTTTGTATACAATTATTTTACAACAATAGAATTGTGTTTGAGTCAGTATTACTGAGCTGATGCCTGGTGTGAAAATTCCTTTTAAAGACCACTATGCTCCAAAAGCTAGTCCTGGAAATGAGGTAAGTAAATTGTGTTGCTAGTATATGTACAGTACTGAAGCGTGGCAATTGTACTTTATTCTCTTTTATTGTACGTAGAAATAAAAGTAAATACATCTAAATGTATTTAAAAACATAACTTAAAAAATGCACATTCCTTACCCAGAACAAATGCCCAAACGAGTTAACATATATCTACATACATGAAATTGTAATATTCCTGTTACTCTAAAAAAACAGTCCAAGTATTGTTAAAGTTAGTTCGATAAAGAAATGTCCAGTTTTCATTTATCGGCGATTTTCCTCTGAGTAATATGGACATTACTTAACAAACCAGAAAACGACGAAAAATAGTACTATAACATTTTCTCATAGCTTATCGTAATTCTTGTTGGACGTTAAAAAGGCGTTTTACGAACCTGGCTATGAAATATATACATGTGTTAGAAGAGTCAGCCAAATGTATTTTCTGCAAAAAATATATATATTTTGGCAAATCTGGCTGGGAAAAGGCAAAAAAATGTATTTCTGGCAAAAATATTAGTGTTTTGGGGAAATCTGGCTGGGAAAAAGCAACCAAATGTATTTCTGGCAAAGATATTACTGTTTTTGCAAATCTGGCTGGGAAAAGTCAGTAAACGTACCTCTGGCTGGCAAAATATAATCATTGGCATCTCTGCTGGCTGGGAAGATTGATTTCTATAATATTCCCTAGCTGACTCTGAAGAGCGGATAAAATTTTCCCACGCTCCTTTCTTTTTTGCTAAATATGATGCAACATGCGTTTATTAACATCAAAACAAGCAGAATCACCATTTTCGGAATTTGCTTCGTTGGGTACTTCTGATGTATAGCAGGGGCATACTTTTGATCTCTAATGACTTTCATCCCTTCGATCCTAAACCAGGCATCCTTCACTGGCTATTAATTAAAAGTCTCTCTGACATTGACAAAAGACAGAAAAAGCAACTCGGTAGGAAAGCAATGTAAACCAAAATTATAATTACCAGGTCCTGTCTCACAAGTCAAAGAATACTGGGATATCTTCACATCCTTCCACTGGCTGCTCTCATAAATCCACCAATACGGCCTATCTCCTCTCAGAAGCCTACCACATAAAGATGATATCAACATTAAATCAATGACATGTGAAAAATTTCACTTGGGGACAAATTAATTCTAAAGATATGGTAATCAGTTTGAGTGGTTTCCAGTTAAAGAGGTCTACCAAGACCAGCATAAGTGACTTTGACTGAGTTCAGAAAATTCTCCATTAGCTTGCATTCCCTCATAGTTAACGTAACTTAATTTATTACAGGAATTTGGAACTTAATCATAGTCACTAATGGTGCTCTTGTAGGGAATCCTTCGCTTATTGTTATTGGCTATTGTGAATAATTTTGCACCTGTTGGTAAGTTATATAATTATGGGTATAAGCTGTAGCAATATTATTGAGGCTTACAAGCGACTGGTGTACACAACTGCTGCCAAATGAGTAAGTATTTATTTAGTGAATGAGTGAGGCAGCTTAATTACTGTAACTTCAGAATACTGAATTAGTCAGCAGATTTAGGAGATTGTCCCCAAATCATTAAATCAGTAAGTGATATTGTATTAGTTTTATGCAAAACAAACCTATGTTCTCAGATTACAGTCAAAACAACTCATTAAGTGTCCCCTCCTTACAACTACATTGTAGAAGTGAAAAGTTGTCAGTAGTGAACTCAAACACAGAAATCTTGCTAGAGCAGTTTTAATTGAGTGTCAAACGTAATTAATACATTAAAAATATGTAAGTGATTGCTTATTACAAGTAATTGGTTTTGCATTTTGCTAATAGGTCTCCTATTGGCTATGACATTAACTGTTTTGTAATACATTGTAATAATCAGCCAATCAAGTTCTAACTACAATGTATATAAAACTTTAAGCCAAACATTCTTATTTTGCATGCATGGTTGCCATCACATATATAATGCAGTCAGTTAAATTTTAATTTTAGCGAGAGTTACCACAATTGCGTTTATTTTTGCTTGTGATTGGTTCAAGTAAAACCAATCACATTTACTTTTACTTAATTTTTAGTTTATACTTCAGTTCATGATTGGCTCATTGTACTTTTACTTGCTCCTGTGATTGGATCTGTAAGAATTATTATACTTATAAATAATTGGTCTAGGTTTTACAACTTACACTCGATTGAAAACCATTAACTTTGACTAAAACAATCAAAATTGGGTTCATTTTACAGTGAGATAACTTTTTGGTCCATTATTTGGATGTGAAACTACACACAAACAAACGTCAATGATTCAACTAAATGAGAGGCCTTTCAGTTGGTTACTATGCGCAGATGACCTAGTTATATTTTCTAAGTCGGCGCAAAAGGGCCGCTGCAAAAGCTACCTTCAGAAACTAGAGGAATTTCGCGAAACATCAGATCTTCATGTAAATCTTGACAAAACAAAAGTAATGATCTTTAACAACTGTGGAAAAACTATGAACGATTACGCTTTTCAATCATCGCCAACTATTCCGGTCATGACTAGTCTGCTGTACGTCAGCGGTTTTCCCTGTGAATACACTTATTTTTCAAATACCGGAGGCTTGACACTGTCAATACTCATGTGATACTTAAAATCTTTCAAAGTTGTAAATATTAAGAATGTTTGGAAAAATAGTGATTTTACGCTCCTGAGCGAGATGAAAATCACGCGGTTATTTTAGTTTTCGCGCGAAAATTTTACCGAAAGTGAAATATTCGCAAGTTTAACTGCTGACCAAATCTACCGTTTTTACAGCTATCCCACACTTAACTGCATGCTTGGATAACTGAGTTTTCGGTGTAAAGTTTGATATCAAATATGTGAACCCTTCGACGATTCTCATCGATTCATAAACCTGAAGCATACAACTACGAATGGAGCATCGTGTTGGATTTTAGTTGGATTTGTAGCGACTTTACGGGACAACGGAAACTGAAGGAAATATTAATGGTCCGAATGTATAATTTCGGATGACGAACGAGAACCGGGTATTGTTTGTGTATCAGTCCAGTCCGGCCGGCAAATTCAGGAGTAATCGATATTGGGAAAGAGATATGAACTTGCCGTCAACTTTGGGTTTCGCATGTTTTTGCTTGTCCATACAACGGATAGAGTAGCAACTTTCTTCGTAATGGTAACAATACGATTTTTTACCTGGTGAAGGACGACTGTTGTTGTAATATATGTTTAATTCGCTCCCCGCTCAACCGAACATAAAACATTCAATTAAAACTATCATGCATAACTTCAATATACACGATGACAAGCTGTAATCTAGAGCAAATTGTCCATTATGCGCTCACGAACAGTAATTTGACAATAACTGGCTACTTACAACTCTATAATAGACAGTAATACAGCAAAGACGTGATGTATCTTGTAAATTACAAAAATAACTACTTGGGAAACTCAATAACTCTTACAATACTAAAATAGCGTTTTACAAGTGTAATATTCCACAAAACCTATATGTGCTACAATGATTTGTGAACACTCGTAAATTATAACTAGAAACCATATATATAGCAACTTATGATCATGCATTGGGTATTTAATTTGAATATGAGTAGTGGGAGAGGGATGGAATTACCCCCCTTTTTAAGGCGCTATGCTAATTTTTAAGGCGCGCTCATTAATTCAGGTGACGTCACAGTCCCATTGTCTTAGGTCATGCATAAATCAATTAGGGCGTACGCCCTTTTTTAAGGCGCTATGCTAATTTTTAAGGCGCGCTCATGAATAAAGTGCGGTAAAGTGCGGCGGTCTCATGAATAAAGTGGAATCTCATTAACTCAGAGGATTATCTAATATTTCTGTGAATGAGGTCATCGATCTATTCGGGCATGTTTGGGCAAAGCTTGAGTGGCTATAAAACCAGAACCTCTATCTCCGAGTCAGTACAACCCAAAGTATAAAACCAGAAAACGCCAACTACAAGATGGCAAGGAAACCTATATAAGAAGACACTATTTGCATCGATGAAGTTGAAGTTGTCGAAAGAAACAGAGCATTTCACAGGATATCAAGTACAATACATTTGGTGTATGCTGCACTCTGTGAAAAAACAATCTATGCCGAGAAAGAAAGACAATGTGAAACAAATCACCCAAGCCAAAGACAGCACGATTGCTTGATGTTATCCGAAGAGGAAGCGTGGAATTTGTTCTACAACAATGCAAAAGACGAAGTCAAACCAGAGAGAGTGTGGGAGATTGTGAACGCTGTTTGCTACATGTTGAACATTGAAATTCATCGCTCATGGAAAGTTTACCTATCTGAACTTTACAAGTTACCCTGGACCACAGTGTATCTCTTACATCTTCAGTTCAGTAACAACGGATCTTCTATCATTGATCAAGTGCTTGAAGTAGTGAGACGTGAAATACATCCACTGAATGACATTGAACAACACGGCCTAGCCTCAAGATATTCTGTGTCTGTTCCAGAACAATTTTTTAGAAAAGATGAAGAGTTTATGGAGATTGATTGACTTTGTAATTACTTTAACTTTTAAATCAATAAAGTTCACTTGTTTTGATTGAACAGGTTTGGGCAAATCTTCGTTATGAATAACAATACACTATTGTTTTGGTAATCTGCTCTATAGTAACCAAACGATATTTTTTTATATATTATTCACAACTCACTCGTAACGTAATTCTGAGATCAGAATATTTATAAACATTTACTAATAACAGTAAATCCACTGTGACTCATAAGATCAACTCTGCTATTGTTCTTAAGGATTAGCGATAACTGAAGGGCCTATTGTTTTGAGGAAAACACTTGAGATGCAAACTGAACTATAATTACCATGCATACGAATAAAAACAAACCAGATAAATTAAACAAAATTTATTCAATCTCAAAAACACCAATTTACAGTTCGTTTTCCTTATCGTCGCGGAGTTGATAACTTTCTTATTTCTCAGTTCTTGGGTTGATATAATGTACCGTGTTACAAGATTACACTGATTTATGTTTCATTGATTTTTTCTTGTTGACAAATGCTGCTTACTGATTGCTTATATTAAAACGATGACAAGAGGAAGTTATTTTTTAAGACATTTATTAATAGAAATCGACTTAATAAAACTTATTTTTAAAAGGTACAAATGTATTGTTCATCACGGGAACACTCTGTTCCGGAATAGGTTGTTTTTGGAATTGTTTATTCAACAAGAATTTTCGGTGGTGAATTGCAGCCTCGATCGCTTCTCGCCATCCATAATCTTCCATGTTCATCAAGTTTTGCTTTGTTTCCAAGATTTTTCGGAAATCAGGATCTTTTCTTAAGCTGTGAATCCATTTCATATCTTCGAACAACACTTCTCTTAGGTCTTTTCTATAGGTAGGAACCAAAGCGTTACTGGCTTTGATTTCAGCAACTTCATGACTATCCCCATCGTGTTCATACTTTTGAACCAACGCTTCCCAATCTTCCTGGTGCCGTTCTTTAGCTTCGTTTCGAATTCTTTCCCAAACATCCTCTTCTCCATCATAACTATCATCAGTGGAGTCCGTGCTCTCCTGAGAATCAGAGCTTTGATAAGAATCTTCAGTCATTTCATCATCTGAGTTGGAACGATTAGCAGCCATCGTTTATATCTTTACTCTTCAAGGATCGGGAGTATAATATCAGACCCTTAAAAGTTTCCAACTTTATAGAAAACAAATTGGTGTGGTCACTAAGTTGAACAAATGTCGATTAGCTAATTTAGCTAAGGTCTCTCAGTTAGACCAATATTATAAGCAGGATTCCTAACCAACATATTTTCCATTATCAACAACTGGATTTACATTCCTCGACAAAAACTTTCTTTTTTGAAGTTTCGCTTCTTGTAAATATGGTTTACGTTCTTGAGTTGATAATCTATGGACTTGTGCCAAGTGGTTGGATAATTTAACAAGATACTTTGATCCACAATTAGGTACAGGGCAGTTTTTCAAAGTCCGATTTTCCATGTTCACTCGTTGAAAGTTAGTATCAAATAGCACAAATCTACTTGATCGTCCCTTTTATCTCCTTTCATCCCTTTTGTCGCCTTTAGTCCCTCTTTTTTTCGTTTTGAAATTTAAAAAAAAGAGGGATAAAAAAAGAAAAAAGCGGGACTAGAGGCGACAAAAGGGATGAAAAGGATGGACGGAGATAACTATATACGAACGTGGACACGTCTCTTGTCAGTAAACCCTTTCATCCCTTCTGTCGCCTTTCGTCCCGCTTTTTTTTCGTTTTGAAATTAAAAAAAAACAGGGATAAAAAAAGAAAAAAGCGGGACGAGAGGCGACAAAAGGGATGAAAAAGGATGAACGGAGATAACTATATACGAATGTGAACACGTCTCTTGTCAGTAAACCCTTTCATCCCTTTTGTCGCCTCTTGTCCCGCTTTTTTTTTTTTTCGTTTTATCCCTCTTTTTTTCAATTTCAAAACGAAAAAAGGCGGGACAAGAGGCGACAAAAGGAATGAAAGGGCCTACTGACAAGAGACGTGTCCACATTCGGATATAGCTATCTCCGTTCATCCTTTTCATCCCTTTTGTCGCCTCTTGTCTCGCCTTTTTCTTTTTTTAAACTCTTTTTTTTTTTATTATTTCAAAACGGAAAAAAGCGGGACAAAAGGCGACAAAAGAAATGAAAGGGTTTACTGACAAGAGACGTGTCCACGTTCGTATATAGATATCTCCGTTCATCCTTTTCATCCCTTTTGTCGCCTCTCGTTCCGCTTTTTTCTTTTTTTATCCCTGTTTTTTTTATTTCAAAACGAAAAAAAAAGCGGGACGAAAGGCGACAAAAGGGATGAAAGGGTTTACTGACATGAGACGTGTCCACGTTCGTATATAGTTATCTCCGTTCATCCTTTTCATCCCTTTTGTCGCCTCTAGTCCCGCTTTTTCTTTTTTTATCCCTCTTTTTTTTTAATTTCAAAACGAAAAAAAAGAGGGACTAAAGGCGACAAAAGGGATGAAAGGAGATAAAAGGGACGATCAAGTAGATTTGTGCTATTTGATACTAACTTTCAACGAGTGAACATGGAAAATCGGACTTTGAAAAACAGCCCTGTACCTAATTGTGGATCAAAGTATCTTGTTAAATTATCCAACCACTTGGCACAAGTCCATAGATTATCAACTGAAGAACGTAAACCATATTTACAAGAAGCGAAACTTCAAAAAAGAAAGTTTTTGTCGAGGAATGTAAATCCAGTTGTTGATAATGGAAAATATGTTGGTTAGGAATCCTGCTTATAATATTGGTCTAACTGAGAGACCTTAGCTAAATTAGCTAATCGACATTTGTTCAACTTAGTGGCCACACCAATTTGTTTTCTATAAAGTTGGAAACTTTTAAGGGTCTGACATTATACTCCCGATCCTTGAAGAGTAAAGATATAAACGATGGCTGCTAATCGTTCCAACTCAGATGATGAAATGACTGAAGATTCTTATCAAAGCTCTGATTCTCAGGAGAGCACGGACTCCACTGATGATAGTTATGATGGAGAAGAGGATGTTTGGGAAAGAATTCGAAACGAAGCTAAAGAACGGCACCAGGAAGATTGGGAAGCGTTGGTTCAAAAGTATGAACACGATGGGGATAGTCATGAAGTTGCTGAAATCAAAGCCAGTAACGCTTTGGTTCCTACCTATAGAAAAGACCGAAGAGAAGTGTTGTTCGAAGATATGAAATGGATTCACAGCTTAAGAAAAGATCCTGATTTCCGAAAAATCTTGGAAACAAAGCAAAACTTGATGAACATGGAAGATTATGGATGGCGAGAAGCGATCGAGGCTGCAATTCACCACCGAAAATTCGTGTTGAATAAACAATTCCAAAAACAACCTATTCCGGAACAGAGTGTTCCCGTGATGAACAATACATTTGTACCTTTTAAAAATAAGTTTTATTAAGTCGATTTCTATTAATAAATGTCTTAAAAAATAACTTCCTCTTGTCATCGTTTTAATATAAGCAATCAGTAAGCAGCATTTGTCAACAAGAAAAAATCAATGAAACATAAATCAGTGTAATCTTTTAACACGGTACATTATATCAACCCAAGAACTGAGAAATAAGAAAGTTATCAACTCCGCGACGATAAGGAAAACGAACTGTAAATTGGTGTTTTTGAGATTGAATAAATTTTGTTTAATTTATCTGGTTTGTTTTTATTCGTATGCATGGTAATTATAGTTCAGTTTGCATCTCAAGTGTTTTCCTCAAAACAATAGGCCCTTCAGTTATCGCTAATCCTTAAGAACAATAGCAGAGTTGATCTTATGAGTCACAGTGGATTTACTGTTATTAGTAAATGTTTATAAATATTCTGATCTCAGAATTACGTTACGAGTGAGTTGTGAATAATATATAAAAAAATATCGTTTGGTTACTATAGAGCAGATTACCAAAACAATAGTGTATTGTTATTCATAACGAAGATTTGCCCAAACCTGTTCAATCAAAACAAGTGAACTTTATTGATTTAAAAGTTAAAGTAATTACAAAGTCAATCAATCTCCATAAACTCTTCATCTTTTCTAAAAAATTGTTCTGGAACAGACACAGAATATCTTGAGGCTAGGCCGTGTTGTTCAATGTCATTCAGTGGATGTATTTCACGTCTCACTACTTCAAGCACTTGATCAATGATAGAAGATCCGTTGTTACTGAACTGAAGATGTAAGAGATACACTGTGGTCCAGGGTAACTTGTAAAGTTCAGATAGGTAAACTTTCCATGAGCGATGAATTTCAATGTTCAACATGTAGCAAACAGCGTTCACAATCTCCCACACTCTCTCTGGTTTGACTTCGTCTTTTGCATTGTTGTAGAACAAATTCCACGCTTCCTCTTCGGATAACATCAAGCAATCGTGCTGTCTTTGGCGATTTGTTTCACATTGTCTTTCTTTCTCGGCATAGATTGGTTTTTCACAGAGTGCAGCATACACCAAATGTATTGTACTTGATATCCTGTGAAATGCTCTGTTTCTTTCGACAACTTCAACTTCATCGATGCAAATAGTGTCTTCTGATATAGGTTTCCTTGCCATCTTGTAGTTGGCGTTTTCTGGTTTTATACTTTGGGTTGTACTGACTCGAAGATAGAGGTTATGGTTTTATAGCCGATCAAGCTTTGCCCAAACATGCCCGAATAGATCGATGACCTCATTCACAGAAATAATAGATAATCCTCTGAGTTAATGAGATTCCACTTTATTCATGAGACCGCCGCACTTTACCGCACTTTATTCATGAGCGCGCCTTAAAAATTAGCATAGCGCCTTAAAAAAGGGCGTACGCCCTAATTGATTTATGCATGACCTACGACAATAGGACTGTGACGTCACCTGAATTAATGAGCGCGCCTTAAAAATTAGCATAGCGCCTTAAAAAGGGGGGTAATTCCATCCCTCTCCCACTATTAATATGTAGTTATGATATTGAATCATGTTTGCCGCATAGCACTAGCAAGTGTAAAGAATGTAATATATAAAGTGGTAAGCTGTAGTGCTAAGTGTGCACGCCCTACGAGGGAAAGAGAAACAATCTCTGACCCAAGTGGGACTCGAACCCAACGACCTCCAGGTTGTGGCTACTGTTTTATTAAACACTTCAATAATATGAGCACCACTTGGCGAAACACAAAAGTACGACAATTACAAGGATCAATAACGGTTCATACACGCGAGAGATCATGACTGATTCGACTTAGCTTGTGTCCACAAGTTCCTTGGTCGCTATTATAATGCATTCAGTCTCAATCCTAACCTCACGATTCCTAAAGGAAAATTACACGAAAAGCTTAAACATAGTTCTAATATAGCTCTAATATGAATTGTACTCACGAAAAGCGTTGAGATCCTAGGTCTAAAAACAAACGGGGAAAACGCTTCCAACACGCTACACGGCCTCGTGTCTCCCCAGAATCCTGTCTCTCAATCGAAAACTAATCGATAATTTATCGTTACGAAAATACGCCGACGCAGCGGCGAAGGACGAATAAAACAACAAAGCTAAACATTTGTCCTCAACATTCCCGGCCCCAAAACGGTGGACCACGGGAAACAGTTTTCTCTTGCAGAACCTTGACAATGGGATAAATGTTTGTTAAACGTAAACTATACAATGTGTCCATTGTATGTTCCTAAGCACAGTTCACTTGCGGCTCTTCAGCATAGTCCACTTCTAGGAAGCACAGCTTGTCAATAGGTCTCAACAGCACTGTCGACCTTGTCTTGACCTTAACCTGGCGAACGCACCCATCGCTTCCAGGGAGAACCTCAAGGACACGCCCAAGGGGCCACGAACATCTCGGCTCGGTGTCATTCACCACCAGCACAATATCTCCCACGGATAGGTTTCTTCGAAGTTGATGCCACTTTGGCCTAGCTTGCAAGGACGGCAAATACTCTTTGACCCATCGACACCAAAAAACATCAGCAGGATACTGAACCTGCTTCCAGCGTCTACGGCAGTAAACGTCCTCCTTCTTGAAGATTCCTGGTGGAAGTGCTGGACCAGCATGAAGTAGTAGAAGATGGTTTGGAGTCAGGGCCTCCACGTCGTTGGTATCGTTTGAAACCTTCGTCAAAGGTCTTCCATTCATTACAGCCTCCACCTCGCACATTAATGTGGCTAATCCTTCGTCATCTAAGACTTGCTGCTTCAGGAGTGCATTCAAGACCTTGCGAGCAGTTCTAATTGCTCTCTCCCATACTCCTCCCATGTGTGACGCTGCCGGAGGATTGAATGTCCAGCGCACTTCACGTTGGAGAAGATATTCATGAATCTCGTTCTGGTTCCATTCGGCGATCGCTTGTCGTAGTTCTTTCTCGCCACTAGTGAAGTTCCCACCATTGTCTGATCTCATTTCCTCTGGCTGACCTCGTCTAGCTATGAATCGTCTCAGCGCATTGATGAATGAACTGGTGTCCATGCTGTGGATTACTTCAATGTGGACTGCTCGAATCGTCAAGCAGGTAAACAGCACTCCGTACCTCTTCACTAAGCTTCGACCCCGCTTAATCTGAAAGGGTCCAAAACAATCGACTCCCACAAAGGTGAAAGGCGGCTTGTCTGGCGTCACACGATCAGCCGGCAAATCCACCATCTTCTGTTGGCCTGGTTTTTGCTGTCTTCTTCTGCAATTGAAACAGCACTTCAGGTTTCGGCGAACACCGACTCTCGCTTTGAGGATCCAAAATCTCTCACGTAACTGTGCCAATACATACTCTTGTCCACAGTGTCCAGATTCATGATGGTAATGTCTAACAATCAAGTCCACGACGTGGTGTCGCTTAGGAAGGATGACTGGATGCTTTGCGTCGTCTTCAAGCGGTGCACGCTTCAGCCTTCCACCAACTCTCAGTAGACCGTCAATTAGAACAGGGTCCAAACTGCAAATGCGACTCGATTTCTTCACAGATTGCTGCCTTGCAGATTTGCAATCAGCGTCAGTCTTCGCATTTTCCAAGTCTTCAACTTCAATTTTGAAGGACTGGTGTTGGACGTGCTTCAGTATGCAGTGCTCTGCATTCCTTATCTCTTCTAGCTTGATCATTCCTGTGGGTGTCAGCTGCACCTTATTGCTTGCACGATTCCGCCGTACTTTAGCCAGAAGCCATGACTTGTACCTAAGTATCCACGCTACAGCTTTTTTCAGCTTGTTCCAAGAGGAATATCGGAGCATGAACCTTTCCATGATGTTCGGCGCTTCCTCGATAACTGCAACGTGAACTCTTGCTTCTTGCTTGATGTCCGGATCATCAGGCAACAATTCTCCCAAGGCATCAGGTCGTTTGGGCCAATATTCTTCGTCAAGCCACAGGAATTCTGGACCCTTGAGCCATCTCTCATTCGTCAGCAATGCATCGGCAGATAGTCCCCGGGAAGCGTCATCGGCCGGGTTCTGTTTGGTGTCTACATGCTTCCATTTGTCCGGCGACGAACCGTCATGGATAATGCCAAGTCTGTTCGCGACGAAGGTGTGGAAACGTTTGCTGTCGTTCTCTATATAACGGAGTACCGCAGTGCTATCCGTCCAGAAGAATGAGTCGTCAATATGCATATCGAGCTCCCTGCGACACATCTTGTCGAGCCTAACTGCTACTGTCGCTGCAGAGAGTTCAAGTCGAGGTATGGTCATCTGCTTCAGAGGAGCCATGTGAGACTTCCCTATGACAATAGAGCAATGAATCCGTCCCTCTACGTTTATCATCCTGAGATAGGTCACGGCACCATAGCCGAGTTCCGATGCGTCAGCAAAGTGATGCAGCTGCGCATTTACTACTTCTCCAAAATCGGATGGCTTGTAACACCGCTCGATGGTGAGTCCTTCCAACTTCTTCAAGTCGACCAGCCAGTGATTCCACCTGTTCAGGTATTCGTCGGGAATATCATCATCATCCCAACCAAGCTTGCTTCTGCATAACTCTTGAAGGAACACCTTAGCGGGTAGGATGAATGGTGAAGCAAAGCCTAGAGGGTCGTAGACCGAAGAAACGATACTCAATAGCCCTCTCCGCGTTGCAGGTTTGTCCTTGATCCCGATATTGAACGTGAATTTGTCACTTTCGACGTTCCAGCGAACACCGAGTGCTCTTTCCGTTGGCAACGCATCAGCATCGAGATCGAGATCTTTGACTCCCTTGGCTCGCTCTGACACCGGAATGGTTTCTAATACCTTGCGGCTATTGCTCACCCACTTTGTGAGATGGAAGCCACCACGAGCCAACAGCTGTGAGAGTTGATCGACTAACTTGACTGCATCCTCTTCAGTCTTTACTGATTTTAGGCAGTCGTCGACGTAAAAATTGTTCTTCACTGTTTCAACCGTCCCTTTATCGAAATAGCAACTATTATCTTCAGCCGTTGTCAGCAAGCCGAAATTAGCACAACTAGGCGACCATATTCCACCAAACAAATGTGCCACCATTTGGTACTCTTCCGGCTGACGATTTAGGTCATTATCCGGGAACCACAGAAAGCGCAGGGCATCAGCATCCTCAGGATTGACTCTGACTTGATGGTACATAGATTCCACGTCGGACATTAAAGCGATTGGTTCTTCTCTAAATCTAATTAAAACACCGACAAGCTTGTTGGTGAGATCAGGGTACCGTAATACTCGGTCGTTCAATGAAGAGCCTCGATACTTAGCGGCGCAATCAAACACTACTCTTAGCTTCTCCGGTTTTTGCGGATGCATCACAGCATGATGCGGTAGATACCAAACTTTGCCGTCATCTCGCTTCGCGTTTTCGTCAGGTACCTTTCTTGCGTAGCCCTTGTCAATGAGATCACCGATTGTGTTGGCATACTTTCGCTGCATTTCTGAGTTGTTGCTTAGCTTCTTCTTCAGCAGTCTTAAGCGGTGTTCTGCTAACGGTTTATTCTTTGGTAAACCGGGTGGATCGTCGACCCATGGGATTGCAATCTCGTAATGTCCATTTCTCAAACGGACGGACTCTTCGTATATCCTCTGTGCTCGTTGCTCTATACGAGACATTGCAGTTTCGTTATCGGATATTGATTCGCTAAACTCCAGGTTCATGTATTTGCTAAACTCCTCTGTCAACACATCGTCAGTGCGTACAAAGTTCACATGAGTACTACGAGATCTTCCATATCTACCGAGTGGTCCATTGAGGGTCCAACCGAACTTCGTCCTAGCTGCATATGGTCCACCGGCGGCTTGATTCCGTATCTCGTCTGGCTCCCAGGCTGCTGCAACATCTTGTCCAATCAAAAGTTCAACACCTCCAGGGATTCGTTCAGGAAGCTTGATACCTCGAAGGTGAGGCCACCTGTCTGCGTCTTCTTGCATGGCTATTCCATCTTGCGCAATGTACAGGGAGTGCTTAGATAACACCTCAGACAGCTCAATCATTACTTCTTCGTCTATATCCATGATCTCGAGGCTGACCTACGATGACATAGTTAGACTGTTTTCTTTCTCAATTGTTGTTAAGGATACGCGAACTCGCGACCCCTCGGCACCAAGTTCATTCATGAGTTTCTCGGAGCACCATGTGGAAGTGGATCCACTGTCAAGTAAGGCGTAGGTCTTCAAGATCTTTTTCTTGCCTCTAGCCTTAACCTTGACTGGAACAATTGGCATCGCCTTGCACTCGTACCCGGCCCCGGTCTTATCTCTTTTACTGAAGACTCCGACAAATCCGTTCTGAGCTCTAACAGTGGCTTCTTCGCGATTCGCACCTGAGCTTGAGTCAGCACGCGTGTCATTCCGTTGTTCCTGGGTTTTCCGCATTCTTTCAAAGGTTGCAGACAGTGCCTGATGAAGGCATTCAAGATGCTTACGGTTCAACTGACAATTCGAAGACTTGCAACCCTTGGGACCCTTACATCCGCCAGCAAAATGGGTAGAAGAAAGACAATTTTCGCACAGCTTTCTTTCGCGCACAAAGCCAAGCTTCTCAACACTGTTCTTAGCTTTGAAATCTGCACAGTCCTCTAATCTGTGATGACGCTCACATAAGAAGCACTTTAACTTAGTGACGCCGTTGGCATTTGTAGGAGAAGAAACGGAAGAATCCGCTGCAGGAATGTTTTCCTTACTGGGCGTGTGGCTCGTTTTGATACTAAAGTTATGCCTTCGCGATGTCACTGAAGGGCTTGATCCCTTCTTGGCCTTTCCCTTCATCTTATCTTCGTTGTCTGCGTACGGATCCATGATGCTGCCGAACACTGGATCATTCTTTTCTTTTGCGACACCTCTGATCAGTTTTCTCATGTCTTCAATGTTTGGATCTCTACCTTCGTTGCGTATCTTTTGAACCTTCGTTTGCCATTTTGACTTCACGAATCCGGGAACTCTAGCTATTATCCGCACTAATCTGTCCTCATTGTTAACCTGGTTCAATCTCCCGGCAACCCTTAGCGTCGTCTTGCAATTCTCTAAGTCATCAGCCAGGTCGTGCAAGGCCTCGCGATCGCTACTCTTAATGACTGGGCCTTCTGATACCTTACAAATCCAAGCATTTGTCACCACGTAAGCGTCACCAAATCTCTCACTCAACAACCTCTTAGCCTTCAAATATCCCTCTTCGGCATTCATCATAGCACAGCTCTTGATGACTTCCTTTGCCTTTCCAGTGCACAGCTGGATAAGGAGCTGCAACCTTTCACAACTATTCTCCGTATAACCTTCTACGTTTGTCTCAAACGTTTTCATAAATATGAGAAAGTTCAGTGGATTTCCGTCGAAGCTCATAATCTCTGCTTTAGGTAGCCGCTGAGCTTTAAGCTGTCTTTCAACTTGTTCTTTGACCCTTTGAATCGACTTTAAAACCTCCGGACTCTCTTCTTTCGGCAACATCTCTGAATGAGCGGCATCTCCCTTATTTTGATCCTGACTCCAAGTCGGTGCATTGGGATTTAGAGAAGTGGAACTATCGCACGGCTGTCTGACCATCGGTATCTTAGACTGCACATGCGTAGCCGTCGAGGGGAAATTCCAGGGGTTCGGTGATACTTTTGGAGCTGTGGTTGTCACAACAGTAGTGGGTGAACTAGCACTCGGGAGCTGCATGTTCCAAAGTGTTGTTGCTGGCGCCAGCACTGACGCTTCTCTCTTATGAACTAAACTCGCAACACTATTTACCAAACTTTCTCGCTCACTGTATTCAAGTTCCTCGTAGATGCGTTCCTAAGCCTGTGCCTTAGCTATTTCCGTTTTCAGCTTTCACGTCGGGCATAAAGTACGTCAAAATCGGCATCAGTGAGCGTGGACAAATAATTAAAATTAAAACCATTTCTTTACTTATAGTCTCAATTTGAAGAAATGTTGGTGACTTGTTAACAAAATGAAACTACAAATTTTAGGTGTTTCATGTTAGTATGATGACGTTGTTGTGACGTCATGAGTGATGCCTCCTTTTTTGGTAAAATTCCCCCTTTAATAGATGTTACAAACAGACTACACCATCAAAGGGCCTTCATGACACACATTCCTTTGGCGCAAATTTTAACGTCCTACGACTATTATAGCAAAAGTTATAGAGGAATGACTGTTGCTATGACGTCATATTTAGTGACGTCAGGTGTCATACCTAAATAAGGCTGCCTATTGTTAAAAAATCAAGAAAAGAAAATAATGTGGGTTTTGAGTGCCAGACTAGCGCATTTCATCACTAAAACACGAAAATCACTCAAAGGATTGTTGAAAATATGACTTCAATTTTAAGCCGGTTATGGACAAAAAATCAAAATTCAAAAAACATACGATTTTAGCCACCAACGTGTTTTATGATTGGACAAAATGTCATGCAACAATATTTACAACTCTAAAAATTGAATGAAGCGATGTTTTTATAAATGCTTTTGTGGTGTTTATTTCCCGCCAAATTTTGGCGGGAAAAAGGACAAAATTCAAACTTTCATAACTTTTGATTTCCTTAACCAATCGACATCGGGTTTTCGATTCCTTCATTCTCATCACGAGTAGATTGTAACAATATACGACATTTCGTTTTTAGAGATAATGAACAGTTGCAAGAAACGTATTACAAATGGATAAATGACGTCATTGTGACGTCACGATGGTAGTAACAAAGCTTAAAAAATCAGGTTATATTCCTTTTGTGATTCTACATCCTTCTACCAAAATTCAATCGTCTCCATTGAAAACTTTTTAAAATATCGAACTGATGCCGTTTTTATGGTCGTTTGTGCCCACCGTGTTTAGCCGAACTTCTTCTTGTTCCAGTTGAAGCTTTTGTCGCGCCAATGCTAGCTGTTCTGTTAGCGTAGCAGCTTCCACCTCAAGCGAAGCTCTTTTAACCGCGACTTTAACACCGGCGTCAGCAACTGAAGTATGCTTACTTGATCCACTGCCCTTCGACCTTGTACTGATACTCGAACCTACTCTCGACCCAATCCTTCTCTTCGAACTGGTCTGAAAACTAAGTTGACTGACCGAATCTGACGGCATCACATTGTTTACGTGTAATTCCGGGTTTTCTCTCAACCATAACTTGATTTTCTCGTTTAAATCTGAAAACTTCTTATTTACGCCTTCAAAATAACCACGAGAATCTCTTTTCTCTTCCTTGCAACTCAATAACCCGTGATAAGCTTCATGCACTTGTCTAAACTTCATCATTGCATTTCTCAGTTCTCCCTCTTTTTGTCTGATGTTAATAACGTTTTCACTTTCTTCCATTAACTGTCTTATTTCATTCATATTTCTCGTCAGAGCCGCCTTCACTCCCCTTCTACTCTTCTTTATTCTGTGGATTTCTTCGCGCAGTATGTCATCGTAGCTCGTCGTGGCGCTTCGGCCAGTCCGACGCGAGCTCGAATTGCATTCGGCGGGCGAGTTTTCCATGAAGGTTGTTCAAGGTCACCTTAACCTCGACAACTCCCGGCAATATTATGAAACGCTTTTCGAACGAATGTGGCTACTGTTTTATTAAACACTTCAATAATATGAGCACCACTTGGCGAAACACAAAATTACGACAATTACAAGGATCAATAACGGTTCATACACGCGAGAGATCAAGACTGATTCGACTTAGCTTGTGTCCACAAGTTCCTTGGTCGCTATTACAATGCATTCAGTCTCAATCCTAACCTCACGGTTCCTAAAGGAAAATTACACGAAAAGTTAAGCTTAAACATAGTTCTAATATAGCTCTAATATGAATTGTACTCACGAAAAGCGTTGAGAGCCTAGGTCTAAAAACAAACGGGGAAAACGCTTCCAACACGCTACACGGCCTCGTGTCTCCCCAGAATCCTGTCTCTCAATCGAAAACTAATCGATAATTTATCGTTACGAAAATACGCCGACGCAGCGGCGAAGGACGAATAAAACAACAAAGCTAAACATTTGTCCTCAACACAGGTTACATGTCTGGCGCTCTACCAACTGAGCTATCAAGTCAGATGAGAGCAATCGTGGGTATTGCTGGGTATTGCATGGGTATTGCGTGGGTATTGCTACAGCTTACCACTTTATATATTACATTCTTTACACTTGCTAGTGCTACGCGGCAAACATGATTCAATATCATAACTACATATACATATATAAACGCCGTGACCCCATATAACGCACCAATACCCACGATTGCTCTCATCTAACTTGATAGCTCAGTTGGTAGAGCGCGAGACATGTAACCTGGAGGTCGTTGGGTTCGAGTCCCACTTGGATCAGAGATTTTTTCTCTTTCCGTCGTAGGGCGTGCACACTTAGCACTACAGCTTACCACTTTATATATTACATTCTTTACACTTGCTAGTGCTACGTGGCAAACATGATTCAATATCATAACTACATATACATATATAATCGCCGTGACCCCATATAACGCACCAATACCCACGATTGCTCTCATCTGACTTGATAGCTCAGTTGGTAGAGCGCCAGACATGTAACCTGGAGGTCGTTGGGTTCGAGTCCCACTTGGGTCAGAGATTTTTTCTCTTTCCCTCGTAGGGCGTGCACACTTAGCACTACAGCTTACCACTTTATATATTACATTCTTTACACTTGCTAGTGTTACGCGGCAAACATGATTCAATATCATAACTACATATACATATATAATCGCCGTGACCCCATATAACGCACCAATACCCACGATTGCTCTCATCTGACTTGATAGCTCAGTTGGTAGAGCGCCAGACATGTAAACTGGAGGTCGTTGGGTTCGAGTCCCACTTGGGTCAGAGATTTTTTCTCTTTCCCTCGTAGGGCGTGCACACTTAGCACTACAGCTTACCACTTTATATATTACATTATTTAATTTGAAGACGAGCGGCGGACGTAGGACTCGGATGACTGTTCATTACGTAACTCCGACTATATAGTACTGTCCCACTAATGACGTATTGTATCTAAATATCGGTCTTAGTACTTTGAACAACAATCTTCATAAAATATTCCTCAAAAAGAAAATCATACCTGCGCAAATAAACTAGTTCGTTGAAGCGAAAAAAGCCAGCATATCCTAAAACACATAGAAGCACCACAAATCAGATAAATGAGCAGCAGGTGAACCAAAGCGTGATACTAGACGCTGAAAACATCTGAATATAACTTCAGGAGTACTGAACTGGTTCCTTCTTTTTAACCGGAACGCTAAGAACCCTTTTAGCTGCTTCTAATAAAGAAAGAACAACTAGCGAACTCAGTACGAGGGTCATTGTGATCAGCTAATTCGTGAAACCATTTCAGCCCATAATGACTTCCTCAATAATACTGATGTTAAAGATTCCTGGATTAAACTAAGAAAAAATATAGAAACATATACGCTAGAAGCAGGAAAGATAGTAATTTCCTTGAATTGCGAATTAAGCCCACTTTCAGTCCCAAGCGTTGAAACCCCTCTCATACTTCTTAGTGCATGGTATTGGCAGCCTTGCTCTTAAGGACTTCGGAAAGGTCTCTGGCCAATGACTGCATGGAGGCCGAAGATCTTGTACATAACGGAAAATGGGTCACGAAGCATTTCTAACGACACCTGTAAGAAACATAATAGTAACCAATACGAAAAAGACACTAAAACGGTACATACCATTCGGATATACCGATATTTATAAACCGGCATCCCCACCTTACATGGGTATAACAATGCCACTCGGCAGGAAAAACAAATATCTTCCGGTCTTGCTCTGTTGTATGTCCTAAGGTGGCAAGAGGTGGAATTGGGCAGAGTAGGAAGTGGAGGCAGATCTAGAGTAGGCTGATCAGATGCTGTTTGGTGGACTTGCCATTCTGTTGTTGGCGTTGGTTCTTTTTGCGAATCGCTGTCTGTTCTGCTCTGCTAATGCATTTCTCATTCTCGGAGTTACTAACTTGTTCGTCCGACAGATATTCGTTGACCAGATCCCAGCCAGCTACGGATTTGTCGGCTACTGATAAGCTTGTCCCGGTTTTTTTTTTATATCAAGTACTAGTTCGAGGCCTTCCAAGCAAGTTTTGACCGTATCAAATTTTCTCTTACCCAAGGCTTGCGAAGCTAATTTAACTGCTTTGTCGGAAAGACCAGAGTTAAACTTGAACTGTTTCTTATTACCTTCGTATTTAACTACGAGGCTTCGGATTTTTCTCTCAGCTTTTTGGCAATGGAGTCAGTGTTAGACAATGAATCCTCCTGTGTCACGCTTTAACACGTTCAACTTCTTATCGCAGTTGTACTTGAACAGGGCAAATGGTGAAAGGTCTTGAAACTAAATCAGAGGATATACGTCCAAATCGGGTCCAGTAGATTTCTCAGCATCAGACATTATTTCATTTGGTATTTGGAAGACGAGCGGCGGACATATATAGGTCTCAAATGACTGTTCATTACGTAACTCCGACTATATAGTACTGTCTCACTAATGACACCAATGACGTATTGTATCTAAAACAACACGTAACACCCCAGTAGCGGGGTTACGTAACCATTATAAATACACATATCGTTAGTTTAGACAACCATCACCCAGGAATATGATTATCAATAAAAGCAGTTCAAAATCACCTAATTATCCAGCGTCAGCTTGTAATCTAGTAATTATTATACGTTCAAAAATCCTTACATAATGTTGAGAGGAGGGGTTTTTACAATTTTAGTTGCAACTTTTTTTCCCTGAAGATATCGATGAACTGTTTTGGGAAAATCTTCTTCACATAGTGACCAACAATATAAGTTATGATGCTTATCGAGTCAATAAACTTGATTGTTCGACCATTGGCTCTCGCTAACAGATAATGGGTATCCGGAGAGACATACATCATTTGTCAAATCTGAGGACATTTTAATTTTAGAGCATTTATGGTAGAAACTGCTTATGCACCGCGGAAGCACTGTCCGTGATTATTGGCGATGATAGAGGTCATAAACTAACAAATGTTAAGTCATATAAATACTTAGGCATTCAATTAAAAGTGCCTATATGGAAATTTTGCTCTCGCTGAACAAGAAATAAAAAAGGTCGCGCTAAAAGCATTATATAAATTGAGGAAAGAAATGGGTGAACATTTTAGAGAAAAAATAATATTTATCTGACCATAAAATTATTTGATGCGCTAATAACCAATATTTTACTTTACGATAGCGACTGAAGTATGGGGGTGGATTGTAAAGACAAACTAGACAAAGACCCAATTCAGTCAGTCCAAACTAAATTTTGCAAATGGCTCTTAGGCGTTAGCAAGTTGTAATTAGGGACCTTAAGCAACCACGACGGCAACGTCTAGGACGACGGCATAAAACAATAGCCTTAATTACAAAATACAATAACTGCACATGAAAATGCACGTAGTCGCCTACATTTTCACCGTTCTCTGCAAAAAAACACAACGTGAAAACCCCAAATTGTACGTTTTAAAGACAACGCGAACGTAGAAAGTAAATCAAATCATTTTTCGTTCAGCGTGATCGGAACTCTATAGTCATTATATTTTTTAAAAATCTGGTTGTGAAAAACAATTGAAGGCGAACAAGGGAAATAATAAACACCAAATTTCGGGAGAACACTTTTTCTACGTCCCATCGTCACTGCCGTCGCCGTCCTGGTTGCTTAATGTCCCTATAGACCCTATGCATAAGTCCTGGTAACTAGCATGTCAACGAGGCCAGTAGGTCCTCTGGAATGTTGAAATTGAAGCGCCCGGGGAGATTGTGAAATGCACTGAAGGAATGTTCAGTGAAACAATGCCGTTAATTTGCTATGCGCCTGGCTGGTTGTACTATAAAGAAACATTTTTCAACTAAACAATCATGTTCAACACGTTTCACACTTCCTGCTAGCATTTCAACTTCAACATTCCAGAGGACCTACTGGCCTCTTTTTCGTGTTGTGACCGCGCGAGTTATGCATAGTGTGTATTGTGTAGCAACAGTGCATGTAGAGCAGAGCTGGGGAGATTTTAATTCCTATACTTTACCAAGCAAAATGTAGAAACTTCAATTTATGGCTGAAACTGAATGACCATGAGCAAATCAAGTTATACTGTACAATATATAACGATATAAAACATAGGGAAAGCAAAGAAGTTTGGCACCAAAAAGTGCCTGCTCTATCATAAAGCTAGCGACTAACGTACAAACATCAATTCCTGATCGCAAAACCATTTTGAGTATTATAAGGCCATCCCTATTTTTTTTCCGTTTCTCATCGGTGGGGTTTTCAAAAATTGAGTCTGTCGGTCGGGTGAGGAAAAAAAAATGTAATAAAAAATACGCGGAGAGACTGGAACTAATAAGGCGCGGTTGCACAGGCGAGGTTACAAACCAACATGGACGACGAAACCATCGATGTCGTCGTCCGTATACGCTACAAACATGGAATTACAAATGCTCGCCGAAACTATTGTGTAACCTACCCTCGAGCATGAGCTTCCAGGAGCTGCTCTAGGGTTTCTTCACCCCCATCCCTCCCCCCATTGTTTTTTTTTTTTTTCTACAAAAAGCCACAAAAATGGGTCGGTCGGACGATGAGAAACGGAAAATAAAAAAGGGATGGCCTAAGCCAGAGACTAAAGGACATAGAGTACCAAACTCATTGGTTTAGTGACATAAATAACGATAAAAGAAAAGATCCCCGCCAAATTAAAGTATTATAAATGAAGGACTATCCGCAGATTCAAGTCCAACCACGGGCAGCCGAATCTCATGATTGTGTATTTTTACGCTTACAAATATCGCTTGAATAGTTCATATTTTAAATCCTTCCAAAACATATATGTTAGACAAATAAATACACGACTTCACCCTACAATGTTTCAGTTGTGGTTATTCATACCTCTGAGCTCTTCTAGGGTCGTTTCCGCTGTGTTTTTCGAACCTCTTTCTCTCATCTCCTAAGAGGGAAAGAGGTTCGAAAAAAACAGCGGAAACAACCCTAGAAGAGCTCAGAGGTATGAATAACCACAACTGAAACATTGTAGGGTGAAGTCGTGTATTTATTTGTCTAACATACATGTTTTGGAAGGATTTATAATATGAACTATTCAAGCGATATTTCTGAAGTTAGGGTATTTTGTATAGACCAGTTCGCGGTAAATTCCGATATTTTGAAAGGGGTGCAAACATGGCGAGAAATACAGACAGTGTTTGTATGGGAATCGATGGGAATCCGATGCCAAATAAAATCCGTAAAATCGAATTTCTGAAATATTCTTCAGATACAAACTTAAGATACCAGGTAAAAGATAAACATATCGAAATTTGAGGGATGTAACTGTGCTGGGAAGCGTGCAATCGTGTTTTCAGTTTTCCATACGTTGTCTGTAATTTGACTCGTTTTTTTTTTCACGATTGCACGCTTCCCAACACAGCTACATCCCTCAAATTTCGATATGTTTATCTTTTACCTGGTATCTTAAGTTTGTATCTGAAGAATATTTCAGAAATTCGATTTTACGGATTTTATTTGGCATCGGATTCCCATCGATTCCCATACAAACACTGTATTTCGCGCCATGTTTGCACCCGGCCTTTTCAAAATGTCGGAATATACCGCGAACTGGTCTATTGTTGGGAAGCCAATGCTGTGTCTCGTTTCGAGCGGTACAGGATGTAGCCTGATTTTCAGACTGTCGAGGTCGATCGGTCGTCCGCTCACTTCCTCCCACAAAATGTGCCCTATTTGTACAAATGGCGTGGAAGATGAAAGTACATTTTTTGATAAAATGTTCAGCAAACCGCAATATAAGAAAAAAACCTTTTCGACTATTTGGAGGATCAAATGAAAATCAAAATAAACAGAATGACGCCTGATGAGGTATTTTTACTAATCATAAATCCTCCAAACAAGGATAGAGCTGTGCAAAAACAAATTGCTTAATTTATCTATGAATGCGTAAAAGGAAGAAACTGAAAATGACAACTTTTTAAACATTCTGTGATTAATTTTTCTTTATTGATATATCTTGTCTTTTATGTAAACTTATTTGGGTTACTGCCAATGTACACATTAGCTCAAGGCTTCAAATAAAATCATCTGTGTCTATCACGCGATCACGCCACGCACTGAACTTCGTACTATCGGTCAGATCATTCGACTGTAAATCAGCCAGCTGTCTCGTCTCAGAGAAAATAGAATCACAAACAATTCCTAGAAATTCAAGTCTAGACAAATATCGTTTACATGTAATTTCGCAGAACCTTTCTCGATATCATGGCTGTTCTAAGGAGAAGTCGCCATTTTATGCTCAATCCTATTTGCGTAATGGTTGCAGTTATTAGGGGACTACGTACGCCGGTAGAGGTTCCGGGCTAGAGGTTCGTACAATTTCGTAGCTAACACTACCATCAATAACATAATGACTGAATTTTGACTCACAAATTGAACGTACAGTCAGGTAGCTAGTTTAACAACAAGAATAGTTTGATTTTGTGTTAGCGTAGTCCCATCCCAAACTTATTTAAGTTCCTCTTCCTGGAATCAGAACCATTAGCATGAGCTTTCCATGAAAAGTTTATCCGCAGACTCCGGATAATCATGAGCACCTCGACTGCATTTATTTACTGGTTCTATACCTATTTAACCATACTTTTACATTTCAGCAAGAGACCATCACCTGATGGTCTCTTGATTTCAGTTATGTCTAGATCCTTCAATTCCAAGCATGCCCATGCCCCCCGGGCATAGGTGATCAGCTAAGCGGCGCGGCTAACTCCTCTCATATAAATGGCCTTATTGTTGCAACCCTATTGCAGATTCAAGGCGAAATTTCCCCTTCAGATTTCAAAAAATTGGTACCCTGTTCCAGACCAAAACGGTGCGATATAGCGATTTATATACGTAATCGATATTCAGTTTATATGTCTCCTTCAATTCCAAACATGCCCATGCCCCCCGGGCATAGGTGATCAGCTAAGCGGCGCGGCTTGACTTCCTCTCGTATAAAACCCGACGTAACTAATCGATCGAAATCGATCATCGGAAAGCTAATCGATAAATCGATATTAATCGATATAATTAGCTGATTAATATCGATTACTATCGATAATCGATAAAAATCGATAGTCGCAACTTTTTAATGCCTGTTCTATCGATTATTATCGGTAATTGGTAATCCATCAAGTGTGGGGTAGATTAAAATCATTATTCGCAGTGGTAAAATCAGTCGGCCATATACACATATACCACAACTTTTATAGTGCGACAACTTCGGATAGTCCATTCAATTTCAATTTTCAATTTCAATTTATTTAGAAATACTATAAGGGAGAACGTACAGAAGAAAGGCCAAAGCCAGAGGCTTAAATGGCTTATGGTCAGTAGAGATAGTACAATATTACAAGTATTAGACAATCAGAGCTATCCCGGTTTATAGGTCCTCTCGTGACTGCACACTAAATTCCTGGGTGTTGAGCCAACACTTTTAAAGTGTTAAATTTACACTTTTTTGGTGTAAATTATAATTTACACCGAATTAGTGTAATATTACACCTATGATGTGTTAAATTTACACTTTTTTGGTGTAAAATATGATTTACACTAAATTGGTGTAAGATTACACCTATGATGGGTTAAATTTACACTTTTTTGGTGTAAAATATGATTTACACTAAATTGGTGTAAGATTACACCTCGTGATGTGTTAAATTTACACTTTTTTGGTGTAAAATATAAGTAACACCGAATTGGTGTAAGATTACACCTCATGATGTGTTAAATTTACACTTTTGTGGTGTAAAATATAAGTAACACCGAATTAGTGTAAGATTACACCTATATGATGTGTTAAATTTACACTTTTTTGGTGTAAAATATAATTTACACTAAATTGGTGTAAGATTACACCTATGATGTATTAAATTTACACTTTTTTGGTGTAGAATATAAGTAACACCGAATTGGTGTAAGATTACACCTCGTGATGTGTTAAATTTACACTTTTTTGGTGTAAAATATAAGTAACACCGAATTGGTGTAAGATTACATATATGAGTTTATACATTTACAGCTTTTTGGTGTAAAATAAATTTACACTAAATTGGCGTAAGACTATAAGCGTGTTATTACACTTACATAGTGTAATTCATACACCCTTTTAGTGTGAACCTGAGAATATTAGTTTTACTGCATTTTCGTGTAACGGTAACAGTAGCTCGTGTAAACATAAACACTTTGTTGAATAAATTCAGAGAAAATGTAGTCGCAATAAAATGCGTGCTCTGACGGGCTAAAGTGTTTTCTTATCAGAATATAAATCATGCACTAGTCTTTTTTTTTGTAAAAGGAAGTTCAATTTGCTTTCATCCAATTGGTGATCTGCGTCGGCGGGGAAGATACTACACTGGTATAATCAACTAAAAGTTGATTTAGCCCGGTATGTTAACCGCGAGTTAGCAGCTGACATTTCGAGCGCTAGCCCTTCATCACAGCAAAGGAGGGACCCATTCATTGATATGGTTATGATATGAGATGGAGTATATGCCGGGATTAGCTGGATCCTGGCCACACCAGGGGAAATTAAATTCCGTGTTCATCCGTCGGCACAAGAAGAAGGGAACGATTGCATTCTGGGATCGAATTGCGGGATGGCATTGAATTGTGGGATATGAGCGCCATTTTCATTTCAACGAGCACGACAACGGCGCTGCCTTCATAATATCTGTATAATTATGGCTTCAACCAAACGCGAACGAGTCTACAAATCTCCTGGAAGATTAGGAGACTACGAAGGTAAGAGTAATCGTTCAGTTTGTGTAGTTTGTTACGAGGGAAAAGTGAATTTCCCTCCATTTGGGTTATCACACTTCGTCCAACAGACCTTTAGCTTTGTAGATCATTCAGAAATTGAGAATCAGTGGTATTTTTGGCCGTATATTTATTCGGAAAACTCAACAAATCCATCCATGAACTTATCCAGTTTCTATAGGGCGACTCTTCTTGTGAAGAAATCGATCTACAGCTGTTGTAGATCAGAATTTTTAGCGAACGCTTTTACATTGGCAAACGCAAAGCACGCTTTCAAACGCAAATACCGCACGGCGCATGTTCAGAACTAGAATTATTGAAAATTTATTCGAAAATGCCCTTGTGATCAAGAAATATAAATCCTACAAAAAAGGAAAAGATATAGGCTAACGGTTACAATATTTGTACGTACCACAGAGTTCAGTTTGAATAGACCAGGGTAATCAGGACAAACATAACGGGAAAATAATTTATACAGTGTACTACATTGTAGTTATAGTTACATGTAGTGTTTGTATGATATATTTTGCCCTAATTGTTTCCATAACCTGACCATGATCTAAAATGCTATGATGGGAACATACTACATGAAAATATTTGTGCGTGATTTGAGTTTATAGTGTTTGACTTGCACTCGATCCAGAAATAACTTAAACATTGAGTTGGGAATGCAAGCTGATTTCTTCTGTTGAGCTGTAACTTTGTTTTGTTGGTTTAGTTTTCTCTTCGTGCCAGTTTACAGTTTGTAGTTTGTAGTAATGATGGCAAGCAGTGTACTTTTAATACAAATTAGCTGCAACATTCACCAGAAAAATATTGACATATAGACTAAAGCCTGGTCCTCGCTAGCGTCATGCATAAACATAAGAACATACGCATGCGTATTAAACATTTCTGGCTAAATTTTGTCACCACCTCACAGAAAAAAACAAAATTGCAGACAAGTCGTCCTGGAGGTGTTTAATATGTATGCATATGTTCTTATACTTATCATTGTTGTTGCTATCATCAATACCTTATGCTTATGCACTTGTCATCGGCTTCCCCGAGTGGGAGGATCCCAGGCAAATGTGGGGACGTTGCTAATTTTGTATTGCAAAGCCCCTATATTTCCCTGCATGTGGGACACTTTTTTTCCAGCACAGTCCCCTGGCAGTACTAGTGGGGCAAGGCAAGTCCCCAACAGGAGTTAACCCATGCAATGAATGTGTTAAACTAACTACAATCAAAACTATTCTATTAAGAATCAATCCAGTTTGGATTTGAATTGCCTGCTTATGCTGCCCAAGTTCAATTTATTTACACTATTTATTTTATTTTACAATAATTGCTTCTATTTAAAGCCTTTACATTTGTTTAGTACATTTGTAGCAAAGCATTTCAAGCAACAAAAGTTATTGTTGAATGGCAATTTCAAGTTTTAACTTCTTTGTTTTCACATCATTTTATTCTTTTGTGGCTGCAATATACCAATAGTGAAAACTTTTGTTGATTGCATGAGCTTACATGTATCTGCCATGCCTGCACCTTATTTTTCGCAAAGTAACACATTATAAACGTGATAAATGCTTGAGTCGAACTATTCGGGAAAGCATGGATAGGAAGTTAAAACTGCAGTTTGTTTATGTGCAAAGTAATGTCAAGCTTTGCTTTTGAATTTTTGCGTGCTGACTTAAGCTTATAATCATTCAAGCACAATGAACTGAAACCTCAATTAGCTAAACAAAGAAAGGAAAACAATGGCGTGTTGTACATTATATGGTTGTTGTTACTGTGGACAGTATATTTCAAGAACTTACCATCCCATGACAAAACCCACAGCAGTGTGTTCCTCAACTAAAATCGCATATCGTGGGTGAAAATTTCATGATTCTGACAAAATAAATAAATTCGGTAAAACATATTCCTTAGCCTTTTTCTACCGAGGTCTTCAATTATTTATCATAGTCTAAATTTGGCTCTGCATGGTATTTTAATATTATGATTAGGGCTTTCCATTTCAAAAAGAACAGAAGTGAAATGGTTATAGGAGTAGAAATGATTGAAGGTTATCATGAAAAGATATATACTTGATATACATGAAAGTATCAATGAAAACAAATGTTGACAGGAGCTTATATGGCCATCTAATTATCTACTGTGTGATGGACAGCCAAAAATGAAAGCTGAGATTATGACATAATTATTTAACAAATAATATTGCAAGTGAGTTGCACGTGCAAATATAAGCACTTTAATACAATAATTTTATAAACTGTTGTATTAATTCCATCCATGTCCTCCCTCCCCCCCCCCCCCCCCCCCCCCATTGACCCTCTGGCAACAACCCTGTGTACATTTCTTCCACCCTATCAATAATCATGTGCCTTTTTTCAGCCCCACTTTGTTGCTACATTTGTACATGTATGTGAAAAGTCATTTCAGCAAAATCCTTTACTAAACATCTTTAATTTTGGGATGCTATATATTTCAGAAATAGAAATTTGGGCAAAGTATTTCAAAGCAGAGTCTCATACAAACACTGTTGTTCCTGCCATGTTTGTTATGATTACCCAGCATTCCCCTTTGAACTTAAAGTGGTCTTTTAGCTTACATGTACGTAGGCTCAGATACAGTGGTATTAATTACCTCCATGCAATTGAAGGGCTGTGTGCAAAAAGGATGTAAGTGATTTGATCAAGTTTTAAATTCCCCCTTAGAAAACAAAATAATAATCTGAAGGAGAATTTAGAACACTTACACTCTTGTTGCACACATCCCTTCAATTGCTTACAATAATGTCATCCTAATCAGGATTAAATTTTAAGTGTACATACACAAAAGTACTAACATTTTTTTCTAAACTATTTATTACCAGATGAAAAGGTTATGCCTTGAGAAGGACAAGAAGGTAATTAATAATTTAGATTTAGTGGTTTGATGATCATACATGAAACTTATATTAATAAAATGAATGGCAATCGTTATGTGAATGGTAAATCAAAATTAATACAAAGAGGTTATTACACAAAAAGTAGTGTAATACATGTATGGCTGGGTATTTTTATGAGTCAGTTTTTTTTAGCGCGAAAGGCGATAAAAAATAAAACTGAGTAAAAATTATCAGCCATATTACACGACTTTTCGTGTAATAAATTGTTTATTGTATGATGGCTAGCAGAAAGTGTTTATTTTTGCTTACCTTAGAGCTCTGTTTGAAGAAACTATCTTGAGAGCAGAAGATAAGCCTTTTTGGAAGCAAAAATAATGTTGGGGCACTTGTGCTAAAAAAAACTGTTTTGCATGCTAAAAGCTGATTGGTTATTACCCAACAGCCTCATTTTGATTGGCTCGTGCGCTTACAAAACTGTTTAAGTGTTGAATAAACCTGTTTGTGACCTGTGTACATTTTTGTAATATTCTCGCATGCTTGCAGCAGACAGCTGTTACATTGTATGCAGCATGCATGCCTTGACTAATCTTTGTTTTGTCTAAATTTTAGCAAATATGGTCCCAAAAAGAGAGGAGAGAGGATACTACAAATGTAAATGTGAGACAGAGGGCAACACAAGATGAAACAGGAACATGTCAGAAAAGAAGGATTGCACAGTTGCCAAGGGTAAACCATGGCAAAGAAGGAGCAATCATCTAAAGTTACTGCAATTCCTGATGGAGAAACAGGACACAGCAGAGATGAAAAATTAATGAGTTTTGGAGCTCTGTCAAAAGAAACAAATGGACAGTACATGTGTGAAAAGGAGGGACGTCTTGACCCAAAATATCAGTGTTTGTGATATGTGTACTCCAGGATGATCCTACCCTTCAAGTAATGTAAAGGAAACAAGGCAAGTACATGTAGCAATCCTAGAATACATGTAAATATACATGTATTTATATTTTTACTGCACCACTAGTTTACTTTTTCAGATTTTATTTATACTTTATGATACTGTTTTAAAAATAACTTGTAATGGTCATAAACAAAGCCATACGAACAATAGAAACAGCACATTATTCGCAGTCTGAGCACAGGTATCAGCAATACATGTATTTTCTACTCAAGTCCCTCCTTTCTTTTCCAAAGAAAACTAGCTGTCTGTTTCCTAGCCTGATTTTCAGACGGTACAAGGTCGTCCGCTCACTTCCTCCCCCTCCCCGTCTGATGGACTTCATAGACTTTCGTGTTCCTGACGTCATCGACCTTTGTTTTTACAATAAGCCAATACGAACATGCATAAGAATTGAAGCGTGAAGTGTAGAACAGTCGTGCAGTAGCGGCTTTTACTAGTTGGATCTATCAGCTTTCATGCACTGAAAATAACATTCTACAGCTTCAAACTTATGTCGATTTCTCAGAATGGTATCCTGTTTGAGCTGCTGTGGTTCTTTGGAGAGCAGGAACTTTTTAAATGGACGTTTGCGTGCAGTATTTGCAGGACAGTGTATGAGAATGCATACAAGAAATATCTGCCTCGATTCCATGCCGTAAAGTTTGTTACTCATAACTTAGAACTTTTACGCTTTTACTTTTATTTTAAAAACGTTTTGAAGCTTGATACAAATGTATGTATGCCAATTAGTTACACAAGACCCTAAAGTTGTCCTAGTGTAGGTTTTATAGTATCAGAGATTGTTTTAGCCGGACTTTTTGTGCAAAGTTTAGATGCCATTGCCATACGTGAACTTACAGAAGTGTGTTCTTCTAAAAGCCAAAAACCTAGGAGAATGTTTGAGATCTATTAAATGCATGAAATTTATAAGCGGAGGAAGATTAGTGATTTACCAAAGCCCGTACATAGATCACAATCACATCGTTCCGATGAATGAACAATTCCAAAGCTTTCTTCTGCTCTGGATATAGCTTTGAAATCCTGCAAACTTTACAATTTCGGTCAACACACTGCTCAGTTCTTCCCCAACGATGCGAGCACATTCCTTAAATTCCAGACTTTGCCAAAAGGGTTAAGTTCGCTCTGATTGGTTGACATTATGACGTCAGGACCATGAAAGTCTATTAAGTCCATCAGATGGGGAGGGGGAGGAAGTGAGCGGACAACCTTGTACCATCTGAAAATCAGGCTATCTGTTTCCTTGTCATATTCCCCGCTAATTCTTCAAATAGTTCCTGCATGTACATGTACAGTATGTTGGTAAAGCCATTGGAAGCCCTCTAATTTTCAAATTATTAAAGTATTGTTCTCATAGAGTTCATGTTCTACAGTTCAGTAGCTCACACTTGATTGGACATTTGAGAAAACACTTGCTCCAGGCCCCTCCCCTTAAAAATCCAAGATGGTAGACCATGTGTTCGTAACAGTAAAATTGATGGCTTTATGTAAGATCTTTAAGCTGTGAGAGCATGTGTTTTGGAACAGTAAGAGTGACTGTAAAATGCAAGATCTTTAAGCTGTGAGAGCATGTGTTGGAACAGTAAGAGTGACTGCAATATGCAAG
The DNA here is from genome assembly GCA_030867875.1 of Actinernus sp. WN-2022. Lineage (NCBI taxonomy): Eukaryota > Metazoa > Cnidaria > Anthozoa > Actiniaria > Actinernidae > Actinernus > Actinernus sp. WN-2022. Next base: position 23,802,485 of record JAOWCC010001589.1, read on the forward strand.
ATCTTTAAGCTGTGAGAGCATGTGTTGGAACAGTAAGAGTGACTGCAATATGCAAGATCTTTAAGGTGTGAGAGCATGTGTTTTGGAACAGTAAGAGTGACTGCAATATGCAAGATCTTTAAGCTGTGAGACCATGTGTTTTGGAACAGTAAGAGTGACTGCAATATGCAAGATCTTTAAGCTGTGAGAGCATGTGTTGGAACAGTAAGAGTGACTGCAATATGCAAGATCTTTAAGCTGTGAGACCATGTGTTTTGGAACAGTAAGAGTGACTGCAATATGCAAGATCTTTAAGCTGTGAGAGCATGTGTTGGAACAGTAAGAGTGAATGCAATATGCAAGATCTTTAAGCTGTGAGAGCATGTGTTGGAACAGTAAGAGTGACTGCAATATGCAAGATCTTTAAGCTGTGAGAGCATGTGTTGGAACAGTAAGAGTGACTGCAATATGCAAGATCTTTAAGCTGTGAGACCATGTGTTTTGGAACAGTAAGAGTGACTGCAATATGCAAGATCTTTAAGCTGTGAGAGCATGTGTTGGAACAGTAAGAGTGACTGCAATATTCAAGATCTTTAAGCTGTGAGAGCATGTGTTTTGGAATAGTAAGAGTGACTGCAATATGCAAGATCTTTAAGCTGTGAGAACATGTGTTTTGGAACAGTAAGAGTGACTGCAATATGCAAGATCTTTAAGCTGTGAGACCATGTGTTTTGGAACAGTAAGAGTGACTGCAATATGCAAGATCTTTAAGCTGTGAGAGCATGTGTTTTGGAACAGTAAGAGTGACTGCAATATGCAAGATCTTTAAGCTGTGAGACCATGTGTTTTGGAACAGTAAGAGTGACTGCAATATGCAAGATCTTTAAGCTGTGAGAGCATGTGTTTTGGAACAGTAAGAGTGACTGCAATATGCAAGATCTTTAAGCTGTGAGAGCATGTGTTGGAACAGTAAGAGTGACTGCAATATGCAAGATCTTTAAGCTGTGAGAACATGCTAAGCTTTGCAAACAAAATGACATACAGTGTATTGCAAAAAACCTGATTATCTCTGGATAAAAAAATGAAAATGAGTTTACACTGCAAAAATGACAACTTTATGAGTTGCAGTTTTCCCTGAATAACATTCTGTAAACTCAACAGTGTTTTTGTAATTTAACTTTTTCTAGCCATATACTTTCTTACTTTAGTCTTTTACAGTACGTAATCCATTTAGTAACATTACTAGTCAGTACCAGGGATCAGAATGGATTTGACAGATTATTCAAAAACTGGATTCTTAGGATTTATGATCCAAACATTTCTTTGGGAAAGCACAAGCAAAAAGAAATTCCATTTCACTTTAATCTACAGACAAATGCAATACTCCAGTTTCCTATTCGAAAATTACCGCTGAATGCAATGACTACAGACGCATGTACTCAGGCTTAGCCTCATTCTGAAGTTAAGCATTCATAAATACCAGCGAGAAGGTGGGCTATTCACAACTCTGCGTATTGTTGTACTTTCGCATTTTGCACCTCGCTGGTATTTAAGAATGTTTAACTTCAGAATGAGGCTAAGCCTGAGTACATGCGTCTGTAGTCATTGCATTCAGCAGTAATTTTGGAATAGGAAACTGGAGTATTTAGGCATGGTTAAATATGCCTGCGTCGGTTGGTCTTCCTGTGGCACAGTTTGTGGGGCCTGGATTGGCATCTCACACGTGTCTGTTTTGGTGGGTTGTTCGTAGTTGCTTGTTGCATCGCTCGCAAGTGTTTGTTTGAAATAGTTGCTGCTTGGGGGACTGATTTAGCCTTCTTCGTGGGTAAACGGTTCCCCTCCCTCCGCTTTTTCTTTATGTCCACGTCAGTGTGACCCAGTGTACTGGGTGGTTGTCTGTTGCCTGACAACCTAGCTCTCGAGCACTGAACCACAGCCTGGCTACTGAACCTCCAATGCATTTCAACACATCAGGGTTTATCCCCCCCCCTAAGCGGGACCCTTAAACCAAAACAAAGCCAATTATTAAATTATTTTTGTATTTTGTTTTGTTTAGAATGATGGTGACACAGATGCCAAGAAGAAAGTACCTCACCAAAACTTACGTTGACTGGATATTCTGGAGATACAATGTACCTGCTTGCTATGGGAATACAGTGTAGTTGTTTCCAGATTCAAAGAACTGCAGTGATTACTCTGATTGCAAGCTTTTATGCTTTTAATGCTGTGTACCCAAAGGGGCAGACTGGGCATACATGTAGTAAGAACATTTATATGGTCTTAGAATATCTTATTGGGGAACAAGGGAGTGTGCTACACCAATGGAGTAGAAAATATAAATACAAGCAACATACATGTATGCCAATACAGTGATGTAGTTGTCATTAGCAGTACTTGTTCTAGACATGTACATTCAAATTAATTTGCTTGTTCAAGAAACTATCAACAGGGGCTGCTAATGATCAGTGCATTACTGTGTTAGCTTATGTTGGTTGTGGTGATGTAATGAAAACCAGGCTTATTGCCAGCATATACACACGTTGTGCATGAACAGTGTCCACTCTTGTGGTATTTACTGCTTTGTATAGATATGTACATGTACCTTGCAAACCAAAATAGACCAATGTTTATTTAGAGTGATGTGTAGATTGTTGCATATTACTAGTTGCTGCTTGTTTCACAGGTTGAAGGTAGTAACAGCATGAGGACGTGTAAGAATATTATTGACTAGATATCAACCTAAAATAATTGGTTGATTCACCCATTCATAAATTGGTTAAAATAACAGCTCAAAAACACTTGTCGCCCTGACAATTATTTATCAAAGTGCATTGGTCGTATCAAATAACTTTCTTATTGGTTGCAACAGCCTATACATGTAGATATTGGTCAAAACAAACAATAATGGGAAATGTGTATTTCTACCAAAGGTTAAAACAACCATTATTAAACTGCTTCTCTCAGACTCACATTGCAATCTTTTGGTCTTCACAATGTATTAGGTAATATACAAACAGTTGCTATTCAATATCAACTAGTGAACAGGTTACACCCCAAAGCAAATCAGTCTTCACAGATAAAAGCAATTTCCACCACAGAAATGTTGACAAAACGTTTTTACACATTATCTGGTGTAGTCTGAACACTTTTACCAGTGTATTTTTACACTCGGGAGTGTAAATTTACACCAGTGCAGTGTCCCCACAGCTGCAAGCGATTTACACCAAAGAAGTGTTGAGGCAACACTTATTTACACCATATCTGGTATTACCTGAACACTTATACAAGTGTATGTTTACACTCGGAGTGTAAATTTACACCAGTGCAGTGTCCCCACAGCTGCAAGCGATTTACACCATATCTGGTGTTATCTGAACACATACAAGTGTATGTTTACACTCGGAGTGTAAATTTACACCAGTGCAGTGTCCACACAGCTGCAAGAGATTTACACCAAAAAAGTGTTGAGACCACACTTCTGGTCGTGTTAATTTACACTCCTCGTGGTGTCCCCACAGCTGCAAGAATTTACACCGTTTTTGGTGTTGGCTCAACACCCAGGAATTTGTTGTGTGGCGAAAGGCTTTCTTTGCGTAACGCTTGCTTCTCCTCGTGTGACGCTTTCTTCTCCTCACGTATCCACCTCGCCGCTTCATGGCGTTTTGTCCAGAACCTCTGTGAAGCTCGAATTTTCGCCCAGTTTGATGTCTGTGTTGGTGGCCCCGGTCAGAGTCGTCGCTTTGTAATATATCTAACCGCCTCACTGGTTAGCTCAGTTGGTAGAGCACGGTCCGCTAGAGTGCGGGAGGTCGGGGGTTCGAATTCCGGCCGCGTCCTTGGGCAGGGACGTTTATAAGCCGTTGGCCTTGTCTCCTTCTACTTCTAATCAGTATTTGAAGGGGACGTGAAAGCATCTGTTGTACTACTCGAACAAGAGAAGAGGATTGTCACCCGGTACAGCAGCCTGTTTAAACTAAGTTTCCCGATCAAGATCTAGCTCTGGAAACAGCCGTAACTGGCTTTTCGTTGACGGAAAATGGTACGCTAAATGTGTTTTGACTTTTCAGCAGTAAATCAAATTGTTTGCAATCTGTTTGTTGTGTGTATTGTGATCAGATCTCTAAGCACAGTTTACGCAGTTTAGGCCTTCATTCTCTCTCACAGTCAAACCGAGTAGAGATATTACCAAGAATTGTAAATGAAATGCACTATTACCTGTCTGCCCAAGCTATATTTAAAGAGAGATTGATAAAATCGATAGACATCGACAGGAGCCCATTACCTGTTATTGCCTAATGATTTTTTTGATGGCTAATTTTAGAATATCAATTTTCCAAACAGATACAAACTTGAGAACCTATTTTTAGACTAGAACTTTTCTCAGCCGGAAAGGTCCGTATCTATTTTGAGTAGCACGGAACCTCTCGAGACTTGTATTCTGATTGCACCCAATTTAACATAATATTATACTTCTATTGTTTTTGTACTGCACTTTCTAAAGGTTAGGGTGTTTTCTATTGTTGGGTAGGCCAATACTGTCGCTAGTTTCGAGAAGTTCCACCCGACCCTCTATTTTTGCCGCAAAGAACACATGAAAATAATTAACCTATTAAAATAAGGCCAAGTAAAAAAAAACATGTTTATCGTCCCCGCGCGGGCCGCCTCCAGTCGAATAAATAAACATTGAAGATTGCTCGGAGGTTACTGCGTAAATCATTAGTAAAAAAAAAATTTTGTCTGCGTTTTGATAAGTAGTGCGCGGAAAATTATAAAATCATGGTGTGCCCGGTCCGTAATAGATAGGCAACTGACCTTACGGGACCTATTTAGCAACTTTACTATTGAATCGATAATAGAGTCAGGGTTAAAAAGTGCCAACTTTATACTCTTTTGTGTGAACAGCCATAGCGTGTGAGAACATTCCCGCCCGGCAAGCTTTTACATTCATACTGCGAGCCAGTTATTTCGAGAACGTGTTTTATCATCTCCTTTAAAGTGCAACTAACCCCTTTTGAAATTTTTATACATATGAATCTTTGAAAGGTTTTGAGTACTTCTGCGAAGACATTTTTGGCTAACAGAGAATACTCTATGTTCTAGGCTTGTTTGAAATGGTGAAAATTTGACCTTTCCTGACCCATGACCGCGCAAGAAAAAGCCTGGGTCGATTCTTGATCTTACGTCACCTCATTAATGCATTGTTCTCCATGGCGCCTTTCCATCACAACAACTTCGAAATATAGAGAATATACACAGTCTGTGAGTTGTTAGTAAAGAAAACAGTTATTTTAGAGTAAATGTTAAATATTTATTCAAATTATTGCAAAGTCGAATGAGTTGGATGACGTAAGATTAAGAATCGACCCAGGCTTTTGCTTACGCGGTCATGGGTCAGGAAAGGTAAAAATTTCACCATTTTAAACAAGCATAGAACATAGAGTATTCTCTGTAAGCCAAAAATGTCTTCGCAGAAGTACTCAAAACCTTTCAAAGATTCATATGTATAAAAATTGCAAAAGGGGTTAGTTGCACTTTAAGGTTATCGTATACCTTCAGGGTACTGTTCCGGATAAAATTAAGTAGCGTCTCGAATATTCGTCGTATTTAGATAAATTATACCTCATTTTAAAGCTTATAAAATTGACTACAACGTTATACCTAAGGTTTGTAATTTTGATAAAAGTGCGATTTTTCAATAAACTTCTTTTCCGAACAAGCGAGTTGGTTTCCAAGAGCTCCAACTCCACGGCAATTTAATGAATTTAAGATCTGTTTGCTTTTCTGGACTCCCACAGACGTTGTTTACGAAACTATGTCGGCGATTGTGGAAATTTGAAGCCGTTCTGAAGATATTTTGGTCTTCGTGAAACTGCTAACGCGCAATCCAAGTATAGATGCGGGAATCGATCTCAGCGCCTCTCTTTCAAGCTGATATAATTGCGAACAATCTGTGAAAATTTGAAGTAATTCACACAAATTCGCGTCGAGTTGGAGCTTTTTTCAAACTATGTTTAGAACGAAAATAGAAAGTCAAGAAAACGCTCTGAAAAGTTTTAGCCGGCCGGCGAGACTGATTCTGGTGCCCCGCCTCTTTCACAGCAATCAAATACCTTCTGTATAAAGCAGCAAATGATGTTCAATCAGTGACTGGGAAATGTCACTGTCAAAATCTCAGCGGCATGAAAGCAACACAATCAAACGGTCTTCGCTCTCAGTTGAGTTAGTTTCGCGTTTTCAATCACTCTTCATTATGGGCAAAACCAAGAATAAACCGGTCAAACGCCAGAATAAGGCAATTGCAACGGCAAAGGATAAACCAGCTAAAGACAAGAAGAAGGCAAAACCAAAGCAGACCAAACGGACGCGGAAGACGAAAGAAATGCACGAGGACAGATAAATTACCCGAAGAATCAGCCCGTGAATATATGCTCCGGAAAATGTCAGAGATTGGGCATGTTATTGTAGAAATACTTTTTAAGAGGAATCAAGCGGCCTAATGTACAACAAAATAGTTTAGCCAGTGGTAATAAGATTATATAATTTCGAACATATCTTTGATTTTTTCCTCTTTCTTGAACTCCAAGGACCAGATACTTGTTTTGAAGAAGACATCTACGGACAATTTTAGCCGAATACGCTTCGAATTTACGATGACATATTTATGTGAGAAAAGATTCGATAGAACGCTGACAACAAGTCACAGCGCAGAGCGAACTCCGAACTGAACGGTAATGCACCTATCAATTGAAACCCCGACCACCCCCACCCCGGGACAAGGTGGGGATTTGACTTGACATCCTTACAAATGTTGATAAACCCCCACACCAGTGGGCATGTTTTCTTGTAAAACCCCCACCCTGGTGGGGCAACTCAATGATATTATGTCATTTTTAACAGTCTTAATAAAATAATAATGAGTGTATGTTATTAAAAAAACTTTATTACAAAATGAATTCCAACAAGAGCTACAATAATGGCAGAACAAGAAGTACATGTGGTAAAACCTGCATGTTTATATAATATTGATTTGCTCTGTGTCTTGTGCTGATGTACATGTATTGGCATAATGAATCTAACACAATAGAAAGGATAAACATTTTTCAGAGGTACAGTCAATCTAGTTTCGCTGTTGAATAGTTTAAATGTACTTTGGTGATAACTAATTTTACTTTTTAGTGTATCTAAATTTAACTAATTTAAATTTCACTTGCAACGGTCCTCAAAGTCTGGAGGCCGCATTTTGTTTTGTTTCCATATTTGATTGGTTAATTTTGTTTTGTCATTCACATCCATCAATCGTAGTTCAGAAATAGCATGTACTTCCTGCCAAATTTAGAACCGTTGGTCGCGTGACACTTAGCTATTTAGTGACACTATTTAGTACTAATTTAGTAATCTAATTCCCGACACGGTAAAATTTGCCATGCAAATCCTGAAAAATCCCCTACCTCCTTGGGCAAAACTTGCTTTCAAATGCGATCAAATCCCCCACATTTCCCGACCTTGTCCCGGAGTGGGGGGGGTCGGGGTTTCAATTGATAGGTGCATAAACAACGACTCCCGCGCTTAGCTACGGTTGAATGCTCATGACGATTGATGTGGTGTATGAGCTGTCAATCAAAATATGTAACGCAATCTTTTTGATATTTCTCTGTCTAGATAACAAAAAATTCAACCAATTTTTTTTCTGTTGGATACTTAAAGACCCTGTGTCCGAGCCCATGGTGCTTTGCGCGCGCAAGTCATTTTCGTAGGCTACGAAATCCGAAAGATCGCTGTTGTTGTTATGTGACTCCCGAATCTTTCGAAATCCATCCCTAGTTTGGGCCATCGTGTAATTATTGATAGGTATATATGCTTAACTAACTTTCTTTTATCTTAACTTTTGTATATATACTTTTTTAAATGAAACTTTAGTTCGAATATTTCTTCGAATCCCGGTCTAGAGTGGCGAGTAGAGGAATGCCGGTGAAAGGACCGAGACAGCGAGGCGAAGTGACTCGACAAATAATCCTTCAGCAGTCCACATTTTACTTTCTCTAGGTCTACAAGAGAACACTTGTGATTCAAAAGGACTACTACGTGAGTTTCCCGGGGCTTCGTTGGAAATACAAAGCAACCACTTCTGGCATCAAGAACATTCGTAATTATAATTCTCCACTGAGGTGTTACGAATTATCTGTATCTGTATATGTTTTGCATTTTTATTAGCAGAGAAAGAAATGTCCTTAACCTTTTTTTTCATCCTCCAGTACGTCCAGAAAGTCTTGCTACCAAAACTACGATCGCGGGTCAAACTCCAATCTGCCGAGTTCAGCTGTTACTTCGCTGTGAGTTTGACTCGAGTGCGAGTACGACATTTCATTTTGCACTCAAAATATATCATTCGCAAGGAAAGTAGAGATCTTCAAATACAGCTAAGCAATACTGGAGACATAAAAACAAGGTAACAAAAGTATGTGTTTGCTTGTAGAGTTGTGAAAAGTCGCACTAGTAAATCAAATTAGAATCTAAAGACAGAACAACTGGCTTCCTGCCGAGTTACTGTTAAAATCATATTCGAAGCATCCGGGGGAAATTCGTGGGCTCGATTGGGTTTTTAATCCGGTAGAAATTATGAAATTCGTTATCCAAAGTGTATGCGTACTTCATTTATTAAACTTATAAACAATCGAGAGCATTTTTTTTCCATCCTCCAGCACGTCCAGAAAGTCTTGCTACCAAAACTACGATCGCGGGTCAAACTCCAATCTGCCGAGTTCAGCAGTTACTTCGCTGTGAGTTTGACTCGAGTGCGAGTACGACATTTCATTTTGCACTCGAAATATATCATTCGCAAGGAAAGTAGAGATCTTCAAATACAGCTTAGTAATACTGGAGACATAAAAACAAGGTAACAAGATTATGTGTTTGCTTGTAGAGTTGTGAAAAGTCGCACTCGTAAATCGAATTAGAATCTAAAGACAGAACAACTGGCTTCCTGCAGAGTATTGTTAAAATCATATTCTAAGCATCCGGGGGAAATTCGTGGGCTCGATTGGGTTTTTAATCCGATAGAAATTATGAAATTCGTTATCCAAAAGTGTACGTTTACTTCTTTTATGAAACTTATAAACAATCGAGAGCATTTTAGTTCGCCTAAAAGCTGGCCTTTAATTTATGCGGCCGTTGATAAACAAACTAATCATAACATTGGCGCAAAGCACCATGGGCTCGGACACAGGGTCTTTAACACTCTAAACTTTGTTTTTACGTGAAAAAAATATTTTTTGAACAATTCGGCTCTGAAGCCTATACGATAACCTTAAGGCTTCACACTTGCGATATAAGATTGTAGTTCATGGTTAGTTAACCCCTTTATACTTGAGTAGAACAAAGCATTCATCCAACCTTAAAGTACAATCTGCGCTTGCGTATGTTCTTATGCTTATGTCGCAAGTGTGAATCAGCCTTTAGGTAGGCAGATTCAAGTCCAAGTATATACTCCATTAGGATAAGCAACTGAGGTCTGGTTAATAATTTGGAGGTGGCTGGTCTGCCGATTCGTGATGGGCGAACATCCCCGGGGAACATCCCCGGAGCGATCGAAGCAATCAATTACCCTTTGAACCGTACGTTGAACGTGGTATTCTTAAAGTGGAGGATATATACGCTGGGCATCGTTCATCTCCGTATCGATAGTAAATTATTCGCCATCTCAGATCGTTACTGTACACCATGATTTCTTCAAACCAAATAAACACCGGGAATAAACACTACTTAGTTCACAAAGCGAGTGATCTTTAGTGCCAACCAGCGACGTTCACTTGCGTGAGTTAACAACACCCTACCTTCTTTTCATTGCACAATAAAGAAAAGCCTAATGACTGCAGTGTTCTTCTTCGCACTGTTCCTAAAAAATTCTGAAAGCTTTAATTACTTTTGTATCGTAATTTTCCCCTTGTGAGAATTACTAGAGTGATTGACAATCGCGGCTACTGTCAGGGTTGTAAATTATATTGTAAGTTAAGCACAATAAGAGCAAACGGTTGCTTTCATAAATTAAACAAGAAGATGCACGCAGCTTGAACTCCGGCGTATACTTTTTTAACGCGGACGCTCTCGTATTCCTGCGTGTTTGGCACATTACAACGCACAATCAGATGCGAAAGTACGCACATACAGTCGATTCCATCTAAAATTTCACACGAGTGAACAAAAGTAGAATACGAGTAAACGCGAGTGACTTCAAGTAAGCCAGGATACCCTAGGATAACACAAATAGTTCACAAATGTTCGGATTCAAATACTATAATGATCTGATCTAAACCTCCATACGAGTCAGAACATGAGTGCATAACGCTTCGTAATTTAAATAACAAAAACTATAATAAAATAGTAATTGTTTATCGTCTCAGGTGTTTCGAGTTATCAGTGCGGTAATCTCTTTTTGCATTTCAGGGCTACCTGTCTTATCCTAGGGTACCCTGGGTAGGCCTTTCCAGATTGCGCTCGGCAACTTTTTAGCGCAATTTGGCTTTATGAGCAACTTTTTTGGCAGACAGCAACTTTTTGGCCACAGAGCAACTTCTGCCAACTTTTTGGGAAACACGCCATTTTTTAGCCTTTTTGAAGCAAATTACTGGATTTTTTGTTTTATATTAGCAATTTCAAGTTCTCTTGGCAACAAATTCTTTCCCATCTACACTAAAACTGGTGATTTCATCTTTGACTGGGTAGCCTGTGGACTGTGATTGGGTAGCCTGTGGAATTAGTTAATGACTAATCTGATGCCTAATATAGAAGTTCTGTCTGACCAGATCAAAATGGCGGACTCTTCGTCGACGTCGACGAAATTTTGTAATGAATTTAATTAATTAATCAATTAATTAACATTACTAGAATTCATTACTAGAATTTATTCTAGAAGTTGAGTAAAGCCTAAGACAGATTATATAAATAAATAAATAAATTAATTGATTAATTAATTTTATATTTATATAATCTGTCTTAGGCTTTACTTAATTTCGAGAATGAATTCTAGTAATGTTAGCCAGAGAAGCAGATATTATAGAGAAACGGGTATTATAGGAATGAACATTGGTTTAACACATTAATAAAAGTACGTTTGTTTATTAATTATTTGTCCAATTAGTGACTTTTATTCAACAGAAAGTTGCCTTAAACCAGTTAAAACTATAGTCATTTAGTTGCAAATGTTAATTGGGAAGCAACTGTTATTAAAATAAAGACCAGTCTATAAAAAACATTTGAGCAACTTTTTTAAATATGGCAGCACTTTTTTCATTTTTGAGCAACTTTTGGGCATTTTTGGGAGCAACTTTTTAGCTTTTTGGGAGCGCAATCTGGAAAGGCCTAACCCTGGGTAAGTTATTTCGGGTCACCTGTGTTGTCAGTGCGGTTTATTCTATTTATTTTCTGGTTACCTGTGTTATCCTATCTTGGCCCAGTTGTATCGGGTTACCTGTGTTTTCAGTAAGGTCAGGTAAGGTACCCTTTGTTTGTATTTTCGGGCTACCTGTGTTCACATCGCTATTAGTATGCACACAGCCAGATCACTGTTAGTACACACGCACAATCAGTGGATTTGAACAACAGAATATTGGCAATTCAACTGTAATTCACTGCAATAAATTCAATCCAAGGACTTATTCACAATTCTATTGATCTTTGGAAAATGTCCAGCTAAATCTATGTCAATAAATGATGAGTGTGAATGAAAAACATCAATTTCTTAGTCATAAAAAACGTGTAATTCCTAATGAGAAATCCCTTTTAAGCCGGCTTCTCAAACTCACAGACTGTTAGACGAAACCACTTTAGCTTATAAACACAAGCGGTTTGGAATTCAATGTCAGTTAGTTAATTGACCTTTAAAATAATTTATCCAGGTTCTCTAAATCACAGAGATCTTAAAATTAAATTTAGCGATAATTAGAACAAAAAGTACATTAACAGACAAATTGAGAGGAATTGAAATCAAAAAGAGTTTAGTTACGATTTCGAATGTTGTCACTGTTCGAATGTTGTGTCTTTAAACGCTGTACGAACGTAGTGCGTATCGTTCTGTTACGCATATGTATGCCTCCTGCTTTAACAGTCGATCAATTAATTTAATTAACACAAATTATATTATAAAAAAAATATTGTCTTCTAGGTCTTAGCAGCTTAGAGTTGCCTGTCCTCGCTATGTATTTTGGTTCTACCTGTGTTGCACTTAGTTTTTTCGGATTACCTGTGTTACCAGTGCGGTACCCTCTCTTTATATATCCGGGCTACCTGTGTTATCCTAGCTTGGCTCAGTTGTGTCGGGTCACCTGTGCTTTCAGTAAGGTAGCCTCTCTTTGAATTTTCGGGCTACCTGTGTTCACATCGCTATTAGTATGCAAACAGTCAGATCACTGTTAGAACACACACACACAATCAGTCATAATTTAGGACGATATATAGTTGCTGAGAGAAATGCTTGAAAATCATAACCCGAAGACGCGTGATTTTCAAGCATTTCGAGTGTTCTAGCTAGTCGTGCTTTAATTCGCCAGTGAGAACGGCATAAAAACTTCTGGTTTATTGATTGCTTTTATGACATGACTATGTTAACGCAGTATTTGAACAACAGAATACTGGCAATTCAAGTGTATAAATGCAATACAATGACATATTCAGACTTTGAATTTGATTGAAAATAGATCAAACACTCGGGGAAATGTCCGGCTAAAACTGTATGAAAAATGTGAAATGAAACATAAATTTGATTGCAAGAAAAAGAATCGTAATTCCTAATGAGAAAGCTCGTCTAAGTCCGCTTCTCAAATTCACAGACTGAGTTTTACAAAAAAAAATTGCGCTTATCAACACAAGAGTTCAGTTGACCTTTAAAATAATTTATTCTGAGGTACGCATACTCTAAATCACAGAGATGTTAAATAAAGCGATAATTAGAAGAAAAAGTACATTAACAGACAAACTGAGAGGAAATTTATTCAAATCAAAAAGAATTTACTTACAGTACTTACGTAACTGAATCTTTCGTTTTGGATCTTTTGATAGTGTTGTTGACAGCATCCGGCCACCTTCGTGCACATATGCACTGAATCGGAATGAAACTCGAAGCCTACCTCGAACTTAACTTTCAGCTAACCTGTTTCCTTTCATTCCACATTCGTATAACCAAGATGCACACATGCATGTGTCACTGATTGTAGTATCACAACTCGCACAACCAAAGGGTGTCTAGAAAACTCAGACAATGATGGACTTCGGCCGCAAAGCTAAACAACACGAAACTCGTCCGCTTTGATTTTGTTTATAGAGCCATTTCCTCCTTTATCAGCTGTAACACAAGCTGCTGGGACGTTTAGGGTTTCGAGTCCTTCATCAGTGCAATTAGGGAAGAGATATAAACTACAATAAATACTTTCCGAGACAAACAGACTTGACTGTATACGCGGCGTGATGTAGACTGCGAACAGTACAAGTTCACTCGCACTCGCCCTTGATTTTTCAAATGGCTCAACTCGTCGCCCTGGAACGAGCTGAGAAGGCGGCTATATTTCAGGTCAATGCAATGAGGGTTGGCTTCAGTTTTCCCCATATTATCAGACATGTAACAGTATATTAATGTCTCTCAATCCAGTAGAAAGACTCTCTAGCTAGGTTATTACTCGGGCTGCCTGTGGCAGCAACGAGTCTTAAAATGCAAGTCATTTTTTTTATTATTATTATTCCGTGTAGCATGCGGTCTGCGCATGCGTTAAAGGTCAAATTCACACCAATCAGATTGCACTGTGCTGGTCACGCAACAATCGCCAGGTTAATTTATTTACATAATTGAATACAGTAAAATCAAGATGGCGGAAGACCCGCGAGGAACTTTCTCTCTAGTCTCATCTCTCAAATGTAAGCCAGTTTAATGTTTTATTTAACTTCACTCGTGCGAAAGCCTTCCAACAGGCTCAGGATATTTCAACTGGCGCTATTGACGGAGCCGAAGGACCGCGTTTTTTTATATACGACACGTACGACGACCTGAAGCCAGGATCCGGAAAGCTAAAATTCGAAGAAATAGATATTGGAATCTATAAGCCATCGGCTCGCTGTGCTGCATTTAAAACATCCGAGGAAAACATATTATTTTGGGTGAAGGCACTTCAAGACCAATATTACGAGTCACTTAAAAACTGTCAGAGATTTAAATTTACCGTAAGTTGGATCAGAGAGTATTGAGATCAAGTTATTTCGTTCCAGCGAGGATATTGACCTAGCGGAAACGGTACAAGCTGTCGAAGGATTTTACTTATAATCATCCACGTCTACTTAACAACAGGAATAGTTATGTGCCAAGGCATGGGCAAAGATTGAGTTTCCCAGCTTACAGATGAAAGTAGAGAACTTAATGAATGAAGAAACAGAGGTCACGCGCGACATGCTTGAGAACATGAACATGTTCAACACTTTATATTATACTAAGAAAACAAAACAAATTACAGAGCCTGCAAGTTCACAAGTCAATGAAAAACCCTAAGAGCCTGTAGTTTTGGATCAACATATCCTTGAAACTCCAAAAGCAACATACACATGAGTCAAATTCAAACCGGAAGAGACGGAATTAGACAATGAAAGACCAAGGTCTCCAGTGTTCCGAGACTACCCAACCTACTGAAGCTTATCAGTTTGTTCAAGAGCCATCTTTCTTACATGACAACCCGATCCCTATTCATCAGAATACATTTTCTGTGCTAAATGACGAGAGTTTACAATCACCTGACCGACAACTCACTACTAAAGAAAGGGACCATGAAGTACGGTAGTACGGTTAATTCTCGGGTTCAAAACAATGAATATATGCCTACTCAAATGCAGTGTGTTAAACCACAGGAAACCCAAGCTCTGTTTGTGTTTTAAATTATAAGGGTTTGTATGGGATTTTTAACGAGTATTTGGTCGTATTTGTTAAGCCAGAAATACAGAAATAAAATCAATGAAAACTTACCTGAAGTCTTTATCTGTTCTTCATTGGGCTCTGTATGCAATTTAAGTTTTCATTGATTTTATTTCTGTATTTCTGGCTTAACAAATACGACCAAATACTCGTTAAAAATCCCATACAAACCCTTATAATTTAAAACACAAACAGAGCTTGGGTTTCCTGTGGTTAAACGAATAAGTAGTGTTTAAATTAAAAGGTCAACATACGAGAAAAATAAAACTATTAAATTACATATATACTAGAGGAGCAGAGAATGAAAGTCACCGCGCTACCGGCCACTAAAGACTGCTAAATTCAGCTAATAATTCTTCCCTTTGGTTATTACTAAGAGGATTTCAAATGAAAGTGTATTACATCTTCAATCTCATGTGGCCCGAGTGAAAGCCCAGATGGGCTCTTGTTCTGTCGTAAAACATGCCTTAGCTGTGTATATAGTTGACCTGACGGTTCAGTTACCCATTGACAGACGTATTGCCTAATTTTACGGCCGGGAATAGATTTCTGACAATGACTCATAGAAATCGATATCTCCTTGTCTCGCCTTGTCTGAGAGCTTTGACCTTTGTTATCTGAGCGCGCCTGACGAAATCTACCCTGAGATTATATAATTCGATACCTTTTATATCTAAACGTGTTTAGAAACACTTAAAGCTGAGATTGTATTTCGCTTACGTTTTTATATCTGTCCAGACAGCGCAGATCTAATGTATTACGTTGTTCGTGTATTTTTAGGTCTATAACAGTTCTTTTACAAGAATTAGAAGATGAAAAAGTAGTTAAAAAGAACTGTAGCGCCTCGAAGTCTTACGTGTTGCTCATTTCACATTCCCACAGTGGTAATTATACGGTGATGATATGATTATGTGATGTAAACAGCGTTAAATAAATCTATAACGTTTAATGCGCATGCCTCCTGCTTTATCGCTCGATCACAGCGTCTCCGACCCACATTGTTAGTTGCAAAGGTCTGAACTGATCAACTTCTGTCGTTGATAGAACAAAAAAAAGAATAATTAAAAAAAAAAAACACAGACTGCTTTTTAAGACTCCGGCTGCTGCCATAGCAGCGCCGGAGTAATAAAAGGCCTATATGTAAACTAAATCAATATATGCATGATCGCAGGAAAACCATCATAAATTCTTCCTCTTGAGTTTGGTTACAGGTTTGCTTAATATTAAACAAGGTCGAAATTAAGCCAAATAACGTATGATTTCTAAAACGTCTAGCCCGCCGCCAAGAATTATATATATATCTAGAAATAACCAGCAATTCAGAAACTCTCCTGTGGATATAATGATGTCCGCCAACAAGCCGAGATGATCGTACAAGAGAAGCAAACGCTAAATGTTCCTCTTCTGTCAAAATTAACATAATGGATATATCGTGCCTATGTCAACGTTCTCAGCTATTTTCGTTCTAATTTCAGTGGTTAACGTAAACGGCAACCATTAATTTCGGTTCCAGTTTTCTTCTCGGATATGCAATCATTATAGCTTAATTATTTTCATGTTCTTTGCGGCAAAACTAGATACCATCTAAAAAATGTTTCCCAAGTTTGTATCTGTTTGGATAATTGCTATTTTAAATTTTAGCCATCAAAAATAACGGATGCATGAACAGGCCGTGAAAACAAGAGGAACAAAAGGTATTGTTGAAGTGATTCTTCTCCTGTCAAAATGAAAATAATGGTGACTGAAACGTCACGCGCATGCGCCTTAGATGAGCTCATCGCGCGCGCTCGCCCAGTTTCCAGCCGAAACTAAAAGAAAACAGAGACAATCACCCCTGTTTCTACGTTTAAGTACGTATGCGTATTTACGTAAATTGTTTCGCGAAAAGTAAGAAAACTACTTAAAAGATAAGCCTAAGCAGGAGCCCATTGGCCTAAGACATTAACAGGTTGAAGTTTTCTTAATTTTTAATTCACTGTGAGCGGTTTACTAAGTTATAAAATTATTTACTAAAAAAGTTGAAGCCCTCGGTAATTTGTATTTATTAGAAGAGCCTTAGTACTTTCGGCCAGCGGAGAATACCGTTTTGTCCCTAGGTACTTCATATATGATATATATATATATATATTGTGTACCGAATATATTTCTAAATTCTACTGTGTTCTAGTTCTACTGTGTTTTCACTGTTTCCCTGTATTCTACTGCGTTCTACTGTGTTCTCCTGTGTAGAACGCAGTAGAACGCAGTAGAATAACAGTAGAATTTAGAAATATATTCGGTACACAATATATATCATATATGAATATATCGTATATGAAGTACCTACCGTTTTGTCGCGGTGTGATACGGCTGTGGTACGACGTTTGAAACAATTAAATACGGCAGCTTGAATTAAGTTCGACTTTGCCATGCAACACGGCAGTGGTAGGGTCAGCCGGATTATGCTCGAAAAATCGAGCATTATGCTTTTGAGCGTCACCTCTCGATAGAGAACGTTATGCTCAAAATTATGCTCGTGGTTCAGCATTATGCTCCATTGATGGCGGTTGAATTTCACAATTCCCCCCACACCAAAAAAAAGACAACTTATGATTATTATTCAAACTTTTAATGAACCAAAATGGACAAAGTCCAAACTGCGATGGAACACAGTAAACGTACTACTAATTAAAAGCTAATCAGCAAGTCAACTGTATCTGATTGGGCCATGACCCAGAAGGAACAGCCAAGCCTTAGGAACCTGGCATAATGAGGCAACCAGGCCTCGAATAAGTAACCAAGCCTCCAATTATGCAAAAAGTACTAGAAACGCGCCAAAGGCTTTTTAACTAGAAATATGAGACTTTTATGCTGCAAAATTTCATCATTATGCCGGCATCATGCTCGATGCTCTGACCATAGCATTATGCCAATTGTAAATTATAATAATCAACATATTTTATTTTTACTTCAATTTCTTTCGATATTTGAAAAGCCGACGAATTTAATTCGACGGCTTGGGGTGACTCGACCCGGTTTTTCATTGGCAGTACCTTTCAAGTTTGAACAAGGAATACGACGTCGTAAGATGAAGATCGGAGTTACTATAACAACGCTGTGACCCCACCACTCCTGTCGCCATTTTGTTTATCAGTATGCTTGGCCAGACCGCATCACGTGAGTTGACCGGCAGTACTGAGTATAGTGCCGAACCATATCTGACGCTGGTAGGGTAAGCGTATCTCCTTGTAAACAGGCCCTAAGGAGGACTGTTTCGGGAAAACAACTAACTTTTGTCGGGAATCTGAAGAAAATGGCGGCAAAAAGGGAGCCGACTCGGGGTTTTTACCGGAAAAAAAATATTCAATTTAATAATAATACTGTATTAATTTATACCGCGCAAATTTCATAAAATGATCAAATGCGCATAACGAATTTTCGGGAGGTTTTTCTTTCGGGGGTGGCCATGGCGTGGAAGAGAATACAAATCGGGACAAAGGGAAAAATCTGGGATATTTGTATTTTATAAACTGCTCAAACAGGCTTTCGAATTATAGGTGCAAAACATGGTGCAAAATACAGTGTTTGTATGGGAATCCGATGCCAAATACTACCATTTCCGTTTAAGCTTGAAGCGTGAAGAATTTGTCCGGTTTGTTTAGTTACAAATGTGACGTTTGCCTCGATCAAACCTGACACTTTGACTACTGAAATTCGTTCGTTTGGAGTGTGAAACTGAGCACAACTACTGCCTCTTTTATTTTTTTGTCGTCGCGAGTTGGTTTAACACGCGACATGGTCAACCAATCAGATTCGACACCGTTCGGGACACTCGCGGGACCTGTAGGTCGATGAGCAGGTTAAAATTCGTCGAATTAGCTTTAAATCGCCACCAGAGAAGAAGAAGAATATCAACTACTCTTCAACTCTATTCTGGGGTTAGGGTTCTTTGTATTTTAGGGTATTGTTTTGCTGTAGTTCATTGTCGTTGATACACCTAGAAAGAACCGTGATTTAAGAGTGTGTTCACATTAGGATGTTTCGGAGTCATTCACAATTAACAGACGTTCACACTCACTCAAGGAATACCCGTTGGCATTGGTTACGGCGCCATAGAGGGATAGTTCGGAGGTGTTTAGCTGCGATTACCAAGTCAACTATTTTGAGGGTTAGAAACAGCAATGTAAATATTATGATGGCCAATGAGCGCTCAAAGATATTTTAATCCCGGAAACTCATTTGACATGTGTACCTAAATTGGAAACATGATTCTTCGTAATCTCCTTTCCCGTACCTATTATCTTCTGCATGTTCGCTTTAATGTGGAACAAAATTCACGTTTCATTTGTGAAGATGTTGATTTTAGGTATACCAAACTGAATACCACAACTCCTATAGGAATCTCCGGTTGCAAGCCGCCACGACGAAATTAACAGCTCTTTTGGATTGGTACAGCCTTTGGATTGGTACAATCTCGTACCGTTTCGTCTGAGTTCTGGACCGACAATTCCACAAATAAAGTCAAAAGTTGCTCTCGAAACACGAAAGTTCTGCTTCCACATCGAGTCGTCAAAACGGTTCATTAACAGTTGGTTAAACCAGAACTGTGGCCTTGGTAGAACCCAAGCTTGTCGACCAGTGGGCTGATTCAGTTGAATTCGCTGATTAATTCAGTGCCGTAATATTACATATACAAGTCTGCGTCTTCTACGGCGCATCAAAACAAGTAGCGTTCTCAGCCTGCTCCTTACACGGTCACTTGAGTTCGAACATGCTCTTGTAATATCAAATATCAAAATATCAAAAGAATATCAAAAGAACGATTTTCGTCAATTATTAAAGGGGCTCTGTCATGAATAACATGCCTGGTTACTAAGCCGCCCAAAACTTGAAATCGTTCGCCAACGCTTTCAAGTTTGAAAAGCAAATATATCACGAGCAGCTCCCGATCACAACATTGATTCAATCCGTCTACATCGCTGCCCTCTCTCATTTTAGTACATAGTAGTTTATCTTTCATATTTAGTTGTTCAAGTTTTATATTTACCAGAAATGTTCGTATTCAGATGTAGATGTAATGAGATTTTGGGATGGCATCGACAAGAACTTCGAGCTTCAATGGCGGCTCAACTGGCAACTGGCCGTGATGGACGAAGAAAATAAATCTGGCCGAAGAAAGATTTTGAAGGGCCTGAAAGAACACTGGAGAACGTGTCAGGAAAGCCCACAAGAGTATAGTCCTTGTCTGGAAAATTTAGGGAGCCTGAAACGATTTCAAACACCGCTTTTGAGATGCGAGTTTCGTGTTTACAGTACTCGGGTTTCGGCGGCCAGTGAAATTACGCTTCGGTTGTTCATTCCTGCTTGCATTCGTTCGCTTTAATACGTTTCTGACTACAAGAACTCTTGCATTTGTAAGTAATTTTATCTCCCTGAAAGTTGGAGAGAGAATAGATGAGTACATTTTGTAGGTTCTCATCGGCGAGAAAGCACAACTCGCATACCTAGAAAATATGTAGTTTACGGTAAAATACGGTAAATTCGACAACCGGTCACTGAAACTCGCCAGAATGTGTTTCTCTTCAACCTGAATCTCCATTGCAGCAGTGATAACAATACAAAGATGTTTTTCTAACTGAATGCCTTCGACCAAGAGCCAGTTTGTATTATAATATAACTGTCGTTGTATCGCGATCGCAAGGAACTGAAAGTCATTACAATTTCTCAAGTGTTATGCATATCATTAAATTGCTTGAAACCTGTTCATGCGCATCTCATGACAGAGCCCCTTTAGATTTCACAAAAATAATCGTAGATGCTGCCAATATCTCGCTCATCGCTAAGAAACACAGTCATCATACTGGAAAAATGAGAAAAATCAAACCACAAAAATGGTACGATAAATCATGATGGGACTTAAAAAAAGAAATAATACAAATGAGTAACCTGTTCCAAAAGTTTCCTACATGCCCGTTCTTGAGAGGTAAATTTTACACTCTTAAGAAATCATACAAAAAACTAACAAAATTCAAGAAAAATAGTTTCAAGAACGACATTCTTACCAAAATTCAAACACTTGAATCAAACAATCCGAAAGAATATTGGAATCTAGTGAAATCTTTACGATCACAATCAGATCCCAAAAAACAAGGAACATCGACAATAGATAGGGAAGAATGGTTTTCCTATTTTAAGAACCTAAACAGTGCCAAACGTTCCGAAAACATTCCTTTTGACAAAGGGGTAGACGTTTTCGTTTCAAATATGGATACGTTCACTACTCAGTTCGTTGGAGTTTTAGATAAACCACTTACTGCTAGTGAATTACTGCAAATGAGTAAGAAATAAAAAAATAACAAAGCTTCAGGCGTAGATTCTATAAGTAATGATATGATCAAATGTTGCATCAATTTTCATTCTGACCATTTCGTCAAATTATTTAATTTGGTTTTTCAAACCAAATGCTTTCCTCAGTGTTTGAATGGTGGTTATATCTCCCCAATTTTTAAATCAGGTACAGTCGATGATCCTAACAATTATCGTGGAATCACTGTTAATAGTTGTTTAGGCAATTTTTTTACACTTGTTTTAAATTCACGGCTTACTAGCTTCTTAGAGAGAAATGGTATCATAAAACCAAATCAGATTGGTTTTCGCAAATCTTATAGAACAGCAGATCACATTTTTGTTCTAAAAACTATTTTGGACTCTTACTTCAGACAGGGAAAGAAAGTTTACACTTGTTTCGTTGACTTCAGTAAAGCGTACGACTCTGACTGGAGAAAGGGTCTTTTTTACAAATTAATTAAAATTGGAATGAGCAAGTCTTTTATAGCTATTATCATTAATATGTACGACCATATCAGGGCTTGTGTTAAGACAAACGCTGGTTTAACTGATTACTTCCAGTCGTTTGTCGGAGTGAAACAAGGTTGTAATTTAAGCCCAAACCTTTTTAACATTTTTATCAATGACATACCTGACATTTTTACACATGGTTCTGAGCCTGTGTCTTTAGAGAAGTTAAAGTTAAATTGTCTCTTATATGCTGACGATCTTCTACTATTATCAGAAAGTGAGAGTGGTTTACAAAACTTTCAAAAGAGAAAATATTTTATGCTGAATTAATATGTGAAAAGTTACATCTTAAAATGTGTAAAATGATACTTGGAGTTAATTCAAAATCAACTACTTCAGCAGTAAAATCTGAACTTGGCATTCTTCCCTTACATATTCCTATGTACGTAACATTACTTAAATATCTCTTCCACCTACTTGAACACGATGAC
Organism: Actinernus sp. WN-2022; assembly: GCA_030867875.1. Taxonomy (NCBI): domain Eukaryota; kingdom Metazoa; phylum Cnidaria; class Anthozoa; order Actiniaria; family Actinernidae; genus Actinernus; species Actinernus sp. WN-2022. Next base: position 23,824,673 of record JAOWCC010001589.1, read on the forward strand.
AATCCTTTTCTTATCAAAGCGTTGGAAGTTTCTAGTAATTTAAGTAATAATGGTGTATCTTCTTGGTTTACTACCGTATCTTACGAACTAAAGTTGCTAGATTTTACGTTTACTACTCCCTCATCTCTAGATCCCAAGGAAACCGTTAAAGCTCTAGCAATTAAGTTAAAACAATTATATAAAAACAAATGGAATGAAGAGAGAGATGAAATAATTAAGGGCAATAAAAAATCAAAATTAGAATTATATTCAAGAATTAAGTACATTTACAACTATGAGGATTATCTAAACCAAATTAACGACTTTAAAACGCACAAATCTGTTACTAAATTAAGATTATCGGCACACACATTTCCAATTGAATATGGTCGGTACAGCAACATTCCAAGAGAACAAAGACTATGCAACATCTGTAGTGCTAATGAAGTTGGAGATGAATTCCACTACCTATTTCAGTGTAGCCATCCTAAATTGGCCCACGCTAGATCTCTATTTTCGAATAATTTATTTCTCATAAATCCATCTTTCTCTTCATTTGATCCTACTAGTCTTTATTATTATATCGTCTCCATGAATGATAGAACTATATTAACGACAAGTTGTAATTACATCAGACAAATAATGGAGTTATATGAAGAAATTAGTAGTAAGGTAACCTAATATATCTACGTCTACATATATATGTATTTTTTCTTTTTTCTATTCTCTGGTTAGTTTTTTTTTTTCAGTAACATTGTTGTAATCATTGTTGTATACTTATGTCTCAACAAGAGATAAGGTGAATAAACATATTATGTAATTGAACAAGCCCGCGCTTTAGTTGTTCACATCGAATGAGCAAATGAGCGGGAGGTATGATTGACATATTTTTGCATCGTATTTCACGTGCGTGTTTTTAAAATGTGAACGCTTGCTAATTGTAAGTAACTCCCTATTAGTGCTAGTCGTGAGTGACTCGAACCTCTAGTGTGAACACAATGATTCACTAAGAAGCTTGTCGGTACTAATGTGCTCAGTCTCAGATATCGCACCGGTACTGAAGGTCTTTGTTGTTCGATACAATTGCTGATCTCGCACTCTCTTCAAGCGCCTAAGGTGGCTAATAGTATATAAAAGTGCCGGCAAGATTTTGAAATGGTTTTAGTTTCCATGATCGAAAAGAGCTTCCGCGATACTGTATACAAGCTCTGACAGGAGTGAAAATATGTTCATTTCAGCCGGCGGCACTTTGAGTTTTTGTGCATTCTAATTCTAGATTATCCCATTTCTTGTTTTCCTTTCCATTTGTCCACAGCTGCTCGCAAGGCCAGGGATTATGATCTAAACTAGTAGTATTTTTTTCCCGGCCAAGATTGTGTAGAGGTAGCCGTTGTATAACAATCAGCTGTATGATAATCTGATTAATAGTACATGGTTTCTCGGAAAATCCCACATTTTACCCTAATAACTTCATGGTTAATCATTCAAAAGGGAGCTGGCTGGTTAGAACGAAATCTTCATGCTGAAACAGCCGTGTGTTATATATATAACAGTGATTGGAGTAAGGGTTGCTCGGAAATTAGAGAAACTCAATGTGGGATGAGTTTGACACACGAGGTTTGACATTTGAACTATCATGTGTACTGTACGCAATGTCGGCCGACGTATCGGTTGATGGTTGGCCGACATATCGGCCGACTGTCGACCGACCCGCGAGCGACTGTCGGTCGAGGGGTGGCCGACATGTCGGTCGTGTGTCGCTCGACAGTCGGCCGACACGTCGGTCGATTTCTTCCCTCCTGCTGTTTATGTGTCGGCCGATAATGGGTCGGTGGTATATCGTAAAGTGTCGGTGATATGTCGGTGGGGTATCGGTGAGATGTTAAGTTATGATTTAAAAACTATTCTGCATACTGTTTTCACCCAAATAAATAGTGACTCGTTCGGAAATTTTTTATCTGGAACATTTACTGTATTGAATATAAACCAGTTTAAGTAGTAATATTCCTTTCTGTTGCGGTATAAAATGTGCCTTTATACAATTATCTCGGCTTGGTGACTCTTGAAATCCCATCAAATGCAACGTTTAATATCTTTGTGTTTTTAGTGTATTTTATACATCCTCTCGCGCAAGATCGATTACGTATTTAAATCGCTATATCGCACCGTTTTGGTCTGGAACAGGGTACCAATTTTTTGATATAGGGTAGCAACAATAAGGCCATTTATACCCGACGTAACTAATCGATAAATCGATTACTCGATAATAATCGATAGTAATTAATCGATTTTTATCGAAAATCGATACAAATCGATAACACATATTTTTGTGACTATCGATTTTTATCAGTAATGGGCTCCTGGCAATAAGTAACGGATGCATGAACAAGCCGTAAAAATAAGATAAACAAAAGGTATTGTTGAAGTGATTCTTCTCCTGTCAAAATGAAAATGATGGATATGCAATGCCTATATATATTTATATATATATATAGGTTTTTCAGAATTTTTTACAACGAGTGTGTGTATATATATATCTGAAACAAAAAAACTCTGCAAAAGACTTATATATATCATATATATGTATCCTTTATATTTCCATCAAACTTTCTTGACAGTTGTTGCTTTAGTAGACATAAAGAAACATAATAGGCTTTGTTTTCCTTTGTGTTTGACGGTAACGAAGTAGCAAGTTCAACTATGAAACTCTGCCATTTTGGCCTGCAATGTTTTGATCACACATTTTCAATAGCAAAAGCGGTAGCCGGTCAGTCGCCTTTCTTTAGTTGCTCAATAATCTAAAGGCCGGTTTATATGACGCGTTTACCGATCCCGGGGCAAAATGTGTCACGAGCGAATCGTTTATATTGCAAGAAAATTGCGGCTTTTGAACTGATCCAAAATACCCGTGTTGAACCTAACTAGTTTTTTTTATTAGTACGACAAAACTAATGTTTGCACCCATCTACCCATGGGTTCAAATATATAATACAGAAATGAACAAACGATATTTGAGAGTATTTTAGTTTTTATTTCGTTAAAAAACGGTGCAGCGTTTAAGGCGTCTCGATTGAAATGAAACTCCGAAGCCACTTTGCGAATTTAAACAAAATGTCATAACTTTTAAGATGTTTGCTTGATTCTGCTCAAATGTTCACAAATAGTACACAATTTATTGATACAACTGATAATGTCAAAATCTTGACTTGGATCACACATACAATTGACGTAATTGTGACGTAAGTTAACCCCACTTTTTGACATTTTGAACCATTACTCGAAATCTGGTTGAATGATTTCTTTCTTGAAAACAACACAATTGATCCCCGGCTCTGAATTTCTCACCTTACTAAACGTTGTCAAAGTTGAAATAACCGTAGCTTTTTGTTAATAGAAGTGATTGGAATCCAAACTGCTTAAAAGTATTCCCCAAAGCTTGGCAAAATCTTGATGCCAAATAAACTGTACTAGCGAAAACAGAAAAATATACAGTCGATGCCAAGAAGGTTGTCCAGCAGAACATAATATAATACTATAATATCCATTGTTTTGGGCTATTGTCTTGGTCTATATATATATATATATATATATACAGCCGTTTGCAAAAATTCTATACTTATATACTTATATAATTATATACTTATATACTTATATCGGTTGCATCATGGGTAACCCAAAAATGTGTGTTTCAGACATTATTCTAACAAAAAATATATCAGGTAGGATTGAAAAATGTACGAGTTAAACATTTTTAGATCATATGGGCCCATACGTTGAAGACAACAAGTTTTATTTTCAGTTTTAGTTGTACTAATTTATTCCATGCGTTTGCAATTGGGTCCGGTGGACCGAAACGCTGCTATGACTTCAAGGAACTCACTGTATACTGAACTTTAATTTCTCCACGTCGCACTAGCTAGGTTTACACTATTGCCCTGAATGAGGCTGAAGTATTCACTAAATTGATTTCAAACCTTGGAGCCTAGGTTTAAGCGTATTATCAATGTGAAACACGTTCTATATTATGGTAGTTCGATGTGTGCGATTCTGCCAAACATTCAACCAAATTAATTAAACACAGCGTAGCTAAGAACATTTTTTATGAAGTCCGCAATGCGGTTGTAAAAATCGCATTTAGTTATTGGAAAGGAAAGAAAGTTCAGAACCGAAGTTGTTTTAATCTGTTTAAATTATGGACCAGAATTAAATGGTTTTGGTCTTGTGTAAAAATAATTTCCCCTGCGTGTTACATAAATTTTACAATTGGTCGTCAGTTAAACTCACATTGAGACTTATTCATAAGTAAACCTATTATTTACTTTGGCCTCACTAGGTTGTAAATTTATTGGTATTCCCGATAATCATTCAAAGATAATTTTTAGTAATAAAATAAATCAAGTTCAAGTTCAAGTTCAAGTTTATTTCACACTATTTATAATGTTTACAATAAGGAGAGTAGATAAAAATGTATAAACAAAATAAGTACATGGAATAAATTAAAAGATTCAAGTGTACAGTGGTCAAAGTAGCTAAAAGCTTTCGAGTTGGCCACTGCTTACATACAAATAATAATTGAATAACTGAGCGTAATACATAGAATATATTAAATAAAGTATTGATTAGAGTAATAAATTGAGCTTGAGAGGAACTACAATATGAGAAAACGAAAGAAAAAATAAGGAGAAAAAAAGAAAGAGAGGATTAGGAGGAGAAATAGTTATTGTGAGAAGGTTTATAAACGAAGTAAAATGGTGCTCTTAAATTTGATGATTAAGCAGGTAAACTTTATATTGTTTTTTGAAATTGTTTGTTTTTGTTAGGTGCTTTAGGCTAGTAGGTATAGTTTCCCAAATTTTCGTAGCAGTGTATTTAAAAGTAAATTTACCTAAGTTGGTTCTAATTTTAGGGGGGTAGAAATTTTTCCTAGCTGCATACCTGGTATTGTAATTATGTACATTTGTTACGGGTATTAGGAAATCGTGAAACACGGAGGGGATATCAGATGGATTTTTGTATAGTTTATGTGTTGAGGTACAGATGTTCAACTTAACAATATTTTCAAATTTTAAAATGCTCAGAATTTGGTAATAAGGAGAAGCAGATTCTCTGTTGTTGGCAAAAAAGATACTTCGAATGCATTTATTTTGTTTAGTACATATTTTTGTTAAGTTGGTTGGGTATGTGTTTCCCCAGCTGATGGACCCATAGTTTAAATAGGGATATATAAGTGTATAATAAAGTTGTTTTAGCATTTGCAGACTGAGGTAATTCCGTAATTTGTAGAAAATTCCTACATTTTTGGCTATCTTGTTATTGATATGGGTGATTTGACTTTTCCAATTGAGGTATTCATCTAAGTATATTCCTAAATATTTAATGTTCTTTTTCCTTTCAATATTTAGAATATTCATTTGTGGGAGGGTCTTTCTGGGTGAAGTAATTAACATATAATTGGTCTTTTTCATGTTGACAGACAGTTTGTTAATATTACAGTAACTGAGAACATGTTTTAATTCAGTATTCATAACTGTTTCCAGTTCCTTTGGATTTTTGCAAGAGTAAAATATATTGGCATCATCAGCAAAAATTCGGAAAGATAATTTCGTTGATGAATTAGAGATATCATTTATGTATAGGAGAAATAGTAATGGCCCAAGCGTTGATCTCTGAGGAATACCACAAACAAAACTTAAAGGGTTGGATTCAGTATTTTCAATTTTTACATATTGGGTTCTATTCGAAAGATAGCTCCTGAACCAATCAAGTGGTTGTCCACGTATCCCATACTTATATAGTTCCTTTAACAATATACTATGATTAACGGTGTCAAATGCTTTAGAAAAGTCTAAGAAAAGGCCACAAGTTATAAGGTTTTTGTCTACTGATGATTTGAGATTATCAGTTATTTCTAAAATAGCTTGCTCAGTGGAATAACCTTTCCTAAATCCAAATTGATATTGGAAGAGTATATTATGTTTTTCTAAAAATAGGTTTAATTGGTTATAGACAATCTTTTCTAGTGTTTTACTGAAGGGTGACAAAATTGCTATTGGTCTGTAGTTATTAGGGTCAGTTACAATGCCATTTTTATAAATTGGAGTTACTCTAGAGACTTTAAGTATATTTGGGACTATACCTGATGAGATTGATTGATTATAGATGAAAGTAAAGGGTATGGCTAATAATCTACAAGCAATTTTTATTAGTTTGTTGGGGATATGTAATGATGCCTTTTTATCGTTTAATTCAGAGAATAGCTGGGATACATAGTCTTCAGTCACTGGAGACAGATAAAAGCTATGAGTGGGGGTATTTTTTATGTACTTTGTAGGATCATGATTATCAGTATTTTCAATTAAACTTGCTAAGGTTGGACCTACATTAACAAAATGGTGGTTAAATTGCTCTGCAATATCAGATTGTTTAGTGTAAGTCTTGTTATTGCGTATAATTCTGGATGGATAAGACTGTAGACCTTTTGATTTTCTTTTGATAAGTGTCCCGATAAGTTTCCATGTTTCCTTAAGGTTGTCTTTATAAAATTGGAAATGCTGATTATAATATTCATCTTTTGCTTTAGTTTTTATTCGATTAAGTAGATTTGAGTATTGTTTGTAAGTTCTAACATTTGTTGAGTCATTTCCTAAAAAATATGAGTGGTAATCCTTTGTTTATGTTTAATTGATTTTAATAAGCCTTTTGTTAACCATGGTTTTGCTAATTGTTTCATTTTATTTAGAGAAGCTTCTGATACACAGTTTGATTAAATCTTAACCACTTTATATAACTTAAAATTTATCTCGCGTAGAGTTCTAACGTCGTTAACTGCAAGATATGTCAGAATAAAATTAAATATGCATCGCGACATCAAAATGAAAACCGCCCGCATTCAGAAAGCTGCGTTTGGCTTTGAAGTGTTGAATTTGATTCAGTTTGCTTGGCATAATTGCAAATGACTGGTGGAACTGCCATAAGATAAAATAGAACGTGTTTCAAATTGATAATAAACTTAAACTTAGGCTCCAAGGTTTGAATGCAATTTAGTGAATACTTCAGCCTCATTTAGGGAAATAGAATAAACCTAGCTAGTGCGACGTGGAGAAAGTAAAGTTCAGAATATAGTGAGTTCCTTGAAGTCATAGCAGCGTTTCGGTCGACCGGACCCAGTGGCAAACGCATGGAATAAATTAGTACAACTAAAACTGAAAATAGCACTTGTTTTCTTTAACTGATAGACCCATATGATCTAATAATGTTTTATTCGTACATTTTTCAATCCTACCTGGTATATTTTTTGTTAGAAAAATGACTGAAAAGCAAATTTTTGGATTACCCATGATGCAACCGATATAAGTATATAAGTATATAATTTTCATGGGGGGGGGGGGGGGGTCAGAATTTTTGCACGCGGCTGTATATATATATATATATATATATATATTAATTTCACGCTTTTTATAATTTATTCAAAATATAACTCATTTCGAAGACATTATGCATGTTACTCTGATTGTTTAATGTTACCCCAGTCTAAAGATTGAAACCTAAAAAGATGGTTGTCACTAAAATAAAATAGTCACTTTATTAATATTGCTTACCATATAAAATGCTCGAATTAGCGCTCGGGGAGTTAATTACATTTTTCTACCCTTAGGAGGGGCACTTATTCGAGAGAGGGCCATTATTTAATTATTGGCCTTTATTTTTTCTTTGTAGCAGCGGCAAAACTGTAACAATTAATACCCAAACAAACGTAGCAAGGATATCTACACTCATATAATTTATTATTATTATTTATTATTATTATTATCATATTGACATTTCTGTAAAGGCGTGTAAAAGAACAGCTGTTCCTTTGAAAAGACATAAGTCACATCCCACAATAAAGCCGGTTTCCGATGGCGGCGGCTTATTAACAGAAATTGGGCTTTAGGAGGGACGCTAAGTAAAGGGGGCGCTTATTTGAAGCTGGGCGCTAATTCGAGCATTTACTGTATTTCCCCTTTTACATTTATTTCTTTTTTCTTAGGTCAATTATATACATACAACGTGAGAATCGAAGGCAGTTGTTACAGTCTAAGTTGTCATGAATGATGAGAACAAGAAAATGTTTTCCTGGTTTTTCGTATTGTATGGAGGACAAGGGAAACTAAATTTGACCAATGAACAGCACGTTTGCCTGTACAAAGAGTGTCTTGAGATGGCACGCCATCTTGAAGATATCCGTACACAGCTGATAGCATGTATGACATTAGGTGAATTATTCTACAAGATGTCACGATTTAATGAGGCTATAAAATACTGCGAAGAAGTAATAATGTTCGCAACCAAGACGAACCTGCAATTCTCAGTCCTCTGTGGCTTTGTTCATAATATACTCGGTAACTGTCATTATTGCCTAGGACAGTACGATGAAGGTATCTATCATTTTGAAATGAACCAGAATATTGCAAAGCAGACTGGGGACAAGGTTGACGAGGTTGGTAGTTATAATAACATTGGTATCTGTTATGATGATCTCGGACAGCATAGCAAGGCTGTACATTATTTTGACATGGCCCTGAACATGGCAAAGGAGATTGGGGATAGGTCTGGTGAGGGACGTGCATATCATAACCTTGGTACAGCCTATCGTTCTCTCGGACGGTACGACAAGGTTCTTGGTTATTTCGAAATGAGTCTAAAGGTCGCAAAGGAGCTTGGAAACAGAGCAAGTGAGGGACATGCTTATACTGGCCTTGGAAGCTGTTATGTATTCCTCGGACAACATGAAAAGGCTCTACATCATATTAAAATGTCTCTGGACATCGCGAAGGAGGTTAGAAACATGAAAGACCAAGGAATTGCTTATGGAGATCTTGGCCACTGTTGTAATTATCTTGGACAGTATGACCAGGCTTTACGTTATAATGAAATACACATTAACATTACAAAGCAGATTGGAGACAAAGATAGCGAGGGAGTTGCTCATTCTGGGCTTGGCAGCTGTTACCTACGTCTCGGACAGCACGACGAGGCTGTGTGTCAATTTCAAATGTGCCTGAACCTTGCAAAACAGACTGGAGACAAGGATGCTGAGGCGGCAGCTAATAGTGGACTTGGTATCTGTTATACACTACTCGGACAGCATGGCAAGGCCATACAACATCTTGAAATGTCCCTGAACCTGACAAGGCAGATTGGAGACAAGGACGGCGAGCAAAGAGCGTACGTTGCTATTGGTATGAATTATCTTTCTTGTGGACAGCTCGACAAGGCAGAGTTTAATTTAGGAGAATGTATAAGACTCAACGAGGAGATGTTTAAAAATGAGGTACCCAAGCAGGATCAGTTTAAAATATCCATTCGTGAAAACTTTTTTAGTGTATACGCAGCATTGATCAGAACCCTTCTGCTTCAAGACAAAATAGAACAAGCTCTTGTTATCGCCGAAAGAGGACGTGCAAGAGCTTTAGCTGATCTTATGTTCACCAATTATTCCATCGGATGCATTGAAGTAAATGAAGCCAAAGTGTTGACCCTGTCAGAAATCCGTGAAGTGGTCAAGGCTCTTGGAAGTACAGTCCTGTTTTTCTCGTTGGAAATTCAAGAAATTTGTACGTGGGTATTGCAGCCAAATGGAGATGTACAATTTAAGGAAAGTCACCATAAAATGTTGTCAGAAACGAGAAAGGGTGGTTTGTTACTGGATTACGCTGTTCTAGTCAATGGTGCGTTAAACCTGCTGATCCATGAAGTTCACAACGTACTCGGGGTACATTCCAATGTGAAGTGCGAAGATCGCTCACTATCGTTTCTTTATTCAGAAGAGGTTGTAGGGCAGGGCAGCAAGAGAAAGCTGAGGCACATGTCATCTACCACAATACGTGAAGGCATGTCTGTTCGAGAATCAAACATATCCCTTTCTTCAGCAGCCTATCAAGACAGGGAAACAACTATGGCAACGCACCGAGAAATTAAACATCTGCAAAATCCGCTTAAAGAGTTGCATCAGATCGTGTTTGGACATGTGCGAGATCTTGTTGAAGGATCGCAAGTTGTCGTCGTGGCCGAGGGCCAACTTCATCTAGTTCCATTTGCTGCCCTTATGGATCAGAATGGACACTACGTGGCAGAGTCCTTGAAAGTGAGGCTTGTTCCATCACTAGCAACAGCAAAAATGATGACGGAGCACCCACAAGAATCCAAAAGTGGATCGGAGCCCTTGATAGTAGCAGACCCAGAGGTCGGTCAAGTTACGATTGGTGATCGAACGATTTGTCCGCCGAGACTACCGCATGCAAATACTGAAGCCCAAATGGTCGGCCAATTGTTTAATATTCAGCCTCTAACGGGAATAAATGCAAGCAAAGTAAAGTTTCTTCAAAATCTTGAAACAGCCAATTTGATACACATCGCATCTCACGGGGATATGAGAAAGGGAGAAATCTTGCTCGCCCCGAAGCCAGGCACCGATAGAAAGAATCTCAAGAAAGAAGATGTCATGTTGATGATCTCAGATCTCGAACACAAACGCTTGAGCGCAAAGCTGGTTGTACTTAGCTGCTGTCACAGCGGCCGTGGTGAGGTTAAAACCGAAGGGGTTATCGGCATTGCTCGTGCTTTCATCGGAGCTGGCGCTCGAGCAGTTCTCGTGGCGCTCTGGGCGATTGACGACGAGGCCACCTACTTCTTCATGAGTAGGTTTTATGAGCAACTAAGAGATGGAGTAATGGCAAGCGAGTCACTCAACAAAGCCATGGAAGCCATGAGGAAGACTGGAAAATTCTGCGAACCTCGGTACTGGGCACCTTTCATTCTCATAGGCGATGATGTTAGTCTTTCTTAGTATGTCACGTGGATGAAATAGCAGTAGAGTTTGTAAGCTTCATGACACCGTTTATAAACAAACAAGAATTTCACAACTGCTAGAGATGTAGTGACGTTAATTATATTCTCGCCTGCTAAAACGTCTCAAACATGCTTGTGCATGCTGCAGATACTTTTATTGATAGAATTAGTTCGTCAATCCTGGAAGGAAGTAGTGCGCACCAAAATTTAATGTATATTAATAGACCAGTTCGCGGTAAATTCCGACATTTTGAAAGGGGTGCAAACATGGCGCGAAATAAAGTGTTTGTATGGGAATCCGATGCCAAGTAAAATCCGTAAAATCGAATTTCTGAAATATTTTTCAGTTCAGTACAAACTTAGGATATCAGGTAAAAGAATAACTGATCGAAATTTAAGGGATGTAGCTCTGCTGGGAAAACGAGTAAAAACGAGTGAAAGTCCGCGCGAAAATTTACAGACAATGTATGGAAAACTGAAAACACGATTGCACGCTTCCCAGCACAGCTACATCCCTCAAATTTCAATCAGCTATTCTTTTACCTGATATCTTAAGTTTGTATCTGACGAATATTTCAGAGATTCTATTTCACAGTTTTTATTTGGCATCGGATTCCCATACAAACACTGTATTTCGCGCCATGGTTGCACCCCTTTACTAATGTCGGAATTAACCGCGAGCTGCATGGTCTATTGGTGTGGGATCTGGGTACGAGATTACTACTGGTGTACAATGTCTTAAAATACATGGTTTGATGATAAAACCAAGCTTACCCTGGACGAATAATTAAAGTTAAGCCTTCTCAAAGCGTCACGCTAGTGCAGCTGTAAAGAAAGGGTTTATTACTCGCCCGAGTCTAAATATCACAAGCGGGAAATTACATTAATGTAGATCTAGTATACTGCTATCGATGTGGGATGAATTAGTAGTAGTTTGTCAGATGGTTACTGCGCCGATGCTTCAGATTCGGTACTCTATTGCCTTTCAACTTCTTCTTAACCTTTCAACTTCTTCTTATAAAGGAAGTGTTATTGGCCCCCAAAATACATGAAACTTTTCAGAATTTGCTGTATTTCTTGCTTTGTAAATGGAACGTGGTACATCCAAACAGTGACGACTACTGAACGAAGATCTGCCCGAGCAGATATATGCAGTAGTCGCATCTGGCAGATTTAAAGCAGCTAGACCGGATCAAAACTAGGCTCCAGACAGATCTAATGCAGAAATAGAAACAATGTCTCGAAACACAATATATATCGGGTCAGATTTGTGGAGGCATATTAAGATAAGAAGTCAAAACTAGCAGCTATTAACCGAAGTTTTTAAAGCTTTTTGCATGTGATGTGGAAAACATTAACAGGCTCTAGTCTTAATTATCTCTGCATGGCGATGGCATAGGCGAATGGTATATACTGACAGATAGTTACATTTTAAAAGGTATAAACACAAAGTTAAGATAAACGAACGCCAATTTCGAGGGTTACACCTTGTATAGGAACGAAGATATTGCTATGTAAATGATTTGGTTTGCAGTACCATACAAATATAAACAAATGCATAATTTGTCGGCCAAAGGTTAGTAACGCAATCGGTTGTTTTTGCAAGGCCAACGCGGCGTTTAGCCTACCCGGTAAGACAATTTTTCTGTCGCTAGACGAAAGTCTGTTAAATTTATGGTCTTTGCATAGTTAGTATCTTCGTTCCTATCCAAGTTATGACCTGCACAGTTGGCATTCTTACTAGTAATGTGCTCTTCCCAAGAAACCCTAACCGTGAGTTTCAACGTGTTGCCGGGGACCGAGTACAAGCTGCGCGCAGTTTCTAGTTGATAGAAATTCAATGCTGCATGGCGTAGCCTGATTGCAGGGTAGTGATTGTGCTTTCGGGCGTAGGGTTGATCCTGTGGTGGGAGAAAGGAGGGAGAGAAGAGAGCAGCGGAGATAGAGGATTAGAAGAGTCTGCCGTAAAACCCCCTTCATTTTGAAGTCCATTCGTGGACTAACGGATCAGTTCTCCAAGCTTAAAGTGATTGGTTCATTAGCCCAAGGAGAATTGAGAAGTGCTTCCTAACACCTAATTCAGAGTCTACTAGCCTGCGTAGCGGGCCCTAAAGGAGGAAAAGAGAGAAGAGGAAACTCCTTTCTTTCCTTCCCCTCTCCCTCTTCCCCTGTCCCCCTTTCTTCTTTCCCTCTTTTCCTCCTTCAGGGACCGCTACGCAGGCTAAGAATCTACCGATCAACTCATAAAATGACTTCTCTTTAATCCATCTTGCCGACTTCGAAGGCACTCTTCACGAGTCTCTAGAATCTATCACTTCAAAGTTTTTCTCGATGACTCCGGAAAACAAAAGGTCGCTAGCTTCCCTGGAGGCAAAGTCAGGATGGAGACGTTCTGCCGCTATTGTACAGGCAGGAGAGTTTTAGGAAAACGGAGTTTTAGGATCAGGGGCGGATCTTTTTTAGAGGGGTTGGGGGGGGGGGGGGGGGGGGTTGGGGGGAGGGGGGGTGGGGCTGCAAACATAGCGCCATTTTTAATACATTGAATAAATATTTCCTGCATGGCTCTAATTTATGAAGGTCAGAATAATACATCAACTTTATAAATACAGTTCCATAAAAATAAAACCGAAACAAAATGGTAAATAAGTATGAATAAGCCGTAAGTAGAGTCTAAAGAGGGGTGGCTAGCCGCCCATTCCAATCCAACCCCCAACTGCGAAATAATTTAGTATCGTTTTTAGTATTCCTAGAAGGTATGCAACAATACGTCCCAAGGCATAACGGTCGGTATATTTTAACGGAATAAATCAGTATAATATTTTCTTCAAGCATAGTTAATAGCGTCGGTAATGGTTAGGGAACCCTGCAAACTTCAAAGGGGCTAACAAAGATGCTGCGATTTATGTTGGAAGGGGGTAAGACAAAATATTGTGCACGGCCATAGTTAATTAGCGTCCCCTGAACCAACACGTTTCTATTGGCTGATTGATTAACATATTCCAATATCTATTGTGTTGTGTGCACGGTCACGGTTGGAAAAAGCGAACAAAGAAGGTCGCTGGGTTTCATAACCATATCACTCTTTTAAACTATGCTCCAAGGTCAAGCAGGTAGTCATTTTTATCTTTTTCTTTGAACCATATCTTCAACGTGCTGCGTATGAATACGGCCGTACGTAAAGTATCTAAAATATGTTCCTAGTATTCCTCTGTTAATTTTGGGAAGAAGTTCCCTACCTGCTCCAAAATTTCTTCCGATGCCTGTCAATCACTCTTGGTTTGGCTTTAATAGTATAGTAAATTGGTTTATAGGCCTCTTGTAGCTGTGCGGCCACCTGACCTTGTCAATCAATACTGTGCCAGTGACAATATGGATGCCAGAAATGGAAAAACAAGCGAAAATTAGTAACCAAGGCAAGATTTAGATGAAACCATAACTGTAAAACTGAAGCAAAGCCATTTTGTAAATCTACAAATTGAACAATTTATGAGGCTGGAGGGCAAGCTTTTTTGATTGACAAGGTCGCATGACCACTTAGTATTGGCGGATAGTATCAGCCAATATAAACTTTTAGCTTGTCGTCTAATTGTGAAATAGAAAAAAAAATTACAATAAAGGAGCATTGGAAAATTTGTACTCTGTGTTTTGATTTATTTTATAAAGGAAATTTTATCTAAACAGTCGTGGAAATTTGGGAGAACTCGAAATAGCAGTCTGTGGCAACACTCTTCCTTTATAAGCTTGTGTTCCCATTTCTCATTCTCCCAAACTTCCACTCGTTTCTAAACTACGGAAACATGGACAATGCTGTTTATTTCTTTAATATTTTTTTCTTTAATTTACTGTGACTTAGGTTTCGTGCTTTCCTTAATAGTTCTAGTCCCAGTAAACAATGGAACAACACAGATAACTATCACAACAACCAGCACATTCTTGAAATATCCTGCTATGTAGAAGACAGCTTTGTTCCACTGAGGTAAACTAAAATACTCCAAAAACTGTAACAAAGAAACAGATAGGATTATTTCTACAAGACATCGAGAAAGTAATTTAGGCAAAATATTATTATGATCAATCTTGGAGGGACTATTTTGAGGACTTGAAGGTCTTGTGGAGGTGCTGGAAGCAAAAGTGTTGAGAAGAGAATGAGCCGCCCCAATTCCAAATACAGCTCCTGTGTCTCGGACTAAGGAATAAAATGGTGTGGTATCAAGGTGTACATATTCTGGATTGACACACCATTTTTGAGCTTTCTGGACTGACACAGAGGGGTCAAATATTGCAAGAGAAAGAATTAAGTAAAATACCAGAGCTAACGAGACAAGGATTAGAGATACAACCGTGCACTGGATAAATCTAGTGAAATTTGATGCTTGGAACTGCTTCTGAGTGATGTACGAGAGAGCGATGCCTACTGCTACACCTAAAATAACTTGATGGGGGAAATGAGTTGCAATGAAAACTCGGGATATTGACACAAGTGTGATGACCACAGCAAACAATAACCAGGCAAAGACCTGAACAATGTTTCTAGAGAAAAAATGGCTTGAAACTTGAAGGAAACAGCACAGTTGTCTTGTGATAAACGGCATCAACGTGAACAGGACAGAAGTCGTAACCATGGCATGTCCAGAGGGA
Organism: Actinernus sp. WN-2022; assembly: GCA_030867875.1. NCBI lineage: Eukaryota > Metazoa > Cnidaria > Anthozoa > Actiniaria > Actinernidae > Actinernus > Actinernus sp. WN-2022. Next base: position 23,840,120 of record JAOWCC010001589.1, read on the forward strand.
GATCCTGCAATACAATGCAGTTTACACCTCAGCTCAAATTAGGTTTAAAACTGATATATTTAAAGAATATGGTCCAACCATGCTGCTTTGCGGCCTTTTATTTCCGCTTCGTGAAACTTTTCAACTGAGGCAAAATGGCCGTCATAGTGTGCAAAGCATGACGGTTGGTCTATATTCTTTTAAAGTACTATTACAATATGAGCAACCAAATTGTATCGATACAATTCGGATAAAGGTATTCATTCATTTAGCGCAAATTCTATATGATTGAATATATTATTAAAATGCGCTTCAATCACAAGGTTATTATTGTGATAAGGACTGCTATTGTGACGCAATGTGCTGCCGTGCAGTTTATAATCATGAGTGATTGTTAGTACCTCACAATACCAGGCTGTTGTGTTGGGAGACAATCCTGGATGTGAATATTGGAAATGTACTTATGATATATAAAATTGACAACATTTCTGAAAAAAATCAGTTTTGTATAAATTTCGAAAATTACCGCTGAATGCAATGACTACAGTCGACGCATACATGTACGCAGGGTTAGCCTCGTTCTTAGGTTAAACATTCTTAAAGACCAGCGAGAATGTGCAAAACGCGAAACTAAAACAATACGCAGGGTTGTGAATAGCCCACCTTCTCGCTGGTATTTATGCATGTTTAACTTCAGCATGAGGCTAACCCTGTGTACATGCGTCTGTAGTGATTGCATTCAGCGGTAATTTTCGAATACGAAACTGGACTATTGTGATCAAAAGCTAAAAGAAGGGTTTGGCACTAGAGCTTGCATCACGCACAAGCTCAGCTGCATGCACAAAAAACAGGTCCCTGCACATTGGAAAGACGGTCTGTATAAGGGAGGTCAGGCATACATTGCCGTTAGTATCATGATAGATACTGCAGCAGTGACCCGTCACTCCCCTATAAAAAAGTCGGGGATGCTCGTCCCATCTTTTAGGGGTCAAAATCGTCGGCTACGCTATCTCTTAGGGATTAAAGGCTTAACTTAATTGGAACTTGAAATGAGAGTGAAGGAATTGGGGAGGCATGTACCTCTGACAAGTGGAGGCAGGGGGATGGGTGCATGACCCCCTATTTGACCCTCTGGTGACACAGCAAGTCAAAAATATAGAACACCATGAGTTTGTGGATGTGCACCCATTTGTTAGTTGTACACTGTACATAGGTATTGAGTTTAGAATGCAAGTGGATAACCATTAAATGAGACTGTAATTTTGTCACATGTAGTCCCCCCCCCCCAAAAAAAAAGGGTGAGGGGGGAGGGGAGGGGGAACTCCAGTATCATGCCTGGCAGGAATTTGCAAGAGACATAATTGTGTCAATAAAAAATAGGATTGTAAAATATCACTCTGATTTTAAGCCCTTGATTTTTACAAATTAAATACTTTAATAATTATGTGGAATTTTGCATGCATGGAAATACTTCTAACTCAAAAGACTATTAACAAGAGCCACAAGAGGTACATGACATTATGTATAGCAGGGGCATAATTTTGATCTCTAATGACTTTCATCCCTTCGATCCTAAACCTGGCATCCTTCACTGGTTATTAATTATAAGTCTCTCTGACATTGGCAAAAGACAGAATAAGCAACTTGGTAGGAAAGTGATGTTAATCAAAATAATTACCAGGTCCTGTCTCACAAGTCAAAGAATACTGGGATATCTTCACATCCTTCCATTGGCTGCTCTCATAAATCCACCAATACGGCCTTTCTCCTCTCAAAAGCCTACCACATAAAGATGATATCAACATTAAATCATGTGAACAATTAATTCTAAAGATATGGCAATCAGTTTGAGTGGTTTCCAGTTGAAGAGGTCTACCAAGACCAGCATAAGTGACTTTGACTGAGTTCAGAAAATTCTCCATTAGCTTGAATTCCCTCGTAGTTAATAACGTAACTTAATTTATTACAGGAATTTGGAACTTAAATCATAGTCACTAATGGTGCTCTTGCAGGGAATCCTTCAATTATTGTTATTGGCTATTGTGATCAACAATTTTGCACCTGTTGGTAAGTTATATATGGGTATAAGCTGTAGCCATATTATCGAGGCTTACAAGTGACTGGTGTACACAACTGCTGCCAAATGAGTAAGTATTTAATATTTAGTGAATGAGTGACGCAGCTTAATTACTGTAACTTCAGAATTAGTCAGTAGATTCAGGAGATTGTCCCCAAATCATTAAATCAGTAAGTGATATTGTATTATCATTTAGTTTTATGCAAAACAAACCAATGTTCTCAGATTACAGTCAAAACAACTCATTAAGTGTCCCCTCCTTACAACTACATCGTAGAAGTGAAAAGTTGTCAGTTATACAGTTAAAAAGAAGCAAATGTGGTTTCTTTTCCAGGTTTCTTTTGTTCCTACAAACCAGCATGGCCGCCAGTGCAACCATCAATAGTCTTGAATAGTGGTGAACTCAAACACAGAAATCTTGCTAGAGCAGTTTTAATTGAGTGTCGAATGTAATTAGTACATTAAAAATATGTAAGTGATTGCTTATTACAAGTAATTGGTTTTGCATTTTGCTAATAGGTTTCCTATTGGCTATGACATTAACTGTTTTGTAATACATTGTAATAATCAGCCAATCAAGTTCTAACTACAATGTATATAAAACTTTAAGCCAAACATTCTTATGTTGCATGCAATTGGTTGCCATCACATATATAATGCAGTCAGTTAAATTTTAATTTTAGCGACTTACCACATTTGCGTTTATTTTTGCTTGTGATTGGTTCAAGTAAAACCAATCACATTTACTTTTACTTAATTTTTAGTTTATACTTCAGTTCATGATTGGCTCATTGTACTTTTACTTGCTCCTGTGATTGGATCTGTAAGAATTATTATACTTATAAATAATTGGTCTAGGTTTTACAACACTCAATTGAAAACCATTAACTCTGACTAAAACACTCAAAATTGGGTTCATTTTACAGTGAGATAACTTTTTGGTCCATATTTGGGATGTGAAACTACACACAAACAAAGTGAATTACTTCAATAAATTGGCAACCATGCTAGTGCAGCAAACGTAACCACAAGTAGATGTAGCCCATCACACAAGTGACAAATAATGACTGACTGATTCTAGCAACAGTAAGAGACTCGCTGTACGACTGCCATGGGAAAATGAAAGAAATCTTTAATTGTGTTCTTGTTCGATTATGCGTGAATTTGAATGTTGCATCGCAAAGTTGAATGTTGTATAGTAATCATTCAGCCTAGTCCCTAGGCCTTCTGGCTCAGTGGTATTTTGTCTGAGTTGGTTAATGGGATCCCTGTGGTTTGTAATGGCTTGTGACGTCACTGACTAACTGTCAACCAGAAGGCCTATCAAAATTCGCCCAGCTGGGCCCAAACATTTGCAAAAATGGGCCCAAGATTGCGACCACTCTTGGTGACAAGGGGGAAGATACATGTAGCTCAAAGACTTGCATGCATCAGGTGATGGAAAATCACATTGAGTTTTCTTATTCTAAAATGTTTGACGTTTGTGTAATTTCAAATCATTGGTAAAACCTGGCAAAATGTAGTTGGAGTATTAAAATTTAAATTATCGAATATCGTGTATTTTTTAAACTAAGTAACAAAACTGAAAACTCACTTGTGAAGTACACTTTATTCACCTTCACTCGAGAAAATACCTGGCACTTCGCTTCCAAGCTGTCATGAATTCATCTTGTAAACACATTTGGATTCACTGCCCTATGTTAGCAGAGAAGAGAGACCGACAGCAGCAAAAGTTACCAGTGGAATGAACTCATTGACATTGTGCTTTGTCAAATGGATAGAAGTTGTTGAGCCGTGAAATTCAACATGATATTCACCTAGAGCAGGTTTCCTTCACGCCAAATCCAAGCAAAACTCTCTTAAAGAATCAAACCCATGCTTTGATATTTGATCAAGCTCATCATGAGCAAATGTATACCGAATCCATGGCTGCCATGTTGGATCAAATTCTGCTAGGTCTTCTGGTAACAGTGAGCAGTGATGTCACAAGCCATTACAAACCACAGGGATCCCATTAACCCACCCACAAAATACCAAGCCAGAAGGCCTAGGGAGTAGGCTGGTAATCATTGAATGTTGGATTGCCAGTATTGGATGTTGGACTGTAAATTATTAAACTCATTAATAATTCATAACTTTTTAGTCATTCAGGACTGCATTTGGTCAGGTGGATGAGTTGAAACACCAGTTGAAAACCACTAGACGAGTGTTTCAACTGATTTTCATCCCTAGTGATGAAACTGTTCTTATTTAATCATCATATTCATGAACCACTAACTATTTACATACATTGTACTGATAAACTACAAGTAAGGAGTGAAATATTCTTCAATCGTCTACTTATAGATACAATGTTAGATATGATTCACATTTCTTTTGACTTTCTTTTTAGCTCTGTAAGAATGTCTGTAAAAGTCGGTTGGTAATGCCACAGTTCATTCCGAGCTCAGCCATGTTTCGAGTACCATTTTGTTAGGCTTTGCTTCCCTGACGACTCCAGAACTCCCTAGCTCATTTTTTTATCAGATTAATTTCCCAAGGGAGCTTGGGCTACCTGTGTTGTAACAAATTTGCATAAAAAAGGTTTATTATTCAAAAAAGTGAGTGGACCTTCAACGCAAGTCTCCGTGGCTAAGCGGTAAAGTTCTGGACTTTCAAGGCAGAAATGTTAAGTGTACTGCAGAGCTCAACCTTAATGTTTTTGGCTAGTAAGATGTAAACTTTAGTAAAGTAAACAAGCAACTTCCACTAGCCAAAACTGACAATCCACTAGTCTTTGGCTTAAGTTGACGACTTTTAAGGTCGAGCCCTGGTACTGTGACAGTAAGTAAAATTAATGTGCCATGTTAATTAGCAAATTATCCATGAGTGAATTGAACACGGTAGTTGATGATTGGGAAAGGACTTGGGAGGGGTCAAAAAGGGGATAGAGGTTAGGGGAGAAATGGGAAAGGGATCAGGGGGAGAAAGACGAAAGAGGTCAGGAGGTGACTTTTTTTTTCAGGGGAGAGAGAAGGGTGTTTTTTTTCTTTTGAACTCCCCCCCAAATTAAAATTATAAACCCATTTTTTTTTATGAATCCTCAAAAATAAAATAAAAACCTTTTATAATCTTGATAACTGTACTGGTTCAAAAAAAAATTTGAACTGGCCAGTTTAAAAATCTTCAACCAAAGGTCAAAATTGAACCACAACAGATACATAGAAATGATTACTTAATAGTTATTGTAAGGTATATTTTGCTCTCTCAAAGTCTTGACCATCCGTCCTGTTCAACTCACCATTTTAAGACAAGATTGGTCCACTCAAAAGAGCACTCCACAGCACCATCAAACCAACAGCACCGTTTTATAGATGGTAGGCAACGGGAAAGTACACCAAGAAACAATTCCTGGGATCTGCTAAACGGCTGAGAAACAGTATCTCATTGGTCAAAGTACGGAAAGAACCTTGTAAATATAAAATCATTTTCACTTCTTCTCCACGAAGAACCTCCATCTTTTTTTAAAACTAGTAACCTGAGCCCGCGCATATTCACTTTTAGAACAGCGGATTTATTAACCGAGCCTGCCGCATTCAGCGGTATTAGCATTATTGAGTATGCGCTTTCCTGATGTTTCTCGTTCCCAGGGTGTCCTCGACTTGCACTGGAACGAGGATGGGAAAAATCCAAGATGGCGGATGGAGAAAACTATTACGAGATCTTAGGAGTCACTCTAGAAAGCACAGAAAAAGAGGTAATATTTACTTTAAATTTGTTCACTTGTTTTACCTGAACGATGTCTAATGTTTATCTTGTTGGTATGTGCAAAGAACCAAAGTCCAAAGCATATCGCAAGAAATCATTATGTTGTCATCCTGAATCCTGATAAAAATCCAGACAACCCGAAACTGGCGAAAGCTGGTGAGTACGTTTGTAATTTAAACGTAAGCCTATCGTCCTATGGCTATGATTTTGCGGTAAATTATGCTTTATAAGTCTTAAAACTGTACTTAACAGGATAAAAGTAATATGTCGTGGATGGAAATCGGAAGTCACATATTTTTCCTTTTTTGGCGCGATTTGACGTAGTCGCGTGCGTTAATTATATTTAATATTTATCAATGCGGATGGTGTAATTTGCGGCTTGACGGCTTTGACGGAACGGCGGAATGACAACATGTATGATAATTATTATAAAGACCATTAATCAAATTGGCTGAGGGCACACTGGACGAAGTTTACTATTGTCAATAAAGCGGATTTACTATAGTTAACGGCATCCTCATAGTGTCCTCAGTGTGACATACCGGTTTACCGTAGTAAACTCAACTCCGACAAGTCTCTAGTCTGTCTACTAGTCAGGATTTCGAGTCAGGATCGGAGTCGGGATTTCGAGACAGGTTTACAAAAAAATATAATTATTTTATCACATACAAAGGGGGCTATTATATCTTAGATATTTACTTCCATTTTAGTTTACAATCTAATTGAATTTATCAAACGTTCAAATGTGACCGTGTGAAACTGTCGATCTTATTTAATACACGAATGCGGTGTAGAAGGCGGGAAAATACTAAAAACTGAAATAATATTTTATTGCATTCACACAAATGCAAGTCAGTATTAAATGGAAGTTAAACAGGGAAGAGCCCCGGGGAAATAAAGAAAGCTGAGAAAAGCTTCACTCTGTTGAGTTACCTTAAATCTTAACAGCGGCACAATTCCCCTTAGCTTTGTTGAGTGAGAACGGCTTTTAAAAAGTTAAACTGGAGCTCTTGCAAATCTTCAAATTGTAGCTGGGTCTATCAAAGTTATGCAACAGATCAATTAGACTTTTCGCCAATTGTCCCTGTTTCCTTGAAACGTTTTGAAACGTTCTTAGCTTTCATTTGTGTTTTCATGTATTTATTTCACTAGCTCCGTTCCAGTTAATTTTACTTCACTGTGTATAAGAATTTGCACTTGTTACAAAGCGTCTGATCAAAAAAAATTATTCCGCCAAGCTGTCGAGCCATCAAGCCACATCTGTAGTCTATTATATAAACAGAGTGTCAGAGATCCTCTTCTTTCATCGCTTTTTACAGACAGCACTCCATAAATTTTCTTCTATTAAATATAAACTAAGTGAGAGGTGAAATCCTATTCTCTGGCTTTCTTTTAGTTTAGTCTTAACTCTATAAAAGTCACTTAAAGTTCACAATTTCCTGCTTCTAATCATGAATTAAACTGAAGTCCTACTTGATTAGTAGTGCGCACTCATTGAAAAAAATTAAGTGACAGAGAGGGAACTAGTAACTAATTTTCATAATAATAATAATAATAAAGGTTTATTGAATATAAAATCGCACAACGTGTGAATTACCTTATATTTTACAAGTAATATACATGTCTAGATGAAACTAAGAATATAAAAATGGGAAACTGGCAATTACAATCATATCTATAACTTATACCGGGAGACTGGATCTGGTTTACAAATAATATATGACTGTGTCCTACAAGCTGAGTTAAAATATCTTACAATAAGTTAAGCTAAGATTATTATTATACAATTGTATATGAAGAAATTAGTTAGGACTTATTAAAACACATTGCAGGAAAAAAAGCTTCTCTTATACCTTTCGGTGCAACACTTAGGCAAACTGAAGTTTTGGCTATTGAGCAACTCTCGGCCGTGCGCGCTTACTCGAGTGTCAGGCAGAAGGTGGCGGAGACGTGAACTAGGGCTCTTTAGCTTCCTGAATACTTTAGAACATAGTTCATGCCTCCTGGTATCAAGGCGAGAGCAGTTACATAGAGTGAGTGCTTCAGAGTAACTTGGATATGGATGGATGATTCGTAAGGCTCTCTTTTGGACACGCTCAATTTTGTCAGTTAAGTAGCACGGTAGGCTGGTATGCCAAACAGCACAACTATATTCAAGAATGGATTGCACCAACGAAAAGTAAATCAGAACAAGATTGGAAGGAGGAACACCACTGCGGTGGAGGACTCTTAGAATATGAAGCCGTTTAGATGCATTTTTCACCATATTATTGATATTGTCGACCCACTTTAGATTATGTTGAAGCGTTAAGCCGAGGGAGGACCTTATAAGATGAAACATGTTCAAGCAGTTGATCATTAATATTGAGGTAAGTGGCGTCAGGTTGCTGATGGAGGAAACTAATGGACATCTCTTTACATTTCTTAGGATTAAGTTTAATATCATTACATTTCACCCAACGAGATGTTTCGACCAGGTCAGATTGAAGAGTGGAATTACCGTTCACCGTTAAAGATTCCGAGATCGTAATGTCATCAACATATTTCCAATGACTGGTGTGCTGCGATTTTAATGAAAGATCGTTGACCATAATCAAGAAAAGAATTGGTCCAAGTTTGGTGCCTTGGGGTACGCCTGCACTGATGGCTCCCCAATAAGATTTGACACTGCCAAGTTTCACAGATTGCCGGCGATCACAAATAAAGTTGCAGATCCATGGAATTAAGCATCTTCTAACTCCAAGTGTGATGAGCTTTGGGACAAGTACATTGTGATTGATATGGTCAAAGGCCTTACTAAAATCGAGGAAACAAACTCTAAGGAACTGTGAGGGTGTATCAATGGCCAGCAGCCAATTATTAAGCATGTCCAGAAGACAGAAAGTAGTAGAAGAGCCAATACTTTAAAGTGCCAATGAAATGAAACAATCAATCCCGTTTTTTATTTTATTTTATTAAATTCTAGGTGTCCCTTAGCCATTTTGTACAATTAAAAATCAATTTGGAGAGCACAAACATAATTTTATTTTGTATCAAAGTCAGGCATAATTGCCAAAATCAGGCATTAAAGATATGCTCAAGAAATCACAGGTGTGATGTCACTGGGTCTGCACATTTATATTCACAAAAGTAAAAATTATGGCTGACTGCAAGGTTTTGCACCATCACCTGACTTCCTAGCAACTGTTGCTATGACGCCATGTTGGATGGCAGGTAGAACCAAAATGGCGTACTGTTTGACTGAGCGCGCAACTTCTTCCTCCAAGTAACAAAGACTGTGTGATAGAATCTGGCCAAAATTAAGAGACATGAAAAATATTGCATAAATCGATTTTTTACATAAATCGGCTGTCTATACTGAGAGTGATGTCTTTTAAGTGATCTTAGCAATGCTTTAAACTTTTATGAGCTGCGCTCACTGATGGCTGAACTCTTTGGTCGAATTTATGGTCAACAGTAACTGCTCCCATCATCTGATATACACATTGCATCTTTCTGAAGAATCAATAAAAAGTATTTTACTTATTATTTAGTTATTTCGTTTTAAGATGATCTTCGAAACATCCAAAAAGTTTTGGTTTAGAATGGCCGCACGGATCCCCACGGCTCACAAGCTGTCTGAAATAAGACATGACTTCAATACAGTTCCTCCAAGTTTCATGACCAAACATTCAACGAGAACCGAGAAATGATTTTTGTCACCTCGCATTTCGCGGTCCCAAACACCTCTTCAGTCACACTTTGTCGAGACACCGGAAGTCCAACCGAAAGGATGCCTCGTTTTGGAGCTTTCCCATCCAATTGTTCAACTCCAAAATGAGGCATCCTTTCGGTTGGACTTCCGGTGTCTCGACAAAGTGTGAAGAGGTGTTTGGGACGGCGAAATGCGAGGTGACAAAAATCATTTCTCGGTACTCGTTGAATGTTTGGTCATGAAACTTGGAGGATACGTAGCAAGGAGATCTGTCTACGGGATCCGGAAGTATCACGTCGATTGAGTGGATTTAAGGGTCATTTTGCCGTGGAGATGACAGGTATGTGACACGCCATCGCGATCGGCTTGCCGGCCTTTCCACTCTTTAGGTAGAGTGAATCCAGGTTTCCTAGAAACTCGTTAAATCGGCCCCCAAACCCCCAAATCCCCAAATCCAAGACACAACAACTTAATCTTCATCAAAGCAAGTTTATTGTGTTATTCATTTGCCATTTAGTGCGATAAAATACCAGATATTCTGGATGTTTGAACCTTCGTAGTTGAACTGTCAAATAAATTCAAACTTTGAGCTTGGGCTGCCTGTGCTCGTATCCGCCATGTTGATCAGTAAAATCTGTTGATCAGTAAAATCTGTTGAACCGGATTAAAATGAAAGAAAAGTGGAAGAGTAATATTAGTAGCATATGTTGTCATTCATTAGTATGACGTTTTTATATAAGAAACGGCTTTCCAAATGAAGAATATATTTGTAAGAGACTTGTTGAGTTGACCCGGGAAGTAGGCCAGTGTAACCCTACTGAATCATGTTGCTTGTATACCCACTATCTTTGACCCTAGTGCTAGGGTAACCCTTGTAAACGGGCCCTAAGAGTTTCTGGGCCAGGTCTGCCTGAGTCCTAGCATTTTGCAAAACGGAACGAAGTTGTAATAATTTTTGCGGCTAAACTGCAGAATACAAGTAACGCCACTGCAGAGTGCAGTGCCACTGAAAAAGATCACTTGAAAACTTCGCTAAATTCTCCATTAAGATATAGTTCATGTGTATAATTATGTTATTCAGGCTATATAAAGTAAGGTTTCAAACTGTGACAAAGAAATCCAAACACGTTGAATTGGTTTCGTTCAATTTGGCTGCCTTCATTTTCAAGCGTGCATGCTCTCCGAACTTACCTCGATTAACTCGTCGTTCATGGTAAACTTCCGACTCTTCTTCTTCGAGAAACATCCTTTCAGGCTCGCTGTCGAGTTCATCGTTACTGTTATGTTTTTAATGAAGGCGAAAACTTCATGCACGTTGTTCTTGATCACTTTAAAGACCGAAGCCGACGGCGACATTATTTTTTCAAGCTTTCAATCGTTGCCCGATTTTGATAAACTGGGCACTGATTGGCTAAGAATGCTGTCACCTTGATTTTCCAACATATTTCCATCCCCTGGAAATTGATATTTACATGGGTTGGAAATACGTTGGAAATAAGTTGGAAATGTATTGGAAATATGTTGGGAAAATGTTGGAAAGTTGTTGGAAATTTGATGGAAATACGTTGGAAGTACGTTGGAAATAAGGTGGAAATATGTTGGAAATAAAGATCTGCTTGACGAGTATTACTTGCAATAATTTTAGAACTGGAAACCGTAAAAACAAAACAAAAACCTTCGTTTGCAATAAACCCTCATAAAATTCTGCAAGTAAAGGTGTGACAACTTCGCGTGATTTTGTTTTGTTTTTGGAAGACATAATTTCCAACCCTTGGAAATTGAAACTTCCAGTAAATTTCCAACATTTAAAATTTCCAACCCTTGGAAATTTTGTTGGAAATTCTAATTTCCAACATATTTCCAACCCATGGAAGTTTGGCGCTATATGAATATGGCCTATTATTATTATTAATAGTTAATAGGTTGCTTGTTAAGTTACAGTTCCATTTTTTTCCAACGCTAAAGTGTTTAAACTAAGTTTCCCGATCAAGATCTAGCTCTGGAAACAGCCGTGACTGGCTTTTCGTTGACGGAAAATGGTACGCTGAACGTGTTTTGACTTTTCAGCAGTAAATCAAATTGTTTGCAATCTGTTTGTTGTGTATATTGTGATCAGATCTCTAAGCACAGTTTACGCAGTTTACGCCTTCATTCTCTCTCACAGTCAAACCGAGTAGAGATAGTACCAAGAATTGTAAATGAAATGCACTATTACCTGTCTGCCCAAGCTATATTTAAAGAGAGATTGCTAAAATCGATAGACATCAATAAAAATCGATAGACATCGATAAAAATCGATAGACATCGATAAAAATCGATAGACATCGATAAAAATCGATAGTCACAAAAATATGTGTTATCGATTTTTATCGATTTTCGATAAAAATCGATTAATTACTCTCGATTATTATCGAGTAATCGGTTTATCGATTAGTTACATCGGGTATAAAGGGCCTTATTGTTGCTACCCTATATCAAAAAATTGGTACCCTGTTCCAGACCAAAACGGTGCGATATAGCGATTTAAATACGTAATCGATCTTGCGCGAGCGGATGTATAAAATACACTAAAAACACAAAGATATTAAACGTTGCATTTGACGGGATTTTATGAGTCACCAAGCCGAGATAATTGTATGAAGGGATATTTTATACCGCAACAGAAAGGAATATTACTACTTAAAATGGTTTATATTCAATACAGTAAATATTCCAGAGTATCACGATTCACTGATCACTTTGTTTACTTTTGAGACGCCAATATAACATGGTATTGCGTCTCAGAATACCAGCCTCTGATTGGCTCTTGCGCGAGCCCTTGCAGTTACATGGGTTCCAGGTCAAGGTCAAAAGTCGTTTGTTCAACAGCAAGATTTCTACAATTTCACCTTCAAAACACTGTAAATTACAAGATAAGCATCATTCAATCCTAAAGGTAAGGTTGGCATTGTAGTTTCCGTCAGAAATCTAACACTCTTATTCGCTAAAAGTACAATTTTCATAATTTTTGAAGAGATTTCAAAACACGTCGCGAAAGTTTTCGCCACTCAAGCCGTGAAACCGTTGCCATAGATATACTAGGCGCCTTTTGAGAATTGAAATTACGATCAGAATAAGTTTGGTGCTTCATTCTCTTCTTTCTTTTAACAATTCCCGACTTAACTGTTGAATCGCGATACAAAACTAATTGAGATTTTGAGACGCGATACTGAATTATATTGCCGGCGTTGGAAGAAAATATATTCTTCGTATTGGGCTTCGTCGCTGCGCGACTCCGCCCAATACGGAATATATTTTCTCCCAACTGGCCGGCAATATAATTCGGTATCGCGTCTCAAAATCTCAATTAGTTTATATAATTTTTTTTCGAACGAGTCACTATTTATTTGGGTGAAAACAGAATGCAGAATAGTTTAATCATAACTTAACATCTCACCGATACCCCACCGCATATGACCGACACTTTACGATATACCACCGACCCACTATCGGCCGACACATAAACAGCAGGAGGGAAGAAATCGACCGACGTGTCGGCCGACTGTCGACCGACACACGACCGACATGTCGGCCACCCCTCGACCGACAGTCGCTCGCGGGTCGGTCGACAGTCTGCCGATATGTCGGCCAACCATCGACCGATACGTCGGCCGACATTGCGTACAGTACACATGATCCAATAATCTAGCTTTGGCCCAATTCAAATGTCAAACCTCGTGTGTCAAACTCGATCATCCCACATTGAGTATCTTTAATTTCCGAGCAACCCTTACTCCAATCACTGTTATATATATAACACACGGCTGTTTCAGCATGAAGATTTCGTTCTAACCACCCAGCTCCCTTGGATATGCAAGGGTATTGACTGATTAACCATGAAGTTATTAGGGTAAAATGTGGGGTTTTCCGAGAAACCATGTACTATTAATCAGATTATCATACAGCTGATTGTTATACAACGGCTACCTCTACACAATCTTGACCGGGAAAAAAATATCGAAAATTATCTCGAACTCACTTCGCTAAGCCATGATTATTTACTACTAGTTTAAATCATAATCTCTGGCTTTGCGAGCAGCTGTGGAGAAATGGAAAGGAAAACAAGAAACGGGATAATCTAGAATTAGAATGCACAAAAACTCAAAGTGCCGCCGGCTGAAATGAACATATTCTCACTCCTGTCAAAGCTTGTATACAACAACAACAACAACAACAACAACAATTTATTTACACTCTTTTAACAGTATCGTATACAGTATCGTGGAAGCTCTTTTCGATCATGGAAACTGAAACCATTTCAAAATCTTGCACTTTTATATACTATTAGCCACCTTAGCGCTTGAAGAGAGTGCGAGATCAGCAATTGCATCGAACAACAAAGACCTTCAGTACCGGTGCGATATCTGAAAGCACATTAGTACCGACAAGCTTCTTAGTGAATGCCCTTTTAAATCACGGCTCTTTCTAGGTGTATCAACGCTAGTGAACTATGGCAAAACAATACCCTAAAATACGAAGAACCCTAACCCCAGAATAGAGTTGAAGAGTAGTTGATATTCTTCTTCTTCTCTGGTGGCGATTTAAAGCTAATTCGACGAATTTTAACCTGCTCATCGACCTACAGGTCCCGCGAGTGTCCCGGTGTCGAATCTGATTGGTTGACCATGTCACGTGTTAAAGCAAATCGCGACGACAAAAAAATTAAAGAGGCAGTAGTTGTGCTGTTTTACACTCCAAACGAATGAATTTCAGTGGTCAAAGTGTCAGGTTTGACCGAGGCAAACGTCACATTTGTAACTAAACAAACCGGACAAATTCTTCAAGCATTCTTTTTTATAACACTATGATAAAGCCGCTCATATTATACTGTTCAATCACTTGGACAAGCTGCAGTAAGGACAACATCAACAGAGTCTTGAGGTTACAAAAACGTAGCGCTAGGGTAATTCTAGATGCCAAGCCTCGCCGCAGCTCTATTGAATTATTTAATAAATTAGGCTTTCTTCCTTTTTATGTAGAGGCAGATATAAAAAAATGTCTACTTGTGTACAAGCGCACTGTCAATGAAGCCCCAGAATATATCAACGATTTGCTTAAGCTCAACAGTGAGCAGCACACAAGGAGAACGCGTTATGCGCACTTGACCGTATTACCTCCACGCTACACCAGAGAAAAAGAAGCTGGCCGTTCTTTCTCTGTCACAGCTACTAAATGTTGGAACAAATTACCAGTAAACCTAAGACTCTCCTCCTCTGTCAATATTCTTAAGTCTGCCCTTTACAAGCATTTTCGCACCTTTCAAAAAAGCTTCCAACAGTTCACTACTTTTTTAGATACACAATTTATCCTTAGTTAACTTGGTAATATCGATCCTCCTTAAAGTATACATTTATATATCTTGTAAATATGTAATTTTAGCTTAACTTAGTCTAGTCTTATTATATGTCCTTCTCGTAATATGTCTTACATGTGTTGTGCTGCGAGGGCCACGAGTTTATTAGTGCGTTGTACTATTTAGTGTTACCCTCTTGAAATAAAGTTGATTGATTGATTGATGGTGGTATTTGGCATCGGATTCCCATACAAACACTGTATTTCGCCCCATATTTTGCCCTCATTCAACCACAAGTCTGCCATGAAAACTAATAAGAAGACCTGTGAAGTAGCAACCCATTCCAACAACACACAACATTCTCTTGCGGATTTTTCTTTTATTTGTATTGAAGCTATTATTAATGAACGGTGTGCTGAAAGAATCAACAATATTCTCCTTACTAGAGAGGCCTATTGGAGTGCCCAGTTATTTACATTGCAGCCTTACGGTTTAAACAAAAGGCAAGAATATAAATCAAAGAGCCGTATTCACTACGCTAAATAAACTACCTCAGTCATAATTAACATAGCTTCTTTTCTTAGTTTCCCATAGGACAATTGCGTAACTCTTAACATATTTTTTAGCTTACCTTTAATACAATAAGTTAGTACGTTCAAATACCTTGTACAGCATTTTTAGTTAGTGAATTTTTAAACAATAGCATTATGTAATCTTTTTTACACATATTGTACACAGTGTTATTTATACAGATCTCAGTTTTCACCATTTGCTTGTACCACGCATTTTCCATTTTTTTTAGCTGAAGAAGGCTGAATGGACGAAACGTTCAAAAAATATTTTTTACGATTATAAGTTGACGGTCTTTGCCTTTTTTATTAATCTTATATATATATATATATTAATTAATTTCACGCTTTTTATAATTTATTCAAAATATAACTCATTTCGAAGACATTATGCATGTTACTCTAATTTTAAAATGTTACATCAGTCTAAAGATTGAAATCTAAAAATATGGTTGTCATTAAAATAAAATAGTCACTTTATTAATATTGCTTACCGTAAATGCTCAAATTAGCGCCCGGGAAGCTAATTACATTTTTCTACCCTAAGGAGAGGCAATTATTCGAGAAAGGGCGCTTATTTGAAGGGGGCGCTTATTTGATTCTTGGCCTTTATTTTTTCTTTGTAGCAGCGGCAAAACTGTAACAATTAATACCCAATCAAACGTAACAAGGATATATCTACACTCATATCATTTATTATTATTATTTATTATTATTATTATTATCATATGGACATTTCTGTAAAGGCGTGTAAAAGAACAGCTGTTCCTTCGAAAAGACATAAGTCACATCCCACAATAAAGCCGGTTTCCGGTGGCGGCGGCTTATTAACAGAAATTGGGTTTGAGGAGGGACGCTAAGTAAAGGCGGCGCTTATTTGAAGCTGGGCGCTAATTCGAGCATTTACTGTAATTCCCCTTTTCCATTTATTTCTTTTTTCTTAGGTCAATTACATACAACGTGAGAATCGAAGGCAGTTGTTACAGTCTAAGTTGTCATGAATGATGAGAACAAGAAAATGTTTTCCCGGTTTTTCGTATTCTATGGAGGACAAGGGAAGCTAAATTTGACCAATGAACAGCACGTTTGCCTGTACAAAGAGTGTCTTGAGATGACACGCCATCTTGAAGATATCTGTACTCAGCTGATAGCATGTATGACATTAGGTGAATTATTCAACAAGATGTCACGATTTAATGAGGCTATAAAATACTGCGAAGAAGTAATAATGTTCGCAGCCAAGACGAACCTGCAATTCTCAGTCCTCTGTGGCTTTGTTCATAATATACTCGGTAACTGTCATTATTGCCTAGGACAGTACGATGAAGGTATCTATCATTTTGAAACGAACCAGAATATTGTAAAACAGACTGGGGACAAGGTAGTCGAGGTTGGTAGTTATAATAACATTGGTGCCTGTTATAAAGCTCTCGGACAGCATAGCAAGGCTGTACATTATTATGACATGGCCCTGAACATGGCAAAGGAGACTGGGGATAGGTCTGGTGAGGGAGGTGCTTATTGTAACCTTGGTACAGCCTATTATTCTCTCGGACAGTACGACAAGGCTCTTCGTTATCTCGAAATGAGTCTAAAGGTCGCAAAGGAGCTTGGAAACAGAGCAAGTGAGGGAGATGCTTATAGTGGCCTTGGAATCTGTTATCGATTCCTCGGACAACATGAAAATGCTCTACATCATATTAAAATGTCTCTGGACATCGCGAAGGAGGTTAGAAACATGAAAGCCCAAGAAATTGCTTATGGAGATCTTGTTCACTGTTGTAATTATCTTGGACAGTATGACCAGGCTTTACGTTATAATGAAATACACCTTAACATTGCAAAGCAGATTGGAGACAAAGACAGCGAGGGAGTTGCTCATTCTGGGCTTGGCAGCTGTTACCTACGTCTCGGACAGCACGAAGAGGCTGTGTGTCAATTTCAAATGTGCCTGAACCTTGCAAAACAGACTGGAGACAAGGATGCTGAGGCGGCAGCTAATAATGGACTTGGTATCTGTTATATACAACTCGGACAGCCTGGCAAGGCCATACAACATCTTGAAATGTCCCTGAACCTGACAAGGCAGATTGGAGACAAGGACGGCGAGCAAAGAGCGTACGCTGCTATTGGTATGAATTATCTTTATTGTGGACAGCTCGACAAGGCAGAGTTTAATTTAGGAGAATGTATAAGACTCTACGAGGAGATGTTTAAAAATGAGGTACCCAAGCAGGATCAGTTTAAAATATCTATTCGTGAAAACTTTATTAGTGCATACGCAGCATTGATCAGAACCCTTCTGCTTCAAGACAAAATAGAACAAGCTCTTGTTATCGCTGAAAGAGGACGTGCAAGAGCTTTAGCTGATCTTATGTTCACCAATTATTCCATCGGATGCATTGAAGTAAATGAAGCCAAAGTGTTGACCCTGTCAGAAATCCGTGAAGTGGTCAAGGCTCTTGGAAGTACAGTCCTGTTTTTCTGGTTGGAAAGTCAAACAATTTGTACGTGGGTATTGCAGCCAAATGGAGACGTACAATTTAAGGAAAGTCACCATAAAATTTCGTCAGAAATGAGAAAGGATGGTGTGTTACTGGATCACGCTCTTGTAGTCAATGGTGCGTTAAACCTGCTGATTCATGAAGTTCACAACGTACTCGGGGTACATTCCAATGTGAAGTGCGAAGATCGCTCACTATCATTTCTTTATTCAGAAGAGGTCGTAGGGCAGGGCAGCAAGAACAAGCTGAGGCACATGTCATCTACCACAATACGTGGAGGCATGTCTGTTCGAGAATCAAACATATCCCTTTCTTCAGTAGCCAACCAAGACAGGGAAACAACTATGGCAATGCACCGAGAAATTAAACATCTGCAAAATCGCTTAAAGAGTTGCATCAGATTGTGTTTGGACATGTGCGAGATCTTGTTGAAGGATCGCAAGTTGTTGTCGTGGCCGAGGGCCAACTTCATCTAGTTCCATTTGCTGCCCTTCTCGATCAGAATGGACACTACGTGGCAGAGTCCTTGAAAGTGAGACTTGTTCCATCACTAGCAACAGCAAAAATGATGACAGAGCACCCACAAGAACCCAAAAGTGGATCGGAGCCCTTGATAGTAGCAGACCCAGAAGTCGGTCAAGTTACGATTGGTGATCGAACGATTTGTCCGCCGAGACTACCGCATGCAAATACTGAAGCCCAAATGGTCGGCCAATTGTTTAATACTCAGCCTCTAACGGGAACAAATGCAAGCAAAGTAAAGTTTCTTCAAAATCTTGAAACAGCCAATTTGATACACATCGCATCTCACGGGGATATGAGAAAGGGAGAAATCTTGCTCGCCCCGAAGCCAGGCACCGATAGAAAGAATCTCAAGAAAGAAGATGTCATGTTGATGATCTCAGATCTCGAACACAAACGCTTGAGCGCAAAGCTGGTTGTACTTAGCTGCTGTCACAGCGGCCGTGGTGAGGTTAAAACCGAAGGGGTTATCGGCATTGCTCGTGCTTTCATCGGAGCTGGCGCTCGAGCAGTTCTCGTGGCGCTCTGGGCGATTGACGACGAGGCCACCTACTTCTTCATGAGTAGGTTTTATGAGCAACTAAGAGATGGAGTAATGGCAAGCGAGTCACTCAACAAAGCCATGGAAGCCATGAGGAAGACTGGAAAATTCTGCGAACCTCGGTACTGGGCACCTTTCATTCTCATAGGCGATGATGTTAGTCTTTCTTAGTATGTCACGCGGATGAAATAGCAGCAGAGTTTGTAAGCTTCATGACACCGTTTATAACAAACAAGAATTTCACAACTGCTAGATATGTAGTGACGTTAATTATATTCTCGCCTGCTAAAACGTCTGAAACTTGCTTGTGCATGCTGCAGATAATTTTATTGATAGAATTAGTTCGTCAATCCTGGAAGGAAGTAGTGCGCACCAAATGTATATTAATAGACCAGTTCGCGGTAAATTCCGACATTTTGAAAGGGGTGCAAACATGGCGCGAAATAAAGTGTTTGTATGGGAATCCGATGCCAAGTAAAATCCGTAAAATCGAATTTCTGAAATATTTTTCCGTTCAGTACAAACTTAGGATATCAGGTAAAAGGATAACTGATCGAAATTGAAGGGATGTAGCTCTGCTGGGAAAACGAGTCAAAACGAGTCAAAGTCCGCGCGAAAATTTACAGACAATGTATGGAAAACTGAAAACACGATTGCACGCTTCCCAGCACAGCTACATCCCTCAAATTTCAATCAGCTATTCTTTTACCTGGTATATTAAGTTTGTATCTGACGAACATTTCAGAGATTCGATTTCACAGTTTTTATTTGGCATCAGATTCCCATACAAACACTGTATTTCGCGCCATGTTTGCACCCCTTTCAAAATGTCGGAATTAACCGCGAGCT
This sequence comes from Actinernus sp. WN-2022, assembly GCA_030867875.1. Classification (NCBI taxonomy): domain Eukaryota; kingdom Metazoa; phylum Cnidaria; class Anthozoa; order Actiniaria; family Actinernidae; genus Actinernus; species Actinernus sp. WN-2022. The sequence continues at coordinate 23,859,934 of JAOWCC010001589.1, forward strand.
GCATGGTCTATTGGGGTGGGATCTGGGTACGAGATTACTACTGGTGTACAATGTCTTAAAATACATGGTTTGATGATAAAACCAAGCTTACCCTGGACATAGTTAATAGAGTGGAATGGTTATGAAACCCGGCAAACTTCAAAGGGGCTAACAAAGGCGCTGCGATTTATGTTGGAAGGGGGGCAAGCCAAAAGATTGTGCAGGGTCATAGTTCATTAGCGTCCCCTGAACGACTGAACTCACACGTTTCTATTGGCTGATTGATTAACACATTGGAATTTCTATTGTGTTTTGTGCAGGGTCACGGTTGAAAAAAGCTAACAAAGAAGGTCGCTGGGTTTCATAACCATTCCACTCTATTAACTATGCCTTGGACGAATAATGAAAGTTAAGCCTTCTCAAAGCGTCACGCTAGTGCAGCTGTGAAGAAAGGGTTTATTACTCGCCCGAGTCTAAATATCGCAAGTGGGAAATGACATTAATATAGATCTAGTATACTGCTATCGATGTGGGATGAATGAGTAGTAGTTTGTCAGATGGTTACTGCGCCGATGCATCAGATTCGGTACTCTATTACCTTTCAACTTCTTCTTATAAAGGAAGTGTTATTGGCCCCAAAAATACATGAAACGTTTGAGAATTTGCTGTATTTCTTGCCTTGTAAATGGCACGTCATGGTACATCCAAACAGTGACGACTACTGAACGAAGATCTGCCCGAGCAGATATATGCAGTAGTCGCATCTGGCAGATTTAAAGCAGCTAGACTAGGCTCCAGACAGATCTAATGCAGAAATCGAAACAATGTCTCGAAACACAATATATATCGGGTCAGATTTGTGGAGGCATATTAAGATAAGAAGTCAAAACTAGCAGCTATTAACCGAAGTTTTTAAAGCTTTTTGCATGTGATGTGGAAAACATTAATAGGCTCTAGTCTTAATTATCTCTGCATGGCGGTGGCATAGGCAAATGGTATATACTGACAGATAGTTAGATTTTAAAAGGTATAAACACAAAGTTAAGATAAACGAACGCCAATTTCGAGGGTTATACCTTGTATAGGAACGAAGATATTGCTATGTAAATGATTTGGTTTGCAGTACCATACAAATATGAACAAATGCATAATTTGTCGGCCAAAGGTTAGTAACGCAATCGGTTGTTTTTGCAAGGCCAACGCGGCGTTTAGCCTACCCGGTAAGACAATTTTTCTGTCGCTAGACTAAAGTCTGTTAAATTTACGGACTTTGCATAGTTAGTATCTTCGTTCCTATCCAAGCTGCGCGCAGTTTCTAGTTGATAGAAATTCAATGCTGCATGGCGTAGCCTGATTGCAGGGTAGTGATTGTGCTTACGGGCGTAGGGTTGATCCTGTGGTGGGAGAAAGGCGGGAGAGAAGAGAGCAGCGGAGATAGAGGAATAGAAGAGTCTGCCGTAAAACCCCCTTTATTTTGAAGTCCATTCGTGGACTAACGGGATCAGTTCTCCAAGCTTAAAGTGATTGGTTAATTAGCCCAAGGAGAATTGAGAAGTGCTTCCTAACACCTAATCGAGAGTCTACTAGCCTGCGTAGCGGGCCCTAAAGGAGGAAAAGAGAGAAGAGGGAACCTCCTTTCTTTCCTTCCCCTCTCCCTCTTCCCCAGTCCCCCACTTCTCCCTTTCTTCTTTCCCTCCTTTAGGGACCGCTACGCAGGCTAAGAATCTACCGATCAACTCATAAAATGACTTCTCTTCATCGATCTTACCGACTTCGAAGGCACTCTTCACGAGTCTCTAGAATCTATCACTTCAAAGTTTTTCTCGATGACTCCGGAAAATAAAAGGTCGCTAGCTTCCCTGGAGGCAAAGTTAGGATGGAGATGTTCTGCCGCTATCGTACAGGCAGGAGAGTTTTAGGATCAGGGGCGGATCTTTGATTTTTTTAGAGGGGGGAGGGGGGGGGCTGAATAAATTGAATAAATATTTCCTGCATGGCTTTAATTTATGAAGGACAGAATAATACATCAACTTTATAAATACAGTTCCATAAAAATAAAACCGAAACAAAATGGTAAATAAGTATGAATAACGTAAGTAAGTAAAGCCGTAAGTAGAGTCTAAAGAGGGGTGGCTAGCCGCCCAATCCAACCCAACTTGGAACTGCTTCTGAGTGATGTACGAGAGACCGATGCCTACTGCTACACCTAAAATAACTTGATGGGGGAAATGAGTAGCAATGAAAACTCGGGATATTGACACAAGTGTGATGACCACAGCAAACAATAACCAGGCAAAGACCTGAACAATGTTTCTAGAGAAAGAATGGCTTGAAACTTGAAGAAAACAGCACAGTTGTCTTGTGATAAATGGCATCAACGTGAACAGGACAGAAGTCGTAACTATGGCATGTCCAGAGGGAGATCCTGCAATACAATGCAGTTTACACCTCAGCTCAAATTAGGTTTAGAACTGATATATTTAAAGAATATGGTCCAACCATGCTGCTTTGCGGCCTTTTATTTCCGCTTCGTGAAACGATCAAACTAAACAGGAAAACTACAAAAGAAACTTTCAAAAACAGATTAAAACTGAAAATCACACCAAACAACATGACTGTAACGATCTTCAAAAGATTGGAAGACATCTCGTACAAAACCACTTTTCAACTGTGACAAAACGGCCGTCATAGCGCGCAAAGCATGACGGTCGGTCGATATTCTTTTAAAGTACTAGTTACAATATGAGCAACCAAATTCGGATAAAGGTAAAGGTAGTCATTCATTTAGTGCAAATTCTATATGAATATATTCAAATGCGCTTCACAAGGTAATTTTTTGTGATACAGACTGCCGTTGTGGTGCAATGTGCTGCCGTGCAGTTTACATTAATCATGAGTGATTGTTAGTACCTCAGAATACCAGGCTGTTGTGTTGGGAGACAATCCCGGATGCGAATATTGGAAAACGTACTAATGATACAAACTATATAAAATTGACAACATTTCTGAAAAAGTCCAGTTTCGTCTTCGAAAATTACCGCTGAATGCAATGACTACAGACACATACATGTACGCAGGGTTAGCCTCATTCTGAAGTTAAACATTCATAAATACCAGCGAGAAGGTGCAAAACGCGAAACTAAAACAATACGCAGGGTTGTGAATAGCCCACCTTCTCGCTGGTATTTATGCATGTTTAACTCCAGAATGAGGCTAACCCTGCGTACATGCGTCTGTAGTCATTGCATTCAGCGGTAATTTTCGAAGACGAAACTGGACTATTGTGATCAAAAGCTAAAAGAAGGGTTTGGCACTATAGCTTGCATCACGCACAAGCTCAGCTGCAGGCACAAAAAACAGGCCCCACATATATTGGAAAGACGGTCTGTATAAGGGAGGTCAGGCATACATTGCCGTTAGTATGATAGATACTGCAGCAGTGACCCGGGACTCCCCTATAAAAAAGTCGGGGATGCTCGTCCTATCTTTTAGGAGTCAAAATCGTCGGCTACGCTATCTCTTAGGGATTAAAGGGCTAAATTTAATTGGAACTTGAATTGAGAGTGAAGGAATTGGGGAGGCATGTACCTCTGACAAGTGGAGGCAGGGGGATGGGTGCATGACCCCCTATTTGACCCTCTGGTGACACAGGAATTCAAACATATAGAACACCATGAGTTTGTGGATGTGCACCCATTTGTTAGTTGTACACTGTACATACAATGTAGGTATTGAGTTTAGAATGCAAGTGAATAACCATTAAATGAGACTGTAATTTTGTCACATGTAGTCCCCCCCCAAAAAAAAAGGGTGAGGAGGGAGGGAGGAGGGGGGGTGGGGGGGGGGGGGGGGGGGACTCCAGTATCAAACTCAGGATGCATGGCAGGAACTTGCAAGAGACATATGTCAATAAAAATTAGGATTGTAAAATATCACAGCAGTCTGATTTTAAGCCCTTGATTTTTACAAATTAAATACTTTTAATTAATATGTGGAATTTTGAATGCATGGAAATACTTCTAACTCAAAAGACTATTAACAAGAGCCACAAGAGGTACATGTATAGCAGGGGCATACGCCAAGTCTTTTGATCTCTAATGACTTTCATCCCTTCGATCCTAAACCAGGCATCCTTCACTGGCTATTAATTAAAAGTCTCTCTGACATAATTGGCAAAAGACAGAATAAGCAATGCCGTAGGAAAGTGATGTCAACCAAAATTATAATTACCAGGTCCTGTCTCACAAGTCAAAGAATACTGGGATATCTTCACATCCTTCCATTGGCTGCTCTCATAAATCCACCAATACGGCCTTTCTCCTCTCAAAAGCCTACCACATAAAGATGATATCAACATTAAATCCTGTGAAAAATTTCACTTGGGGACAAATTAATTCTAAAGATATGGTAATCAGTTTGAGTGGTTTCCAGTTGAAGAGGTCTACCAAGACCAGCATAAGTGACTTTGACTGAGTTCAGAAAATTCTCCATTAGCTTGCATTCCCGCATAGTTAACGTAACTTAATTTATTACAGGAATATGGAACTTAATCATAGTCACTAGTGGTGCTCTTGCAGGGAATCCTTCAATTATCGTTATTGGCTATTGTGAACAATTTTGCACCTGTTGGTAAGTTATATATGGGTATAAGCTGTAGCAATATTATTGAGGCTTACAAGCGACTGGTGTACACAACTGCTGCCATTTAAGTATTTATTTTAATTAGTGAATGAGTGAGGCAGCTTAATTACTGTAACTTCAGAATTAGTCAGCAGATTTAGGAGATTGTCCCCAAATCATTGAATCAGTAAGTGATATTTTATTAGTTTTATGCAAAACAAACCTATGTTCTCAGATTACAGTCAAAACAACTCATTAAGTGTCCCCTCCTTACAACTACATTGTAGAAGTGAAAAGTTGTCAGTAGTGAACTCAAACACAGAAATCTTGCTAGAGCAGTTTTAATTGAGTGTCAAACGTAATTAATACATTAAAAATATGTAAGTGATTGCTTATTACAAGTATTGGTTTTGCATTTTGCTAATAGGTTTCCTATTGGCTATGAAATTAACTGTTTTGTAATACATTGTAATAATCAGCCAATCAAGTTCTAACTACAATGTATATAAAACTTTAAGCCAAACATTCTTATTTTGCATGCATGGTTGCCATCACATACATAATGCAGTCAGTTAAATTTTAATTTTAGCAAGAGTTACCACAATTGCGTTTATTATAGCTTGTGATTGGTTCAAGTAAAACCAATCACATTTACTTTTACTTAATTTTTAGTTTATACTTCAGTTCATGATTGGCTCATTGCACTTTTGCTTGCTCCTGTGATTGGATCTGTAAGAATTATTATACTTATAATTAATTGGTCTTGGTTTTACAACACTCGATTGAAAACCATTAACTCTAAAACACTCAAAATTGGGTTCAATATTTTACATTGAGATAACTTTTTGGTCCATGATTTGGATGTGAAACTACACACAAACAAAGTTAATTACTTCAATAAATTGGCAACCATGCTAGTGCAGCAAACGTAACCACAAGTAGATGTAGCCCATCACACAATAGTGTACGATAATAGTCTATCTAATATGTCAGTCACTTTTTTAGAGGTTCCCAATTTTTTTCATACCTCTCCACGTCCGGCAACAACAACTCGAATATTCGATCATTTATTACTTTACAGCTTGTTTTTGATAAGCATTTTCTAACACATGTGTGTCTGTGGTTATTGTCAGTTTTGCCAGCGCTTTAAAAGCTGAACTTGACCACTCTGCTTGTTAGTGTAAATTCTGGATGCAGTTGTTGTGTGTATGAAAACAGACAAGTATGCTATGAGTACTATACTCATAAGGATCTGTACCTGAGTATAATATTTTAAATAACTCGCAATATACTGTCTGGTATTCGGTTAAACGAATGTGCAGGTTATCAATAGACCCATCCATGGTTTCTTTGAACTTTTGATATATATGTATAACAGCAAAACCGTCGATACTGCTGAAAAGAGCACCTCGAAGTTAGTCAAAATCCCAAATTTGAGAGTTATATCTTAAGTTATAGGGAAAATTTTACAGACGTTTGTATGGAAATTTTGATTGGGGGGCACAAACTTGTACAAACGTCGATCTGTAAAAGTTTCCGAAATTGTCCGACTTCGCGGGCCTATAACTTTGCTCCTATTCAAGATATAACTCTCAAATTTGTGATTTTGACTAACTTCGAGGTGCTCCTTTCAGCAGTATCGACGGTTTTGCTGTTATATGTATATATCAAAAGTTCAAAGAAACCGTGGAAGGGTTGTAGCGTTGTTACGTCTCACGTGATTGGACTTGTTGATGCAGTAGTCAAGTGACATGAAGTACACAAATTGTTATTTTGAGACAGGAATAATTTGATAACATGTAAAAATAATTGCAACACATGAAATTCAATGTAATACCCAACAAAAATAATCGCATGCTTATGAAAGACTATTTTCTTTATCTACAACTAATTCAATGCAAGAACATAATTATGAGAATTTTGTAAATAACTGTTATGTATCAGTCAATTCCAAACCCGTGCACCCCTCCTCCCCCCCCCCCCCCCCGGCCACCCCCCCGGGCATTTTATCAGAGGCTTGCTCCCGAGGGTGGGTAATTTGACGAGTATATAGGCCCACAGGGGCAGGCATTTGACAAACAGTGGGGGTAGGGGGTGGGGCATTTGATCGGTATTTAAGAAATACATTCTGTCTGTCTACAAATTCGCATCGCTCGCGTCGAAATGGAGAACGTACGTGTCTTCGAGGACTTCCAGGATAAGGATTGCGCATTTGTAGAGGCCTGGCTTGAAAGAGTGAACCTGCCAAATTTGAAGGCCACTTTCAGAGGTAAATTCTTTATGTTTAAACCTATATACTAGAAGTAATCATAGATTATGAAAGTGCGTTCAACATATCTTTTGAAAGAGAAAGGACTGTGGTAACAGTCTGAAAAGCTTCTGCAATGATGTGGACAGTGTACGTAATCCTGATCAAAAGTGCTTGTTTTTTAACTAATGTGAAAATTTTGATGTCTTGACTTATATGTTAATATACAAGGGGATGCATCTGGGTATAAAACTGTAATTATCTTTGTGTAACATTATATAAAACTGTAATTATCTTTGTGTAACATTAAATCATTGGATGCGATGTTTATGGGGCTATATGTATACATGTGTGTTTTATATGGTTATGGCATTGATTTGAGAATTAGTAGCACATTTTGCTGTGTGGTATACAGTGTAAAGCAATAATTGAAGTTAGTGTAAAACACAAATCAACCCAGGCTATAGCTACATACATTTACATACATACATGAACTTTATTTGAGTGTCAATAGTATTTAGCTGTAAAGCTAATTGGGGACACTATATTACAGGATATATAAAATACAGCATATTACAGGATATATAAAGGGATTCATAAAAAGTACGTATAAATAAATATTACTATTCAGATGTGTATAAACTGAATTCCAGTTCCTAGAACATAAACTATATATGCATGTGTATAAAGTACAGCCCATGCAGTTCCTTCGATTCAGATCATTCACATTATGTTTCCCGGGTATTTTTCAAGTGAGAACAAGGTTGGCTGTAAAATATTGAGCGCCATTGTTAGTTCCAGAATAATTTATGGTCAATATTGGTAGCCGGGTCCTGGCTTTGATCGCTTTGATCAGCCTTGTTTCAGGTCTGTTAGAAGTTCAGTGTAGATTAATTGAACACAGCAATGAAGTCAGTACTTTAAATTTCCCTCACCTTGTACTGTGTTGGTATTCCAGTTCCTTGGCATATAAAAGTGTCGGTATAGATTAACTCTCTGTCTGAATGTAGTGTTAATTTGAATCCGTTAATTTGTATAACCAAGATGTACACAGTGTCGCAACTCACACATCTAGAAATCTCAGACCTTGTTTCTCTTCAGCCAGGTCATCTTACTGTTTGTAGTTTCGGTATCTGTATGTACAGCGAAAAGCAGAATCCAGTACAGCGAGCAAGCCAACAGAATTCACTCGGTTGTTTACAAATTATGGTGAGTTGATTTGACTCGGTTCTAGCTTCTCTGTTCAACTTCGCTGATGTCGTCACCGCGCCGACAAAACAGACCATGTTTGACTTAAACCACCACGTTGCACACATGTGTAGTATTTAAAAAGCTTCTTGACAACTCACACTGAAATATTAATATCCATGTATTCAGCCTTCAGGTGTGATTTATAGCATCTTGACCATTTGCAGTTTTGGTATCGGCAAACCGAACAGCACAATTCAATGCAGCGAGCAAGCCAACACTCCAACACGGCAACAGCATATTTTTTTCGATTGCACATTCACTCGGTCTCGGGTTCAGCATAAATAAATAATTATGGCCGAGTTGAATGTTCAAGGTCCTCCAGATGTACTACACACTTTCCTCAGGCTTTGCTCAATTGTACTTGCGAACCTTTGAAACATCATTGCATTGGATTGTCGGAAAATAAGGCAAGTAACTAACCGATCGCGAAACAAAACAGAAGCCATGCTGGCATTCACCAAAATGGCCGCTCGCATCGTGTACCTGTAGTTACCAGTTTCCCGGCCGAGATAATTTATTCCGAAAGTGTGCCACGCCAGGACACCAAAAATCTCGATTTCTTTAGCCTGGGAAAGCACAGGTAACCCACACATGACCACAGGAAGCCCAACGCAAGATTAGGATGCGTTCTCCTTCGTCGAACGCATTAACGAGTTAAAAACTATGTTATTTTGCTTTGCTTCATGAACTTTGACCGACTGCGTGATATTAAGTGCTTGACAAGAGTTGTGATAAGTTGAATTTACTGCGACCCTCGACAGCGCGCGAGTTAAAAACAATTATTACATCGGTAAATTTCAAAGTATATAAGTTTATTATAAAGTATATAACGGAAACCAAGAACAATCGAGCCGGTAGAAACGATATTCTCATCCCTGACCGGTTGAAGGCGGTTTTCACCGTCGGCTTTCAAAATAACAGTTAATCGGGAGAGGAACGAGGATGCAGCAGTCTCCAAATGGTGTCGCTATAGTAGAACTGTTTCGTCTGGTCTCCGATATCAACTGAAGATGTAAAATAATTGAAACAACCCCTTGAGGTCAAAACAACGTTTTAGTTTTTTTACAGTGTATCAACCTAAAATAAGCATATTCGATAATAAACAGAATAAGAGCGTTCCCTTGTGTTATGTATTAAGGAACAACACTTTAGATCAAGAACCTGGTGGCCATGTTTATTCTCACTCAGCGCCTCGTGTACAACTACACAACGATTGGTCCGCGGGGTCACGTGACAACACAGGAAACCCAGGATGCATACATAACATCTCCCCCCCCCTCCCCCCACCAATTATGGACCATACACTGAAGAAAAATGAACTGAAAGATAAAAATGTTTGTATCTAGTATATCCAACAGTTACTGCATGATTGCTCCTGACAGCAGTCCTCAGTGCCCTACTTAACTATGAACACTGATAGTCTATGACCACACGTCCTGAGCGTGTCATCTTTATGCTGGAGACTTGAGTGGGCTCTGTATTAGTGGTATAAGTAGAGGGAGGGGAAACGATGGTGTCAGCTGAGACTACCGGAGGCAATGTATCCTCTGAATCCTGCAAGATTTCAGTTGGTTTGATTCCTTCAGTCGTAGTAGTAGACTCTGAGTCCTCATAACCTGGAACTTCCAGGCTGTGACACTTTTCGGGGTCATTCTGCTTGTCTGCCTCCCGGTTGCGAAGTTGCTCTGTGTGACGTCTCCAATTCATGTAATTCACCTTCACTCGATATACGACTGGTCCTGTTTGTTCTAGTATTAGCCCCTTCACCCACTTCGGTCCACTCCGGTAGTTGTGTACCCAAACCTCTTGGCCACTCTGAAAAGATGTCAAGGTCTTCTTCTCGTCTTGTAAAAGCTTCCTATCCACACTTCTCTTAACATGAGGCTTTAACAAGTCCAGTCTGGTCTTAAGATCTTTCCCGAGCAACAGCTGAGCAGGACTGTGCTCTGTAGTGGCATGTGGAGTAGTGCGATAAGCCAGAAGAAAGTTATCCAGTTTATGTTAGAGGTTTCTGTCTGACTTGTCAGCCTTTACAGCCCGCTTGAAGCTTTGGACGAGGCGTTCGGCCAACGCATTAGTGAAGGGGTGGTATGGTGCACCTGCCACGTGTCTGATTCCATTCATTTCCATGAACCTCTTGAATGTATCAGACGTAAATTGGGGTCCGTTATCGGACACTACCTGTTCAGGGAGTCCCAACCTGGCAAATATGGTACGTAGCGTGGCTACTGTTTCTGCAGCTGACGTGTCTTTCATTATTAGAATCTCGGGCCACTTGGTGTGGGCGTCAACAACAACCATGAACATCTTACCTTGGAAAGGGCCTGCAAAGTCCACATGCAGCCTTTGCCAAGGGGAAGCAGGATATTCCCATCGGTGCAGGGGAGCTCGAGTTGGATTGTTGGCCAATTCCTGGTAACCTGTGCAGTTCTTGGCCGTATCTTCTATGTCTTTGTAGACATTAGGCCACTACACATACCCACGAGCTAGACCCTTCATCTTAACCATACCGATATGGCCTTCGTGCAGGGTCTGAAGCACCTTACTCCTCAATTTCGGTGGAACAATGACTCTGTTTCCCCACATTAAAACTTCATGGTGTACTGTAATCTCACTTCTGCGATGACTGCATGGAACAAATTCTGGTGGAAGGTCTAGGTCTTCCCATCCAGAGAGGACCATCTCAAGGACACGAGAGAGTGTTGGGTCTCTTCTGGTCTCCCTCAGCCGTTCATTCTCCGTGACAGGCAAGGTTTCGACCACAGATACATGGAACACTTCAACTTCACCCGGTTCATCTTCCGGGATCGTGGCCAAAGGCAGACGAGATAACCCATCACAGTTGGCATGTTGCTTTGTGCTGCGATAGGTAATACTGTATGAAAAGGCCCTCAAGAAGAGGCACCAGCGCTGTAATTTGGCTGCAGCTGTCACTGGTACTGCTTTATTGGGGTCCATTATGTATTTCAGTGGTTGGTGGTCTGTCATCAAGGTAAAGTGGCGGCCTTCCAAGTAGAGTAGAAACTTCTTCACCCCCCACACCAGGGAGAGAGCTTCTTTTTCTATCTGAGCATACTTCTTTTTTGTTTTAGTCAAAGACCGGGATGCGTATGCAATGGGCCGCTCGCTTCCGTCAGGCATTACATGCGACAGCACGGCACCTAGCCCATAAGATGAACTGTCACAAGCTAAAACCACACGGAAATCAGGGTTGTAATGTGCCAGCACACGGTCTTGTGATAACAGACCTTTCACCAGGAAAGCACGCAGCTGGGCTATGTCCTCAGGTGTCGGCATTTCGGCCATCGCCTTCACTTTCTTGGGAGATTGCTGAAGGCCTTCGGCAAAGATAACATGGCCAAGGTATTCCACAGAATCCTTAAGGAATTTACATTTTTCCTTGTTAGCCTTAAGACCATGTACCTCTAGCCTCTTCAACACTTCATGTAATGTTTCGAGGTGTTCCTCCTTGCTCTGGCCTGTCACTATGATATAATCGAGATAACACTGTGTGTGAGGAATGCCTTGCAGGACCTGATCCATCGCACGTTGCCAGATTGCGGGAGCTGAGGCAACACCATAGGGTAAACGCTGAAATTGGTATAACGTTAACCCACGAGTGGTATATATGGTCAGATAGGGTCTTGACTTCTCCTCAACTTCTATTTGCAGGTAGGCTGTGCGCAGGTCAATCACACTGAACTGTTTCCCCCCTTATAAACTGGCATAAATATCCTCAATACGAGGTAGGGGGTACTCATCCACTTTTAGCTTTGGGTTAATTGTAACCTTGAAGTCCCCACATACTCTGACACTGCCGGCTTCTTGATAGGCGTCACTATGGGGGCAGCCCACTCACTGTGAGTTACCTTTTCCACTACACCTTCTGCTTCCAGCTTGTCCAGTGCCTGTTCCACAGCTGGCTTACGGGCCAGGGCTATCGGTCGGGGCTTCCAGAACCGTGGTGAGGTATCATCTTCTTTCAGCTGTATGCTGGCCTTGATGTTCTTTAACCTACCAAGTCCTTCAGAGAATACCATTGCGTGCTGGTCTAGCACCGCTTGTAGATCTGTTTGTTTTTGGAGCTGTAGTAGTGGCCAGTTTAGACGAATTGACTCCAACCATTCTCGGCCTAGCAAGGTTGGACCACCTCCCATTATAATAGAGAGGAAGTTCCTTCCTCTGTCCTTCATACTGGACCGTAACTTGAACAACCCCCACTGGTTTCACGATCTAGCCCGTGTAAGTGCGTAACTTTAAATTAGTGCTCTGCTTAGGCACATGTTGCAGATGTTTACGGTACATCACCTCGCTGATGACAGAGACAGCAGACCAAGTATCCAATTCCATAAACAGTTCATTACTCTCCACCAACAACTTAACACAAATAGGCTTTCGGTCATTCATGTTAGTGATATGATAGAACCCTGCATAATCAACATCTTTTGTTTCTTCCTCATCATTATCCTTCATCATGTGAAATGAGGAATTGGATGGCCTTTGGTCGCGCTGTCTCTGCCTGCATGCCTGGCGAATATGCCCAACTTTCTTACAATAGTGGCACTTATCTTTGATAAAACAAAAACTGCTTGAATCATGTTGGCCATCGCAACGGTAGCATTTTGAATCCGCTTTTTGTGGATCAGGTTGCATTTCTTTCTTTTTAGGCTTGCTGGTATCAAGTTTGTTTACTTGACCCTCAGACACAGGTTTCCCTTTAAGGGCCTATACATCCTTATTTGCTTGTTCCATCGCTAAGCACTTTGGGACGGCAATTTCAAATGTGAGATCAGAGAGTTTCACTTTTAGCAGCTCACTAATCATCTTGCTGTCCCGAATACCGGAAACAAAACGGTCCCGCAGGCGCTCCGTTCGCATCGCTTCGTTGAACTTGCACCATAATTACTGACTGACTCACAGGAATTCCTGGCTCGGTTGTCAAACTCATACCTGGCTACCAAGGCTGACTTTTCTGGCTTTAGTTGTTTTTGGAGTCGCTGAACTATCACATCGTAAGTGATTTCGTCGTTTTTCAGCGTATTTGGCGCCACCAAATCCTTCGCTAGTTGATATGTCTCCGTGGAATATTCGTCAAGAGCACGGCCTTTTTTGTTTTGGCGTCTGTCACTCCATTTGCAATGAAATAGAAATCCAGCTGTTCGGCGTAAGACTCCCAGTCCGAACCCACCAAGTACTTTGTGACTTTGCCTATTCTAGGCTGTACTGTCTCGTCGCCTATTCCTATTGTTTTTGAGGCGAAATGTATCCCCTCTCGTCGCCAATTTGTTATGTATTAAGGAACAACACTTTAGATCAAGAACCTGGCGGCCATGTTTATTCTCACTCAGCGCCTCGTGTAAATGAAGGAATGTAAAGACTATGTGAACTATCTCGGGGTTGACAATAATTTATCCTGGAAGCATCATATTTATCATATTGCTGTAAAACTTTAGCAAAACAGTAGGGTTAATCGCGAAACTAAGACATTTTGTGCCCTTACATGCGCTCCTGAGTAATTACCGATCATTAATTGCTCCTTACTTAACTCATGGGTTGACAGTTTGGGGTCAGGCATGTAAATCCTATCTGAAACATCTTCTAATTCTTCACAAGCGGCCACTCCGCTTGATGTATTTTGTCGACAGAAATGAGCACGCAATTCCCCTTTTCATTAATGCTAATATTATACCATGAGTCACTATCTAACTTGATGTATGATGTCAGAAATAACTAAGCACCAATAAGTATTTTAAATTTATTCGTAAACCCCCATCCAGAATGTTTTTCATTTTTTGTTTGTTTAATCTGTTTCATACTTTACAAAAAACTGTACAAACTACACATTTACTAAAGTCGTACACACACGCACATATAATTTACAAGGTTCTGATGTACGATAATAGTCTAGATAATTTGTCAATTTTGTCAGGTTCCCAATTTTTTTCATATCTCTCCACGTCCAGCAACAACAACTCGAATATTCGATCATTTATATGGTTTCTCATGTGGCTCACGGAAAATCTCATTTGGCTAACAATGTCCCGCGTAAAAAGATGACCCGCGAGTTGTCCCGAGCGGTGACGAATCTGATTGGTTGACCGTGTCACGTGTTGAAAATACCCGGGGAAAAAAACACTTGGAAAACTCGACTCGTGTCTGCCCACGGGCAGCCAGGGTAATAATCCACTCTTCACGAGACTCCAAACGTAAAGAGAAACACCTTATAGACAAAGCCCTGACTCTTGAAGCGCGGCCTAAACTCGGCTGTCATGTTCGAAGGCTACCAAAGTGCCCAACAATCATCAAACAAGAAAAGGAAATGGTGGAAAACATGTTATTAATTATCTTCCTTGAACTGATTTCCCTTTTTTCTGCCAAAAGTTTATTCAAATGAGCCGTGTGGCATTTGTATCTCGACCAGTCGCTTCATCAACACTCCTGGATGTCGGCTTTGTAGATGGAAAATAAAACTTAGAGGAAAGCTTTAGCTTAGAAATTCAAACTGGAGCTTTGTAAAATGCCTTTTCAATTTTATACGAAAGCCTGCAATGGATCAATAGACATTTTACAATGTCCTAATTTCACTTTCATTTGTGGTATCGTGTGTTTATTTGACAGGCCGTTCTCGTACATGATTGGTTGATCGCGAAAAAGTGGTCATAACATTTGCGCATGGTGCTGTTAGTCGTCGGTGATAGAATATCCCGCGGCACTATTCTTTAACAGTTGATTTGTTTTGTTTGTTTCAAGCGACGTACATACCTTATTCTTACTAATTTTCGCGAGTACTAAATTTCGCGATTTTCGCGTTTTGGAAAAAAATGCGAAAACTAATACTCCCGAAAAAAAGAGAGCGCGAAAATTAATACTCGCGAAATTTAATACCATATATAAGAAAACAATACATGAATTTTAAATGTTGAGTCACGGGCTTGCTGTATGTTAATTGTTCTGAATTAAAACTGTCACTTTCTGTCCTTGACAATATATCTTTCTGGTCTTATTTTCGACTAGCTCTCTACCTCTGATTCACTGTTATCTTCAGCTAGTAAATCAGCTAGTAAACGTAAGTAATCAGTAAACGGAGCCTTCGGATCAGGGTTTGAGAGATTAAAGCAATGGCAAAATCGCGAAATTAAATACACTTTTCTTCACTTTTTCATGTCATCGCGAAAATTAATACTCTCGAAATACAGCTCCCGAATTTTCCCGAAATTAAGTACTCGCGAAAATTAGTAAGAATAAGGGACACACAAACAGAGTTCATTAATCGAAAGAGATGTCACACTTGATAATCACCCAAAATTTGTGAGTGTAGGATAAATGAGCGTTTCTCCGTAAATATCAATATCAATCTCAGATTTTCGGTGATAAATAAGTTTACAATTCTCGCTAATGAAGCCAAACTGTAAATAATGACGTCAACAAGGATTCGACTGCATTCAAACTGGAGCTCTGGAAAATTGTCAAATTGTAGATGACCTTTTCAATTTTATACGAAAGCCTGCAATAGATCAATAGACGTTTTACAATGTCCTTATTTCACTTTCATTTGTGGTTTCGTGTGTTTATTTGACAGGGCGTTCTCGTATATGATTGGATGATCACGACGAAAGTATGCAAAACATTATACGAGCGGTCATAACATGAACATTATTTGCGCGTCGCGGTGTCAGCCGTCGGTGATAGGATGACCCCGCGTCACGCCATTCTTTTACAGTTGATTAGTTTTGTTTGTTTCAGTTTCTCTGTTTTTGAGGTTGTGTTGTGGTAATTAGCTATTGCAATTCTAGAAGCTTCTACCTTCTGTATAATTTGGTTAATTAACAAAGGATTTCTTAGAAATAGCTCCTAACGACGTCACCTTTGTTTTGAGTTCACACGGAACTTTATGCTCGGTATGCAACCACTGAAGAGACAAACCGACTCAGTCGCTCGAGGAACAAAGAAGGAGAAATGGGTTCAAAGCACTCGCCAAAACGCCACTGAACATTTCATACCTTTGAAACTCGTATGTTAGTTAAGGTAAGTGCATCTATATCTAAGGTAGTTATGTTTTGCTCATTTGGCTGGTAGAACGCTGATACAGTACTGAATATCTGAGCCAGTCATGACGGAGAATACATCCCGAACAAATCACTTTACGTCTTGTATTTGATAAGCCTTTTCTAACACAGTTTCAGAATTTGTGTCTGTGGTTATTGTCAGTTTTTCCAACGCTTAAATAGCTGAACCTGACCACTCGCTCTCCTTATTACAGTAGTATAAATACGGAAATATAAATATTCGCATATTATGCGATTAACTTGTTATATATAACGAAATAAATTATACAATTAACTCCCTATGTAATTATTATTATGTATTTGATTATCAACACTAACAGAAGATAATTTATGCAACTAATTACTTGCATAAATTCCGTTATATAAGATATACTCAATTATATAAAGGGATGATATATGCAACAAATTACTTGAATAAATTCCGTTATATAATAAGTACTGGCTTATATAACGGAACATAATTTATGCCACTAATACTTGCATAACTTCCGTTATATGATATGACAGGATGGTTTATGCAACTAATTACTTGCATAAATTCCGTTACATAAGATGTACGATATAATATAACAGAATTTATGCAAGTAATTACTTGAAAGTGAACTAGCTGTGGTTTTTAGTGGGCTACCTGTGGTACTACGATGAAAATATTTACTAGATCGAGTCCTAACAACGCATCCTCGCTCTACAATTACCAATAATCAGTAAATGGCAAATACGCTTGAAATACCGATTATTGGTAATACTACGACAAATCCTAACCCGAACCATAAACCGAACCCTAACCATCGGACGAGTTCGCGGGTAAACGACGGGTTCTCACTCACTAGAGCTAGGGTTTACAGGTAACAAGAAGAGAAGGCAAACGAGAGAATTTTTTTTTTTGAGCGATCCTAATCGGGCTTGAACTCGTAATCGTTTGCGTGTTGTGCTTGGCAGTGCAGGCGTCACGACCACTACACTAAGCGCGTCTACCGCCGTTCGGATTTGGACAGTTGTTTTTCTTTATCCTTGACTGGTTTTAAGAATGTCATTGTTTAATTTGTGTTCCAGAATTAGCGATTATTGATAATTGAAGAGCAAAAGCCAATTACTGATTATTGGTAATTCTAGAACGAGGATATGTTGGTCCTAAAACGTCATTCTGACGTAAACTTAGACCCAGTCCACACAGAGGTCAAACGTCTGCGCATGCGTCAAAAGTCTTGCAACAACAACATAATCCAAAACAAATTCAAAGCGAGCCGGCCGGCGGCTAGCCTGATTATCAGACTGTCGAGGTCGTCCGCTCACTTCCTCCCACCTCCCAGTCTGATGGACTTTGGCAGAGACCGTGTTCCTGACGTCATTTCATTTCGACCAATCAGAGCGAAGGTTTTATTTTTGGAGAACTGAGGTATGTGTGGAATGTCAAGTGGAGCCTGCATGAAGGACAAGCCAAATGGCGGACGATACGAACGGGCTTGATATATGGCTTTGGAGAAAACGTGCGAAACTTTCGGCATTTCTGAATTATTTCCCGAACAGCGAAAGCCAATATTACCCCTCGTTTCCTGGAAGGACCTTGGCCATCACAGCTGCATCTATAGGCGACGACCAGGTAGAGAATCGAGAGAGGAGAAATTATGTAGCCTTCTAGTACGGCTCGCCAGAATCACGCACTTTCCTGCACTGCAGAATTCTTATGTTTTACAGCTTCAAACTTATGTCGATTTCTCAGAACTAACCCTAACCATATCCTGTTTGAGCTGCTATGGTTTTTTGGGCAGCAGGAACTTTTTAAATAGGATTTACCGTACAGTATTTCAAGCGCATGGTCACAACACTGATCTAACTACCGGATTTGTTGTACTTGTCAAAATCAAGACTGTTCAAAATTCTGATAACATAAATATTTAGGCAAATGTAATCCAACTTTTACCATGACATATTCACTATATGTGTTCACTCTTGTAAACATTTCATGCCATTCCATGAAAGATTTAGTCTTCTTAAGGCGAAAAAGCTAAGATATTTCAGCTTTCAGGACAGCAAAATTGTCAAAATAAAGTGTGTTAAAAAAATTGCAAACATAAATAACTGCCCAAATGTCGTGAAACTATTACCATGACATACTCAGTATGTGTGTTCACTGCTGTAAAAAAATCATTACATTTCATGAAATATTTGGTCTTCTAAATGCCAACATTCTAGGAGACATCACATTTTAATACAAAGCGGTCGAGGAAGATAATTATTTTCCAAAGCCCTTAGCTAGTAGATTCATAAACATCGCGATATCGATAGCGCTTCCTATCAGATTTTTCCGGTACACGTCTGAGGACAACATGTTTCTCCACGTTCTGTTTCTATAAGTTTGAAGCTGTAGAACATATTCTGCAGTGAATGAAAGAGCCGTGATTCTGACGATCTGTAGAAGTTGTAAAAGACTACATAATTTCTCCTCTCTCGATTCTCGACCTGGTCGTCGCCTTATAGATGCAGCTGTGGTAGCTAAGGTCCTTCCGGGAAACGAAGTATAATAATGCCTTTCTCTGTTCGGGAAATAGTTCAGAAATGACGAAAGTTTCGCACGCTTTCTCCAAAGCCATATCAAGTCCGTTTGTATCGTCCGCCATTTGGCTTCACCTTCATGCAGGCTGCACTACACATCCATGCATACCTCAGTTCTCTAAAAATAGAACCTTCGCTCTGATTGGTCGAAATGAAACAATGACCAGAACACGGTTTGTGTCAAAGTCCATCAGACTGGGAGGTGGGAGGAAGTGAGCGGACGACCTCGACAGTCTGATAATCAGGCTAGCCGGCGGCCGTCACTGTTCACACACCCGTTTTCAAACCTTGAGAACTTTTTTGGTAAATTACGAAAAAAAATGGTAAACTCAGTGTGAAGTTTGTTCAATTTTCCGTCGACTGTGAAAATAAAAAGCTTAACTTTCACGTATCTTTCTTAACGTTTGGGATAGAGTTTACTGTAATATGTTTTAAGGTAAATTTTGCGCGGGAAATTCGCGCGGCCGCCCACCAGACTGACCGTAACACGCACGCGCAGACGTTTGACCGCTGTGTGGAACCAGTCCCTCTTGTGGTTGTACATTTCAAGATGGCGGACCAACTTTGGCAAACCAGACTTGTCAGCTGTTTCCATCGGTTTTAGATCCAAAAGTGCCGCACTTTATTGAAGATTAATTGTCAAACGAACTAACGGGAATCGTCAAACACTCTTCGAACTGCAACTTACGATTTTCGCACTTTGACCAGCTACAACTGACATGGAACTACAAGCTCAATACTTTGGCTATGTACGGCAAATGTTGCATATTTGCACACGATTATATACAGCTCAACGTTCAGGATAGGCTCGGTTTCAGCCGTTGGGGTGTCGTTTCTCCAAAGCCTCCCCCCACTAACGGCTGGGCGCGCGGTCAACACACCGTGTCCGAGATGCCATCTGATTAAAATGCAAAATTATTCATTTATTTGAGTGTTTCTGTTTACCCTTTCATGAGCGTAGGTTGGATTACGCGTAAACTTTCAAAACACATTGGACTAAAACTCCAAGTGTAAAATTCTCAAGAACAAACGCCATTTAAAATCTTATGAGAAACCAGGCTCACTGACAGAAATTAAAAGCCGAAATTTACGGGGATAAAGTTCAGATGTTATCTCGGAACTATTCTGAGCTAGAGTCGAGTATATCCCGCTCAGTACTTGTATAGAGTATGTCTTGGAGACAATTTGTACAAACTTAGTACATAGGACTTGAAGAATTGTAAAACTCGTTTGATGCAGCGACTTTCAAGTGAATTGTGATCGCAGAGTTAAAAGCGTAAACATGGCTTGCGTCAGACGTGATTTCCTCTCTTCTATAAATTCTTTTAATATGGAGTCGTCCGTCTTTTCTTCTCCGCTAAAGGCAACACTAATTTTCTTTGAAGTGAGAATAGCCGGGCGACCTGGTCTTGCATAGGTAAATTAAATGAGAAATGACTCAACATTTTACGAGCTTCGCGTCCTTTGATCTGACGGTTTCCCAAGTGAAACTCCAGAGCCGGTGCGTTTACTGACAGTGTCTTCACCCGAAAACTAACTCTCTTACTGCTTCTTTGTGTGAATCCTTGAGTTCTTCGAAACCAAACTTTCCCAGAGCAAATTTGAACGCATTTTGGAACAGTGTAAATGTAAATTATGCAAATCAATTCAGCGACAGGATTTTAGTGGCAAGTTTGTGATTGGCTACTCAGCTCGCGCACCCAGCCGTGAGTGGGGAGAGGATCGCGGGCTCACCGAAACCCCCACGGCTGGAAACCGAGCCTACGTACGTTCAGGACTTCAACACAGTTTTGCCGGGGTTTATACTGTTTAAACATAGGAAAAAAGGACACCTAACGCTGGAATCAGGGAGTATATAGAACAAGGCGGATTCCGAAAAAAACACTCTACGATTGATAGCATCTTTGCACTAAAATCAATAATCGACAAGCTCGTGAAAAGTAAGCCCAAACAAAAGAACAATATACTCTTTTCGTGCTTTGTCGATTTCATAAAAGCATTTGACAGCATTCCCAGAGAAAAACTGTTCGAAAAAATGAAGTATGTTGGAATTTCGGGCAGATTCTATGAAATTTTACGAGATATGTATTCAAATGACACTGCAGCTGCCAAAATAGGTAACTATATCACTGAGCCCTTCAAATGTAAGATTGGGGTCAAGCAGGGCTGCATGTTGAGTCCTACACTTTTTAACTTATTCATCAGTGATCTTCCGAACCAATTAGATCACACACAAGACTCAAGCATGTTAAGGCCTGGTTCATTTAACGGAAAATAGATGTACGTTAAAAAATGTTTTCTGACAGAAATAACAGTTTAAACAAAAACTAATTACACCGTAATACTAATATCAACTTCCTTAAATTTGTTAAGTGGATGGCTGTCATATCACGTGATCGATGACGTCATAATTATATAAAATCGTTTAAGTGAAATGCGGCTGCGACGATAACATATGAATATAAAGTAACCCTGCTAAAACATTACTCCTGCCGCAGTTTTTCAGATCACGCTTAGAAATCATGACTATCATGTAAAGATAAGGAGATATTAAGGGTAAAAAAAGTCACGTGACCTATTTTGCATATGTTCGCCTTATTACTCGTTAACGAAACATTGTAGTCATCTTTTCTAAGTTGATTTAGGTAAAAGGCTTCAACCTTAACTAAACATAACCACTCATCATCCTAGCTGTTTTAAACTCGGAGCCGCATTTTTGATTTACTGATTTCGTGTTCTAAGTCACGTGACAGACCACGTGACACGTTTTACTACACAAAAACCACTTAAGGTAGTCAAGAATGGCGATATATATTATCGTGAGAAATTTGGCGTACTTATCATACTCGGCTGTGCTGAAATAAGGAAAAGAGTTTTTACCCGAAATTTGACCCCTGAACCAGGCCTTAACATGCTTGAGGAGGGAGAAATACGAATTGGAAACGTAACAGTCAACTGTCTCATGTATGCAGACGATTTAGTGCTGTTATCCAAAACCAAAAATGGTCTTCAAAACCTCTTGGATAAATTAGAAGGTTACTCCTCTAGAAACGAGTTAGAAGTTAATATATCCAAGACCAAAATTATGGTTTTTAATAATAATGGTAAAACAATGAATAAGTACAAATTCTTCTTTAAAAACAACCAACTGGAAAATGCTAGCTCATATAAATACTTAGGTATCACACTGAGCCCATTCGGCAATTTTAGCCTGGCAAAACAGGAGCTAAAAAAAACTGCTCTAAAGGCACTCTTCAAACTCAGAAAAGAAATGGGCCTGCACTTCAGATCTAATATTAGGTTAACTTTGAAGCTCACACTTATTAACCCAATATTATTATATGGGAGTGAAATTTGGGGAGCGGACGGCGCCCCTAAACAGAATGACCCCATAGAGAGTGTGCATCTAAAATTTTGCAAAATGCTACTTGGTACAAGCAAAACAGCTTCTAGCAATGCATGTAGAGCTGAACTTGGAAGATTTCCCATCAAAATACTTTCAACCTTCAGAAGCATCAAATATTGGACTAAACTGATATGCAAAGAAGACTCTGTGCTTGCAAAGATGGTCTATTTAGACCTAAATTTATCAGCTGCGAAACCTACCTTCTGGCTGCAACAAAACGATAATCTAAATATTCGTAGATTTCTTGATGAAATAAAATTACGGCTTAAAGACATTGAAATACAAGAATGGGAAAGTGATCTATTTGATGACAACAGAAAAAATCCACGCTCAAAAAACAAGCTACGAACATTTAGGTTATTTAAGAAAAATTACGAGCTTGAGAAATACCTAGAACACACCTCAATAATAAAGCATAGAATTGCTTTAACAAGGCTAAGAATTGGCAACCATAGGTTACTTATTGAAAGAGGCAGGTACTTAAGGCCTTATAAGCCTCCCGAAGAACGAATCTGTCTAACGTGTTGCGAGAATGTTGAAGATGAATTTCATTTTGTTGTCAAATGCAATACCTACAACGATCTGAGGTCAAAACTTCTCCAAGCTCTAAATTTTTCAACAGATATGTCAGACAATCAGCTATTTAACATAATCATCAACCCGCCATCTGCAGTAGCACCCATTGCAGCGAAGTTTGTATATAACAGCTTTCAATTAAGAGGCACACTTGTAAGGTGAATACAATCGTGTAAGTGCAATTACGAGATAGATCATCGTTGTAAAAATAACAAATAGCTAGCGTTCTACTTAATTCTTTGTTGGGACAAAAGTCTATGTACACCATGTATACGACTCCAATAAACTATCTCTGTCTTTCAGTCTATACGAGGATGATCCGCTGGACAGGGTATGATTTTTTCGAGTTTCTGATCTTAGACACGGTATCCATTTTCACATCGACAGATCTTGAGCAGGGTATGGTATTTATCTAGTGCCGTTATTTAGTCTAGTGCTTGATGAAGACTTATTTAGTTATGACACTCATTATACAAGATCACAATAAACACTGACATCCAAGTATAGATAATTTTTTATTTGTCTTATAGAGGAAACATTTTAACACTTTGTCTTGAACAGGGTATGGAAATTTGAGTTTTGTTGTCTTAAACAGTGTAAGTGTTTCAGAGCCCCAGCGGCACACCCCTACCCAACTTTGGGTAGAATCGCATAGCCAAAGCTGAATCGCACGGTGCATTTGCGAAATCAGACGCTGATTGGCTGAGACGGAGTGGTGAGTCAGAGTGGAATCACCACTGTAGCTACGCGCGCTATTTATAACTTAGCAAAATATCAACAAAAGTACTAAATCTTCAAATAATTCATCGGACTATGCGATTCAAGGAAAATCACATGCCTGACTCGGTAATTCCACGTTAAATTGCACTCGAAAAACTGCAATTTAACGTGGAATTACCTCGTCAGGCATGTGATTTTCCTATAGAGTACCACCCCGGGCGTGAAGCTTAAATTTCGCACCTATAAAGTAAGATACTTTTAATTGTGACTAGGACTCCATTATTTATGAGCGTACTGCGCATACCCAGTGTAACTTGGCAGCCATGCTGTCCTCGATTCTTGGCCATTGCTGCATAAAGACCCCTGCATAAATCATCCCGTTATATAAGCCAGTATATCTCATGTAACGGAATTTATGCAAGTAATTAGTTGCATAAATCATTCTGTTATATAACGGAATTTATGCAAGTAATTAGTTGCATAAATCATTCTGTTATATAACGGAATTTATGCAAGTAATTAGTTGCATAAATCATTCTGTTATATAACGGAATTTATGCAAGTAAGTAGTTGCATAAATTATATTCTGTTATATAAGCCAGTATATCTCATGTAACGGAAATTATGCAAGTGATTAGTTGCATAAATCATTCTGTTATATAACGGAATTTATGAAAGTAAGTAGTTGCATAAATTCTGTTCTGTTATATAACGCAATCAGTTTATGCAAGTAATTAGTTGCATAAATCATTCTGTTATATAACAGAATTTATGCAAGTAAGTAGTTGCATAAATTCTGTTCTGTTATATAAGCCAGTATATCTCATGTAACGGAAATTATGCAAGTAATTAGTTGCATAAATCATTCTGTTATATAACGGAATTTATGCAAGTAAGTAGTTGCATAAATTCTGTTCTGTTATATAACGGAATTTATGGAAGTAATTAGTTGCATAAATCATTCTGTTATATAACGGAATTTATGCAAGTAATTAGTTGCATAAATCATTGTTATATAACAGAATTTATGCAAGTAATTAGTTGCATAAATCATTCTGTTATAACAGAATTTATGCAAGTAAGTAGTTGCATAAATTCTGTTATATTATATTAAGTTTATCTTATATAACAGAATTTATGCAAGTAAGTAGTTGCATAAATTCTGTTATATTATGTTGAGTATATCTTATGTAACGGAATTTATGCAAGTAATTACTTGCATAAATTCTGTTATATAATTGAGTATATATAATGTTTTTTTATTCACAGAAAAAAATATTTGCATAAAAGTTTTGTTATATAGAAGTTGATAATCAAATATTATGCGAATGCAATCACCCCCTATAAATTCTGCATGTAGTTGTTGTGTGTATGAAACACAACAACTATAGTACTCATAGCACACTTGTCTGTTTTCCCCTGGGGTAAGTACAAAACACTGACCACCGGTCCATGGACCCCCTCATGGACCCCCTCATGGACCCGGTCCATGGACCCCCTATAAAATGTTCTCAAATTCTAAAACAAATTGAGAAATGTACGTTATCCTTTACTTACGATTTTCTCTTCGGTGAAAATGTTTCGAACAACAACTAAGGTCATGCTGACAAATAAGTCTGATGACGAAGTGCGATAAGGATCGTGAGAACATGTTATTTTTATTGACTCAGATTTCACATTTCTTTATTAAACACTATTTAAGACAAAGTATACACAGAAATTAAGTGAAGATTACTATTATAAAATGACTAGTTTGATTATGTAAGTTAATGTATAGAGGAAGAGTGTGCAGTGGTTAAAGGAGCTAAGCTTTTGAGTTTTAATAACCACTGCCACATAGGAAGTAAAGACTAAGTCTAAATTAAACAAGAGGCTGTCGGGCCATATGGAATTTCAACAAGGAATAGTTGGTACAACTTTGCAGGTTCGATTAAAAAAAGTATTTTACACTTGCAATATTTTTAACCTTTGAGAGAAGAATAAATTACTTTAGATTATTTTTACAAGAGTTACATACGTAAATTCTTTTGAAGAAGAATTGTGATTCTTTGTCTCCAGAGAAGCCACATAATAAGAATATTATATTTAAAATAATCCTATTTTACATGGTGCCTGTGATGAGAACTTCCATGGAAAGTAGAAAGCAAATTGCTGCCATGCATGCATTTTTGTAACATTAACAGTAGCTACATGTGTTTGAGAAAATATACATGGGGCAACACAAGACCAGTGATAAATAGTGAACACAAATGATTAATTGAACGCAGCTTATATACATCTGAATAGCTAGCTGTAGCTAGCTATAGGGCTGATTGTGTTCTACACTAACTCCAACTATTGCTTTACACTGTATACCACACTGCAAAATGTGCTACGAATGCTCAAATGAATGATAACCACATGAAACACACATGTACATATAGCCACATAAGCATCATATCCGATGATTTAGTGTTACACAAAGATAATTACAGTTTTATACCTAGATACATCCCCTTTTATATTAACATATAAGTCAAGACATTACAAATTAGTATTTACTCCGTCCACATCATTGCAGCAATCTTTCAACCTTTTGTGTTACCACTGGAAGCCCAGTCTTTTCTCTTTTAAAAATATGTTGAATACACTTTGATAATCTATGATTACTTCTAGTTTAACTCCTGTCATAGCTTTGTATACAGTATCGAAGCACTTTTCTATCATGCCGGAGTGCAAGTTCTGCACACAGGTATGCTTGTAGCTTTCATTTTCTCATAAGATGATGGAAATGTATACAAGTATAATTAATAAAGGACTTTTTAATAAGAAATACAATGATGAGAAGGTAGGTCTTTAAGGTAACCTTAGGGTTATCTTAAGCCAGGACCACATCAGATGGAAAACACTGAAACAAGATCTAGCTTGCATGGATATATAATGGTACCAAGAAAGGGGAAGGGAAAGAAAGAGTGCCACTTATATGTAAGTATACTCTCTCAGTTCTGGACCAAATTTAGTTTATTTTATAAACTTGATCTTGCAATAATGATAAATACAAGGTATTTTTTTTACTTTATTCAGTTCTAAAACATTAAATATACTGTAGACTGCCTGAGCCCAGAGATAATAATCAAATACAAAGAGATACATCCCTGGGTACAGGCCAGATGTAAATAAACCCGGGAAATAGAACAAAATAAAAGTTAATAATTGTGTTAGGTGCATGGTAACTGCATGTCCCTTTGTCTTGTGTTTAGGAAATATTGTTTTTTTTGCCAGTGTCAATAACACGTCACAGATAAATATGCGATTTCCACATCAGAGTCATTTATCGTTCGTTTGAAAAAAATCTTCATTTCGGATTACTTACTCAGTTACTCACTTACTGCATGCTAGATTTTCGTTCCCGAATTTATAAACATTACATGTGCATATAATATATTAAAAGGCCCCTGTCAGATCAAAGAACTGAGAAATCGGATCATTTCTACTATACTTTCGAGAGGTTAATAACAATAAACAAGAGCCCATCTGGGCTTTCACTCGGGCCACATGAGATTGAAGATGAAATACACTTTCATTTGAAATCCTCTTAGTAATAACCGAGGGGAAGAATTATTAGCAGAATTTAGCAGTCAGAATACATTTTCTGTGCCAAATGACGAGAGTTTACAATCACCTGACTGACAACCCACTACTAAAGAAAGGGACCATGAAGTACGGTTAATTCTCGGGTTCAAAAACAATGAATATATGCCTGCTCAAATGCAGTGTGTTAAACGAATAAATAGTGTTTAAATTAAAAGGTCAACATACGAGAAAAATAAAAATATTAAATTACATATATACTAGGGTAGCAGAGAATGAAAGTCCACTCCTAAAGACTGCTAAATTCAGCTAATAATTCTTCCCTTTGGTTATTACTAAGTGGATTTCAAATGAAAGTGTATTTAATCTTCAATCTCATGTGGCCCGAGTGAAAGCCCAGATGGGCTCTTGTTACTCGGGCTGCCTGTGGCAGCACCGAGTCTTAAAATGCAAGTCGTTATTTATTTATTTATTTTTTGTTGGGTGTCGCAAAATTTCTGCGCATGCGTTAAAGGTCAAATTCACACCAATCAGATTGCACTGTGCTGATCACGCAACAATCGCCAGGTTAATTTATTTACATAATTTAATACAGTAAAGCAAGATGGCGGAGGACCCGCGAGGAACTTTCTCTCTAATTTGTAGTCTCATCTCTCAAATGTAAGCCAGTTTAATGTTTTATTTAACTTCACTCGTGCGAAAGCCTTCCAACAGGCTCAGGATATTTCAACTGGCGCTATTGTCGGAGCCGAAGGACCGCGTTTTTTACCCAGATGGCCAGTGATTTTATTATACGACACGTACGACGACCTGAAGCCAGTGTAGGGGCCAGGATCCGGAAAGCTAAAATTCGAAGAAATAGATATTGGAATCTATAAGCCATCGGCTCGCTGTGCTGCATTTAAAACATCCGAGGAGAACATCTTATTTTGGGTGAAGGCACTTCAAGACCAATATTATGAGTCTCTTAAAAACTGTCAGAGATTTAAATTTACCGTAAGTTGGATCAGAGAGTATTGAGATCAAGTTATTTCGTTCCAGCGAGGATATTGACCTAGCGGAAACGGTACAAGCTGTCGAAGGATTTTACTTATAATCATCCACGTCTACTTAACAACAGGAATAGTTATGTGCCAAGGCATGAGCAAAGATAGAGTTTCCCAGATTACAGATGAAAGTAGAGAACTTAATGAACGAAGAAACAGAGGTCACGCGCGACATGCTTGATAACATGAACATGTTCAACACTTTATGTTATACTAAGAAAACAAAACAAATTACAGAGCCTGCAAGTTCACAAGTCAATGAAAAACCCCAAGAGCCTGTAGTTTTGGATCAACATATCCTTGAAACTCCAAAAGCAACATACACATGAGTCAAAATCAAACCGGAAGAGACGTACGGAATTCTTGAGATTCTTCACGAGGATAAAAATATTTGTTAGCCCGCAATAAGAACTCTCTCGCTGCTTTAACGACCATGATTTGTAACATGGAGGCTGACCTGATATGATATGCGTAATGAATTCTTACTCTCGTCACATCAAAACACGAATCAAGAAACCAAACTCAGTCATTTGGAAGACAAATTAGTGCAGCAAGATAATATATACAAGACCGAAATCAAGATGCTGTCATCTCGAATATATTATTGACCTAGAAGTTGAAAATGGCGAGTTGAAAGCGGATATAATAAAGCTAAAAAATCCGACTTTCAAACTTAAAAAAAAAAGGAATACAAAAAAGAAGACAATGTTCTGAGACTGCCCAACCTACTGAAGCTTATCAGTTTGTTCAAGAGCCATATTTCTTACATGACAACCCGATCTCTATTCATCAGAATACATTTTCTGTGCTAAATGACGAGAGTTTACAATCACCTGACCGACACCCACTACTAAAGAAAGGGACCATGAAGTACGGTAGTACGGTTAATTCTCGGGTTCAAAACAATGAATATATGCCTGCTCAAATGCAGTGTGTTAAACGAATAAGTAGTGTTTAAATTAAAAGGTCAATATACGAGAAAAAGAAAACTATTAAATTACATATATACTAGGGGAGCAGAGAATGAAAGTCACCGCTCTACCGGCCACTCCTAAAGACTGCTAAATTCAGCTAATAATTCTTCCCTTTGGTTAATATTAGAGGATTAAGAGGATTTCAAATGAAAGTGTATTTCATCTTCAATCTAATGTGGCCCGAGTGAAAGCCCAGATGGGCTCTTGTTACTCGGGCTGCCTGTGGCAGCGCCGAGTCTTAAAATGCAAGTCGTTATTTTTTTTTTTTTTATTCAGTGTAGCACGCGATCTGCGCATGCGTTAAAGGTCAAATTCACACCAATCAGATCGCACTGTGCTGGTCACGCAACAATCGCCAGGTTAATGTATTTACAGAATTTAATACAGTAAATCAAAATGGTCGACCCGCGAGGGCGAAAGCCTTCCAACAGGCTCAGAATATTTCAACTGGCGCTCTTGTTGACCATAAAAATACATGAACAACCAGGAGCCGTAATACATTCGATCAGCGCTGTTTGGACAGATCCAATGTACATTTAGAAACGTAAGCGAAATACAATATCCAAACACGTTTGGATATCAACGGGTATCGAATTATCATCAAAGGTTAGATCTCGTCAGGCGCGCTCAGATAAGAAAGTTCAAAGCTCTCAGACAAGGCGAGACAAGGAGAGATATCACTTTCAATGAGTCATTGTCAGAAATCTATTCCATCGTGGGCGGTCTTGTACAGCTAAGGCATGTTTTACGACAGAACAAGAGCCCATCTGGGCTTTCACTCGGGCCACATGAGATTGAAGATGAAACTACCAAAAGATCCAAAACGAAAGTTCAGTTACGTAAGTACTGTAAGTAAACTCTTTTTGATTTGAATAAATTTCCTCTCAGTTTGTCTGTTAATGTACTTTTTCTTCTAATTATCGCTTTATTTAACATCTGTGATTTAGAGTATGCGTACCTCAGAATATATTATTTGAAAGGTCAACTGAATTCTTGTGTCGATAAGCGCAAATGTTTTTTGTGAAACAGTCTGTGTATATGAGAAGCGGCTTAATAGAAGAGCTTTCTCATTTATAGGAATTACAATTTTTTTTCTTGCTATGAAATTTATGTTTCGTTTCACATTTATTCATACAGTTTTAGCCGGACATTTCCCCGAGTTTTTGATCTATTTTCAATCAAATTCAAAGTCTGAATATGTCATTGTATTGCATTTATACACTTGAATTGCCAGTATTCTGTTGTTCGAATCCTGCGTTATCATAGTCATGCCATAAAAGCGATTAATAGACCAGTCTGTTTTTTTGACGTTCTCACTGGCGAATTAAAGCACGACTTGATACTAAGAGGATTTCAAATGAAAGTGTATTTCATCTTCAATCTCATGTGGCCCGAGTGAAAGCCCAGATGGGCTCTTGTTTTATATACAAGCATGGTTTTATCACTAATTCTAGTCAAAACGGTTTTTAAATCACGTGGAATCAAGTAACATAAGATCTCGAGTTTCTGTACAAACATAACTTGCATAACTAGCGCGTGACTCATGTGGATACATGATACTATTTACAACGATAGCATTCATTTGAGCATCAATAGCTTACAGTTCCAGATTTTAAATGGCCTCATTCTTGATATGTAATATATACTTATACAAACAACAGCTGAGCGATAATTAGAAAAAAACGTCGGCTAAAACAGAATGTTTGCTCTCAAATGTTCCTGATCGATGTCTAAGTCTGTTGCTGTGTTTGTCACTTCTAAATTGTAGACTAGATGTCATATATGCACCGATTTTCCTGTCCATAAACTCATTTGAACTTCCTGCACGCAGCCATATTGGATCTTATGACGTCACAGTGTTGCCTCTATTGTCAGAAAACAATATAGCTCGTTTGTTGTGTAACAATAGGGGCAACACTGTGACGTCATAAAATCCGAGATGGTGACACGCAGGAAATTCAAATGAGTTTTATGGACATGGAAAATCGGCCCATAAATGATATATAGTGTACAATGTGGAAGTGACAAACATGGCAATAGGCTTAGGCGTCCAAGAGGAACATTTGAGAGCAAATATTGTTTTAATAATAATAATACTAATAGTACATTCTTATATGGCGCATTTCTAAAACCCAATGCGCCTTACTTTGGTAAAAAGTAAAAATATAAAAACCTATTTACGAAGTTAATTACAAACTTATTTACAAACAAACGACAGCTAACAGAAATGTTTCTTAAATAAAAATGTCTTTAACTTGATCTTATTTAAATGCCTGTACAGTCTTAGTTGATTTGATATCCAAGTTCAGGAATAGTGTTCCAGAGTTTAGGTATTGAGGAGAAGAAGGCGGATTAGTGTATTTAAGTAGTGGATTTAACAGATGGAGTGATCAGTAAAGAGCGGTTAGAGGATCGTAATGTCCGTGAAGGAGAGTATTCTTAAATAAGCGGTATTAGGTACTTGGGTTATTGCCCATGTAAGATCTTATAAGTAATAATAAGAATCTTGAAGTTAATCCTTTCCTCACCCGTTAGCCAATGTAGCTCCATAAGAATCGATGTTATGTGATCTGAACGTCTCGATCCGGTTACAAGATGCGCTGCAGTGTTCTGGATCCTCTGAAGTTTATCCTTCTGATATTTAGGTATGTCATATAAAAGGCTATTACAGTAATCTAGTCATGAAATTACAAGAGAATTTACAAGCGTCTTAAGTCCATCATAAGAGAGATACTTTCTTATTCGTCCAATGGACCTTATAGCAAAAATGGCTTTGTTACAGGTTTCATTTACTTGATTACTAAAACACAAATTCTTATCCATAATTACACCTAAGTTCCTAGCCTTCTCCTTTACATCTATTCTGGCGTTACCAAGTATGGATCTACGGGACACCATATTCAAGGCACCTTGGTGTAAATGTACAATCACCTATTGTTACTGGCTCTTTGTGACCGGCCTTGTAAATAGGACGTAAACCACTGAATAACTGTACCAGTAAAATTGAAATACGAGCTGAGTCTCCTGAGTAAGATATTGTGATCTAGCGTATCAAACGCCGCTGCCGAGAGATCTGAGTACTAGAACCACTTCTTCGTGACGGTCAAGGGTTCTCAAGATGTCGTTGGTTACCCTTAGTAAAGCAGTTTCCGTCGAGTGGTTCTACCTGTAAGCAGATTGAAGGCACGGAAACAGCCCATGTTGGCCCAAGTAGTTATACGTCTGAATAGCAACGGACTTCTCAGTTACTTTACCTAAGAAAGGAATATTGGCAACTGGCCTATAGCTTGTGAACGGGTCGCTGTCCAAATTAGCTTTCTTTAACTTCGATTCCTTAAGGGAAGATGGAAATACTCCGCTCGTTAGCGATCTCCGCACAATGTCACCTAAGACAGGTATCATAGAGTCCATGTTTTTTTTTCAGCCGAGGCAAGCGAGGTTCCTTTAATACACTGTCTTGCTGGCTGCCTGAACAAACTCGGATTTAAAATGTCCAAAATATAACATCCCTTCACAACTTCCCGCTTTACGAATAACACATTAAATAATGTAAATTATGTTGCCTTCTTCTCAAAATTATTTACTAAAAAGATACGATAATGAGGCTAAACATAGCGCCCCTAAGGGCAACTCGCGGATGGTCAGTGAGCTATTTTGGCATATACTAAAAATCACGTGACCGATGACGTCATCGTTACGTCATCACCACTAAGTGAATCGTGGTGACCCAATACCATACATGTCAAAGCTTGAGCCGTCTGGCATTAAAAATGAGGGAGATATGAGCATGTACTTAAAATCACGTGACCGATGATGTCATCGTTACGTCATGGATAGGGACCCACTACCATGTATGTCCAGGTTTGAGCCACCTGCCAGTAAGCGAGTTAGCCAGTAAATACAAAAATAGGGTACCGCACTGATAACCCGAGACAACGCGTCTTTTCCGATAAAAGTTTGTTCCTCAGTCACAGCGACCATCTTCGTCAAAGGATACGGCATTCGGAAAAGGATACGCGGATACCGCACATTTGGAATCGAAATCTACCTAACCCAAATAACTCGTTCCTGCACATGCGTGCATTCATGAATTAACAATGTACCTCGTTATACTTGTGGCAAAAATAACTAAAGTCTAAAGCGCCAACTCTCTCCCATATTACTTTATATGAAAACACATTCTTAAAAGCACCTTAGGCAAAATTGATTTAAAATTGTCAATACCCGCAAAGAAGCTTCAAGGTCATCCATGAAGCGTTCCAGCTGAACTAAAATGCTATTATTTCATTCAATAAACAATGGCAAACATACGTGAGTTTCCGCACCACGAGGTGATTAAAAAGAAATGAGCCAAAATGGTCAGCGGCTTCCATGGCCAAACCCCGCCTAATCCCCCGCTCAAATTGCCACGATATTCTAAACAAGGCTAATGCTCCGCTCACCGGGGCACGAATGAAGTGCCAAATGCCTCGCTAATCCCCGCATAGTCCCGGGGTTGGGGGGGGGGGGGGGGGGGGGCGGGGGTTTACATTGACTGGTGCATTATGTTCAACGACCGCGCCGACAAAACAGACCATGTTTGACTTGTTATAGTTTGGACATCAGACTTTGTCGAATGCTCCAGATATAGCACCCACTTTTCTCAGGCTTTGATATATCGTGCTTGCTAACTTTTTAAACATTATTGCATTATATTGGATTGGGAAAATAAGACACACAGTCTCGACGTTGCTGGCGAGCATCGTGTATCACAAGTATTTACCAGTTCCCCGGCCGTTAATGATATCGAGGCATTTTGTAAACTGAACTTTGTTTTGGCCTGACCGGCAAACACGTCAGGCACAGGGAACCCGTCACCGGATTAGGTTGCGTTCTCCGTCGTCGAACGCAATTAGCTGATTAATATCGATTACTATCGATAATCGATAAAAATCGATAGTCACAACTTTTTAATGCCTGATCTATCGATTATTATCGATTATTATCGGCAATTGGTAATCCATCAAGTGTGTGGTAGATTAAAATACCTCCGGGCAATCATTATTTGCGGTGGTAAAATCAGTGGGCCATATACACATATACCACATATTTTATAGTGCGACAACTTCGGCTAGTCCATTAACTGTAATTAGACAATCAGAGCTACCCCAGTTTATAGGTCCTCTCGTGACTGGCGTAAGGCTTTCTTCGCGTAACGCTTACTTCTCCTCATGTGACGCTTTCATCTCCTTACGTATCCACCTCGCCGCTTCATGGCGTTCTGTCCAGAACCTCTGTGAAGCTCGAATTTTCGCCTAGTTTGATGTCTGTGTGGGTGGCCCCGGTCAAAGTCGTCGCTTTGTAATATAATAGTTAGGTTGTTTGTTAAGTTACAGTTTTTTTCCAACGCTAATGTTTAAACTAAGTTTCCTGATCAAGATCTAGCTCTGGAAACAGCCGTGACTGGCTTTTCGTTGACGGAAAATGGTACGCTGAACGTGTTTTGACTTTTCATCAGTATTAAATCAAATTGTTTGCAATCTGTTTATTGTGTGTATTGTGATCAGATCTCTAAGCACAGTTTACGCAGTTGATGCCTTCATTCTCTCTCACAGTCAAACCGCAGGGGCGTAGCTTCCTGTACGCATATACGCACGTGCGTACCTGAGAAATCCGGTGACTTTTTAAAATTTAATCAGCCTCGACTCACTACACGGAGTTGAAAATGTAAAGGCAATATGTTGAAATTGATAATTCTAAATCCCCCC
This sequence comes from Actinernus sp. WN-2022, assembly GCA_030867875.1. NCBI lineage: Eukaryota > Metazoa > Cnidaria > Anthozoa > Actiniaria > Actinernidae > Actinernus > Actinernus sp. WN-2022. Next base: position 23,894,690 of record JAOWCC010001589.1, read on the forward strand.
AAAATACTATTAGTTGTGGAGTAACACAGGCTCCATACCAGTTCTTTTTTTGATATACATTAATGACTTGTTTCATTGCTCTAAATATTTTTTCGTTCATTCTTTTTGCCGACGACACAAATATATTTTTTAGCCACAAAGACATAAATACGGTTCTTGATATTTTAAACACTGAACTTATTCATTTTGTCTCCTGGTTAAATTCTAATAAATTAACTCGTCACCCTGATAAAACTAAATTTATATAAGAAAAAAGGTCAATCTAGATAATATCAAAGTCTATATAAATGGCAAGTCAATTAAACGGACAGAAAATTCTAAGTTTCTAGGTATTATAATTAATCAGAACCTTTCCTGGACATCTCACATTCAGACTATAACTTCTAAGATTTCCAGAGCCATTGGTGTTATTAATAAATCCCGTCAATTCTTCTCTTGTGATACTCTTCGCATTCTGTATAATTCTGTTGTATTACCTGATCTACAATATGGAAACCTTATATGGGCATCAACTTATCCTACACATATTCACCCTATTTTTCTCTTACAGAAGAAAGTAGTCAGAATTATTACCCACTCATCCTCACGTGCCCACACACAACCATTATTCAATAAGCTTAAAGTGTTATCTGTTTCAAATATCTACAAGCTTCAGATCTCATGCTTCATTTTCTCCCATATTAATAAACTATTACCTGTTCCATTGTGCTCCCTACTGATTCAAATTCAATCAGAATTACCATCAACACTATACAAGACACCGGTCTGACATGCATCACCACTTTCTCAAATACAAACACTCTATTAGATCCCAAGGACCCAACATATGGAATGAGATTCCCTAATCCCTTCGTGAATCTCTACAATCATACAACCATAAAATGAAATTAAAGACATACTTCCTTTCTCTTTGATTTAATTTATATATTACCTTTTCCTCAAGTTACCTAATGTGTATTTACAACCTCACTCGATTATTGTTACTCCCTGTTTTTGAAGTGTTTAGATTATTTATGTAGTATTTCTGTTAATTGTGTACATGTAATTTAGTTTAGCTGTGTAATTTAATTTAGCCTGATATAATTCCTATTTATACATTCTTCTCTCGTATGTATTTTTCTTGTCCTCTCAGTCTGCAGTGTAAGAAAATTTGATCTAGCCAACATACTTTATTATTGTAATTGTACGATTTGTTGACCCTTGTCAAATAAGCCACTGGCTTCGACTTTACATTGATCTATTGGAAACAAATATATATATATAGCTCAATAAATGTTCAAAGGCGCAAATTATTATACTTTCTGCCACTCGAAAGAAACACTGACATCGTCATGGGAGCACAGTTATAACTATCACGGCGGCAATGCAACTATTGCGTAATCCCGCACGTAATATCCTATAAGTATAATTAAACGTTTTTCTTCCAAACAGTCCTATTGTTTTTTCGGGGTCCACACCTGTGCGTAGTTGGCAAAAACTCCAAGCTTCGCCTCTGAACCGAGTAGAGATATTACCTCAGCATCTTGAATAAAAACATGCCCAAGCCATATTTAAAGAGAGATTGATAAAATCGATAGACATCAATAAAAATCGATAGTCACAAAAATACGTATTATCGATTATTATCGATTTTCGATAAAAATCGATTAATTACTATCGATTATTATCGATTTTATCGAGTAATCGATTAGTTACGTCGGGTATAAATGAACTTATTGTTGCTACCCTATTGCAGATTCAAGGCAAAATTTCCCCTTCAGATTTAAAAAAATTGGTACCCTATTCCAGACCAAAACGGTGCGATATAGTGATTTATATACGTAATCGATCTTGCGCGAGCACATGTATAAAAGACACTAAAAATACAAAGATATTTAACGTTGCATTTGACGGGATTTCATGAGTCACCAAGCCGAGATAATTGTATAAAGGGACATTTTATACCGCAACAGAAATGAATATTACTACTAAAACTGGTTTATATTCAATACAGTAAATGTTCCAGATAAAAAAATTCCGAATGAGTCACTATTTATTTGGGTAAAAACAGTATGCAGAATAGTTTAATCATAACTCAACATCTCACCGATACCCCACCGACACTTTACAATATACCACCGACCCACTATCGGCCGACACATAAACAGCAGGAGGGAAAAAAATCGACCGACACACGCCCGACATGTCGGCCACCCCTCGACCGACAGTTGCTCGCGGGTCGATCGACAGTCGGCCAACCATCGACCGATACGTCGGCCGACATTGCGTACAGTACACATGATCCAATAATCTAGCTTAGGCCAAGTTCAAATGTCAAAACTTGGGTGTCAAACTTATCCCACATAGAGTTTCTCTAATTTCCGAGCAACCCTTACTCCAATCACTGTTATATATATATAACACACGGCTGTTTCAGCATGAAGATTTCAGACCACGCTTATAAAACATGACTATCTTGTAAGATAAGGAGATATTAAGGGTACAAAAAGTCACGTGACCTATTTGCATATTTTTGCCTTAATTACTCGTTAATGAAACATTGTAGTCATCTTTTCTAAGCTGATTTAGGTAAAAGGCTTCAACCTTAACTAAACATATCCACTCATCATCCTAGCTGTTTTAAATTAACCACTTAAGGTTGTCAAGAATGGCGATACCTATTATCGTGAGAAACTTGGCGTACTTACCATACTCGGCTGTGCTGAAATAAGGAAAACGGTTTTTACCCGAAATTTGACCCCTGAACCAGGCCTTGACATGCTTGAGACATTAGTACCGACAAGCTTCTTAGTGAATGCCCTCTTTAATAAATCACGGCTCTTTCTAGGTGTATCAACGACAATGAACTACAGCAAAACAATACCCTAAAATACAAAGAACCCTAACCCCAGAATAGAGTTGAAGAGTAGTTGATATTCTTCTTCTTCTCTGGTGGCGATTTAAAGCTAATTCGACGAATTTTAACCTGCTCATCGACCTACAGGTCCCGCGAGTGTCCCGAACGGTGTCGAATCTGATTGGTTGACCATGTCACGTGTTAAACCAACTCGCGTCGACCCCCCCCCCCCAAAAAAGAGGCAGTAGATGTGCTGTTTTACACTCCAAACGAACGAATTTCAGTGGTAAAAGTGTCAGGTTTGACCGAGGCAAACGTCACATTCGTAACTAAACAAACCGGACAAATTCTTTACGCTTCAAGCTTGAACGGAAATGGTAGTATTTGGCATCGGATTCCCATACAAACACTGTATTTCGCCCCATGTTTTGCACCTCATTCAAAGCGTAGGCAGAGCGAACTGCTCTATAATACGAAAGCCTGTTTGAGCAGTTCATAAAATACAAATATACCAGATCCTTTCCTTTGTCCCGATACATATCCTCTTCCGCGCCATGGCCACCACCGAAAAAAATTCTTTATGCGCATTTGATCATTTTATGAAATTTGCGCGTTAAAATTAATACAGTATTACTATTAAATGAAATATTTTTTTTCCCGGTAAAAAACCCAAGTCTCCATTTTGCCGCCATTTTCTTCCGATTCCCGACAAAAGTTTGTTGTTTTCCCGAAACAGTCCTCCTTAGGGCCTGTTTACAAGGAGATAGGCTTACCTTACATGTACCAGGGTCAAAGATATGGTTCGGCACTATACTCAGTACTGCCCAGGTCAACACACGTAATGCGGTCCGGCCAAGCATACTGATAAACAAAATGGCGACAAGGACTGGTGGGGTCACAGCGTTGATATAGTAACTCCGATCTCCATCTTGCGATGTCGTATTCCTTGCTCAAACTTGAAAGATACTGCCACTGAAAAACCGGGTCGAGCCACCCCAAGCCGTCGAATTAAATTCGTCGGCTTTTTAAATATTGAAAGAAATTGAAGTAAAAATAAAATATGTTGATTATTATAATTTACAATTGATGAATTGAGTTGCATAATTGGACATGCATGGCAGAACCGGCACGCTGTTTGAAGTCATGTCGTACCATCGCCGTGTTGCATGGCAAACTTATTCAAGCTGCCATGCCGTTAATTGTTTCAAACGTCGTACCACAGCCGTATCACACCGCGACAAAACGGTATGCTCCGCTGGCCGAAAGAACGAAGGCTCTTCTATCAAATACAAATCACCGAGGGCTTCAACTTTTTTTAGTAAATTATTTTATAACTTAGTAAACTCACAGTGAATTACAAATTAAGAAAACTTCAACCTGTTAATGTCTTAGGCTTATGTTTTAAGTCGTTTTCTTATTTTTCGCGAAACATTTCACGTAAATACGCATACGTGCTTAAAAGTAGAAACAAGGATAATTTTCTTTTAGTTTCGGCGGGAAACTGGGCGGACGCGCGCGCGCTGGGCTCATCTAAGGCGCATGCGCGTGACGTTTTGCCGTGGTGTGCAGCCGTATTTATACTTCATACTTCATACTTCATACTTTATTTATCTTTCCTTAAAAAGGCTTTTCAAAGACAAAATACAAATACAATACAACTACAGTGTACATGATAATTTGAATTACATCTATCAGTAATTTAACCTATTTTGAGTTTGATATAATTTGCTCTTCAGCTTTCGCTTGAAACTTAAAACGTCTTTACTTAATTTTAGTTCGTTATCTAGTGAGTTCCATATTTTTACTGTTCTGTAATAAAAACTTCTCTGACCACTCGCAGATTTGAATAAGGGGATTTGTAATAATTGCGAGTTTCGAGTTTCACGACCACTAATATTGAAGCGCTTCGTGAAGTTAGATATTAAATAACCTGGTGCGGAATCAGTCATACATTTGAATGCCAGAGTGGCACTTCTAAAATACACTAGCTTATCTACTGGGAGCCAATTTAGCTCTTTTAGTATAGGTGTAATATGGTTATACTTTTTGGCCCCGCTAACAATACGACAGGCATAGTTTTGACATGATTGTAGCTTACGTATGTTTCTATTAGATGTATTTGCCCATACATTCGAGCAGTAAAGCAACTTACTAAATACTAATGTATTAATAACAGTAATTAAAGTGTTCTTATTAAACGCGTGTTTAACACGGTTTATTTGTGCTAGTCGAGAAAAGCATGAAGAAACGGTCTTAGTAATGTGTTCATCGTAGGTTAAGTTCGTGTCTAAGATCACGCCCAAGTCTTTGGCACTGGATACTGGTAACAGCTCCTTTCCTAACAATGAAATCTTAAAATATTCTAGTTCAGCTATCTTCTGTTTACTACCAAATACTAAGAGTTTAGTTTTATCTGGGTTTAATAATAAGCGGTTCTGACAGCACCACTTGCTGACGTTAAATAAATCTTCTTCTATATCAGTTATTGTAGATGTCCTCTCTCTCAGATTGAAAGATATAAGTAGTTTGGTGTCGTCCACATAACTCGTTGCAATACATTTCTGTGGTACAGAGGTGAGATCATTCGTATATATACTGAATAGGAGTGGTGCCAGTATGCTCCCTTGAGGCACGCCGCTGACCATAGTAAGAGGCTCAGATAGGGCTGAGTTAATTCGGACAACTTGTCGTCTGTCACTCAAGTAGCTACGAAACCAGTCTGTGCATGAAGGTGAAGCCCCTACATCTTGTAGTTTAGAGATCATCAGTTTGTGGTCGACGCTGTCGAAAGCCTTACTCATGTCTAAAAGAACCAGAGCAGTTAGTTTTTTGTTGTCAATGGCCTGGAGAATCTTGTCTGTTGTTTCAATGACAGAAGTTTCTGTAGAGTGAAATTTCTTGTTTCCACTTTGGTTATTTGACAGCCTTCCCTTTGATATGAGATATGATGTAAATTGATTGTGGACGATCCTTTCACAGACTTTCGATAATATTGGTAGGAGCGAAATCGGTCTATATTTATTCGCTTGTTCATAGTCTACATCTTTAGGTATTGGAGTAATTTCAGCTAGTTTCCATTGTGCAGGGAAGGTGTTGGTGGCTATTGAAGTGTATTTACGTGAGATGATGAATTTAGTTGGACACGGCGTTTGAAACTGGCCTAACACTCACCCTAACAATAAACCCTACATATATTAATTTCACGCTTTTTATAATTTATTCAAAATATAACTCATTTCGAAGACATTATGCATGTTGCTCTGATTTTAAAATGTTACCCCAGTCTAAAGATTGAAACCTAAAAAAATGGTTGGCACTAAAATAGAATAGTCACTTTATTAATATTGCTTACCCTAAATGCTCGAATTAGCGCCCGGGGAGCTAATTGTATTTTTCTACCCTTAGGAGGGGCGCTTATTCGACAGAGGCCGCTTATTTGAAGGGGGGGGGCGCTTATTTAATTCTTGGCCTTTATTTTGTTCTTTGTAGCAGCGGCAAAACTGTAACAATTAATACCCAAACAAACGTAGCAATGATATCTACGCTCATATTGACATTTCTGTAAAGGCGTGAAGACGAACAACTGTTCCTTTGAAAAGACATTAGAACTCACATCCCTTTAGGAGGGGCGCTAAGTAAAGGCGACGCTTATTTGAAGCTGTGCGCTAATTCGAGCATTTACTGTATTTCCCCTTTTACATTTCTTTCTTTTTTCTTAGGTCAATTACATTTAACGTGAGAATCGAAGGCAGTTGGTACAGTCTAAGTTGTCATGAATGATGAGAACAAGAAAATGTTTTCCTGGTTTTTCGTATTGTATGGAAGACTAGGGAAACTAAATTTGACCAATGAACAGCACATTTGCCTGTACAAAGAGTGTCTTGAGATGACACGCCATCTTGAAGATATCCGTACTCAGCTGATGGCATGTATGGCATTATGTGTATTATTCTACAAGATGTCACTATTTAATGAGGCTATAAAATGCTGCGAAGAAGGAATAATGTTCGAAACTAAGACTGACAAGACGAACCTGCAATCCTCAGACCTCTGTGGCTTTGTTCATAATATACTCGGTAACTCTCATTATTGCCTAGGACAGTACGATGAAGATATCTATCATTTTGAAACGAACCTGAAAATTGCAAAGCAGACTGGGGACAAGGTTGTCGAGGTTGGTGATTATAATAACATTGGTGCCTGTTATAAAGCTCTCGGACAGCATAGCAAGGCTGTACATTATTTTGACATGTCCCTGAACATGGCAAAGGAGATTGGGGATAGGTCTGGTGAGGGACGTGCATATTATAACCTTGGTGCAGCCTATCGTTCTCTCAGACGGTACGACAAGGCTCTTGGTTATCTTGAAATGAGTCTAAAGGTCGCAAAGGAGCTTGGAAACAGAGCAAGTGAGGGACATGCTTATAGTGGCCTTGGAAACTGTTATCAATTCCTCGGACAACATGAAAATGCTCTACATCAATTTAAAATGTCTCTGGACATCGCGAAGAAGGTTAGAAACATGAAAGACCAAGGAATTGCTTATGGAGATCTTGGCCACTGTTATATTTATCTTGGACAGTATGACGAGGCTTTACGTTATAATGAAATACACCTTAACATTGCAAAGCAGATTGGAGACAAAGGCAGCGAGAGAGTTGCTCATTCTTGGCTTGGCACCTGTTACAAACATCTCGGACAGCCCGACAAGGCTATGTGTCATTTTCAAATGTGCCTGAACCTTGCAAAACAGACTGGAGACAAGGATGCTGAGGTGGCATCTAATAGTGGACTTGGTAGCTGTTGTGAACACCTCGGACAGCATGGCAAGGCCATACAATATGATGAAATGTCCCTGAACCTAGCAAGGCGGATTGGAGATAAGGACGGCGAGCAAAGAGCGTACGTTGCTATTGGTATGAATTATCTTTCTCGTGGACAGCTCGACAAGGCAGAGCTTAATTTAGGAGAATGTATAAGACTCTACGAGGAGATGTTTAAAAATGAGATACCCAAGCAGGATCAATTTAAAATATCCATTCGTGAAAACTTTATTAGTGGATACGCAGCATTGACCAGAACCCTTCTGCTTCAAGACAAAATAGAACAAGCTCTTGTTATCGCTGAAAGAGGACGTGCAAGAGCTTTAGCTGATCTTATGTTCACCAATTATTCCATCGGATGCATTGAAGTAAATGAAGCCAAAGTGTTGACCCTGTCAGAAATCCGTGAAGTGGTCAAGGCTCTTGGAAGTACAGATCCCTTATGGATCAGAATGGACACTACGTGGCAGAGTCCTTGAAAGTGAGGCTTGTTCCATCACTAGCAACCGCAAAAATAATGACAGAGCACCCACAAGAACCCGAAAGTGGATCGGAGCCCTTGATAGTAGCAGACCCAGAGGTCGGTCAAGTTACGATTGGTGATCGAACGATTTGTCCGCCGAGACTACCGCATGCAAATACTGAAGCCCAAATGGTGGGCCAATTGTTTAATACTCAGCCTCTAACGGGAACAAATGCAAGCAAAGTAAAGTTTCTTCAAAATCTTGAAACAGCCAATTTAATACACATCGCATCTCACGGGGATATGAGAAAGGGAGAAATCTTGCTCGCCCCGAAGCCAGGCACCGATAGAAAGAATCTCAAGAAAGAAGATGTCATGTTGATGATCTCAGATCTCGAACACAAACGCTTGAGCGCAAAGCTGGTTGTACTTAGCTGCTGTCACAGCGGCCGTGGTAATGTCAAAACCGAAGGGGTTATCGGCATTGCTCGTGCATTCATCGGAGCTGGCGCTCGAGCAGTTCTCGTGGCGCTCTGGGCGATTGACGACGAGGCCACCTACTTCTTCATGAGTAGGTTTTATGAGCAACTAAGAGATGGAGTAATGGCAAGCGAGTCACTCAACAAAGCCATGGAAGCCATGAGGAAGACTGGAAAATTCTGCGAACCTCGGTACTGGGCACCTTTCATTCTCATAGGCGATGATGTTAGTCTTTCTTAGTATGTCACGCGGATGAAATAGCAGTAGAGTTTGTGAGCTTCATGACACCGTTTATAACAAACAAGAATTTCACAACTGCTAGAGATGTAGTGACGTTAATTATATTCTCGCCTGCTAAAACGTCTGAAACATGCTTGTGCATGCTGCAGATAATTTTATTGATATAATTAGTTCGTCAATCCTGGAAGGAAGTAGTGCGCACCAAATGTATATTAATAGACCTGTTCGCGGGAAATTCCGACATTTTTAAAGGGGTGCAAACATGGCGCGAAATAAAGTGTTTGTATGGGAATCCGATGCCAAGTTACAAACTTAGGATATCAGATAAAAGAATAACTGATCGAAATTTAAGGGACGTAGCTGTGCTGGGAAAACGGGTAAAAACGAGTCAAAGTCCGCGCGAAAATTTACAGACAATGTATGGAAAACTGAAAACACGATTGCACGCTTCCCAGCACAGCTACATCCCTCAAATTTCGATCAGCTATTCTTTTACCTGATATCTTAAGTTTGTATCTGACGAATATTTCAGAGATTCGATTTCACAGTTTTTATTTGGCATCGGATTCCCATACAAACACTGTATTTCACGCCATGTTTGCACCCCTTTCAAAATGTCGGAATTAACCGCGAGCTGCATGGTCTATTGGGGTGGGATCTGGGTACGAGATTACTACTGGTGTACAATGTCTTAAAATACATGGTTTGATGATAAAACCAAGCTTACCCTGGGCGAATAATGAAAGTTAAGCCTTCTCAAAGCGTCAAGCTAGTGCAGCTGTGAAGAAAGGGTTTATTACTCGCCCGAGTCTAAATATCACAAGCGGGAAATTACATTAATGTAGATCTAGTATACTGCTATCGATGTGGGATGAATTAGTAGTAGTTTGTCAGATGGTTACTGCGCCGATGCTTCAGATTCGGTACTCTATTACCTTTCAACTTCTTCTTAACCTTTCAACTTCTTCTTATAAAGGAAGTGTTATTGGCCCCCAAAATACATGAAACTTTTCAGAATTTGCTGTATTTCTTGCTTTGTAAATGGCACGTGGTACATCCAAACAGTGACGACTACTGAACGAAGATCTGCCCGAGCAGATATATGCAGTAGTCGCATCGGGCAGATTTAAAGCAGCTAGACCGGATTAAAACTAGGCTCCAGACAGATCTAATGCAGCAATCGAAACAATGTCTCGAAACACAATATATATCGGGTCAGATTTGTGGAGGCATATTAAGATAAGAAGTCAAAACTAGCAGCTATTAAACGAAGTTTTTAAAGCTTTTTGCATGTGATGTGGAAAACATTAATAGGCTCTAGTCTTAATTATCTCTGCATGGCGGTGGCATATCACATAGGCGAATGGTATATACTGACAGATAGTTAGATTTTAAAAGGTATAAACACAAAGTTAAGATAAACGAACGCCAATTTCGAGGGTTATACCTTGTAAAGGAACGAGGATATTGCTATGTAAATGATTTGGTTTGCAGTACCATACAAATATAAACAAATACATAATTTGATTCGCAGTATAGGGCCTCACACACACTCCATGTCGGCCAAAGGTTAGTAACGCAATCGGTTGTTTTTGAAAGGCCAACGCGGCGTTTAGCCTACCCGGTAAGGCAATTTTTCTGTCGCTAGACGAAAGTCTGTTAAATTTACGGACTTTGCATAGTTAGTATCTTCGTTCCTATCCAAGTTATGACCTGCACAGTTGGCATTCTTACTAGTAATGTGCTCTTCCCAAGAAACCCGAACCGTCAGTTTCAACGTGTTGTCAGGGGGACCGAGTACAAGCTGCGCGCAGTTTCTAGTTGATAGAAATTCAATGCTGCATGGTGTAGCCTGATTTCAGGGTAGTGAGTGTGCTTACGGGCGTAGGGTTGATCCTGTGGTGGGAGAAGAGAGCAGCGGAAATAGAGGAATAGAAGAGTACTAGTCTGCCGTAAAACCCCCTTTATTTTGAAGTCCATTCGTGGACTAACGGGATCAGTTCTCCAAGCTTAAAGTGATTGGTTCATTAGCCCAAGGAGAACTATGTTTGCAGAAATGGGGCTGCAAACATAGCGCCATTTTTAATACATTGAATAAATATTTCCTGCATGGCTTTAATTTATGAAGGACAGAATAATACATCAACTTTATAAATACAGTTCCATAAAAATAAAACCGAAACAAAATGGTAAATAAGTATGAATAACGTAAGTAAGTAAAGCCGTAAGTCGAGTCTAAAGAGGGGTGGCTAGCCGCCCAATCCAACCCAACCCCCCCCCCCCCCCCCTAAATCCTCCCCTGGGGGATGCAGGTTGGCGCAGTGGAAAAACACTCCCCTCTCACCGCTGCGGTCCCGGGTTCGATTCCCTGCTCGGAAAATAGCTAACAGGTTTTGCTAATAACAGTACCGACCTCGTTCAAGGCTTTTGAATAAATGAAGTCAGATATTTTTTGCTCTCCAGTACAACCACGTGATTTGTTAGCTGCAAAGGGCCTATTGGGCTTCGAGGAACTCGGAATCCAAGCTCAGATTTCGTTTTACGTTTTCCACTTTAATTAAAGGGCTGGCATTAATTAGGATGGGTATTCTGATTGGCTGAATATAGCAAATAGCGCAAAATTTCATGCATTTTAATTGGCTAAGCTTCATCTAGCCATGGAACACCGCTCTCATTATTTCATAGTAAATTTGAACACCGCCCTACAGAAATGCTGAGCTGTGATTGGTTTACTATTTGGATATTTTAATTCTAAATTGCCTGATCAGGCGCTGTTTTTTTATCCAACGAGTCTCAAACTGTTTAATATTTTTTCTAAACTCAACTTTCCAATCTCTGCTTTCTGGTTCCAAGATTGAACTACTAAACAGTTGTCATCATGGATGATACAGACGGGTGTCGCGACTGTAATATTTGGCAATTAAATGATTTTGTTACTTAAACCGTTACGCTTTGTGCGAATCAAGCCAATTTCGTTTACGAATTCGGAGCTCGAGAGCGTAAAAACAATTGCGAAATAATTTAGTATAGTTTTAGTAGTTCCTAGAAGGTATGCAACAATACGTCCCAAGGCATAACGGTCGGTATATTTTAACGGAATAAATCAGTAAAATATTTTCTTCAAGCATAGTTAATAGCGTCGGTAATGGTTAGGAAACCCTGCAAACTTCAAAGGGGCTAACAAAGATGCTGCGATTTATGTTGGAAGGGGGTAAGACAAAATATTGTGCACGGCCATAGTTAATTAGCGTCCCCTGAACCAACACGTTTCTATTGGCTGATTGATCAACATATTCCAATATCTATACGGTCAGGGTTGGAAAAAGCGAACAAAGAAGGTCGCTGGGTTTCATAACCATATCACTCTTTTAAACTATGCTCCAAGGAAGCAGGTAGTCATTTTTATCTTTTTCTTTGAACCATATCTTCAACGTGCTGCGTATGAATACGGCCGTACGTAAAGTATCTAAAATATGTTCCTAGTATTCCTCTGTTAATTTTGGAAAGAAGTTCCCTACCTGCTCCAAAATTTCTTCCGATGCCTGTCATTCACTCTTGGTTTGGCTTTAACAGTATAGTAAATTGGGTTATAGGCCTCTTGCAGCTGAGCGGACACGTGACCTTGTCAATCAATACTGTGCTAGTGACAATATGGATGCCAGAAATGGAAAAACAAGCGAAAATTAGTAACCAAGGCAAGATTTAGATGAAATCATAACTGTAAAACTGAAGCAAAGCCATTTTGTAAATCTACAAATTGAACAATTTATGAGGCTGGAGGGCAAGCTTTTTTGATTGACAAGGTCGCATGACCACTTAGTATTGGCGGATAGTATCAGCCAATATAAACTTTTAGCTTGTCTAATTGTGAAGTAGAAAAAAAAGATCACAATAAAGGGCCATTGGAAAATTTGTACTCTGTGTTTTGATTTATTTTATAAAGGAAATTTTATCTAAACACTCGTGGAAATTTGGGAGAACTCGAAATAGCAGTCTGTGACAACGCTCTTCCTTTATAAGCTTGTGTTCCCATTTCTCATTCTCCCAAACTTCCACTCGTTTCTAAACTACGGAAACATGGACAATGCTGTTTATTTCTTTAATATCATTTTCTTTAATTTACTGTGACTTAGGTTTCGTGCTTTCCTTAATAGTTCTAGTTCCAGTAAACAATGGAACAACACAGATAACTATCACAACAACCAGCATATTCTTGAAGTATCCCGCTATGTAGAAGACAGCTTTGTTCCACTGAGGTAAACTGAAATACTCCAAAAACTGTAACAAAGAAACAGATAGGATTATTTCTACAAGACATCGATAAAGTAATTTAGGCAGAATATTATTATGATCAATCTTGGAGGGACTATTTTGAGGACTTGAAGGTCTTGTGGAGGTGCTGGAAGCAAAAGTGTTGAAAAGAGAATGAGCCACCCCAATTCCAAATACAGCTCCTGTGTCTCGGACTAAGGAATAAAATGGTGTGGTATCAAGGTGTACATACTCTGGATCGACACACCATTTTTGAGCTTTCTGGACCGACACAGAGGGGTCAAATATTGCAAGAGAAAGAAGAAAGTAAAATACCAGAGCTAACGAGACAAGGATTAGAGATACAACCGTGCACTGGATAAATCTAGTGAAATTTGATGCTTGGAACTGCTTCTGAGTGATGTACGAGAGAGCGATGCCTACTGCTACACCTAAAATAACTTGATGGGGGAAATGAGTTGCAATGAAAACTCGGGATATTGACACAAGTGTGATGACCACAGCAAACAATAACCAGGCAAAGACCTGAACAATGTTTCTAGAGAAAGAATGGCTTGAAACTTGAAGAAAACAGCACAGTTGTCCTGTGATAAATGGCATCAACGTGAACAGGACAGAAGTCGTAACTATGGCATGTCCAGAGGGAGATCCTGCAATACAATGCAGTTTACACCTCAGCTCAAATTAGGTTTAGAACTGATATATTTAAAGAATATGGTCCAACCATGCTGCTTTGCGTCCTTTTATTTCCGCTTCGTGAAACGATCAACTAATCAGGAAAACTACAAAAGAAACTTTCAAAAATCACACCAAACAACATGACTGTAACGATTTTCAAAAGATTGGAAGACATCTCGTACAAAACCACTTTTCAACTGTGACAAAATGGCTGTCATAGCGCGCAAAGCATGTCGGTCGGTCTATATTCTTTTAAAGTACTAGTTACAATATGAGCAACCAAATTCGGATAAAGGTAAATGTAGTCATTCATTTAGTGCAAATTCTATATGAATATATTCAAATGCGCTTCACAAGGTTATTTTTTGTGATACAGACTGCCGTTGTGGTGCAATGTGCTGCTGTGCAGTTTACATTAATCATGAGTGATTGTTAGTACCTCAGAATACCAGGCTGTTGTGTTGGGAGACAATCCCGGATGCGAATATTGGAAACGTACTAATGATACAAACTATAAAATTTACAACATTTCTGAAAAAGTCCAGTTTCGTCTTCGAAAATTACCGCTGAATGCAATGACTACAGACGCATGTACGCAGGGTTAGCCTCGTTCTAAGGTTAAACATTCATAAATACCAGCGAGAAGGTGCAAAACGCGAAACTAAAACAATACGCAGGGTTGTGAATAGCCCACCTTCTCGCTGGTAATTATGCATGTTTAACTCCAGAATGAGGTTAACCCTGCGTACATGCATCTGTAGTCATTGCATTCAGCGGTAATTTTCGAAGACGAAACAGGACTATTGTGATCAAAAGCTAAAAGGGTTTGGCACTATAGCTTGCATCACGGACAAGCTCAGCTGCATGCACAAAAAACAGGTCCCACATTGGAAAGACGGTCTGTATAAGGGAGGTCAGGCATACATTGCCGTTAGTATGATAGATACTGCAGCAGTGACCCGGGACTCCCCTATAAAAAAGTCGGGGATGCTCGTCCTATCTTTTAGGGGTCAAAATCGTCGCTACGCTATCTCTTAGGGATTAAAGGGCTAAAGCGGATGTTTTTCTACGAGTATGCTATCACTTAGGGTCTCTCGCCAAGGGTGGCTTTAATCATGTTCTAATCATTGTACTGGTTACACAGGATATCAAATTTTCCAAACGAGCATCCCCAACTTTTTTATAGGGGAGTCGCAGGGTTGTCACCATGATTTAGGGATATAGCAATACAAACAAGCTTTTGTAAATAGATGCCTTTTTCAATTTATTAAGTAGCATAGTATTCACCTAGGACTATACATTTTGAATTATGTATTACTATTATTTATACAATGTACATGTATATATACATGTAAATTAGTTCTAGCATAGTTTTTTTATAGCATTCATTGATTGTAAGGCCACACATACATGCTGTACCTCTATAATAAAGACTATTATTATTATTAAATTATTATTATTATAAAAAAAAAGTAAGGAGTGAAATATTCTTCAATCGTCTAGATACAATGTTAGATATGATTCACATTTCTTTGGACTTTCTTTTTAGCTCTGTAATAATGTCTGTAAAAGTCGGTTGGTAATGCCACAGTTCATCCCAAGCTCAGTTCATCCCAAGTACCATTTTGTTAGCAGTGCACATGTGCACTGTGCAGGTCTATTATTCAAAAAAGTGAGTGGACCTTCAACGCAAGTCTCCGTGGCTAAGCGGTAAAGTTCTGGACTTTCAAGGCAGAAATGTTAAGTGCATTGCAGGGCTCGACCTTAATGTTTTTGGCTAGTAAGATGTAAACTTTAGTAAAGTAAACAAGCAACTTCCACTAGCCAAAACTGAAAATCCACTAGTCTTTGGCTTAAGTTGATGACTGTTAAGGTCGAGCCCTGGTACCGTGACAGTAAGTAAAATTAATGTGCCATGTTAATTAGCAAATTATCCAAGAGTGAATTGAAAATGGTAGTTGATAATTGGGAAAGGACTTGGGAGGGGTCAAAAAGGGGATAGAGGTAAGGGGAGAAATGGGAAAGGGATCAGGGGGAGAAAGACGAAAGAGGTCAGGAGGTGACTTTTTTTTTCAGGGGAGAGAGAAGGGTGTTTTTTTTCTTTTGAACTCCCCCCCAAATTAAAATTATAAACCCATTTTTTTTTATGAATCCTCAAAAATAAAATAAAAACCTTTTATAATCTTGATAACTGTACTGGTTGAAAAAAAAAATTGAACTGGCCAATTAAAAAATCTTCAACCAAAGGTCAAAATTGAACCACAACAGATACATAGAAATGATTACTTAATAGTTATTGTAAGGTATATTTTGCTCTCTCAAAGTCTTGACCATCCGTCCTGTTCAACTCACCATTTTAAGACAAGATTGGTCCACTCAAAAGAGCACTCCACAGCACCATCAAACCAACAGCACCGTTTTATAGATGGTAGGCAACGGGAAAGTACACCAAGAAACAATTCCTGGGATCTGCTAAACGAGAAACAGTATCTCATTGGTCAAAGTACGGAAAGAACCTTGTAAATATAAAATCATTTTCACTTCTTCTCCACGAAGTACATGTACCTCCATCTTTTTAACTAGTAACCTGAGCCCGCGCATATTCACTTTTAGAACAGCGGATTTATTAACCGAGCCTGCCGCATTCAGCGGTATTAGCATTATTGAGTATGCGCTTTCCTGATGTTTCTCGTTCCCAGGGTGTAATATTGTAATATGTCGTGGATGGAAATCGGAAGTCACATTTTCCTTTTTTGGCGCGATTTGACGTAGTCGCGTGCGTTAATTATATTTAATATTTATCGATGCGGATGGTTTAATTTGCGGCTTGACGGCTTTGGCGGAACGGCGGAATGACAACATGTATGATAATTATTATAAAGACCATTAATCAAATTGGCTGAGGGCACACTGGACAAAGTTTACTATTGTCAATAAAGCGGATTTACTATAGTTATGCGGGTATCAGCGGCCATCCCGAGGGGGCGGCCCCCGGGCACCCAGGGGCATTTGTCACAGCAGCCATGACAAATACATGCTAAAACCCCTCGGGTGGGGCAGAAAATTGTGACAAAAACCCCCACCCCTGGGGCAACCTGGGCAACATATTATAAGTATTAGAAGCTAAACGTTTTAGAAGTGTCAAAAATCTTAATAGTTTTATATAAATATTATCCTTTATTTCTTTGTTCTGTCTTCTACGGTGGCTTGTTAGGGCCATAAAAAAAAACGATTATATTTTTCTCAAATCCCGAGTTATTTAAAAAAAAAAAAAATTAGGGAAAAAAAAAATAAGAAAAAGTTATTAATCCCGAGTTCCAAATCCCGAGTTCCAAATCCCGAGTTCCAAATCCCGAGTTCCAAATCCCGAGTTCTTAATCCCGAGTTCCAAATCCCGAGTTCCAAATCCGAGTTGCTAATCCCGAGTTGCTAATCCCGAGTTCTTAATCCCGAGTTGCTAATCCCGAGTTGCTAATCCCGAGTTCCAAATCCCGAGTTCCAAATCCCGAGTTCCAAATCCCGTTCAAACCTAATCCAGCGCGCCGAGTCTTCAAGCTCTAAGAAAGCAAAAATTCAAATATGTTTATTTTAGAACAAGCTAAAAGATATTTCAGGAAAGAGACAAAAAGACTACTGGGGTTGCAACTTTTTCCATATTCTTCGTTGCGATTTTATCTCTACACCGTACTCACACGTGATGATTTTCGAGATTAGCAAACTGTGATCTCTAACGTTAAAATAACTACAGTCATCTCAATGAATCAACATTTTTGTAAAGTTTTAATAATGTAGGATGAAATCCCGAAAAGATATTTGAGGATGGAATCAATAATACTATTCACATCACTTCGAAGTCCCATATCCCTCAGTATTCTCTTCATCTGCCGCATACTTAAAATGAGACCATGCACAAGCAAAGGAAAAACTAGAATTTCGGCTTAATATAAACCTAAATTGAAATATTCCCTAACAAGTAGTTCTCGCTGGTCATTTGCGACGCCTTCGATACTTGGAATATACCTTGGCAAAACCGATAAACAGGGCTTAAAGCGTACCAAGTACAAATAAAGTACAACTAGGAAGTAGGTGATGGCGTGGACAGTCTTTGCTGCAGACACGAAGACCTCGTGTACAGTTAAGGAACTCGGATTTAGAACTCGGATTTGGAACTCGGGATTAGCAACTCGGGATTAAGAACTCGGGATTAGCAACTTGGGATTAAGAACTCGGGATTAAGAACTCGGGATTTGGAACTCGGGATTTGGAACTCGGGATTAGCAACTCGTGATTAGCAACTCGGGATTAAGAACTCGGGATTAGCAACTCGGGATTAGCAACTCGGGATTTGGAACTCGGGATTTGGAACTCGGGATTAGCAACTCGGGATTAATAACGTTTTCTTATTTTTTCCCCTAAATTTTTTTTTTTTCAAAAATAACTCGGGATTTCAGAAAAATATAATCCTTTTTTTTACTGGCCCTAACAAGCCACCGTACTTACCTCAAGGACAAAGAAATCGAGGAACGTCGATCGATCGAGCGAGTCCTGTGGCGAAAACCGCTGAACGTTGAGACAGCAAATTACGTGCAAACCCCGTGGGTATGTCACCGGGGTAATTTGACGAAAACGCAAAAGCGCTCTAATGCCCCGCGTGTGGGGCATGTTTTTGCTACAAATCCCTTGCTAAGCCCCTGGGTTGCCCGTGGGTTGCCCGGGGGCCGCCCCCTCGGGATGGCCGCTGATACCCGCATTAACGGCATCCTCATAGTGTCCTCAGTGTGACATACCGGTTTACCGTAGTAAACTCAACTCCGACAAGTCTCTAGTCTGTCTACTAGTCAGGATTTCGAGTCAGGATCGGAGTCGTGATTTCGAGACAGGTTTACAAAAAATTATAATTATTTTATCACATACAAAGGGGGCTATTATATCTTAGATATTTACTTCCATTTTAGTTTACAATCTAATTGAATTTATCAAACGTTCAAATGTGACCGTGTGAAACTGTCGATCTTATTTAATACACGAATGCGGTGTAGAAGGCGGGAAAATACTAAAAACTGAAATAATATTTTATTGCATTCACACAAATGCAAGTCAGTATTAAATGGAAGTTAAACAGGGAAGAGCCCCGGGGGAATAAAGAAAGCTGAGAAAAGCTTCACTCTGTTGAGTTACCTTAAATCTTAACAGCGGCACAATTCCCCTTAGCTTTGTTGAGTGAGAACGGCTTTTAAAAAGTTAAACTGGAGCTCTTGCAAATCTTCAAATTGTAGCTGGGTCTATCAAAGTTATGCAACAGATCAATTAGACTTTTCGCCAATTGTCCCTGTTTCCTTGAAACGTTTTGAAACGTTCTTAGCTTTCATTTGTGTTTTCATGTATTTATTTCACTAGCTCCGTTCCAGTTAATTTTACTTCACTGTGTATAAGAATTTGCACTTGTTACAAAGCGTCTGATCAAAAAAAATTATTCCGCCAAGCTGTCGAGCCATCAAGCCACATCTGTAGTCTATATTATATAAACAGAGTGTCAGAGATCCTCTTCTTTCATCGCTTTTTACAGACAGCACTCCATAAATTTTCTTCTATTAAATATAAACTAAGTGAGAGGTGAAATCCTATTCTCTGGCTTTCTTTTAGTTTAGTCTTAACTCTATAAAAGTCACTTAAAGTTCACAATTTCCTGCTTCTAATCATGAATTAAACTGAAGTCCTACTTGATTAGTAGTGCGCACTCATTGAAAAAAAATAAGTGACAGAGAGGGAACTAGTAACTAATTTTCATAATAATAATAATAATAAAGGTTTATTGAATATAAAATCGCACAACGTGTGAATTACCTTATATTTTACAAGTAATATACATGTCTAGATGAAACTAAGAATATAAAAATGGGAAACTGGCAATTACAATCATATCTATAACTTATACCGGGAGACTGGATCTGGTTTACAAATAATATATGACTGTGTCCTACAAGCCGAGTTAAAATATCTTACAATAAATTAAGCTAAGATTATTATTATACAATTGTATATGAAGAAATTAGTTAGGACTTATTAAAACACATTGCAGGAAAAAAAGCTTCTCTTATACCTTTCGGTGCAACACTTAGGCAAACTAAAGTTTTGGCTATTGAGCAACTCTCGGCCGTGCGCGCTTACTCGAGTGTCAGGCAGAAGGTGGCGGAGACGTGAACTAGGGCTCTTTAGCTTCCTGAATACTTTAGAACATAGTTCATGCCTCCTGGTATCAAGGCGAGAGCAGTTACATAGAGTGAGTGCTTCAGAGTAACTTTGATAACCATCATGGATGGATGATTCGTAAGGCTCTCTTTTGGACAAGCTCAATTTTGTCAGTTAAGTAGCACCTGTAGGCTGGTATGCCAAACAGCACAACTATATTCAAGAATGGATTGCACCAACGAAAAGTAAATCAGAACAAGATTGGAAGGAGGAACACCACTGCGGTGGAGGACTCTTAGAATATGAAGCTGTTTAGATGCATTTTTCACCATATTATTGATATTGTCAACCCACTTTAGATTATGTTGAAGCGTTAAGCCGAGGACCTTATAAGATGAAACATGTTCAAGCGGTTGATCATTAATATTGAGATACGTGGCGTCAGGTTGCTGATAGAGGAAACTTATGGACATCTCTTTACATTTCTTAGGATTAAGTTTCATATCATTACATTTCGCCCAACAAGATGTTTCGACCAGGTCAGATTGAAGAGTGGAATTACCGTTCACCGTTAAAGATTCCGGGATTGTAATGTCATCAACATATTTCCAATGACTGGTGTGCGGCGATTTTAATGAAAGATCGTTGACCATAATCAAGAAAAGAATTGGTCCAAGTTTGGTGCCCTGGGGTACGCCTGCACTGACGGCTCCCCAATAAGATTTGACACTGCCAAGTTTCACAGATTGCCGGCGATCACAAATAAAGTTGCAGATCCATGGAATTAAGCATCTTCTAACTCCAAGTTTGATGAGCTTTGGGACAAGTACATTGTGATTGATACGGTCAAAGGCCTTACTAAAATCGAGGAAACAAACTCTAAGGAACTGTGAGGGTGTATCAATGGCCAGCAGCCAATTATTGAGCATGTCCAGAAGACGGAAAGTAGTAGAAGAGCCAATACTTTAAAGTGCCAATGAAATGAAACAATCCCGTTTTTTATTTTATTTTATTAAATTCTAGGTGTCCCTTAGCCATTTTGTACAATTAAAAATCAATTTGGAGAGCACAAACATAATTTCATTTTGTATCAAAGTCAGGTATAATTGCCAAAATCAGGCATTAAAGATATGCTCAATAAATCACAGGTGTGATGTCACTGGGTCTGCACATTTATATTCACAAAAGTAAAACTTATGGCTGACTGCAAGGTTTTGCACCATCACCTGACTTCCTAGCAACTGTTGCTATGACGCCATGTTGTACCTCCCAGTCAAACTCTGTATTTACACATTCCCGTAAACGGACACTCTCTCGTAAGCGGACGCGGACACTTTTGAAAATGAAAATTTGATTTTTCTTTTGTTTACGCTCTCTCGTAAGCGGACATTTTCTGACTGGCAAGGAAACGAGCCGCTAGCCCAGGCAATTACCAAGGTCAATGATGTCTTAGTAGACATGAGACTGAACTCAAGTCTCCAGTGGCAAGGAGGCAGTCAACCATAAGGGACTATTTCTCCTAACTGTCATAGGAGCAAGCAAACTTTCTCTGGTCACGATATGTATTTGTTTGTTAGTGGAGGTTTTTAAGAAGCACCAAAGTTACATATATGGACGGCAGCAATAAGTCCCGTTTAACGTTTTGTTAAATATATAGAAGAGTTATACTACAGTATATGTTTTTTTTTTTTGAGTTTTAACATTTGACATCATTAATAAAAAATATAAAGTTTCGCTTTATATCTTCAGTTGCTATTTTTGTCTACCCAATAAAACATAATGAACACCCGCTAATTAACTCTCCCGTAGGCGGACATCCACCCTATTTTTCTTTGGTGTCCGCTTATGGGAATAACTCTCGTAAGCGGATAGCTCTACTAACGGACACTTTTTTCAATTCCCGAGGGTGTCCGCTTATGAGAGAGTTGACTGTATAACCGATATAGTTATAACTTGAATTGAGCAGTCTTAAAAGTAGGGGAGAGGGGAGGGAGGGTAAAAAATGACAAAATCACAAAAAGTACGTAAAACACGTTTTATTCTCGTTTTCACTTCACAAACAACATGTAAACACGTTTTATTATAGCTTACACTTCATTATTGTGGTTTGCCTACGCTTCAATCCAGGTTTCCTAGAAACTCGTTAAATCGGCCCCCAAATTCAAGACACAACAACTTAATCTTCATCAAAGCAAGTTTATTGTGTTATTCATTTGCCATTTAGTACGATAAAATACCAGATATTCTGGATGTTTGAACCTTCGAGTTCAACTGTCAAATAAATTCAAACGTTGAGCTTGGGCTGCCTGTGCTCGTGTCCGCCATGTTGATCAGTAAAATCAAAATCAATTCCATAGAGCTGTTGAACCGGATTAAAATGAAAGAAAAGTGGAAGAGTAATATTAGTAGCATATGTTGTCATTCATTAGTATGACGTTTTTATATAAGAAACGGCTTTCCAAATGAAGAATATATTTGTAAGAGACTTGTTGAGTTGACCCGGGAAGTAGGCCAGTGTAACCCTACTGAATCATTTTGCTTGTAAACCCGGGCTATCTTTGACCCTAGTGCTAGGGTAACCCTTGTAAACGGGCCCTAAGAGTTTCTGGGCCAGGTCTGCCTGAGTCCTAGCATTTTGCAAAACGGAACGAAGTTGTAATAATTGCGGCTAAACTGCAGAATACAAGTAACGCTACTGCAGAGTGCAGTGCCACTGAAAAAGGTCACTTGAAAACTTCGCTAAATTCTCCATTAAGATATAGTTCAGGTGTATAATTATGTTATTCAGGCTATATAAAGTAAGGTTTCAAACCGTAACAAAGAAATCCAAACACGTTGAATTGGTTTCGTTCAATTTGGCTGCCTTCATTTTCAAGCGTGCATGCTCTCCGAACTTTAACTCGTCGTTCATGGTAAACTTCCGACTCTTCTTCCTCGATAAACATCCTTTCAGGCTCGCTGTCGAGTTCGTCGTTACTGTTATGTTTTTTAATGAAGGCGAAAACTTCATCCACGTTGTTCTTGATCACTTTAAAGACCGAAGCCGACGGCGCCATTATTTGTTCAAGCTTTCAATCGTTGCCCGATTTTGATAAACTGGGCACTGATTGGCTAAGAATGCTGTCACCTTGATTTTCCAACATATTTCCATCCCCTGGAAATTTATATTTACATGGGTTGGAAATACGTTGGAAATAAGTTGAAAATGTATTGGAAATATGTTGGGAAAATGTTGGAAAGTTGTTGGAATTATGTTTGAAATTTGATGGAAATACGTTGGAAGTACGTTGGAAATAAGGTGGAAATAAGTTGGAAATATGTTGGAAATAACGATCTGCTTGACGAGTATTACTTGCAATAATTTTAGAACTGAAAACCGTAAAAACAAAACAAAAATCTTCGTTTGCAATAAACCCTCAAAAATATTCTGCAAGTAAATGTGTGACAACTTCGCGTGATTTTGTTTTGTTTTTGGAAGACATAATTTCCAACCCTTGGAAATTGAAACTTCCAGTAAATTTCCAACATTTAAAATTTCCAACCCTTGGAAATTTTGTTGGAAATTCTAATTTCCAACATATTTCCAACCCATGGAAGAGGTCTAGATTTTCCAGTCGACTGTGGTGATTTGGCGCTATATGAATATGGCCTATTATTATTATTAATAGTTGGGTTGTTTGTTAAGTTACAGTTTCATTTTTTTCCAACGCTAAATTTAGGCTAAGTTTCTCGATCAAGATCTAGCTCTGGAAACAGCCGTGACTGGCTTTTCATTGACGAAAAATGGTACGCTGAACGTGTTTTGACTTTTCAGCAGTAAATCAAATTGTTTGCAATCTGTTTGTTGTGTGTATTGTGATCAGATCTCTAAGCACAGTTTACGCAGTTTACGCCTTCATTCTCTCTCACAGTCAAACCGAGTAGAGATAGTACCAAGAATTGTAAATGAAATGCACTATTACCTGTCTGCCCACTGAGCTATATTTAAAGAGAGATTGATAAAATCGATAGACATCAATAAAAATCGATAGACATCGATAAAAATTGATAGACATCGATAAAAATCGATAGTCACAAAAATGTGTGTTATCGATTTTTATCGATTTTCGATAAAAATCGATTAATTACTATCGATTATTATCGAGTAATCGATTTATCGATTAGTTACGTCGGGTATAAAGGGCCTTATTGTACCCTGTTCCAGACCTAAACGGTGCGATAATCGATCTTGCGCGAGCGGATGTATAAAATACACTAAAAACACAAATATATTAAACGTTGCATTTGACGGGATTTCATGAGTCACCAAGCCGAGATAATTGTATAAAGGGACATTTTATATTCAATACAGTAAATGTTCCAGATAAATTTCCGAACGAGTCACTATTTTTTTGGGTGAAAACAGTATGCAGAATAGTTTAATCATAACTTGATATCTCACCGATACCCCACCGACATATGACCGACACTTTACGATATACCACCGACCCATTATCGGCCGACACATAAACAGCAGGAGGGAAGAAATCGACCGACGTGTCGGCCGACTGTCGAGCGACACACGACCGACATGTCGGCCACCCCTCTACCGACAGTCGCTCGCGGGTCGGTCGACAGTCGGCCGATATGTCGGCCAACCATCGACCGATACGTCGGCCGACATTGCGTACAGTACACACGATAGTTCAAATGTCAAACCTCGTGTGTCAAACTCATCCCACATTGAGTTTCTCTAATTTCCGAGCAACACTTACGCCAATCACTGTTTTATATATATATATAACACTGACACGGCTGTTTCAGCATTAAGATTTCGTTCTAACCACCCAGCTCCCTTGGATATGCAAGGGTATTGAATGATTAACCATGAAGTTATTAGGGTAAAATGTGGGGTTTTCCGAGAAACCATGTACTATTAATCAGATTATCATACAGCTGATTGTTATACAACGCCGGCTACCTCTACACAATCTTGGCCGGGAAAAAATTATGTCGAACTCACTTCGCTAAGCCATGATTACTACTAGTTTAAATCATAATCCCTGGCCTTGCGAGCAGCTGTGGAGAAATGGAAAAGAAAACAAGAAACGGGATAATCTAGAATGCGCAAAAACTCAAAGTGCCGCCGGCTGAAATGAACATATTTTCGCTCCTGTCATAGCTTGTATACAGTCTCGCTGAAGCTCTTTTCGATCATGGAAACAAAAACCATTTCAAAAGCTTGCCGGCACTTTTATATACTATTAGCCACCTTAAATTAGGCGCTTGAAGAGAGTGCGAGATCAGCAATTGCATCGAACAACAAAGACCTTCAGTACCGGTGCGATATCTGAGACTGAGCACATTAGTACCGACAAGCTTCTTAGTGAATGCCCTCTTACATCACGGCTCTTTTTAGGTGTATCAACGACAATGAACTACAGCAAAACAATACCCTAAAATACAAAGAACCCTAACCCCAGAATAGAGTTGAAGAGTAGTTGATATTCTTCTTCTTCTCTAATGGCGATTTAAAGGTAATTCGACGAATTTTAACCTGCTCATCGACCTACAGGTCCCGCGAGTGTTCCGAACGGTGTCGAATCTGATTGGTTGACCATGTCACGTGTTAAACCAACTCGCGACGACAAAAAAAAAAAGAAGAGGCAGTAGTTGTGCTGTTTTACACTCCAAACGAACGAATTTCAGTGGGCAAAATGTCAGGTTTGACCGAGGCAAACGTCACATTTGTAACTAAACAAACCGGACAAATTCTCCACGCTTCAAGCTTGAACGGAAATAGTAGTGTTTGGCATCGGATTCCCATACAAACACTGTATTTCGCCCCATGTTTTGCACCTCATTCAAAGTGTCGGCCGAGCGAACTGGTCTATAATTCGAAAGCCTGTTTGATCAGTTTATAAAATACAAATATCCCAGATCTTTTCCTTTGTCCCGATTTATATTCTCTTCCACGCCATGGCCACCCCCGAAAGAAAAACCTCCCGAAAATTCGTTATGCGCATTTGATCATTTTATGAAATTTGCGCGGTATAAATTAATATAGTATTATTATTAAATGAAATTATTTTTTTCCCGGTAAAAGAACCGAGTCTCCCTTTTTGCCGCCATTTTCTTCAGATTCCCGACAAAAGTTAGTTGTTTTCCCGAAACAGTCCTCCTTTGGGCCTGTTCATAACGAGCCTCAGTGAACCGGATGTTCAAAAATACTCGAGGTCCGGTTGCTATGGAGTGACGTCATTGGCCTGCTGAGTTGCTTTCGTCGTATTTGATTTGCGGTTTTATTTTAACAGCGTTTGGTAATTCCTTTATCGGTTTGCGTACACACTCGCCTGTGGTGCGAGGATGCCTGTTTAGTTTTAGAGGCTGGACTTGAACCAAATTTTGACATCATCTCGTTGCATCCGGTTGGAATTTTCTTACAAAGATCGCTAATCCGTCCGTAGTTTGTAGTTCTAAGAACTGATATGTTCTCAATTCGAAGATCTGCGGTATTCCTGTTGAAAAATTAATGTCAAGGAGCTCTTTAGTAGCTAATTTTCCTGAGGAGTTCGCCAAAGTCCAGTTATCTGATCTTGAAAATGGCGGGCTTTCTGATCGACGAGTGTTCACTTAGCATCGCCTCTACGTTTGGTGTTGTTGCCGCCATATTGCTACAGAAATTGAACTGAAACCCAAGATAATACAGCTGGTTGGTAGATGACATCAATGCACTAAAACTTGGTGGCGATCGACTCGAAACACCAACTGCATCGGCAACGTCAACGACAACAACCGTCCCTGAGGTACGTCATTTAATAATCTATAGTCAATATAGATCAACAAGAAGAACAAGAAGAGGAAAACAGAGAGCTCAAAGTTGCTCTCGAAGCTGCCATGCACCAAGTATCATGCCTTCGAGATGAAATTGAGTTCACAAGCGATCTCGTGAGGACAGCGATGATAAGAGGTAAGCGAATACTTCAATCTTTTTATTGAGATGAATTAAATTGGTTCTTAGAGGGGGGGAGACAGTGGGATTTGAATTCAGATTTATTTTTATCATATCATCCCGACCCCAGGATTTTTTTCATGCCGCCCAAAGATATTTTTAAAACACCATTTGGACTTTACAGAAATACACTCAACCTGTGGAATCATCCCTTATTCCTGCCTAACCCCATTCTTGCCTATCAGTCCCTGGGGTAGGGCTCCGAAAGCAATCTCAGTCTTCTCCAGTGTTCTTTCTGGTTTGCTCCACTGATCTAGGTTGTGGACCTGACTTACAACTTACATGATTTAAGGTGATTTTGTTGTCATTGATGCGACTGATTATGATTGTTTTTCTTTATTTATTTAGAGGAATACTAACACCCCAATCCTTCTCAACAAGAATCAAGTATTAAAGGCTGTTTGAAAAGTAATGAGAAATGCAATAGATATCAAGCCTTTTCCAGACAGTGGTCCTTAAGGTTATGAAGTCAACCTTTCTGCTGTAGTTGCTTGGGCAGCGAGGGAGACCAAGCTGTATGAGCCTGATCGACATGCCAACTCTAGAAATGTGCGATGAAAAACTAGGTCTGTGTTCTATATCCTTTCTGGTTCACCCAGGTTGGAGTCCTGGCATCACCGTATGCCTGAGCGCTTCTGGGATATGGAATACAACTTCCTATTATTTTTGAAATGTGCGATGAAAAACTATAGGTCTGTGTTCTATATCCTTTCTGGTTCACCCAGGTTGGAGTCCTGGCATCACCGTATGCCTGAGCGCTTCTGGGATATGGAATACAACTTCCTATTATTTTTGAAATGTGCGATGAAAAACTAGGTCTGTGTTCTATATCCTTTCTGGTTCACCCAGGTTGGAGTCCTGGCATCACCGTATGCCTGAGCGCTTCTGGGATATGGAACACAACTTTCTTTTATTTTTGAAATGTGCGATGAAAAACTAGGTCTGTGGTCTATATCCTTTCTGGTTCACCCAGGTTGGAGTCCTGGCATCACTGTATGCCTGAGCGCTTCTGGGATATGGAATACAACTTCCTATTATTTTTTTAATGTGCGATGAAAAACTAGGTCTGTGTTCTATATCCTTTCTGGTTCACCCAGGTTGGAGTCCTGGCATCAACGTATGCCTGAGCGCTTCTGGGATATGGAACACAACTTTCTATTATTTTTGAAATGTGCGATGAAAAACTAGGTCTGTGTTCTATATCCTTTCTGGTTCACCCAGGTTGGAGTCCTGGCATCACTGTATGCCTGAGCGCTTCTGGGATATGGAATACAACTTCCTATTTTTTTTTAAATGTGCGATGAAAAACTAGGTCTGTGTTCTATATCCTTTCTGGTTCACCCAGGTTGGAGTCCTGGCATCACCGTATGCCTGAGCGCTTCTGGGATATGGAATACAATTTCTATTATTTTTGAAATGTGCGATGAAAAACTATAGGTCTGTGTTCTATATGATATATCCTTTCTGGTTCACCCAGGTTGGAGTCCTGGCATCACCGTATGCCTGAGCGCTTCTGGGATATGGAACACAACTTCCTATTATTTTTGAAATGTGCGATGAAAAACTAGGTCTGTGTTCTATATCCTTTCTGGTTCACCCAGGTTGGAGTCCTGGCATCACCGTATGCCTGAGCGCTTCTGGGATATGGAACACAATTTCTATTATTTTTGAAATGTGCGATGAAAAACTATAGGTCTGTGTTCTATATGATATATCCTTTCTGGTTCACCCAGGTTGGAGTCCTGGCATCACCGCATGCCTGAGCGCTTCTGGGATATGGAACACAACTTTCTATTATTTTTGAAATGTGCGATGAAAAACTAGGTCTGTGTTCTATATCCTTTCTGGTTCACCCAGGTTGGAGTCCTGGCATCACCGTATGCCTGAGCGCTTCTGGGATATGGAACACAATTTCTATTATTTTTGAAATGTGCGATGAAAAACTATAGGTCTGTGTTCTATATGATATATCCTTTCTGGTTCACCCAGGTTGGAGTCCTGGCATCACCGCATGCCTGAGCGCTTCTGGGATATGGAACACAACTTTCTATTATTTTTGAAATGTGCGATGAAAAACTAGGTCTGTGTTCTATATCCTTTCTGGTTCACCCAGGTTGGAGTCCTGGCATCACCGTATGCCTGAGCACTTCTGGGATATGGAACACAACTTTATACCTAGTGAGGCAGGGTACCTAAAATAAGACTTGAAATCCCGAGTTAGATTTTACAACAGAATTGTTTTTATTTAGCGTTGCAAGGAGCTCAAAGTCTAACTTTTTTGCAGCAAATATTCTAAAAATATTACGAATTATAATATTTCCGCACTGCAATGATCACGAGTTGTTTAAAACCCCGGTTTAAAATCGTGGCCGAAGGGAGAGAATCATCGTTGCTCACCCAGTCAATCTCAAGCCAGTTTGGCTGCTCAACTGAAGTTCAATGAACAAAGCTATCTTAGTATTCCTTTAAGAATAGGATGTCTGGAGTGACGATTGAAATCTTAGTTAAAACGCACCCAACACTTACGGATTATGACACATAGGCGTGAAGCCCGACACATTCGGTAGATCACCAGCAGGACTTCGTTTAGACTGGAATGCTAGGTCTTACTGGGGTCCCCGCAGAGATCGCGGACTTTTAGTCCGCAATCTCTGCGGGATATTGTAGCTACGTTTTGGTTACTAAGAGAGCGCAGCTCGTTATGACAAGGAGATAGGCTTACCCTACCAGGGTCAAAGATATGGTTCGGCACTATACTCAGTACTGCCGGTCAACTCACGTGATGCGGTGCGGCCAAGCATACTGATATACAAAATGGCGACAGGAGTGGTGGGGTCACAGCGTTGTTATAGTAACTCCGATCTTCATATTACGACGACGTATTCCTTGTTCAAACTTGAAAGATACTGCCACTGAAAAACCGGGTCGAGCCACCCCAAGCCGTCGAATTAAATTCGTCGGCTTTTTAAATATTGAAAGAAATTGAAGTAAAAATAAAATTTGTTGATTATTATAATTTACAATTGATGAATTGAGTTGGACATGCATTTCATTGCATTTCACAAATTATATGATATAAAAACAATTATATGAGATAATTTTGACATAATAACCATATAATTTGATGATATAATTTCCGGACATTTGGCACCCCATATGGCAGAACCGGCACGCTGTTTGAAGTCATGTCGTACCACTGCCGTGTTGCATGGCAAAGTCGAACTTAATTCAAGATGCCGTATTTAATTGTTTCAAACGTCGTACCACAGCCGTATCACACCGCGACAAAACGGTATGCTCCGCTGGCCGAAAGAACTAAGGCTCTGCTATCAAATACAAATCACCGAGGGCTTCAACTTTTTTAGTAAATAATTTTATAACATAGTAAACTCACAGTGAATTACAAATTAAGAAAACTTCGACCTGTTAAAGTCTTAGGCTATAACTATGCACAGCAACCAACAACAGGTTATCATAGAGATTCAACAGAGTTTGTAGACTCCATGGGCGAGCGACATTATCACCAACTTTAAAAGAAATCAACTCATACATGAGCCAAGTAACTTCAATGTTTTACATTGTTGTTGTATAGTAACCGCAAATTACCATGTTCCTGTTTTAGTTATATGTTATAATAGTTTGATTATAGTTACATATATAGTAATTACATATATGCATTATTTATATATGCATTCATATGCCATACAAAATATGATATTTCAGACAATTAATATTTTTAAGAAATTTCCAACATGTGGAATATAATAACAATTATTACTGAAAATGACTGCAAGATGTGCTTCTTATTTTGCTTGCATATGTATATTGATTAACTGTAATTATGTGACTGATCACAGGAGAGGCTTGTTTCAATAGCATAACAACATTGATGAGTTGCTAGGGTTTATATAATTAATATTTATTCAATATTGCAAATGTTATAAGCACCAAGGGTTGTAAGTGTAACAAAAATCCTTCGGTGATACAAATTCAAGATTTGTTTTATCAGATATTACACTTCAAATAATGTATCCATCCATTGTTATGTTCGTTTATTTACAAAAAATCAAGTTTCTGAAAATGGAAACATAATGGGAGACATGCCATGTTTATTATTCTGCAAGTAAACTGAATATTAGGTTCCATTTTTTCAAATAAAAAAAACTGTTTATCCATTTGTCTCATTATGATAATTTCATCTAATCAACAATGATTATTGATTATACGTCCACAATTCCTAACATGCTGCCACTGCCAAGGTACCTCGCCACCGGGACTGTTAAAGTACTCCATAAGACCATCCCTTGATTTGCCAGCTTCGTAGGTGTATCTGTTTCCTCCAATCTGGCTGACTCTTCGTAGACCAGCATCTTCTATGTCAGCTTCCTTCCTCCAGTCTCCAGGAACAATATTGCCACTGCTGTCTTCACTATCAACAAAACCAGTTGGAATATAGTTGGCATTGTCTGTAAGACGAAGGTAATTATGAAGGCAGACTGTGGCTCCAACTATTTTCTTTACCAAGTCCACCTTGCCATTTATAGGCCTACGAAATATTCGCCACTTAGCTGTCAGAATGCCAAAGGTATTTTCTATGCACCGCCTAGCTCTGGACAGCCTATAGTTGAAAATTCTTTGGCATTCTTGTAAGTTTCGTCCTGGGTAGGGCTTCATGAGCCATGGCTTCAGTGGGAAGATGTCATCACCCAGTAAAGAGTAGGGCAGTGTTTTACCTCCATGTAAAGAGTGGCTTGGTATGTTAAAAGCAGTCGGGCAATCTTCAAACATTCTGGATATATCTGAGCAAGCCAATATACTGGCATCATTTGTCGATCCAACACCTCCAATATCAATATGTGTAAAACAATATTTAGCATCACAAATGGCTAATAAAACAATAGCATGAAATCCCTTGTAGTTGTAATATGCTGAGCCAGCATTCTTTGGGCAGTCCATCATGATATGCTTGCCATCGATGGCACCAATGCAGTTTGGAAAATGCCATTCATTCTCGAACTCATTCGCGATTTTCACCCAGTCATTCTTGGTTGTAGGAGCAACGACATATTCCCCTTGGAGTGCAGTCCAAATCGCCTCGCACGTTTCTCTGATGATACCTGATACAGTTGACCGTCCAACTCGAAATAGGAATGACTGTGTCTGCTGAGAATCTCCAGTTGCTAAGAACCTCAGTGTTATCATCAGCCTTTCAGCTGCAGAAATTGGTTGTCTTGAACGACATGGCTTCTTGGTCAAGAGTGGGCCAACATGTGTCAATAAATGCGCGAAACGCTCTGGAGACATCCTGATAAACCCAAAAAGACAACAGAAGTCTATTAAAACAAAACCCACTGATTTCAGATCATTAAATAGACATTATTTAAGCCTAAATAACAGTTCATGTCCAGTTGTTTACCTAAAGAAGTACTCGCGATCGTGAAGCTGAAGTTCTCGAGCCAGCGTATGAAAAGCACCTAACTCCTCTCTCTTTTGGAAAATATGTCGCACCCAGAGCCTACGTAAACGTTTCGGTTCAACAGCCCTTGTTCTCCTGCGTCGTAATGTTATCAAAAGCAGTAAATAACAAGCAATAAGCTGTTCTCTTCGATTTTCTGCCGCCATTTTGTGTCAATATGGCGCGAAAATACATCTCGGGTCCAGGAATGGCCGTGTGAAATTGAACTCACATGCGATCAGGTGCGATCATATGTGAACAGCGAATCGCTCGAATCGTCTCGATCGCTTGCACATTTTTTAACGCGATTCGGGCGATCGGAGCGATTCGGGCGATCGGGGCGATTAGGTACTTGGGTTATTGCCCATGTAAGATCTTATAAGTAATAATAAGTAATAATAAGAATCTTGAAGTTAATCCTTTCCTCACCCGTTAGCCAATGTAGCTCCATAAGAATCGATGTTATGTGATCTGAACGTCTCGATCCGGTTACAAGACGCGCTGCAGTGTTCTGGATCCTCTGAAGTTTATCCTTCTGATATTTAGGTTTGCCATATAAAAGGCTATTACAGTAATCTAGTCATGAAATTACAAGAGAATTTACAAGCGTCTTAAGTCCATCATAAGAGAGATACTTTCTTATTCGTCCAATGGACCTTATAGCAAAAATGGCTTTGTTACAGGTTTCATTTACTTGATTACTAAAACACAAATTCTTATCCATAATTACACCTAAGTTCCTAGCCTTCTCCTTTACTTCTATTCTGGCGTTACCAAGTATGGATCTACGGGACACCATATTCAAGGCACCTTGGTGTAAATGTACAATCACCTATTGTTACTGGCTCTTTGTGACCGGCCTTGTAAATAGGACGTAAACCACTGAATAACTGTACCAGTAAAATTGAAATACGAGCTGAGTCTCCTGAGTAAGATATTGTGATCTAGCGTATCAAACGCCGCTGCCGAGAGATCTGAGTACTAGAACCACTTCTTCGTGACGGTCAAGGGTTCTCAAGATGTCGTTGGTTACCCTTAGTAAAGCAGTTTCCGTCGAGTGGTTCTACCTGTAAGCAGATTGAAGGCACGGAAACAGCCCATGTTGGCCCACGTAGTTATACGTCTGAATAGCAACGGACTTCTCAGTTACTTTACCTAAGAAAGGAATATTGGCAACAGGCCTATAGCTTGTGAACGGGTCGCTGTCCAAATTAGCTTTCTTTAACTTCGATTCCTTAAGGGAAGATGGAAATACTCCGCTCGTTAGCGATCTCCGCACAATGTCACCTAAGACAGGTATCATAGAGTCCATGTTTTTTTTTCAGCCGAGGCAAGCGAGGTTCCTTTAATACACTGTCTTGCTGGCTGCCTGAACAAACTCGGATTTAAAATGTCCAAAATATAACATCCCTTCACAACTTCCCGCTTTACGAATGACACATTAAATAATGTAAATTATGTTGCCTTCTTCTCAAAATTATTTACTAAAAAGATACGATAATGAGGCTAAACATAGCGCCCCTAAGGGCAACTCGCGGATGGTCAGTGAGCTATTTTGGCATATACTAAAAATCAGGTGACCGATGACGTCATCGTTACGTCATCACCACTAAGTGAATCGTGGTGACCCAATACCATACATGTCAAAGCTTGAGCCGTCTGGCATTAAAAATGAGGGAGATATGTGCATGTACTTAAAATCACGTGACCGATGATGTCATCGTTACGTCATGGATAGGGACCCACTACCATGTATGTCCAGGTTTGAGCCACCTGCCAGTAAGCGAGTTAGCCAGTAAATACAAAAATAGGGTACCGCACTGATAACCCGAGACAACGCGTCTTTTCCGATAAAAGTTTGTTCCTCAGTCACAGCGACCATCTTCGTCAAAGGATACGGCATTCGGAAAAGGATACGCGGATACCGCACATTTGGAATCGAAATCTACCTAACCCAAATAACTCGTTCCTGCACATGCGTGCATTCACGAATTAACAATGTACCTCGTTACACTTGTGGCAAAAATAACTAATGTCTAAAGCGCCAACTCTCTCCCATATTACTTTATATGAAAACACATTCTTAAAAGCACCTTAGGCAAAATTGATTTAAAATTGTCAATACCCGCAAAGAAGCTTCAAGGTCATCCATGAAGCGTTCCAGCTGAACTAAAATGCTATTATTTCATTCAATAAACAATGGCAAACATACGTGAGTTTCCGCACCACGAGGTGATTAAAAAGAAATGAGCCAAAATGGTCAGCGGCTTCCATGGCCAAACCCCGCCTAATCCCCCGCTCAAATTGCCACGATATTCTAAACAAGGCTAATGCTCCGCTCACCGGGGCACGAGTGAAGTGCCAAATGCCTCGCTAATCCCCGCATAGTCCCGGGGTTGGGGGGGCGGGGGTTTACATTGACTGGTGCATTATGTTCAACGACCGCGCCGACAAAACAGACCATGTTTGACTTGTTATAGTTTGGACATCAGACTTTGTCGAATGCTCCAGATATAGCACCCACTTTTCTCAGCCTTTGATATATCGTGCTTGCTAACTTTTTAAACATTATTGCATTGTATTGGATTGGGAAAATAAGACACACAGTCTCGACGTTGCTGGCGAGCATCGTGTATCACAAGTATTTACCAGTTCCCCGGCCGTTCATGATATCGAGGCATTTTGTAAACTGAACTTTGTTTGGCCTGACCGGCAAACACGTCAGGCACAGGGAACCCGTCACCGGATTAGGTTGCGTTCTCCGTCGTCGAACGCAATTAGCTGATTAATATCGATTACTATCGATAATCACAACTTTTTAATGCCTGATCTATCGATTATTATCGATTATTATCGGCAATTGGTAATCCATCAAGTGTGTGGTAGATTAAAATACCTCCGGGCAATCATTATTTGCGGTGGTAAAATCAGTGGGCCATATACACATATACCACATATTTTATAGTGCGACAACTTCGGCTAGTCCATTAACTGTAATTAGACAATCAGAGCTACCCCAGTTTATAGGTCCTCTCGTGACTGGCGAAAGGCTTTCTTCGCGTAACGCTTACTTCTCCTCATGTGACGCTTTCATCTCCTTACGTATCCACCTCGCCGCTTCATGGCGTTCTGTCCAGAACCTCTGTGAAGCTCGAATTTTCGCCTAGTTTGATGTCTGTGTGGGTGGCCCCGGTCAAAGTCGTCGCTTTGTAATATAATAGTTAGGTTGTTTGTTAAGTTACAGTTCCATTTTTTTCCAACGCTAATGTTTAAACTAAGTTTCCTGATCAAGATCTAGCTCTGGAAACAGCCGTGACTGGCTTTTCGTTGACGGAAAATGGTACGCTGAACGTGTTTTGACTTTTCATCAGTATTAAATCAAATTGTTTGCAATCTGTTTATTGTGTGTATTGTGATCAGATCTCTAAGCACAGTTTACGCAGTTGATGCCTTCATTCTCTCTCACAGTCAAACCGCAGGGGCGTAGCTTCCTATACGCATATACGCACGTGCGTACCTGAGAAATCCGGTGACTTTTTAAAATTTAATCAGCCTCGACTCACTACACGGAGTTGAAAATGTAAAGGCAATATGTTGAAATTGATAATTCTAAATCCCCCCAAAATACTATTAGTTGTGGAGTAACACAGGCTCCATACTGGGACCACTTCTTTTTTTGATATACATTAATGACTTGTTTCATTGCTCTAAATATGTTTTCGTTCATTCTTTTTGCCGACGACACAAATATATTTTTTAGCCACAAAGACATAAATACGGTTCTTGATATTTTAAACACTGAACTTATTCATTTTGTCTCCTGGTTAAATTCTAATAAATTAACTCGTCACCCTGATAAAACTAAATTTCTATAAGAAAAAAGGTCAATCTAGATAATATCAAAGTCTATATAAATGGCAAGTCAATTAAACGGACAGAAAATTGTAAGTTTCTAGGTATTATAATTAATCAGAACCTTTCCTGGACATCTCACATTCAGACTATATTATAGTTAAACTTCTAAGATTTCCAGAGCCATTGGTGTTATTAATAAATCCCGTCAATTCTTCTCTTGTGATACTCTTCGCATTCTGTATAATTCTGTTGTATTACCTGATCTACAATATGGAAACCTTATATGGGCATCAACTTATCCTACACATATTCACCCTATTTTTCTCTTACAGAAGACAGTAGTCAGAATTATTACCCACTCATCCTCACGTGCCCACACACAACCATTATTCAATAAGCTTAAAGTGTTATCTGTTTCAAATATCTACAAGCTTCAGATCTCATGCTTCATTTTCTCCCATATTAATAAACTATTACCTGTTCCATTGTGCTCCCTACTGATTCAAATTCAATCAGAATTACCATCAACACTATACAAGACACCGGTCTGACATGCATCACCACTTTCTCAAATACAAACACTCTATTAGATCCCAAGGACCCAACATATGGAATGAGATTCCCTAATCCCTTCGTGAATCTCTACAATCATACAACCATAAAATGAAATTAAAGACATACTTCCTTTCTCTTTGATTTAATTTATATATTACCTTTTCCTCAAGTTACCTAATGTGTATTTACAACCTCACTCGATTATTGTTACTCCCTGTTTTTGAAGTGTTTAGATTATTTATGTAGTATTTCTGTTAATTGTGTACATGTAATTTAGTTTAGCTGTGTAATTTAGTTTAGCCTGATATAATTCCTATTTATACATTCTTCTCTCGTATGTATTTTTCTTGTCCTCTCAGTCTGCAGTGTAAGAACATTTGATCGAGCCAACATACTTTATTATTGTAATTGTACGATTTGTTGACCCTTGTCAAATAAGCCACTGGCTTCGACTTTACATTGATCTATTGGAAACAAAAATATATATATAGCTCAATAAATGTTCAAAGGCGCAAATTATTATACTTTCTGCCACTCGAAAGAAACACTGACATCGTCATGAGAGCACAGTTATAACTATCACGGCGGCAATGCAACTATTGCGTAATCCCGCACGTAATATCCTATAAGTATAATTAAACGTTTTTCTTCCAAACAGTCCTATTGTTTTTTCGGGGTCCACACCTGTGCGTAGTTGGCAAAAACTCCAAGCTTCGCCTCTGAACCGAGTAGAGATATTACCTCAGCATCTTGAATAAAAACATGCCCAAGCCATATTTAAAGAGAGATTGATAAAATCGATAGACATCAATAAAAATCGATAGTCACAAAAATACGTATTATCGATTTTCGATAAAAATCGATTAATTACTATCGATTATTATCGATTTTATCGAGTAATCGATTAGTTACGTCGGGTATAAATGAACTTATTGTTGCTACCCTATTGCAGATTCAAGGCAAAATTTCCCCACCAGATTTCAAAAAATTGGTACCCTATTCCAGACCAAAACGGTGCGATATAGTGATTTATATACGTAATCGATCTTGCGCGAGCACATGTATAAAAGACACTAAAAATACAAAGATATTTAACGTTGCATTTGACGGGATTTCATGAGTCACCAAGCCGAGATAATTGTATAAAGGGACATTTTATACCGCAACAGAAAGGAATATTACTACTAAAACTGGTTTATATTCAATACAGTAAATGTTCCAGATAAAAAAATTCCGAATGAGTCACTATTTATTTGGGTAAAAACAGTATGCAGAATAGTTTAATCATAACTCAACATCTCACCGATACCCCACCGACACTTTACAATATACCACCGACCCACTATCGGCCGACACATAAACAGCAGGAGGGGAAAAAATCGACCGACACACGCCCGACATGTCGGCCACCCCTCGACCGACAGTTGCTCGCGGGTCGATCGACAGTCGGCCAACCATCGACCGATACGTCGGCCGACATTGCGTACAGTACACATGATCCAATAATCTAGCTTAGGCCAAGTTCAAATGTCAAAACTTGGGTGTCAAACTTATCCCACATAGAGTTTCTCTAATTTCCGAGCAACCCTTACTCCAATCACTGTTATATATATATAACACACGGCTGTTTCAGCATGAAGATTTCAGACCACGCTTATAAAACATGACTATCTTGTAAGATAAGGAGATATTAAGGGTACAAAAAGTCACGTGACCTATTTGCATATTTTCGCCTTAATTACTCGTTAATGAAACATTGTAGTCATCTTTTCTAAGCTGATTTAGGTAAAAGGCTTCAACCTTAACTAAACATATCCACTCATCATCCTAGCTGTTTTAAACCACTTAAGGTTGTCAAGAATGGCGATACCTATTATCGTGAGAAACTTGGCGTACTTACCATTCTCGGCTGTGCTGAAATAAGGAAAACGGTTTTTACCCGAAATTTGACCCCTGAACCAGGCCTTGACATGCTTGAGACATTAGTACCGACAAGCTTCTTAGTGAATGCCCTCTTTAATAAATCACGGCTCTTTCTAGGTGTATCAACGACAATGAACTACAGCAAAACAATACCCTAAAATACAAAGAACCCTAACCCCAGAATAGAGTTGAAGAGTAGTTGATATTATTCTTCTTCTCTGGTGGCGATTTAAAGCTAATTCGACGAATTTTAACCTGCTCATCGACCTACAGGTCCCGCGAGTGTCCCGAACGGTGTCGAATCTGATTGTTTGACCATGTCACGTGTTAAACCAACTCGCGTCGACCAAAAAAAAAAAAAGAGGCAGTAGATGTGCTGTTTTACACTCCAAACGAACGAATTTCAGTGGTAAAAGTGTCAGGTTTGACCGAGGCAAACGTCACATTCGTAACTAAACAAACCGGACAAATTCTTTACGCTTCAAGCTTGAACGGAAATGGTAGTATTTGGCATCGGATTCCCATACAAACACTGTATTTCGCCCCATGTTTTGCACCTCATTCAAAGCGTAGGCAGAGCGAACTGCTCTATAATACGAAAGCCTGTTTGAGCAGTTCATAAAATACAAATATACCAGATCCTTTCCTTTGTCCCGATACATATCCTCTTCCGCGCCATGGCCACCACCGAAAAAAAAAACTCCGGAAAATTCTTTATGCGCATTTGATCATTTTATGAAATTTGCGCGTTATAAATTAATACAGTATTATTATTAAATGAAATATTTTTTTTCCCGGTAAAAAACCCAAGTCTTCATTTTTCCGCCATTTTCTTCCGATTCCCGACAAAAGTTTGTTGTTTTCCCGAAACAGTCCTCCTTAGGGCCTGTTTACAAGGAGATAGGCTTACCTTACATGTACCAGGGTCAAAGATATGGTTCGGCACTATACTCAGTACTGCCCAGGTCAACACACGTAATGCGGTCCGGCCAAGCATACTGATAAACAAAATGGCGACAGGACTGGTGGGGTCACAGCGTTGATATAGTAACTCCGATCTCCATCTTGCGATGTCGTATTCCTTGTTCAAACTTGAAAGATATTGCCACTGAAAAACCGGGTCGAGCCACCCCAAGCCGTCGAATTAAATTCGTCGGCTTTTTAAATATCAAATACAAATCACCGAGGGCTTCAACTTTTTTAGTAAATTATTTTATAACTTAGTAAACTCACAGTGAATTACAAATTAAGAAAACTTCAACCTGTTAATGTCTTAGGCTTATCTTTTAAGTAGTTTTCTTACTTTTCGCGAAACAATTTACGTAAACACGCATACGTACTTAAAAGTAGAAACAGGGTGATTCACTGCTTTCTTTTAGTTTCGGCGGGAAACTGGGTGGACGCGCGCGCGCTGGGCTCATCTAAGGCGCATGCGCGTGACGTTTTGCCGCGGTGTGCAGCCGTATTTACGTGAGTTGATGAATTTACTTGGACACGGCGTTTGGGCCTAACAATCACCCTCACAATAAACCCCATATATATTAATTTCACGCTTTTTATAATTTATTCAAAATATAACTCATTTCGAAGACATTATGCATTTTGCTCTGATTTTAAAATGTTACCCCAGTCTAAAGATTGAAACCTAAAAAAAATGGTTGGCACTAAAATAAAATAGTCACTTTATTAATATTGGTTACCGTAAATGCTCGAGTTAGCGCCCGGGGAGCTAATTATTTGTTTCTACCCTTAGGAGGGTGCTTATTCGAGAGACTAGGCGTTTATTTAATTCTTGGCGTTTATTTTTTCTTTGTAGCAGCGGCAAAACTGTAACAATTAATACCCAAACAAACGTAGCAAGGATATCTACACTCATGAACATTTCTGTAAAGGCGTGTAGACGAACAACTGTTCCTTTGAAAAGACATTAGAACTCACATCCCACATTAAAGCCGGTTACCGGTGACGGAGGCTTATTAACAGAAATTGGGCTTTAGGAGGGGCGCTAAGTAAAGGGGGCACTTATTTGAAGTTGGGCGCTAATTCGAACATTTACTGTATTTCCCCTTTTACATTTATTTCTTT
The DNA here is from genome assembly GCA_030867875.1 of Actinernus sp. WN-2022. NCBI lineage: Eukaryota > Metazoa > Cnidaria > Anthozoa > Actiniaria > Actinernidae > Actinernus > Actinernus sp. WN-2022. Next base: position 23,935,535 of record JAOWCC010001589.1, read on the forward strand.
TGTCTTAGGTCAATTATATACATACAACGTGAGAATCGAAGGCAGTTGGTACAGTCTAAGCTGTCATGAATGATGAGAACAAGAAAATGTTTTCCTGGTTTTTCGTATTCTGTGGAGGACAAGGGAAACTAAATTTGACCAATGAACAGCACGTTTGCCTGTACAAAGAGTGTCTTGAGATGGCACGCCATCTTGAAGAAATCCGTACTCAGCTGATAGCATGTATGGCCTTAGGTGAATTATTCTACAAGATGTCACGATTTAATGAGGCTATAAAATACTGCGAAGAAGTAATAATGTTCGGAACCAAGACGAACCAAGTCCCAGACGTCCTCTGTGGCTGCTATCATAATATACTCGGTAACTGTCATTATTGCCTAGGACAGTACGATGAATGTATCTATCATTTTGAAACGATCCAGAATATTGTAAAACAGACTGGGGACAAGGTAGTCGAGGTTGGTAGTTATAATAACATTGGTGCATGTTATAAAGCTCTCGAACAGCATAGCAAGGCTGTACATTATTTTGACATGGCCCTGAACATGGCAAAGGAGACTGGGAATAGGTATGGTGAGGGACATGCTTATTGTAACCTTGGTATAGCCTATTATTATCTCGGGCAGTACGACAAGGCTCTTCGTTATCTCGAAATGAGTCTAAAGGTCGCAAAGGAGCTTGGAAACAGAGCAAGTGAGGGACGTGCTTATACTGGCCTTGGAATCTGTTATCAATTCCTCGGACAACATGAAAAGGCTCTACATCATATTAAAATGTCTCTGGACATCGCGAAGGAGGTTAGAAACATGAAATCCCAAGGAATTGCTTATGGCAATCTTGTTAACTGTTATAATTCTCTTGGACAGTATGACGAGGCTTTACATTATAATGAAATACACCTTAACATTGCAAAGCAGATTGGAGACAAAGACAGCGAGGGAGTTGCTCATTATGGGCTTGGCACCTGTTACCAACATCTCGGACAGCACGACAAGGCTATGTGTCATTTTCAAATGTTCCTGAAACTTGCAAAACAGATTGGACACAAGGATGCTGAGGCAGCTGCTTATAGCGCACTTGGTGGCTGTTGTACAGAACTCGGACAGCATGGCAAGGCCATACAATATGATGAAATGTCCCTGAACCTAGCAAGGCGGATTGGAGATAAGGACGGCGAGCAAAGAGCGTACGCTGCTATTGGTATGAATTATCTTTCTCGTGGACAGCTCGACAAGGCAGAGCTTAATTTAGGAAAAGGTATAAGACTCTACGAGGAGATGTTTAAAAATGAGGTACCCAAGCAGGATCAATTTAAAATATCCATTCGTGAAAACTTTATTAGTGCATACGCAGCATTGATCAGAACCCTTCTGCTTCAAGACAAAATAGAACAAGCTCTTGTTATCGCTGAAAGAGGACGTGCAAGAGCTTTAGCTGATCTTATGTTCACCAATTATTCCATCGGATGCATTGAAGTAAATGAAGCCAAAGTGTTGACCCTGTCAGAAATTCGTGAAGTAGTCAAGGCTCTTGGAAGTACAGTCCTGTTTTTCTCGTTGGAAATTCGAGAAATTTGTACGTGGGTATTACAGCCAAATGGAGATGTACAATTGAAGAAAAGTCACCATAAAATTTCGTCAGAAACGAGAAAGGATGGTTCGTTACTGGATTACGCTCATTTAGTCAATGGTGCGTTAAACATGTTGATTCATGAAGTTCACAACGTACTTGGTGTACGTTCCAATGTGAAGTGCGAAGATCGCTCACTATCGTTTCTTTATTCAGAAGAGGTGGTAGCGCAGGGCAGCAAGAGAAAGCTGAGGCACATGTCATCTACCACCATACGTGAAGGCATGTCTGTTCGAGAATCAAACATATCTCTTTCTTCAGAAGCCAATCAAGACAGGGAAACAACTATGGCAACGCACCGAGAAATTAAACATCTGCAAAATCCGCTTAAAGAGTTGCATCAGATTGTGTTTGGACCTGTGCGAGATCTTGTTGAAGGATCGCAAGTTGTTGTCGTGGCCGAGGGCCAACTTCATCTAGTTCCATTTGCTGCCCTTCTCGATCAGAATGGACACTACGTGGCAGAATCCTTGAAAGTGAGGCTTGTTCCATCACTAGCAACAGCAAAAATGATGACGGAGCACCCACAAGAACCCAAAAGTGGATCGGAGCCCTTGATAGTAGCAGACCCAGAGGTCGGTCAAGTTACGATTGGTGATCGAACGATTTGTCCGCCGAGACTACCGCATGCAAATACTGAAGCCCAAATGGTGGGACACTTGTTTAATACTCAGCCTCTAACGGGAACAAATGCAAGCAAAGTAAAGTTTCTTCAAAATCTTGAAACAGCCAATTTAATACACATCGCATCTCACGGGGATATGAGAAAGGGAGAAATCTTGCTCGCCCCGAAGCCAGGCACCGATAGAAAGAATCTCAAGAAAGAAGATGTCATGTTGATGATCTCAGATCTCGAACACAAACGCTTGAGCGCAAAGCTGGTTGTACTTAGCTGCTGTCACAGCGGCCGTGGTGAGGTTAAAACCGAAGGGGTTATTGGCATTGCTCGTGCATTCATCGGAGCTGGCGCTCGAGCAGTTCTCGTGGCGCTCTGGGCGATTGACGATGAGGCCACCTACTTCTTCATGAGTAGGTTTTATGAGCAACTAAGAGATGGAGTAATGGCAAGCGAGTCACTCAACAAAGCCATGGAAGCCATGAGGAAGACTGGAAAATTCTGCGAACCTCGGTACTGGGCACCTTTCATTCTCATAGGCGATGATGTTAGTCTTTCTTAGTATGTCACGCGGATGAAATAGCAGTAGAGTTTGTAAGCTTCGTTACACCGTTTATAACAAACAAGAATTTCACAACTGCTAGAGATGTAGTGACGTTAATTATATTCTCACCTGCTAAAACGTCTGAAACATGCTTGTGCATGCTGCAGATTAAATTCCGACATTTTGAAAGGGGTGCAAACATGGCGCGAAATAAAGTGTTTGTATGGGAATCCGATGCCAAGTAAAATCCGTAAAATCGAATGTCTGAAATATTTTTCAGTTGCAAACCTAAGATATCAGTCAGGTAAAAGCATAACTGATCGAAATTTAAGGGATGTAGCTGTGCTGGGAAAACGAGTAAAAACGAGTCAAAGTCCGCGCGAAAATTTACAATGTATGGAAAACTGAAAACACGATTGCACGCTTCCCAGCACAGCTACATCCCTCAAATTTCAATCAGCTATTCTTTTACCTGATATCTTAAGTTTGTATCTGACGAATATTTCAGAGATTCGATTTCACAGTTTTTATTTGGCATCGGATTCCCATACAAACACTGTATATCGCGCCATGTTTGCACCCCTTTCAAAATGTCGGATTTAACCGCGAGCTGCATGGTCTATTGGGGTGGGATCTGGGTACGAGATTACTACTGGTGTACTATTAGTATCTTCGTTCCTATCCTAGTAATGTGCTCTTCCCAAGAAACCCGAACCGTGAATTTCAACGTGTTGTCTGGGGGACCGAGTACAAGCTGCGCGCAGTTTCTAGTTGATAGAAATTCAATGCTGCATGGAGTAGCCTGATTGCAGGGTAGTGATTGTGCTTACGGGCGTAGGGTTGATCCTGTGGTGGGAGAAAGGAGGGAGAGAAGAGAGCAGCGGAGATAGAGGAATAGAAGAGTCTGCCGTAAAACCCCCTTTATTTTGAAGTCCATTCGTGGACTAACGGGATCAGTTCTCCAAGCTTAAAGTGATTGGTTCATTAGCCCAAGGAGAATTGAGAAGTGCTTCCAAACACCTAATTGAGAGTCTACTAGCCTGCGTTGCGGGCCCTAAAGGAGGAAAAGAGAGAAGAGGGAACCTCCTTTCTTTCCTTCCCCTCTCCCTCTTCCCCAGTCCCCCACTTCTCCCTTTCTTCTTTCCCTCCTTTAGGGACCGCTACGCAGGCTAAGAATCTACCGATCAACTCATAAAATGACTTCTCTTAATCCATCTTGCCGACTTCGAAGGCACTCTTCACGAGTCTCTAGAATCTATCACTTCAAAGTTTTTCTCGATGACTCCGGAAAACAAAAGGTCGCTAGCTTCCCTGGAGACAAAGTTAGGATGGAGACGTTCTGCCGCTATAGTACAGGCAGGAGAGTTTTAGGAAAACGGAGTTTTAGGATCAGGGGCGGATCTTGGATTTTTTGAGAGGGGTGGAAGGGGGGTGGGGCTGCAAACATAGCGCCAGTTTTTTAAAACATTGAATAAATATTTCCTGCATGGCTTTAATTTATGAAGGACAGAATAATACATCAACTTTATAAATACAGTTCCATAAAAATAAAACCGAAACAAAATGGTAAATAAGTATGAATAACGTAAGTAAGTAAAGCCGTAAGTCGAGTCTAAAGAGGGGTGGCTATCAGCCCAATCCAACCCTCCCCACCCCCCACCCCCTAAATCCGCCCCTGGGGGATGCAGGTTCGCGCAGTCGAAAAACACTCCCCCTCTCACCGCTGCGGTCCCGGGTTCGATTCCATGTTCAAGGCTTTTGAATAAATGAAGTCAGATATGTTTTTGCTCTCCAGTACAACCACGTGATTTGTTAGCTGCAAAGGGCCTATTGGGCTTCGAGGAACTCGGAATCCAAGCTCAGATTTCGTTTTACGTTTTCCACTTTAATTAAATGGCTGGCATTAATTAGGATGGGTATTCTGATTGGCTGAATATAGCAAATAGCGCAAAATTTCATGCATTTTAATTGGCTAAGCTTCATCTAGCCATGGAACACCGCTCTCATTATTTCATAGTAAATTTGAACACCGCCCTACAGAAATGCTGAGCTGTGATTGGTTTACTGTTTGGATATTTTAATTCTAAATTGCCTGATCAGGCGCTGTTTTTTTATCCAATGAGTCTCAAACTGTTTAATATTTTTCTAAACTCAATTTTCCAATCTCTACTTTCTGGTTCTAAGATTGAACTACTAAACAGTTGTCATCATGGATGATACAGACGGGTGTCGCGACTGTAATATTTGGCAATTAAATGATTTTGTTACTTAAACCGTTACGCTTTGTGCGATTCAAGCCAATTTCGTTTACGAATTCGGAGCTCGAGAGCGTAAAAACAATTGCGAAATAATTTAGTATCGTTTTAGTATTCCTAGAAGGTATGCAACAATACGTCCCAAGGCATAACGGTCGGTATATTTTAACGGAATAAATCAGTAAAATATTTTCTTCAAGCATAGTTAATAGCGTCGGTAATGGTTAGGAAACCCTGCAAACTTCAAAGGGGCTAACAAAGATGCTGCGATTTATGTTGGAAGGGGGTAAGACAAAATATTGTGCACGGTCATAGTTAATTAGCGTCCCCTGAACCAACACGTTTCTATTGGCTGATTGATCAACATATTCCAATATCTATTGTGTTGTGTGCACGGTCACGGTTGGAAAAAGCGAACAAAGAAGGTCGCTGGGTTTCATAACCATATCACTCTTTTAAACTATGCTCCAAGGAAGCAGGTAGTCATTTTTATCTTTTTCTTTGAACCATATCTTCAACGTGCTGCGTATGAATACGGCCGTACGTAAAGTATCTAAAATATGTTCCTAGTATTCCTCTGTTAATTTTGGGAAGAAGTTCCCTACCTGGTCCAAAATTTCTTCCGATGCCTGTCATTCACTCTTGGTTTGGCTTCAACAGTATAGTAAATTGGGTTATAGGCCTCTTGCAGCTGAGCGGACACGTGACCTTGTCAATCAATACTGTGCTAGTGACAATATGGATGCCAGAAATGGAAAAACAAGCGAAAATTAGTAACCAAGGCACGATTTAGATGAAATCATAACTGTAAAACTGAAGCAAAGCCATTTTGTAAATCTACAAATTGAACAATTTATGAGGCTGGAGGGCAAGCTTTTTTGATTGACAAGGTCGCATGACCACTTAGTATTGGCGGATAGTATCAGCCAATATAAACTTTTAGCTTGTCTAATTGTGAAGTAGAAAAAAAAGATCACAATAAAGGGCCATTGGAAAATTTGTACTCTGTGTTTTGATTTATTTTATAAAGGAAATTTTAACTAAACAACACTCGTGCAAATTTGGGAGCACTCGAAATAGCAGTCTGTGACAACACTCTTCCTTTATAAGCTTGTGTTCCCATTTGTCATTCTCCCAAACTTCCACTCGTTTCTAAACTACGGAAACATGGACAATGCTGTCTATTTCTTTAATATCATTTTCTTTAATTTACTGTGACTTAGGTTTCGTGCTTTCCTTAATAGTTCTAGTCCCAGTAAACAATGGCACAACACAGATAACTACCACAACAACCAGCACATTCTTGAAATATCCCGCTATGTAGAAGACAGCTTTATTCCACTGAGGTAAACTAAAATACTCCAAAAACTGTAACAAAGAAACAGATAGGATTATTTCTACAAGACATCGAGAAAGTAATTTAGGCAAAATATTATAATGATCAATCTTGGAGGGACTATTTTGAGGACTTGAAGGTCTTGTGGAGGTGCTGGAAGCAAAAGTGTTGAGAAGAGAATGAGCCGCCCCAATTCCAAATACAGCTCCTGTGTCTCGGACTAAGGAATAAAATGGTGTGGTATCAAGGTGTACATACTCTGGATCGACACACCATTTTTGAGCTTTCTGGACCGACACAGAGGGGTCAAATATTGCAAGAGAAAGAATAAAGTAAAATACCAGAGCTAACGAGACAAGGATTAGAGATACAACCGTGCACTGGATAAATCTAGTGAAATTTGATGCTTGGAACTGCTTCTGAGTGATGTACGAGAGAGTGATGCCTACTGCTACACCTAAAATAACTTGATGGGGGAAATGAGTTGCAATGAAAACTCGGGATATTGACACAAGTGTGATGACTACAGCAAACAATAACCAGGCAAAGACCTGAACAATGTTTCTAGAGAAAGAATGGCTTGAAACTTGAAGAAAACAGCACAGTTGTCTTGTGATGAATGGCATCAACGTGAACAGGACAGAAGTCGTAACCATGGCATGTCCAGAGGGAGATCCTGCAATACAATGCAGTTTACACCTCAGCTCAAATTAGGTTTAGAACTGATATATTTAAAGAATATGGTCCAACCATGCTGCTTTGCGGCCTTTTATTTCCGCTTCGTGAAACTATCAAACTAAACAGGAAAACTACAAAAGAAACTTTCAAAAAACAGATTCAAACTGAAAATCACACCAAACAACATGACTGTAACGATTTTCAAAAGATTGGAAGACATCTCGTACAAAACCACTTTTCAACTGAGGCAAAATGGCCGTCATAGTGTGCAAAGCATGACGGTCGGTCTATATTCTTTTAAAGTACTATTACAATATGAGCAACCAAATTGTATCGATACAATTCGGATAAAGGTAAAGGTATTCATTCATTTAGCGCAATTTCTATATGATTGAATATATTCAAATGCGCTTCAATCACAAGGTTATTATTGTGATAAGGACTGCTATTGTGACGCAATGTGCTGCCGTGCAGTTTATAATCATGAGTGATTGTTAGTACCTCACAATACCAGGCTGTTGTGTTGGGAGACAATCCTGGATGTGAATATTGGAAATGTACTTATGATATATAAAATTGACAACATTTCTGAAAAATTTCAGTTTTGTATAAATTTCGAAAATTACCGCTGAATGCAATGACTACAGACGCATACATGTACGCAGGGTTAGCCTCGTTCTTAGGTTAAACATTCTTAAAGACCAGCGAGAAGGTGCAAAACGCGAAACTAAAACAATACGCAGGGTTGTGAATAGCCCACCTTCTCGCTGGTATTTATGCATGTTTAACTTCAGCATGAGGCTAACCCTGCGTACATGCGTCTGTAGTGATTGCATTCGGCGGTAATTTTCGAATACGAAACTGGACTATTGTGATCAAAAGCTAAAAGAAGGGTTTGGCACTAGAGCTTGCATCACGCACAAGCTCAGCTGCATGCACAAAAAACAGGTCCCTGCACATTGGAAAGACGGTCTGTATAAGGGAGGTCAGGCATACATTGCCGTTAGTATGATAGATACTGCAGCAGTGACCCGTCACTCCCCTATAAAAAAGTCGGGGATGCTCGTCCCATCTTTTAGGGGTCAAAATCGTCGGCTACGCTATCTCTTAGGGATTAAAGGCTTAACTTAATTGGAACTTGAAATGAGAGTGAAGGAATTGGGGAGGCATGTACCTCTGACAAGTGGAGGCAGGGGGATGGGTGCATGACCCCCTATTTGACCCTCTGGTGACACAGGAAGTCAAAAATATAGAACACCATGAGTTTGTGGATGTGCACCCATTTGTTAGTTGTAGTTTTGTGGGTATTGCCACCGCCGCACCTTCTACATCGTTTCTCGAGTGCTGGTTTGTTAAGTCTCATGGAGGAATCTGAACCCGGTTGAAGACTAAAGAGTCTATTAATGGGGTCTTGATTTATGAGAGACAATAGTGGGATCTAAAAGATCCTAGCAAGGTTTTGCTGATTTATTGCAGTGTTCTGGAAAGAACCGTTTACAGTGCTAAGTAGCAAGACCGGTTTCGGAAACTTATAGTGGCTTCCTTCATCAGTTGCGTGTAGCATATTCAGGTTGCTCATGTGGTTGAGAGCAAGTTTGACTGTAAAGAGCATATGGATCCGTTTATATAGACCAGGAGTAGCCTTGCGTAATATCTGATTGGATCGTCAACAAAGGCTTAGAAATCTAAACCAATGAGTGAATTGTCGTTATTGTTCGAACATTACGATCTGAAAAGCGTAATAGACGCGTCTGCATTGTTTGAGTTTATGTAAATGTAAACATGATCAAAACAATGAGCGCGGCAGTTTTCAAAGATCGAACTGAGATTCGAATTTGAAACGATCAAATAGTGGCGATCGTGGAGTAGAAGTTTTAATAAAAAAACTATGTGTACTCCGTTCAGATAAACCAGCGTATATAGGGCCGTGTAGACTGAAAAGTCCGTTGGCTGGGTCGAACTGTAGAGAATAGCTTACGGGGGCGGTGCGATTTTATAGGTATTGAGTTTAGAATGCAAGTGGATAACCACTTGTAGTCACCCCCCCCCCCCCCCCCAAAAAAAAGGGTGAGGGGGAGGGGGGGGGGGAGGGAACTCCAGTATCATGCCTGGCTGGAATTTGCAAGAGACATAATTGTGTCAATAAAAATTGGGATTGTAAAATATCACTCTGATTTTAAGCCCTTGATTTTTACAAATTAAATACTTTAATATGTGGAATTTTGCATGCATGGAAATACTTCTAACTAAAAAGACTATTAACAAGAGCCACAAGAGGTACATGACATTATGTATAGCAGGGGCATAATTTTGATCTCTAATGACTTTCATCCCTTCGATCCTAAACCTGGCATCCTTCACTGGTTATTAATTATAAGTCTCTCTGACATTGGCAAAAGACAGAATAAGCAACTTGGTAGGAAAGTGATGTTAATCAAAATAATTACCAGGTCCTGTCTCACAAGTCAAAGAATACTGGGATATCTTCACATCCTTCCATTGGCTGCTCTCATAAATCCACCAATACGGCCTTTCTCCTCCCAAAAGCCTACCACATAAAGATGATATCAACATTAAATCATGTGAACAATTTCACTTGGGGACAAATTAATTCTAAAGATATGGCAATCAGTTTGAGTGGTTTCCAGTTGAAGAGGTCTACCAAGACCAGCATAAGTGACTTTGACTGAGTTCAGAAAATTCTCCATTAGCTTGAATTCCCTCGTAGTTAATAACGTAACTTAATTTATTACAGGAATTTGGAACTTATATCATAGTCACTAATGGTGCTCTTGCAGGGAATCCTTCGATTATTGTTATTGGCTATTGTGAACAATTTTGCACCTGTTGGTAAGTTATATATGGATATAAGCTGTAGCAATATTATTGAGGCTTACAAGCGACTGGTGTACACAACTGCTGCCAAATGAGTAAGTATTTATTTAGTGAATGAGTGAGGCAGCTTAATTACTGTAACTTCAGAATACTGAATTAGTCAGCAGATTTAGGAGATTGTCCCCAAATCATTAAATCAGTAAGTGATATTGTATTAGTTTTATGCAAAACAAACCTATGTTCTCAGATTACAGTCAAAACAACTCATTAAGTGTCCCCTCCTTACAACTACATTGTAGAAGTGAAAAGTTGTCAGTAGTGAACTCAAACACAGAAATCTTGCTAGAGCAGTTTTAATTGAGTGTCAAACGTAATTAATACATTAAAAATATGTAAGTGATTGCTTATTACAAGTAATTGGTTTTGCATTTTGCTAATAGGTCTCCTATTGGCTATGACATTAACTGTTTTGTAATACATTGTAATATCAGCCAATCAAGTTCTAACTACAATGTATATAAAACTTTAAGCCAAACATTCTTATTTTGCATGCAATTGGTTGCCATCACATATATAATGCAGTCAGTTAAATTTTAATTTTAGCGAGTTACCACAATTGCGTTTATTTTTGCTTGTGATTGGTTCAAGTAAAACCAATCACATTTACTTTTACTTAATTTTTAGTTTATACTTCAGTTCATGATTGGCTCATTGTACTTTTACTTGCTCCTGTGATTGGATCTGTAAGAATTATTATACTTATAAATAATTGGTCTAAGTTTTACAATACTCGATTGAAAACCATTAACTCTGACTAAAACACTCAAAATTGGGTTCATTTTACAGTGAGATAACTTTTTGGTCCATTATTTGGATGTGAAACTACACACAAACAAACGTCAATGATTCAACTAAATGAGAGGCCTTTCAGTTGTTTACTATGCGCAGATGACCTAGTTATATTTTCTAAGTCGGCGCAAAAGGGCTGCAAAAGCTACCTTCAGAAACTAGAGGAATTTCGCGAAACATCAGATCTTCATGTAAATCTTGAGGGAAAAAAAGTAATGATCTTTAACAACTGTGGAAAAACTATGAACGATTACGCTTTTCAATCATCGCCAACTATTCCGGTCATGACTAGTCTGCTGTACGTCAGCGGTTTTCCCTGTGAATACACTTATTTTTCAAATACCGGAGGCTTGATACTGTCTACTCATGTGATACTTAAAATCTTTCAAAGTTGTAAATATTATGAATGTTTGGAAAAATAGTGATTTTACGCTCCTGAGTGAGATGGAAATCACGCGGTTATTTTAGTTTTCGCGCGAAAATTTTACCGAAAGTGAAATATTCGCAAGTTTAACTGCTGACCAAATCTACCGTTTTTACAGCTATCCCACGATTAACTGCATGCTTGGATAGCCGAGTTTTCGGTGTAAAATTTGATATCAAATATATGAACCTTCGAGCGATTCTCATCGATTCATAAACCTGAAGCATGCAACTACGAATGGAGCATCGTGTTGGATTTTAGTTGGATTTGTAGCGACTTTACGGGACAACGGAAACTGAAGGAAATCTTAATGGTCCGAATGTATAATTTTGGATGATGAACGAGAACCGGGTATTGTATGTGTATCCAGTCCGGCCGGCAAATTGAGTAATCGATATTGGGAAAGAGATATGAACTTGCCGTCAACTTTGGATTTAGCATGTTTTTGCTTGTCCATACAACGGATAGAGTAGCAACTTTCTTCGTAATGGTATAGTTAATAGAGTGGAATGGTTAGGAAACTCAGGGACCTTCTTTGTTATAGGTCTTTGTTAGCTTTTTTCAACCTTGAACGTGCACAAAACACAATAGAAATTCCAACACGGTTAGTCAATCAGCCAATAGAAACGTGTGAGTTCAGTCGTTCAGGGAACGCTAATGAACTATGATAGTGCACAATCTTTTGTCTTGCCCCCTTCCAACCTTAATCGCAGCGCCTTTGTTAGCCCTTTTGAAGTTTGCCGGGTTTCCTAACCATTCCACTCTAATAACTATGGTAATGGTAACTATTCTGTCCTCAAAACCTTTATTAAAATTAACTCAACTCGACTGTTTGCATTTCGCTGCTCTCGCTAAACTCCCTCTGTTCGTGAACTCCTCTAGCGTGTCCTTTTTCTCACGTGATAACCAAACGTCCTGATGGGGGTGGGGTAGATACACTACATCTCTTCCCCCTTTGGAAAGTGAAATAACTATGTGATAACAATTAACTCGTATAGATATAGGACTAACAAAATTTAGATCCTAAAAGTTTCGTGTGTGCGAAGCAAGTTCATGTTTCATAGTCTTGCAAATGAACTGGGGGTCTTCGAGGACGCCGGGGCCGATCCAGCAAATTAGGCCCTATCACCTCATGCTGTTCATCTTCTTGTGGGGGCATGTTGTCGTCCGAATCATCTTCATCGCTCTCGGCATTGTTTCGTACCTTCTTGAAGAATGAGCTATTCCTCGTGATCGAGTGACCGTCCCGGTTGGCAGTAATCATGCTTCCTTTTACTTCCGTGACTTGTCGAGGTCGGATGTCGAACCTAGTGGTGAGCTTATTTGCCTTTGTCTGCTTTGCCAGCACGCTGTCTCCGACTTTAAAGGTGCTGGGCTGAGCGTGTCTCCGTGTGTCAGCATATGTCTTCATTCTGTCCTTTGCTTCGGAATCTTTTGCCAGTGCCTTGTTGCGCACCGCTTGAGCGTCGATGCTGCGCTCTAGATGAGGTAGTCGTTCCCGTATCACTCTCCCGTAGAGTAGTTCAGCTGGCGCTACACCTGTTGTTGTGTGCGGTGTGCATCTGTAGTTGAGAAGAAATTTGTGAAGCTCACGCTTCCAGTTCTTTCCTTCAGCGTGGGATGTGCGTATCGCTTTCATCAACGGTTTCATGAAACTTTCAGCCTCTGCATTTCCTTGCGGCCACAGCGGTGTCGTTTTGTTGTGCTTGATTCCGTTTTCTTTCATGTAGTTGGCAATCTCATTGCTACTGTAGGGTGGACCGTTGTCTGTGGTTATGGTGTTCGGAATCCCATGCGTAGCAAAGATTCTATCCAGTTTGGGAATGACTGCTCCTGCAGTCGTGGTGCTCATCACTTCTACTTCGGGAAATCTTGAGTGCTGATCAATTACAACTAATAGCATTTCTCCAGTAGGTAGAGGGCCAAGAAAATCCATGTTGAGAGACTGCCATGGATGCTTAGGCATTTCCGTCATTTTTAGAGGTTCTGGGTGCTTTGGTGGTCCGACTGCCTGGCAAGGGAAGCATTTTGAAACTTTGTCTTCAACAGTTGCGTTTATGCCTGGGAACCAGATCTTCTCACGAACTAGTGCCTTCGATTTGACCACACCCTGGTGCCCTTCATGAGCGATTTCTACTGCCCTGTTTCGTAGTATTGCTGGCATTATTAATCTTGTCCCTCTAAGTACAAGGCCCGAGGCTGTGACTGTGAGTTCTTGTCGAATCTTCGAATACGCTCTTAGTTCGACAACGTTGGCATCTGTTGGCACCCAATCCGGTGTTTTGAGTGACCGCCATCTTCCACTTTGTATTAAGCCTTTTAGAACATGTAGTGTTGGATCTTTGTCCGACGCCTCTTGTACCTCTTGCAACGTCATAGCCTTTGGGATTGCATTGCCGGCCACAAAATTAACATACTCTTCTGCAGTGCTGCGCTTGTGTGGCATGCCCGATGTTGGATGTCTGGAAAGGTAGTCAGCGGGGTTGCCTTCACCCGATCGATATGTTACTGTAAAGTCGTACTGCTGAAGCCTTAGTTGCCATCTCTCTATCCTTGCGGGGGGTCTCGATTTGGGATTCTTGAAGATCATCTCGAGTGGCTTATGGTCAGTTTTCAGGTTAAAGGTGTCACCGTAGAGATAGAGGTGGAACTTTTCACATTCCCAGACTATGGCGAGTGCTTCCTTTTCGGTTTGGCTGTAGCGCTGTTCTACGTCTGTGAGGGCTCGGCTTGCATAGGCTACGATGTGCATCTCTTCGTCGCCACTGCTGCCAGTACTTTTTTGCGCAAGTACGGCTCCGAGTCCCACTGGACTTGCGTCGACAGTGAGCTCGGTGGGCTTGGTTGGATCATAGTATGACATTACAGTTTCGCTAGTGAGTCTTGCTTTCAGCTCGTTCAGTGCGTTTTGACATTCCGATGTCCAGTTGAAGGGTGTGTTTTGGCGTGTGAGTTGTCGTAGAGGTTCAGTGATTGTTGCATAGTCCGTTATGAACCGGGAGACGTAATTGGTTAGGCCAAGCAGGCTTCTTATCTCCGCAGCATTTTGTGGGGCGTCGACTTCATGTATTTCTTTGACTTTGTGGGGATCGGCTGAGATTCCAGCTGCTGAGAATGTGTAGCCGTAGAAGTCTAAGTGTGCTTTGTCATAGACACACTTGTTCGGATTGAGTGTTAGACCTTTCTCCCTCAGTCGTTGGAACGTGGCTTTAAGTGCTTCATCATGTTCAGTCTGTGTCTTACCGAATACAAGAATGTCGTCGCTGATGTTCTTTGCTCCCTGGATTCCTTGTAGGACCTTCTGGATTTCATGTTGAAATACCTCCGCTGCTGAGGTTAGACCAAAGAGGAGTCGTGTGTACTGTTTTAACCCCTTGTGTGTGGAGAAGGTGGTGATGTATCTGCTTTCAGGTGCGAGGGGAATTTGAAGATACCCTTGACGAAGATCCAGCTTGCTAAAATGACAAGCGCCATTGAGGTCGAGTATCAGCTCGTCGATGGTTGGTGTGGGATGCCTTTCTCTTTTTACTGCTAAGTTTGGTAAGCGCATGTCAATGCAGCACCGAACTTCGTCTGGATTCTTTGGCTTGGGGAACATACCATAGGCGAGACCCATGGTGTGGGTCCGGTCGGCTCCTCAATGATTCCTGCTTTTTCCAGTTTATCGAGTTCTTGTTCTACTTTTTGACGGATGTGGAATGGTATGCGTCTATGGGACTGTACAGTAGGTTGAACTTCTTTGTCAATGTGGATATGTATGCCTTCTGACTTCAGCTTTCCAATCCCTTGGAATATGTCTTCATATTCCTCTACCAACTTGGTGATGAACGTTGACTTTGTCTCTTGATGCTCATGGTCAATTGTGTTGACAGCAACGTTGACTTTTAGGAGCCCTAGATCTGTGGCTGTTGTGCAGTTGAGCAGTGAGCCATGATTGCCATCAATGATGAAGAAAGTTGCAGGTGATATCTTATCCTTTACCTCGACCGTTGTATCTAACTTGCCTAGTGCGCAAATAAACTAGTTCGTTGAAGCGAAAAAAGCCAGCATATCCTAAAACACACAGAAGCACGCGCAAATCAGATTAATTGAGCAGCAGGTGAACCAAAGCGTGATACTAGACGCTGAATACGTCTGAATAACTTCAGGAGTACTGAACTAGTTCCTTCTTTTTAACCGGAACGCTAAGAAGCCTTATAGCTGCTTCTAATAAAGAAAGAACAACTAGCGAACTCAGTACGAGGGTCATTGTGATCAGCTAATTCGTGAACCCATTTCAGCCCATAATGACTTCCTCATTAATACTGCATGTTACAGATTCCCGGATTAAACTAAGAAAAAATAAAGAAACATACGCTAGAAGCAGGAAAGATAGTAATTTCCTTGTATTGCGAATTAAGCCCACTTTTCCCAAACGTTGAAACCCCTCTCATACTTCTTAGTGGTATTGGCAGCCTTCGGAAAGGTCTCTGGCCAATGACTGGAGGTGAAGAGCAGTGTACAGAACGGAAAATTGGTCACGAAGCATCTCTAACGACACATGTAAGAAACATAATAGTAACCAATACGGAATAGACACTAAAACGGTACGTACCATTCGGGTATACCGATATTCATGAACATCCCCTCCTTACATGGGTATAACAATGCCACTCCGCCGACAACTCCGGATCTCATCCACACCTTTTGTTTTTACACACATTAAATTAAATTTTATTTTCATTTTCTAATAGTGTAATTTACAATCTGACTGGTCCGCAGGTAGCTTAAAGCTAATCTAGGCGGGTCGAGTCTTATATAAGTAAATATACTAATAACAGTTTAAAAGAATAAGTTAAGTTTTACATGTAATGAAGGGAGAAAAAAAAAGATTCCTGTAAGCTTCTATTCCACTCCAAGGAATACATGTATGCTAATCGGCCAGAGACATTTCCTACGAAACGTGGAGACCTATTGAGATCAGTTGGTTTAACCACCCTGTTACAAGATGAAGAACATTGCCAATCGGCATTCGGTATGAGATACCTATCCCACACATACCCAACATACACTTATTGTATGAACAAATGAATTATATACGATGCTATAAGACATAGATAAACAATAATATAGGAATGATAGAAAGCAGAACATTTCGTAATGTACTCTTAGAATTCGGCCACTCAGTTGCAATAGACATGACGAGCTTAACCCGGTTCAGGAATGCGCTGCTGGTGTCATGATTAATTCATTTTAATTTGTAAACCGCAAATCTCGTCAACACTCGCACCTTGTGGTTTTAAGAGTGTTCAGGCAGTGAAAAATAAATCGCCTGATCTGTCATAGACAGGACACCTAGCCTGAATTCCAGCCGTCTCCTCTGGTTCGTTCCTCCCGAGAGACAAATTCAGGCTACAGGACACCGTTCGCCTTGTGTAGCCCCTACTGAGAATTAGAATAATAGTTAATATTCGATTTACCGCCGAAATAGGCGCATGACATTTTTTTACCACTTGGGAAGTCCGTGATCAATCGTGAGACCTCCCTTTGTTCAATTGTATTTGCCTACAGTTCTTTGCAATTCTTTTCAAAGTCCAAGGACTTTGAACTATGAATATTCATAGTTCAAAGTCCTTGGACTTAGAAAAGAATAGCAAAGTACCGTTGAGAGTACTTTGACGGGTTTCAAAGTACTGCACGTGGTACAAATCGAGACCTGATTTTCATCTCTAGTGATGAAACTGTTCTTAATCATCATATTCAATAACCACTAACTACTTACATACTGATAAACTACAAGTAATGAGTGAAGAAGTAAAGAAACGACAAAGAAAGAAAAAGTGTGCCGCTAAATTCCAATTCCATCTTTGGATTAGCCGGAACCTGGCTTTGATCAGCCACCATGGTTGTTTCAGGTCTCGTTAGAAATTCAGAAATTCAGTGCCTCCACTGGAGTTAATAGCCAATAGACTAAGTCTAGTGGCAAGACCGAATTCATGATCATTGGGTCAAGGCAAAGGTTCACTGAAACAAATACACTCCTATACTGAAGGAAAACTAGTTGCTATATCAGAATATAGTCCTAGCGTCTATCCTCACCGCTATCACCGCACTAGCGAACTTATCCGAACCAAGGAGTAAATCCTTGTAAAACCTTAGAGAAACAACTTCTGAAGGGTCTGGAAAATGAATAATATCAACGACATATGGTTGGCTCTTCGAAGAACTTTGGAACAGTATATAATGGCCAAAATGCATTAGATGGCCAATAAGGTACGACTACGTACCTACAGCATTGCACGTAGTAATATGCCGAATAGCTCTACTGGAGCTAGAACCAGCCAATTATTAAAATGATTAGTCGATACTCTTCCAATAATCTAAATTTACCTTCAGTCTACCTTTAAATATAGGTAACTGAGAGTTATGTTCGTATATTCAAAGAGATTTGTATCATAATCAAAATTAAGTAGTATAAATTCGACTCCCTTTCCCTAAAAACTCAACAATTCAGTTTATTTAACTTGAACTGTGATGCCCTGATACTCTTAATGACTTCCTGCTGACGAGCGATTAGTCTTTCCGGGATATGAAATGGGATTGGAAGATCTGTTCTGAAGGTTGCAACCTTGCTGCCTTGCTGCCCGCAGGAAAAATAAATATATTCCGGTCTTGCTCTGTTGTATGTCCTAAGGAGGCAAGAGGTGGGCCTGAAACTTGGCTGGAATTGGGCAGAGTAGGAAGTGGAGGCAGAGTAGGCTGATGAGATCAGTGCTGTTTGGTGGACTTGCCTTTCTGTTGTTGGCGTTGGTTCTTTTTGCGAATCGCTGTCTGTTCCGCTCTGCTAATGCGTTTCTCATTCTCGGAGTCACTAACCAGTTCGTCCGACAGATATTCGTTGACCAGATCCCAGCCAGCTACGGATTTGTCGGCTACTGATAAACTTGGTTTTTTTTATATCAAGTACTAGTTCGAGGCCTTCCAAGCAAGTTTTGACCGTATCAAATTTTCTCTTACCCAAGGCTTGCGAAGCTAATTTAACTGCTTTGTCGGAAAGACCAGAGTTAATTAAACTTGAACTGTTTCTTATTACCTTCGTATTTAACTACGAGGCTTCGGATTTTTCTCTCAGCTTTTTGGCAATGGAGTCAGTGTTAGACAACGAATCCTCCTGTGTCACGCTTTAACACGTTCAACTTCTTATCGAAGTTGTCCTTGAACAGGGCAAATGGTGAAAGGTCTTGAAACTAAATCAGAGGATATACGTCCAAATCGGGTCCAGTAGATTTCTCAGCATCAGACATTATTTCATTTGGTATTTGGAAGACGAGCGGCGGACATAGGTCTCAAATGACTGTTCATTACGTAACTCCGACTATATCGTACTGTCCCACTAATGACACCAATGACGTATTGTATCTAAAACAACACTAACACCCCAGTAGCGGGGTTACGTAACCATGATAAATACACATATCGTTAGTTTAGACAACCATCACCCAGGAATATGATTATCAATAAAAGCAGTTCAAAATCACCTAATTATCCAGCGTCAGCTTGTAATCTAGTAATTATACGTTCAAAAATCCTTACATAATGTTGAGAGGAGGGGTTTTTACAATTTTAGCTGCAACTTTTTTTTCCCTGAAGATATCGATGAACTGTTTTGGGAAAATTTTCTTCACCGATAGTGACCAACAATATAAGATATGATGCTTATCGAGTCAAGAAACTTGATTGTTCGACCATTGGCTCTCGCTAACAGATAATGGGTATCCGGAGAGACATACATCATTTGTCAAATCTGAGGACATTTTAATTTTAGAGCATTTATGGTAGAAACTGCTTATGCACCGCGGGAGCACTGTCCGTGATTATTGGCGATGATAGAGGTCATAAACTAACAAATGTTAAGTCATATAAATACTTAGGCATTCAATTAAAAGTGCCTATACGGAAATTTTGCTCTCGCTAAACAAGAAATAAAAAAGGTCGCGCTAAAAGCATTATATAAATTGAGGAAAGAAATGGATGAACATTTTAGCAAAAAAATAATAATATTTATCTGACCATAAAATTATTTGATGCGCTAATAACTCCTATTTTACCTTACGGTAGCGAAGTATGGGGGGTGGATTGTAAAGAAAAACTAGACAAAGACCCAATTGAGTCAGGCCAAACATTTTTTTTACAAATGGCTCTTAGGCGTTAGCAAGTTGTGTAGCAACAATGCTAGGGAGATTTTATAATTCCTATACTTTACCAAGCAAAATGTAGAAACTTCAATTTCTGGCTGAAACTGAATGATCCTGAGCAAATCAAGTTATACTGTACAATATATAACGATATACAAAATAAGGAAAGCAAAGAAGTTTGGCACCAAAAAGTGCCTGCTCTATCATATAGAGCTAGGGGTAATATCGACTAACGTATACAAACATCAATTCCTGATCGCAAAACCATTTTGAGTATTATAAGCCAGAGACTAAAGGACATAGAGTACCAAACTCATTGGCTTAGTGACATAAATAACGATAAAAGAAAAGATCCCCGCCAAAGTAATAAATGAAGGACTTTCCGCAGATTCAAGTCCAACAATTGTGAAGGCTACCTTACACAGGTCACCAATATCAAAACAGGGCGTTACTCGAAACCGTATCAAATACCCGAAGAAAGAATGTTAGTAATCCCGTACCGCTCGAGACCTGTATTCTGATTGCACCATTATCCTGTATCTCTATAGAGGTTTTGCACCACCACGTGATGGCAGCCATGTTGGTGGCCAGTACAATGAAATTTGTTCAATCATGTGAAAAATTAAATCTCAAAGGTATAACATTCTATTGTTCCGGCCACCAACATGGCTGCCATCACGTGGTGGTGCAAAACCTCTATTGTTTTTGTACTGCATGTTCTAAAGGTTAGGGTGTTTTGTATTGTTGGGTAAGCCAATGATGTGTCTCGTTTCGAGCGGTACAGGATGGCCCAAGAATGTGCCCTATTTGTACAAATGGAGTCGAAGATGAAGAATATTTTTTGATAAAATGTTCAGCAAACCGCAATATGAGAAAAAAAACTTTTCGACTATTTGGAGGATCAAATGGAAATCAAAATAAACAGAATGACGCCTAATGAGGTATTTTTACTAATCATAAATCTTCCAAACAAGGATAGAGCTGTGCAAAAACAAATTGCTTAATTTATCTATGAATGCGTAAAAGAAAGAAACTGAAAATGACAACTTTATAACATTCTGTGATTAATTTTTCTTTTTTGATATTACTGCCAATGTACACATTAGCACAAGGCTCCAAATAAAATCATCTGTCTGTCACGCGATCACGCCACGCACTGAACTTCGTACTATCAGTCAGATCATTCGACAGTAAATCAGCCAGCTGTCTCGTCATCACAAACAATTCCTAGAAATTCAAGTCTAGACAATTATCGTTTCATTTCGCAGAAACTTTGTCGATATCATGGCTGTTCTAAGGAGAAGTCAACATTTTATGATATGCTCAATCCTACTTGCGAAATTGGCTGCAGTTCTAAGAGGACTACGTACGTCGGTAGCGGTTCCGGGCTAGAGGTTCGTACAATTTCGTAGCTAACACTACCATCAATGACATAATGACCGAATTTTGACTCACAAATTGAACGTACAGTCAGGTAGTTAGTTTAACAACAAGAATAGTTTGAGTTTGTGTTAAGCGTAGTCCCATCCCAAACTTATTTAAGTTCCTCTTCCTGGAATCAGAACCATTAGCATGAGCTTTACATGAAAAGTTTATCCGCAGACGCCGGATAATCATGAGCACCTCTACTGCATTTATTTAAGTTCTAAACCTATTTAACCATAATTTTACATTTCAGCAAGAGACCATCACCTGATGGTCTCTTGATTTCAGTTATGTCTAGATCCTTCAATTCCAAACATTTCCCATGCCCCCCGGGCATAGGTGATCAGCTAAGCGGCGCGGCTAACTCCTCTCATATAAATGGCCTTATTGTTGCTACCCTATTGCAGATTCACGGCGAAATTTCCCCTTCAGATTAAAAAAAAATGGTACCCTGTTCCAGACCAAAACGGTGCGACATAGCGATTTATATACGTAATCGTTATTCAGTTATGTCTCCTTCAATTCCAAACATGCCCATGCCCCCCGGACATAGGTGATCAGCTAAGCGGCGCGGCTTGACTTCACTCTCGTATAAAACCCGACGTAACTAATCGATCGAAATCGATCATCGGAAAGCTAATCGATAAATCGATATTAATCGATATAATTAGCTGATTAATATCGATTACTATCGATAATCGATAAAAATCGATAGTCGCAACTTTTTAATGCCTGTTCTATCGATTATTATCGGTAATTGGTAATCCATCAAGTGTGGGGTAGATTAAAATCATTATTCGCAGTGGTAAAATCAGTGGGCGATATACACATATACCACAACTTTTATAGTGCGACAACTTCGGCTAGTCCATTAACTGAAACAAGAGCCCATCTGGGCTTTCACTCGGGCCACATGAGATTGAAGATGAAATACACTTTCATTTGAAATCTCTTAGTTATAACCAAAGGGAAGAATTATTAGCTGAATTTAGCAGTCTTTTGGAGTGGCCGGTAGCGCGGTGACTTTCATAAAAATTCTCTGCTCCCCTAGTAAATATGTAATTTAATATTTTTGTTTTTCTCGTATGTTGACCTTTTAATTTAAACAGTTTAACACACTGCATTTGAGCAGACATATATTCATTGTTTTGAACCCGAGAATTAACCGTACTACCGTACTTCATGGTCCCTTTCTTTAGTAGTGGGTTGTCGGTCAGGTAATTATAAACTCTCGTCATTTAGCACAGAAAATGTATTCTGATGAATAGGGATCGGGTTGTCGTGAAGAATCTAAAGAATTCCGTCTCTTCCGGTTTGAATTTGACTCATGTGTATGTTGCTTTTGGAGTTTCAAGGATATGTTGATCCAAAACTACAGGCTCTTGGGGTTTTTCATTGACTTGTGAACTTGCAGGCTCTGTAATTTGTTTTGTTTTCTTGGTATAACATAAAGTGTTGAACATGTTCATTTTCTCAAGCATGTCGCGCGTGACCTCTGTTTCTTCATTCGTTATTAAGTTCTCTACTTTCATCTGTAATCTGGGAAACTCGATATTTTCCCATGCCTTGGCACATAACTATTCCTGTTGTGGATGATTATAAGTAAAATCCTTCGACAGCTTGTACCGTTTCCGCTAGGTCAATATCCTCGCTGGAACGAAATAACTTGATCTCAATACTCTCTGATCCAACTTACGGTAAATTAAAATCTCTGACAGTTTTTAAGAGACTCATAATATTGGTCTTGAAGTGCCTTCACCCAAAACCTAACCACAGGCAGCCCGAGTAATTAGACAATCAAGGCTATCCCGGTTTATAGGTCCTCTCGTGACTGGCGAAAGGCTTTCTTCGCGTAACGCTTGCTTCTCCTCGTGTGACGCTTTCTTCTCCTCACGTTTCCACCTCGCCGCTTCATGGCGTTTTGTCCAGAACCTCTGTGAAGCTCGAATTTTCGCCTAGTTTGATGTCTGTGTGGGTGGCCCCGGTCAAAGTCGTCGCTTTGTAATATATCTAACGCCTCACTGGTTAGCTCAGTTAGTAGAGCACGGTCTAGAGTGCGGGAGGTTGGGGGTTGAATTCCGGCCGCGTCCTTGGGCAGGGACGTTTATAAGCCGTTGGCCTTGTCTCCTTCTACTTCTAATCAGTATTTGAAGGGGACGTGAAAGAATCTGTTGTACTACTCGAACAAGAGAAGGGGATTGTCACCCGGTACAGCAGCCTGGCCATTGCACTAACCACACACTCAACATTGTAAACTGCGTGGCAGCCATTGGCGCGGAAATAGTAGTCCGAAAAATTCACTGACGGGATATGTCAGTAAAATGTAAAGCGCCACAAGACTGTGGTGATTTGGCGCTATATAAATATGGCCTATTATTATTATTAATAGTTAGGTTGTTTGTTAAGTTACAGTTCCATTTTTTACCAACGCTAAAGTGTTTAAACTAAGTTTCCCGATCAAGATCTAGCTCTGGAAACAGCCGTGACTGGCTTTTCGTTGACGGAAAATGGTACGCTGAACGTGTTTTGACTTTTCAGCAGTATTAAATCAAATTGTTTGCAATCTGTTTGTTGTGTGTATTGTGATCAGATCTCTAAGCACAGTTTACGCAGTTGATGCCTTCATTCTCTCTCACAGTCAAACCGAGTAGAGATAGTACCAAGAATTGTAAATGAAATGCACTATTACCTGTCTGCCCAAGCTATATTTAAAGAGCGATTGATAAAATCGATAGACATCAATAAAAATCGATAGACATCGATAAAAATCGATAGTCACAAAAATATGTGTTATCGATTTTTATCGATTTTCGATAAAAATCGATTAATTACTATCGATTATTATCGAGTAATCGATTTATCGATTAGTTACGTCGGGTATAAAGGCCTTATTGTTGCTACCCTATATAAAAAAATTGGTACCCTGTTCCAGACCAAAACGGTGCGATATAGCGATTTAAATACGTAATCGATCTTGCGCGAGCGGATGTATAAAATACACTAAAAACACAAAGATATTAAACGTTGCATTTGACGGGATTTCATGAGTCACCAAGCCGAGATAATTGTATAAAGGGACATTTTATACCGCAACAGAAAGGAATATTACTACTTAAACTGGTTTATATTCAATACAGTAAATGTTCCAGATAAATTTCCGAACGAGTCACTATTTTTTGGGGTGAAAACAGTATGCAGAATAGTTTAATCATTACTTAATATCTCACCGATACCCCACCGACATATGACCGACACTTTACGATATACCACCGACCCATTATCGGCCGACACATAAACAGCAGGAGGGAAGAAATCGACCCACGTGTCGGCCGACTGTCGAGCGACACACGACCGACATGTCGGCCACCCCTCGACCGACAGTCGCTCGCGGGTCGGTCGACAGTCGGCCGATATGTCGGCCAACCATCGACCGATACGTCGGCCGACATTACGTACAGTACACATGATAGTTCAAATGTCAAACCTCGTGTGTCAAACTCATCCCACATTAAGTTTCTCTAATTTCCGAGCAACCCTTACTCCAATCACTGTTTTATATATATATATATATATATATATAACACACGGCTGTTTCAGCATGAAGATTTCGTTCTAACCACCCAGCTCCCTTGGATATGCAAGGGTATTAAATGATTAACCATGAAGTTATTAGGGTAAAATGTGGGGTTTTCCGAGAAACCATGTACTATTAATCAGATTATCATACAGCTGATTGTTATACAACGGCTACCTCTACACAATCTTGCCTGGGAAAAAAATATGTCGAACTCACTTCGCTAAGCCATGATTACTACTAGTTACTCGGGCTGCCCGTGGCAGCACCGAGTCTTAAAATGCAAGTCGTTATTTTTTTTTTTGTTCGGTGTCGCAAAATTTCTGCGCATGCGTTAAAGGTCAAATTCACACCAATCAGATTGCACTGTGCTGGTCACGCAACAATCGCCAGGTTAATTTATTTACATAATTTAATACATTAAAGCAAGATGGCGGAGGACCCGCGAGCAACTTTCTCTCTAATTTGGAGTCTCATCTCTCAAATGTAAGCCAGTTTAATGTTTTATTTAACTTCACTCGTGCGAAAGCCTTCCAACAGGCTCAGGATATTTCAACTGGCGCTATTGTCGGAGCCGAAGGAGCGCGTTTTTTACCCAGATGGCCAGTGATTTTATATACGACACGTACGACGACCTGAAGCCAGGATCCGGAAAGCTAAAATTCGAAGAAATAGATATTGGAATCTATAAGACATCGGCTCGCTGTGCTGCATTTAAAACATCCGAGGAGAACATCTTATTTTGGGTGAAGGCACTTCAAGACCAATATTATGAGTCTCTTAAAAACTGTCAGAGATTTAAATTTACCGTAAGTTGGATCAGAGAGTATTGAGATCAAGTTATTTCGTTCCAGCGAGGATATTGACCTAGCGGAAACGGTACAAGCTGTCGAAGGATTTTACTTATAATCATCCACGTCTACTTAACAGCAGGAATAGTTATGTGCCAAGGCATGGGCAAAGATTGAGTTTCCCAGCTTATAGATGAAAGTAGAGAACTTAATGAATGAAGAAACAGAGGTCACGCGCGACATGCTTGAGAACATGAACATGTTCAACACTTGATGTTATACTAATAAAACAAAACAAATTGCAGAGCCTGCAAGTTCACAAGTCAATGAAAAACCCCAAGAGCCTGTAGTTTTGGATCAACATATCCTTGAAACTCCAAAAGCAACATACACATTGGTTCAGACACCAGGGAGAATTATGCGTACGGCAACCGGCCTCGGAGATTTCCTTTAATAATGAATAAATTCAAGATTCTGAAATAGATCAAGATTCTTACATAAGTTGACTGCATTCCGATCATATTTGTGAAACCATAAGGATTACAATTGATAGAACTAGACTGACCCAAAACAGTAAAAATACATGATTATAAAATAAGCTACTCGAATGAAATGCTATATTACACAATAGGAACGATTTAACAATCAAATTGAGGTACCTGAAGGGTGGATCTCCGCGCGGTCGCCAATCTGGATATAAATCACACAAGCTAACGATAGTAACGTGACTGACGCTAAACTGGAACTGAGCTGGCTAGGTTACTCGGTTCAAAGCTATTGTGAAATCACATGTAGGTGTCGATTGACAATGTCCTTGAGTAAAACAGAAATTTTAAAATGTTCAACGTTTTTACTGTTTGATATTTAATCTAAATAAACAAAACAATTATCGAGCTAATGTCCAATACACACATGAGTCAAACTCAAACCGGAAGAGACGGAATTCTTTAGATTCTTCACGAGGATTGTTATGCCGCAATAAGAACTCTCGCTGCTTTAATGACCTTGATTTGTAACATGGAGGCTGACCTAACTGATACTTACTCTCGTCACATCAAAACACGAATCAAGAAACCAAACTCAGTCATTTGGACGACACATTAGTGCAGCAAGATAATATATACAAGACCGAAATCAAGATGCTGTCATCACGAATATATTATTGACCTAGAAGTTGAAAATGGTGAGTTGAAAGCGAATATAATAAAGCTGAGATCCGACTTTCGAACTTTAAAAAAACAATCAAGAATACAAAAAAGAAGACAATGAAAGACCAAGGTCTCCAGTGTTCCGAGACTACCCAACCTACTGAAGCTTATCAGTTTGTTCAAGAACCATCTTTCTTACATGACAACCCGATCCCTATTCATCAGAATACATTTTCTGTGCTAAATGACGAGAGTTTACAATCACCTGACCGACAACCCACTACTAAAGAAAGGGACCTGATGAAGTACGGTAGTACGGTTAATTCTCGGGTTCAAAACAATGAATATATGCCTGCTCAAATGCAGTGTGTTAAACGAATAAGTAGTGTTTAAAAAGGTCAACATACGAGAAAAACAATGCCCTCTTAAATCACGGCTCTTTCTAGGTGTATCAACGCCAATGAACTACAGCAAAACAATACCCTAAAATACAAAGAACCCTAACCCCAGAATAGAGTTGAAGAGTAGTTGATATTCTTCTTATTCTCTAGTGGCGATTTAAAGGTAATTCGACGAATTTTATCCTGCTCATCGCCCTACAGGTCCCGCGAGTGTCACGAATGGTGTCGAATCTGATTGGTTGACCATGTCACGTGTTAAACCAACTCGCGACGACATAAAAAAAGAAGAAGATGCAGTAGTTGTGCTGTTTTACACTCCAAACGAACGAATTTCAGTGGTCAAAGTGTCAGGTTTGACCGAGGCAAACGTCACATTTATAACTAAACAAACCGGACAAATTCTCCACGCTTCAAGCTTGAACGGAAATAGTAGTGTTTGGCATCGGATTCCCATACAAACACTGTATTTCGCCCCATGTTTTGCACCTCATTCAAAGTGTCGGCCGAGCGAACTGGTCTATAATTCGAAATCCTGTTTGAGCAGTTTATAAAATACAAATATCCCAGATTTTTTTCCTTTGTCCCGATTTATATTCTCTTCCACGCCATGGCCACCCCCGAAAGAAAAACCTCCCGAAAATTCGTTATGCGCATTTGATCATTTTATGAAATTTGCACGTATAAATTAATACAGTATTATTATTAAATGAAATTATTTTTCTCCCGGTAAAAAAACCGAGTCTCCCTTTTTGCCGCCATTTTCTTCAGATTCCCGACAAAAGTTAGTTGTTTTCCCGAAACAGTCCTCCTTAGGGCCTGTTTACAAGGAGATAGGCTTACCCTACCAGGGTCAAAGATATGGTTCGGCACTATACTCAGTACTGCCGGTCAACTCACGTGATGCGGTGCGGCCAAGCATACTGATATACAAAATGGCGACAGGAGTGGTGGGGTCACAGCGTTGTTATAGTAACTCCGATCTTCATCTTAAGATGACGTATTCCTTGTTCAAACTTGAAAGATACTGCCACTGAAAAACCGGGTCGAGCCACCCCAAGCCGTCGAATTAAATTCGTCGGCTTTTTAAATATTGAAAGAAATTGAAGTAAAAATAAAATTTGTTGATTATTATAATTTACAATTGATGAATTGAGTTGGACATGCATTTCATTGCATTTCACAAATTATATGATATAAAAACAATTATATGAGATAATTTTGACATAATAACCATATAATTTGATGATATAATTTCCGGACATTTGGCACCCCATATGGCAGAACCGGCACGCTGTTTGAAGTCATGTCGTACCACTGCCGTGTTGCATGGCAAAGTCGAACTTAATTCAAGATGCCGTATTTAATTGTTTCAAACGTCGTACCACAGCCGTATCACACCGCGACAAAACGGTATGCTCCGCTGGCCGAAAGAACTAAGGCTCTGCTATCAAATACAAATCACCGAGGGCTTCAACTTTTTTAGTAAATAATTTTATAACATAGTAAACTCACAGTGAATTACAAATTAAGAAAACTTCGACCTGTTAAAGTCTTAGGCTTAACTTGTAAGTAGTTTTCTGATTTTTCCCGAAATAATTTACGTAAATACGCATACGTACTTAAAAGTAGAAACAGGGGTGGTTGTCTCTGTTTTCTTTTAGTTTCGGCGGGAAACTGGGCGTACGCGTGCGCGCTGGGCTCATCTAAGGCGCATGCGCGTGACGTTTTGCCGCGGTGTGCAGCCGTATTTGCGTGAGTTGATGAATTTAGTTGGACATCGTAACTCTCACCCTAACAATAAACCCTATATATATATATATATATGTCGTGTAAAAAAACGGCGCAAATCGCCCGACCGTTTTTTTACAATTATATAATTGTAAAAAAACGGTCACCCGAATATTTTAAAAAAACGGTCGGTAGTCTCTATCTTTGCCACGTTTCAACTTAACTCGCTCTCATTTGCCATGTTTAATGCCTACAACAAAGCCAACAACTTGGCCAGATTTGTTTCCAAAAACACGGTGCATAATATAATTGTAAAAAAACAGGTATTTTACAATTATATAATTGTAAAAAAACGGTAGGTCAGTTAGGGTCTTATGTAGTCTAACAAACGGTACTTTTTATTTTCCAGGACGTTGCTTTTAAATAGGATGGAAACAAATCTGGCCAAGTTGTTCGCTTTGTTGTAGGCATTAAACATGGCAAATGAGAGCGGGTTAAGTTGAAGCGTGACTAACTTAGGGCCGACCGACCGTTATTTAAAATTATATATTTGTAAGAAAACCACCATATTTTTTCATAATTTTTTTTTACTGAAATATATATATATATTATATGATAAACCCGCTTTGTTATGTAAGAATCCCGTTTTTTTATGTAATAAACCCGTTTTCTTAGGTAAAGAATCTGTTTATTTACGTAAGAAAACGGTATTCTTATATAATAAACCCGTTTTCTTACGTAAAAAAACGGTTTTATTATGTAAGAAAACGGTATATTTATGTAAGAAACCCGTTTCTGTTACACTGTACCGTTTTTTTACACCACATATATACAGTCGATGCCAAAAAGGTTGTCCAGCAGAACATAATATAAACTATAATATCCATTGTTTTGGGCTATTGTCTAGGCCAAAACATATATATACAGCAATTTTCATAAATTCTGACCTGCCTTACCATATATAAATATATATCAAACATATATCTAACATTATGGGATGTCATTGCTGATATTTTTTTCAAGTTGCCTATCATCAAGGGCTTCAGAAAAAAATATAGGAAGAGGTATCACATAATGTTTGAAACATTTTTTATATATATTTATATATGGTGAGGGGGGTCAGAATTTTTGCAAACGGCTGTATATATATATATATATATTAATTTCACGCTTTTTATAATTTATTCAAAATATAACTCATTTCGAAGACATTATGCATGTTACTCTGATTTTAAAATGTTACCCCAGTCTAAAGATCGAAACCTAAAAAGATGGTTGTCACTAAAATATAATAGTCACTTTATTAATATTGCTTACCGTATAAAATGCTCGAATTAGCGCTCGGGGAGCTAATTACATTTTTCTACCCTTAGGAAGGGCACTTATTCGAGAGAGGGCGCTTATTTAATTCTTGACCTTTATTTTTTCTTTGTAGCAGCGGCAAAACTGTAACAATTAATACCCAAACAAACGTAGCAAGGATATCTACACTCATATCATTTATTATTATTATTTATTATTATTATTATCATATGGACATTTCTGTAAAGGCGTGTAAAAGAACAGCTGTTCCTTTGAAAAGACATATGTCACATCCCACAATTAAAGCAGGTTTCCGGTGGCGACGGCTTATTAACAGAAATTGGGCTTGAGGATGGACGCTAAGTAAAGGGGGCGCTTATTTGAAGCTGGGCGCTAATTCGAGCATTTACTGTATTTCCCCTTTTACATTTATTTCTTTTTTCTTAGGTCAATTACATACAACGTGAGAATCGAAGGCAGTTGGTACAGTCTAAGTTGTCATGAATGATGAGAACAAGAAAATGTTTTCCCGGTTTTTCGTATTCTATGGAGGACAAGGGAAACTAAATTTGACCAATGAACAGCACGTTTGCCTGTACAAAGAGTGTCTTGAGATGACACGCCATCTTGAAGATATCCTTACCCAGCTGATAGCATGTATGACATTATGTGAATTATTCTACAAGATGTCACGATTTAATGAGGCTATAAAATACTGCGAAGAAGTAATAATGCTCGGAACCAAGACGAACCAAGTCCCAGACTGTGGCTGCTTTGTTCATAATATACTCGGTAACTGTCATTATTGCCTAGGACAGTACGATGAAGGTATATATCATTTTGAAATGAACCTGAATACTGTAAAACAGACTGGGAACAAGGTTGTCGAGGTTGGTAGTTATAATAACATTGGTGCCTGTTATAAAGCTCTCGGACAGCATAGCAAGGCTGTACATTATTTTGACATGGCCCTGAACATGGCAAAGGAGATTGGGGATAGGTCTGGTGAGGGAGGTGCATATTATAACCTTGGTACAGCCTATCGTTCTCTCGGACGGTACGACAAGTCTCTTGGTTATCTGGAAATGAGTCTAAAGGTCGCAAAGGAGCTTGGAAACAGAGCAATTGAGGGAGATGCTTATCGTGGCCTTGGAGCCTGTTATCGATTCCTCGGACAACATGAAAAGGCTCTACATCATATTAAAATGTCTCTGGACATCGCGAAGGAGGTTAAAAGCATGAAAGACCAAGGAATTGCTTATGGAGATCTTGTTCAATGTTATAATTCTCTTGGACAGTATGACCAGGCTTTACGTTATAATGAAATACACCTTAACATTGCAAAGCAGATTGGAGACAAAGACAGCGAGGGAGTTGCTCATTCTGGGCTTGGCAGCTATTACCAAAATATCGGACAGCCCGACAAGGCTATGTGTAATTTTCAAATGTGCCTGAACCTTGCAAAACAGACTGGAGACAAGGATGCTGAGGCAGCTGCTTATAGCGGACTTGGTGGCTGTTGTACAAAACTCGGACAGCATGGCAAGGCCATACAATATGATGAAATGTCCCTGAACCTAGCAAGGCGGATTGGAGATAAGGACAGCGAGCACAGATCGTACGCTGCTATTGGTATCAATTATCTTTCTCGTGGACAGCTCGACAAGGCAGAGCTAAATTTAGGAAAATGTATAAGACTCTACGAGGAGATGTTTAAAAATGAGGTACCCAAGCAGGATCAATTTAAAATATCCTTTCGTGAAAACTTTATTAGTGCATACGCAGCATTGATCAGAACCCTTCTGCTTCAAGACAAAATAGAACAAGCTCTTGTTATCGCTGAAAGAGGACGTGCAAGAGCTTTGGCTGATCTTATGTTCACCAATTATTCCATCAGATGCATTGAAGTAAATGAAGCCAAAGTGTTGACCCTGTCAGAAATCCGTGAAGTAGTCAAGGCTCTTGGAAGTACAGTCCTGTTTTTCTCGTTTGAAATTCGAGAAATTTGTACGTGGGTATTGCAGCCAAATGGAGATGTACAATTTAAGAAAAGTCACCATAAAATTTCGTCAGAAACGAGAAAGGATGGTTTGTTACTGGATCACACTCTTTTAGTCAATGGTGCGTTAAACCTGCTGATTCATGAAGTGCACAACGTACTCGGGGTACATTCCAATGTGAAGTGCGAAGATCGCTCACTATCGTTTCTTTATTCAGAAGAGGTGTTAGGGCAGGGCAGCAAGAGAAAGGTGAGGCACATGTCATCTACCACAATACGTGAAGGCATGTCTGTTCGAGAATCAAACATATCCCTTTCTTCAGAAGCCAATCAAGACAGGGAAACAACTATGGCAACGCACCGAGAAATTAAACATCTGCAAAATCCGCTTAAAGAGTTGCATCAGATTGTGTTTGGACATGTGCGAGATCTTGTTGAAGGATCGCAAGTTGTTGTCGTGGCCGAGGGCCAACTTCATCTAGTTCCATTTGCTGCCCTTCTCGATCAGAATGGACACTACGTGGCAGAGTCCTTGAAAGTGAGGCTTGTTCCATCACTAGCAACAGCAAAAATGATGACGGAGCACCCACAAGAACCCAAAAGTGGATCGGAGCCCTTGATAGTAGCAGACCCAGAGGTCGGTCAAGTTACGATTGGTGATCGAACGATTTGTCCGCCGAGACTACCGCATGCAAATACTGAAGCCCAAATGGTCGGCCAATTGTTTAATACTCAGCCTCTAACGGGAACAAATGCAAGCAAAGTAAAGTTTCTTCAAAATCTTGAAACAGCCAATTTAATACACATCGCATCTCACGGGGATATGAGAAAGGGAGAAATCTTGCTCGCCCCGAAGCCAGGCACCGATAGAAAGAATCTCAAGAAAGAAGATGTCATGTTGATGATCTCAGATCTTGAACACAAACGCTTGAGCGCAAAGCTGGTTGTACTTAGCTGCTGTCACAGCGGCCGTGGTGAGGTTAAAACCGAAGGGGTTATCGGCATTGCTCGTGCATTCATCGGAGCTGGCGCTAGAGCAGTTCTCGTGGCGCTCTGGGCGATTGACGACGAGGCCACCTACTTCTTCATGAGTAGGTTTTATGAGCAACTAAGAGATGGAGTAATGGCAAGCGAGTCACTCAACAAAGCCATGGAAGCCATGAGGAAGACTGGAAAATTCTGCGAACCTCGGTACTGGGCACCTTTCATTCTCATAGGCGATGATGTTAGTCTTTCTTAGTATGTCACGCGGATGAAATAGCAGTAGAGTTTGTAAGCTTCATGACACCGTTTATAACAAACAAGAATTTCACAACTGCTAGAGATGTAGTGACGTTAATTATATTCTCGCCTGCTAAAACGTCTGAAACATGCTTGTGCATGCTGCAGATAATTTTATTGATAGAATTAGTTCGTCAATCCTGGAAGGAAGTAGTGCGCACCAAAATTTAATGTATATTAATAGACCAGTTCGCGGTAAATTCCGACATTTTGAAAGGGGTGCAAACATGGCGCGAAATAAAGTGTTTGTTTGGGAATCCGATGCCAAGTAAAATCCGTAAAATCGAATTTCTGAAATATTTTTCAGTTACAAACTTAAGGTATCAGGTAAAAGAATAACTGATCGAAATTTAAGGGATGTAGCTGTGCTGGGAAAACGAGTCAATTTACAGACAATGTATGGAAAACTGAAAACACGATTGCAATCTTCCCAGCACAGCTACATCCCTCAAATTTCAATCAGCTATTCTTTTACCTGATATCTTAAGTTTGTATCTGACGAATATTTCAGAGATTCGATTTCACAGTTTTTATTTGGCATCGGATTCCCATACAAACACTGTATTTCGCGCCATGTTTGCACCCCTTTCAAAATGTCGGAATTAACCGCGAGCTGCATGGTCTATTGGGGTGGGATCTGGGTACGAGATTACTACTGGTGTACAATGTCTTAAAATACATGGTTTGATGATAAAACCAAGCTTACCCTGGACGAATAATGAAAGTTAAGCCTTCTCAAAGCGTCACGCTAGTGCAGCTGTGAAGAACTGAAGGGTTTATTACTCGCCCGAGTCTAAATATCACAAGTTGGAAATTACATTAATGTAGATCTAGTATACTGCTATCGATGTGGGATGAATTAGTAGTAGTTTGTCAGATGGTTACTGCGCCGATGCATCACATTCGGTACTCTATTACCTTTCAACTTCTTCTTATAAAGGAAGTGTTATTGGCCCCCAAAGTACACGAAACTTTTCAGAATTTGCTGTATTTCTTGCTTTCTAAATGGCACGTGGTACATCCAAACAGTGACGACTACTGAACGAAGATCTGCCCGAGCAGATATATGCAGTAGTCGCATCTGGCAGATTTAAAGCAGCTAGACCGGATCAAAACTAGGCTCCAGACAGATCTAATGCAGAAATCGAAACAATGTCTCGAAACACAATATATATCGGGTCAGATTTGTGGAGGCATATTAAGATAAGAAGTCAAAACTAGCAGCTATTAAACGAAGTTTTTAAAGCTTTTTGCATGTGATGTGGAAAACATTAATAGGCTCTAGCTAGTCTTAATTATCTCTGCATGGCGGTGGCATAGGCGAATGGTTTATACTGACAGATAGTTAGATTTTAAAAGGTATAAACACAAAGTTAAGATAAACGAACGCCAATTTCAAGGGTTATACCTTGTATAGGAACGAGTATATTGCTATGTAAATGATTTGGTTTGCAGTACCATACAAATATAAACAAATGCATAATTTGATTCGCAGTAAAGGGCCTCAACGCAATCGGTTGTTTTTGCAAGGCCAACGCGGCGTTTAGCCTACCCGGTAAGGCAATTTTTCTGTCGCTGGACGGAAGTCTGTTAAATTTACGGACTTTGCATAGTTAGTATCTTCGTTCCTATGCAAGTTATGACCTGCACAGTTGGCATTCTTACTAGTAATGTGCTCTTCCCAAGAAACCCGAACCGTGAGTTTCAACGTGTTGTCTGGGGGACCGAGTACAAGCTGCGCGCAGTTTCTAGTTGATAGAAATTCAATGCTGCATGGTGTAGCCTGATTGCAGGGTAGCGATTGTGCTTACGGGTGTAGGGTTGATCCTGTGGTGGGAGAAAGGAGGGAGAGAAGAGAGCAGCGGAGATAGAGGAATAGAAGAGTCTGCCGTAAAACCCCCTTTATTTTGAAGTCCATGCATTCGTGGACTAACGGGATCAGTTCTTCAAGCTTAAAGTGATTGGTTCATTAGCCCAAGGAGATTCGAGAAGTGCTTCCCAACACCTAATTGAGAGTCTACTAGCCTGCGTAGCGGGCCCTAAAGGAGGAAAAGAGAGAAGAGGGAACCTCATTTCTTTCCTTCCCCTCTCCCTCTTCCCTCTTCCCCATTCCCCATTCCCCATTCCCCATTCCCCATTCCCCATTGTACCTTTTCTTCCTGCTGCAAACATAGCGCCATTTTTAATACTTTGAATAAATATTTCCTGCATGGCTTTAATTTATGAAGGTCAGAATAATACATCAACTTTATAAATACAGTTCCATAAAAATAAAACCGAAACAAAATGGTAAATAAGTATGAATAACGTAAGTAAGTAAGTAGCGTCTAAAGAGGGGTGGCTAGCCGCCCAATCCAATCCAACCCCCCAAATCCGCCCCTGGGGGATGCAGGTTGGCGCAGTTGAAAAACACTCCCCTCTCACCGCTGCGGTCCCGGGTTCGATTCCCTGCTCGGAAAATAGCATTTACAAACAGGTTTTGCTAATAACACTACCGATCTCGTTCAAGGCTTTTGAATAAATGAAGTCAGATATTTTTTTGCTCTCCAGTACAACCACGTGATTTGTTAGCTGCAAAGGGCTTATTGGGCTTCGAGGAACTCGGAATCCAAGCTCAGATTTCGTTTTAGGTTTTCGACTTTAATTAAAGGGCTGACATTAATTAGGATGGGGATTCTGATTGGCTAAATATAGCAAATAGCGCAAAATTTCATGCATTTTAATTGTCTAAGCTTCATCTAGCCATGGAATACCGCTCTCATTATTTCATAGTAAATATGAACACCACCCTACAGAAATGCTGAGCTGTGATTGGTTTACTGTTTGGACAGTTTAATTCTAAATTGCCTGATCAGGCGCTGTATTTTTTATCCAATGAGTCTTTCAAACTGTTTAATATTTTTCTAAACTCAATTTTCCAATCTCTACTTTCTGGTTCCAAGATTG
Organism: Actinernus sp. WN-2022; assembly: GCA_030867875.1. NCBI lineage: Eukaryota > Metazoa > Cnidaria > Anthozoa > Actiniaria > Actinernidae > Actinernus > Actinernus sp. WN-2022. Next base: position 23,971,470 of record JAOWCC010001589.1, read on the forward strand.
AACTACTAAACAGTTGTCATCATGGATAATACAGACGGATATCGCGACTGTAATATTTGGCAATTAAATGATTTTGTTACTTAAACCGTTACCCTTTGTGCGATTCAAGCCAATTTCGTTTACGAATTCCGAGCTCGAGAGCGTAAAAACAATTGCGAAATAATTTAGTATCGTTTTTAGTATTCCTAGAAGGTATGCAACAATACCTCCCAAGGCATAACGGTCGGTATATTTTAACGGAATGAATCAGTAAAATATTTTCTTCAAGCATAGTTAATAGCGTCGGTAATGGTAAGGAAACCCTGCAAACTTCAAAGGGGCTAACAAAGATGCTGCGATTTATGTTGGAAGGGGGTAAGACAAAATATTGTGCACGGCCATAGTTAATTAGCGTCCCCTGAACCAACACGTTTCTATTGGCTGATTGATTAACATATTCCAATATCTAGTGTTGTGTGCACGGTCACGGTTGAAAAAAGCGAACAAAGAAGGTCGCTGGGTTTCATAACCATATCACTCTTTTTAACTATGCTCCAAGGAAGCAGGTAGTCATTTTTATCTTTTTCTTTGAACCATATCTTCAACGTGCTGCGTATGAATACGGCTGTAAAGTATCTAAAGCATGTTCCTAGTATTTCTCTGTTAATTTTGGGAAGAAGTTCCCTACCTGCTCCAAAATTTCTTTCGATGCCTGTCATTCACTCTTGGTTTGGCTTTAACAGTATAGTAAATTGGGTTATAGGCCTCTTGTAGTTGAGCGGCCACGTGACCTTGTCAATCAATACTGTGCTAGTGACAATATATGGATGCCAGAAATGGAAAAACAAGCGAAAATTAGTAACCAAGGCAAGATTTAGATGAAATCATAACTGTAAAACTGAAGCAAAGCCATTTTGTAAATCTACAAATTGAACAATTTATGAGGCTGGAGGGCAAGCTTTTTTGATTGACAAGGTCGCATGACCACTTAGTATTGGCGGATAGTATCAGCCAATATAAACTTTTAGCTTGTCGTCTAATTGTGAAATAGAAAAAAAAAGATCACAATAAAGGAGCATTGGAAAATTTGTACTCTGTGTTTTGATTTATTTTATAAAGGAAATTTTATCTAAACACTCGTGAAAATTTGGGAGAACTCGAAATAGCAGTCTGTTGCAACACTCTTCCTTTATAAGCTTGTGTTCCCATTTCTCATTCTCCCAAACTTCCACTCGTTTCTAAACTACGGAAACATGGACAATGCTGTCTATTTCTTTAATATCATTTTCTTTAATTTACTGTGACTTAGGTTTCGTGCTTTCCTTAATAGTTCTAGTCCCAGTAAACAATGGAACAACACAGATAACTATCACAACAACCAGCATATTCTTGAAGTATCCCGCTATGTAGAAGACAGCTTTGTTCCACTGAGGTAAACTAAAATACTCCAAAAACTGTAACAAAGAAACAGATAGGATTATTTCTACAAGACGTCGAGAAAGTAATTTAGGCAAAATATTATTATGATCAATCTTGGAGGGACTATTTTGAGGACTTGAAGGTCTTGTGGAGGTGCTGGAAGCAAAAGTGTTGAGAAGAGAATGAGCCGCCCCAATTCCAAATACAGCTCCTGTGTCTCGGACTAAGGAATAAAACGGTGTGGTATCAAGGTGTACATACTCTGGATCGACACACCATTTTTGAGCTTTCTGGACCGACACAGAGGGGTCAAATATTGCAAGAGAAAGAATAAAGTAAAATACCAGAGCTAACGAGACAAGGATTAGAGATACAACCGTGCACTGGATAAATCTAGTGAAATTTGATGCTTGGAACTGCTTCTGAGTGATGTACGAGAGAGCGATGCCTACTGCTACACCTAAAATAACTTGATGGGGGAAATGAGTTGCAATGAAAACTCGTGATATTGACACAAGTGTGATGACCACAGCAAACAATAACCAGGCAAAGACCTGAACAATGTTTCTAGAGAAAGAATGGCTTGAAACTTGAAGGAAACAGCACAGTTGTCTTGTGATAAATGGCATCAACGTGAACAGGACAGAAGTCGTAACCATGGCATGTCCAGAGGGAGATCCTGCAATACAATGCAGTTTACACCTCAGCTCAAATTAGGTTTAGAACTGATATCTTAAAGAATATGGTCCAACCATGCTGCTTTGCGGCCTTTTATTTCCACTTCGTGAAACTATCAAAACTAAACAGGAAAACTACAAAAGAAACTTTCAAAAATCACACCAAACAACATGACTGTAACTATTTTCAAAAGATTGGAAGACATCTCGTACAAAACCACTTTTCAACTGTGACAAAATGGCTGTCATAGCGCGCAAAGCATGACGGTCGGTCTATATTCTTTTAAAGTACTAGTTACAATATGAGCAACCAAATTGTATCGATACAATTGGGATAAAGGTAAAGGTATTTATTCATTTAGCGCAAATTCTATACGAATATATTCAAATGCGCTTCACAAGGTTGTGTTTGTGATACGGACTGCTATTGTGGCAATGCAATGTGCTGCAGTGCAGTTTACAATCATTGTTAGTACCTCAGAATACCAGGCTGTTGTGTTGGGAGACAATCCCGGATGCGAATATTGGAAACGTACTAATGATACAAACTATATAAAATTGGAAACATTTCTGAAAAAGTCAAGTTTCGTCTTCGAAAATTACCGCTGAATGCAATGACTACAGATGCATACATGTACGCAGGGTTAAACATTCATAAATACCAGCGAGAAGGTGCAAAACGCGAAACTAAAACAATACGCAGGGTTGTGAATAGCCCACCTTCTCGCTGGTATTTATGAATGTTTAACTCCAGAATGAGGTTATAATATAACCCTGTGTACATGCGTCTGTAGTGATTGCATTCAGCGGTAATTTTCGAAGACGAAACTGGACTATTGTAATCAAAAGCTAAAAGAAGGGTTTGGCACTTAACAGCTTGCATCACGCACAAGCTCAGCTGCATGCACAAAACACAGGTCCCACATATATTGGAAAGACGGTCTGTATAAGGGAGATCAGTCATACATTGCCGTTAGTATGATAGATACTGCAGCAGTGACCCGGGACTCCCCTATAAAAAAGTCGGGGATGCTCGTCCTATCTTTTAGGGGTCAACATCGTCGGCTACGCTATCTCAAAGGGATTAAAGGGCTAAATTTAATTGGAACTTGAAATAAGAGTGAAGGAATTGGGGAGGCATGTACCTCTGACAAGTGGAGGCAGGGGCATGGGTGCATGACCCCCTATTTGACCCTCTGGTGACACAGGAATTCAAAAATATAGAACACCATGAGTTTGTGGATGTGCACCCATTTCTTAGTTGTACACTGTACATATTAGATATTGAGTTTCGAATGCAAGTGAATAACCATTAAATGAGACTGTAATTTTGTCACATGTAGTCTCCCCCCCCCCAAAAAAAAAGGGTGAGGAGGGAGGGAGAAGGGGGGACTCCAGTATCAAACTCAGGATGCCTGGCAGGAATTTACAAGAGACATATGTCAATAAAAATTAGGATTGTAAAATATCACTCTGATGTTAAGCCCTTGATTTTTACAAATTAAATACTTTTAATTAATATGTGGAATTTTGCATGCATGGAAATACTTCTAACTCAAAAGACTATTAACAAGAGCCACAAGAGGTACATGTATAGCAGGGGCATAATTTTGATCTCTAATGTCTTTCATCCCTTCGATCCTAAACCAGGCATCCTTCACTGGCTATTAATTAAAAGTCTCTCTGACATTGGCAAAAGACAGAATAAGCAACTCGGTAGGAAAGTGATGTCAACCAAAACTATAATTACCAGGTCCTGTCTCACAAGTCAAAGAATACTGGGATATCTTCACATCCTTCCATTGGCTGCTCTCATAAATCCACCAATACGGCCTTTCTCCTCTCAAAAGCCTACCACATAAAGATGATATCATCATTAAATCATGTGAAAAAATTCACTTGGGGACAAATTAATTCTAAAGATATGGTAATCAGTTTGAGTGGTTTCCAGTTGAAGAGGTCTACCAAGACCAGCATAAGTGACTTTGACTGAGTTCAGAAAATTCTCCATTCGCTTGCATTCCCTCATAGTTAACGTAACTTAATTTATTACAGGAATATGGAACTTAATCATAGTCACTAATGGTGCTCTTGCAGGGAATTATTGGCTATTGTGAACAATTTTGCACCTGTTGGTAAGTTATATATGGGTATAATATTAGCTGTAGCAATATTATTGAGGCTTACAAGCGACTGGTGTACACAACTGCTGCCAAATGAGTAAGTATTTATTTAGTGAATGAGTGAGGCAGCTTAATTACTGTAACTTCAGAATTAGTCAGCAGATTTAGGAGATTGTCCCCAACTCATTAAATCAGTAAGTGATATTGTATTAGTTTTATGCAAAACAAACCTATGTTCTCAGATTACAGTCAAAACAACTCATTAAGTGTCCCCTCCTTACAACTACATTGTAGAAGTGAAAAGTTGTCAGTAGTGAACTCAAACACAGAAATCTTGCTAGAGCAGTTTTATTTGAGTGTCAAACGTAATTAATACATTAAAAATATGTAAGTGATTGCTTATTACAAGTAATTGGTTTTGCATTTTGCTAATAGGTTTCCTATTGGCTATGAAATTAACTGTTTTGTAATACATTGTAATAATCAGCCAATCAAGTTCTAACTACAATGTATATAAAACTTTAAGCCAAACATTCTTATTTTGCATGCATGGTTGCCATCACATATATAATGCAGTCAGTTAAATTTTAATTTTAGCAAGAGGTACCACAATTGCGTTTATTATAGCTTGTGATTGGTTCAAGTAAAACCAATCACATTTACTTTTACTTAATTTTTAGTTTATACTTCAGTTCATGATTGGCTCATTGCACTTTTGCTTGCTCCTGTGATTGGATCTGTAAGAATTATTATACTTATAAATAATTGGTCTTGGTTTTACAACACTCGATTGAAAACCATTAACTCTAAAACACTCAAAATTGGGTTCAATATTTTACAGTGAGATAACTTTTTGGTCCATGATTTGGATGTGAAACTACACACAAACGAAGTTAATTACTTCAATAAATTGGCAACCATGCTAGTGCAGCAAACGTAACCACAAGTAGATGTAGCCCATCACACAATAGTGTACGATAATAGTCTATATAATATGTCAGCCACTTTTTTAGAGGTTCCCAATTTTTTTCATACCTCTCCACGTCCGGCAACAACAACTCGAATATTCGATCATTTATTACTTTACAGCTTGTTTTTGATAAGCATTTTCTAACACATGTGTGTCTGTGGTTATTGTCAGTTTTGCCAGCGCTTTAAAAGCTGAAATTGACCACTCTGCTTGTTAGTATAAATTCTGCATGCAGTTGTTGTGTGTATGAAAACAGACAAGTATGCTATGAGTACTATACTCATAAGTAGAGGGAGGGGAAACGATGGTGTCAGCTGAGACTACCGGAGGCAATGTATCCTCTGAATCCTGCAAGATTTCAGTTGGTTTGATTCCTTCAGTCGTAGTAGTAGACTCTGAGTCCTCATAACCTGGAAGTTCCAGGCTGTGACACTTTTCGGGGTCATTCTGATTGTCTGCCTCCCGGTTGCGAAGTTGCTCTGTGTGACGTCTCCAATTCATGTAATTCACCTTCACTCGATATACGACTGTTCCTGTTTGTTCTAGTATTATATACCCCCTTCACCCACTTCGGTCCACTCCGGTAGTTGTGTATCCAAACCTCTTGGCCACTCTGAAAAGATGTCAAGGTCTTCTTCTCGTCTTGTAAAAGCTTCCTATCCACACTTCTCTTAACATGAGGCTTTAGCAAGTCCAGTCTGGTCTTAAGATCTTTCCCGAGCAACAGCTGAGCAGGACTGTTGCTTTGTGCTGCGATAGGTAATACTGTATGAAAAGGCCCTCAAGAAGAGGCACCAGCGCTGTAATTTGGCTGCAGCTGTCACTGGTACTGCTTTATTGGGGTCCATTATGTATTTCAGTGGTTGGTGGTCTGTCATCAAGGTAAAGTGGCGGCCTTCCAAGTAGAGTAGAAACTTCTTCACCCCCCACACCAGGGAGAGAGCTTCTTTTTCTATCTGAGCATACTTCTTTTCTGTTTTAGTCAAAGACCGGGATGCGTATGCAATGGGCCGCTCGCTTCCGTCAGGCATTACATGCGACAGCACGGCACCTAGCCCATAAGATGAACTGTCACAAGCTAGAACCACACGGAAATCAGGGTTGTAATGTGCCAGCACACGTTCTTGTGATAACAGACCTTTCACCAGGAAAGCACGCAGCTGGGCTATGTCCTCAGGTGTCGGCATTTCGGCCATCGCCTTCACTTTCTTGGGAGATTGCTGAAGGCCTTCGGCAGAGATAACATGGCCAAGGTATTCCACAGAATCCTTAAGGAATTTACATTTTTCCTTGTTAGCCTTAAGACCATGTACCTCTAGCCTCTTCAACACTTCATGTAATGTTTCGAGGTGTTTCTCCTTGCTCTGGCCTGTCAGTATGATATCATCGAGATAACACTGTGTGTGAGGAATGCCTTGCAGGACCTGATCCATCGCACGTTGCCAGATTGCGGGAGCTGAGACAACACCATAGGGTAAACTTGACTTCTCCTCAACTTCTATTTGCAGGTAGGCTGTGCGCAGGTCAATCACACTGAACTGTTTCCCCCCTTATAAACTGGCATAAATATCCTCAATACGAGGTAGGGGGTACTCATCCACTTTTAGCTTTGGGTTAATTGTAACCTTGAAGTCCCCACATACTCTGACACTGCCATCCTTGATAGGCGTTACTATGGGGGCTGCCCACTCACTGTGAGCTACCTTTTCCACTACACCTTCTGCTTCCAGCTTGTCCAGTGCCTGTTCCACAGCTGGCTTACGGGCCAGGGCTATCGGTCGGGGGTTCCAGAACCGTGGTGAGGTATCATCTTCTTTCAGCTGTATGCTGGCCTTGATGTTCTTTAACCTACCAAGTCCTTCAGAGAATACCATTGCGTGCTGGTCTAGCACCGCTTGTAGATCTGTTTGTTTTTGGAGCTGTAGTAGTGGCCAGTTTAGACGAATTGACTCCAACCATTCTCGGCCTAGCAAGGTTGGACCACCTCCCATTATAATAGAGAGGAAGTTCCTTCCTCTGTCCTTCGTACTGGACCGTAACTTGAACAACCCCCACTGGTTTCACGATCTAGCCCGTGTAAGTGCGTAACTTTAAATTAGTGCTCTGCTTAGGCACATGTTGCAGATGTTTACGGTACATCACCTCGCTGATGACAGAGACTGCAGACCCAGTATCCAATTCCATAAACAGTTCATTACTCTCCACCAACAACTTAACACAAATAGGCTTTCGGTCATTCATGTTAGTGATATGATAGAACCCTGCATAATCAACATCTTTTGTTTCCTCCTCATCATTATCCTTCATCGTGTGAAATGAGGAATTGGATGGCCTTTGGTCGCGCTGTCTCTGCCTGCATGCCTGGCGAATATGCCCAACTTTCTTATAATAGTGGCACTTATCTTTGATAAAACGACAACTCCTTGAATCATGTTGGCCATCGCAACGGTAGCATTTTGAATCCGCTTTTTGTGGATCAGGTTGCATTTCTTTCCTTTTAGGCTTGCTGGTTTCAAGTTTGTTTACTTGACCCTCAGACACAGGTTTCCCTTTAAGGGCCTGTACATCCTTGTTTGCTTGCTCCATCGCTAAGCACTTTTCGACGGCAATTTCAAATGTGAGATCAGAGAGTTTCACTTTTAGCAGCTCACTAATCATCTTGCTGTCCCGAATACCGGAAACCAAACGGTCCCGTAGGCGCTCCGTTCGCATCGCTTCGTTGAACTTGCACCATAATTACTGACTGACTCACCGAAATTCCTGGCTCGGTTGTCAAACTCATACCTGGCTACCAAGGCTGACTTTTCTGGCTTTAGTTGTTTTTGGAGTCGCTGAACTATCACATCGTAAGTGATTTCGTCGTTTTTCAGCGTATTTGGCGCCACCAAATCCTTCGCTAGTTGATATGTCTCCGTGGAATATTCATCAAGAGCACGGCCTTTTTTTGTTTTGGCGTCTGTCACTCCATTTGCGATGAAATAGAAATCCAGCTGTTCGGCGTAGGACTCCCAGTCCGAACCCACCAAGTACTTTGTAACTTTGCCTATTCTAGGCTGTACTGCGGTCTCGTCGCCCATTCCTATTGTTTTTGAGGCGAAATGTATCCCGTCTCGCCGCCAATTTGTTATGTATTAAGGAACAACACTTTAGATCAAGAACCTGGCGGCCATGTTTATTCTCACTCAGCGCCTCGTGTAAATGAAGGAATGTAAAGACTATGTGAACTATCTCGGAGTTGACAATAATTTATCCTGGAAGCATCATATTTATCATATTGCTGTAAAACTTTAGCAAAACAGTAGGGTTAATCGCGAAACTAAGACATTTTGTGCCCTTACATGCCCTCCTGAGTATTTACCGATCATTAATTGCTCCTTACTTAACTCATGGGTTGACAGTTTGGGGTCAGGCATGTAAATCCTATCTGAAAAATCTTCTAATTCTTCACAAGCGGCCACTCTACTTGATGTATTTTGTCGACAGAAATGAGCACGCAATTCCCCTTTTCATTAATGCTAATATTATACCATGAGTCACTATCTAACTTGATGTATGATGTCAGAAATAACTAAGCACCAATAAGTATTTTAAATTTATTCGTAAACTCCCATCCAGAATGTTTTTATTTTTTTGTTTGTTTAATCTGTTTCATACTTTACAAAAAACTGTACAAACTACACATTTACTAAAGTCGTACACACACGCACATATAATTTACAAGGTTCTGATGTACGATAATAGTCTAGATAATTTGTCAATTTTGTCAGGTTCCCAATTTTTTTCATATCTCTCCACGTCCAGCAACAACAACTCGAATATTCGATCATTTATATGGTTTCTCATGTGGCTCACGGAAAATCTCATTTGGCTAACAATGTCCCGCGTAAAAAGATGACCCGCGAGTTGTCCCGAGCGGTGACGAATCTGATTGGTTGACCGTGTCACGTGTTGAAAATACCCGGAAAAAAAAACACTTGGAAAACTCGACTCGTGTCTGCCAACGGGCAGCCAGGGTAATAATTCACTCTTCAAACACACCTTATAGACAAAGCCCTGACTCTTGAAGCGCGGCCTAAACTGTCATGTTCGAAGGCTACCAAAGTGCCCAACAATCATCAAACAAGAAAAGGAAATGGTGGAAAACACGTTATTATCTTCCTTGAACTGATTTCCCTTTTTTCTGCCAAAATTTTATTCAAATGAGCCGTGTGGCATTTGTATCTCGACCAGTCGCTTCATCAACACTCCTGGATGTCGGCTTTGTAGATGGAAAATAAAACTTAGAGGGAAGCTTTAGCTTAGAAATTCAAACTGGAGCTTTGTAAAATGGCCTTTTCAATTTTATACGAAAGCCTGCAATGGATCAATAGACATTTTACAATGTCCTAATTTCACTTTCATTTGTGGTATCGTGTGTTTATTTGACAGGCCGTTCTCGTACATGATTGGTTGATCGCGAAAAAGTGGTCATAACATTTGCGCATCGTGCTGTTAGCCGTCGGTGATAGAATATCCCGCGGCACTATTCTTTAACAGTTGATTTGTTTTGTTTGTTTCAAGCGACGTACATACCTTATTCTTACTAATTTTCGCGACTACTAAATTTCGCGATTTTTGCGTTTTGGAAAAAAATACGAAAATTAATACTCCCGAAAAAAAGAGAACGCGAAAATTAATACTCCCGAAATTTATTACCATATATAAGAAAACAATACATGAATTTTAAATGTTGAGTCACGGGCTTGCTGTATGTTAATTGTTCTGAATTAAAACTGTCACTTTCTGTCCTTGACAATATATCTTTCTGGTCTTATTTTCGACTAGCTCTCTACCTCTGATTCACTGTTATCTTCAGCTAGTAAATCAGCTAGTAAACGTAAGTAATCAGTAAACGGAGCCTTCGGATCACGGTTTGAGAGATTAAAGCAATGGCAAAATCGCGAAATTAAATACACTTTTCTTCACTTTTTCATGTAATCGCGAAAATTAATACTCTCGAGATACAGCTCCGGAATTTTCCCGAAATTAAGAGCGGCCGTCTGTAAATATCGCCTAAAGTGTTTAGGATGAAAAAAAATGAAATTCCTCAAACTTTCTCAGAATAATGGCCTGGGTGAGTGATTCATATAAATATAACTTTTAGTTGAATCTGATTTTTATTTTCGCCAAACGGCGACAAAATCGGTTTTACGGCTCTTAGACCGGTTTTTAGGAGATCGATACCACACATCGTTAACGGCTCGCCTAAAAATGAAAATAGAAATTTATAGCAATACTGTGCAGCTAAATACAAAGAAAAGATAATGATTTCTCTTTTCATGGGTTGTTTATTACAAATTCAATATTTTATCAATTTTTTATTATTGTGTTAATTTTAGACATTTTTGGTACGCAAAATAATGACCAAATTGAGAAGCCAAAATCTCCAATGATACATGACCTGGCTATATTAGAGTTTAACCTAGCGAAAGAGCAATGTTTCTTCTTCAAACACATCCATTAAATTTTTTGGGCAATTAAAACTACGAATTTTCAGGGCACCAAACGCAAGTGGCACCGACGTAAGAATACTCCTCTCTTTTCTCACAGCGTTCGAATGCACAGAATCTAGGATGAACAGAGGAAAAATAATATGATATCAACTTCTATCAGGTTAAATTTAACACTAAAGAAGCCTGAGTACTTTCAGATAGATTATATATCGGTTTCTACCAATTATGTACAAAATCAGTGGCTTTTAGCGGTATTTTTGCGATGACATATTGTTGAATCTTTACTCATGCCGGAGCGCTGACAACTTTCAATTGATAGACTACCTTATGAGACTTCTAAGTCAATCCGAATGATCTACAGTTGAACTATTCACTGTTAGGAATGTTAAAAAGTAATTGTAATGGCTTAATGTGTACCTTTCATGTGGTTTTTTAGAGAATCGGTAGTATAACTAGAGGTTGTCAAATGCAAGACTGCCGTAGTTCAACTGTCAACAGCTGAGATTGCGTTACACACAGGAAGCCCGCTTTATCAGGAAATATGAACGCGTAATATAACTATATATGGACTTTTGGTTTACGTTCCGATCCGGGAAACTAGTTATATTTTATGTAGGATCTCAGTATCACTGGATTTTTTTTTTGTCTTTGAGTTTGGTCGCCAATTGAAATCAAAGCTTCACGTAACCTTATCTCCCATAGGGGGAGACGGGAGTACTTATGTTATGTCTCTTGACTGTTTTGGTATGACCAGTTGGCGAGCCCGACCGATTATTATAATTCGCAACCCAAGCACGGTTCTGAAGCAAAAATGTAGCAATCCGTTAGACTTTTTTTCTCAAAATTTTGGAAAAAAAAGTTTTTTATAGCTACTTTCCGCACACCTGGTCAGGTTCCGAAGCTGACGCCGGCCGCATAATAATCTCTCGGGAGTTCTAAAATGGCAATTACGTATATTCAATATTTTCACCCAGTGGCCATCTTGGATCGAAAGCGAGAAAATCAGTTTTGTTTTTAGTAACGCTATAACCTCGCACTGAGGGATATTAGAACGAGTTTAGCCAAGCAAAACCTCGCATTGGATCCAATATGGCCACCGAGTGAAAAAAACGTGAATGCAGCCGCGTTATTTATGGTTCGGTTTCCGTGAGTTTACTTTTCGCTTGCCTATCACAAGCGTAATTTTATGATTAATGGTGTTGCAGCCATGGCCATGTAGGTTGACCAAACAAGAGAAGTTAATGTATCTATCAATTCCAAATCTGCCCCCCCCCCCGGTATACGTGTAGTATTTGGCCGCGCAGTCTGTCCCAGGATGGGGCATTTTACCAGCAAATAATAGTTGGGGTGGTGAATAGCCCACGTTCGATATATGTTTCACTTATCACGCACAAAGGTTTCAACATGTGTCTCCGGGGTAAATTAAATTTATTATATTATTTGAACAAAGAATAAAATTAATTTAATTACCCTGGAGCATCATTATACTGAAACCTTTGTGTGTGACGAGTGGAGCATATATTGAAAGTCGTGTATTGGTGAAAAAGAGTCAAGGTTGCGGATTTTACATCAATATTTATTAGAGATTTGCACTCGTTCCTAAGCCCCACGGTTAGGTATTTGCAAAGCTCTGATTCCCAAAAGTCAAATGCTCCACAAATGGGGGAGGGGAGGGGAGGAGTGGGCAGGTTTGGAATTGCTAGAGAGATAACGAGTCATACTTTATAAAGCCCGGTTTACCATAGGATCGTTACGATCGCAGCGATCATAGATAGCGATCGGAGCGATCTACATATGGAAACCGATCTATAGTTCTATTCTGCCGATTGTACAATCCATGGAGCCCGTGGGAGGAGGACTGTGTGGCGGTTATGATTTCCGGGTACGAGTTTTTCACAAAAAGCCAGGTTATAGACGACTCGGAATAATAAAACATAAATCCGGGTTCGTTTTCACAATAACTTGGAAAATCGGGTTTTGGAACTATACTTTCTCTGAAAACTGGATCTGGATCGGACCCCATGGCGGCACATACGTACGTACCCGTATTGTGATTAATATATTGTTGACATATCTGACTGATTTATTTAGCATAGTGACCGGATTTCGAATTTACCATGGCCAGTTGAGCCACCATATTACATGCATTAAGATCGAAGGTCACATTACTTTGCTATTTTAAAAAGGGACGCTTATTTATGTTTAGACTCTGCCAAAATGGTATAGATAGCAGCAAAGGCTAAATCATCCGATGCGGTCAACAGACATTCCATCTTCTCAGTCTATTATTCGCAGTCTTCTGAGCCTTACACGGATTACTATTGTGGTCAACTTCATTCTTATGTTGTCCCCTTAAATTATTTTAATTAGAATTCAATAAAAAGGGTACAGCCATGGCCACATAACGGACCCCCATGCTCTATACCAACGCGTATACCGTACAGTTATGGTGTTAGTTATTTCTAGCCAACACAGCTACGTTTTTCACACACCTCTACCATTTAATAAATTTTGCAAGTGCTACCCTTCCCCCATCCCGGATATTTCCATGCCTGGTATTAAAACAGCTGATTGATAGTAAACTTGCTGAATTTGATAATCTCTCGCGAACCCAAAAGACTCAACTGATTGATGGAAACTTGCAAGAATATTGACTTACATTGTAGGTAAGGTACCAAAGAACTTAAACAGATGTCGCATTTATGATTGGTAAATGATAGATGACACACAGTGGCGGATCCAGGGAGTGGGTTCCCCCTTACTTCTGGATATCACTCAGAAATGAATAGCTAAATACATATTTCAATGTATGCTACTCAGACATGAAAAATTATCAAAGAAATATCATATGAAACCTGTTACATATTGTAAGTATAGTTCTCTAGTATTACACTAATATTTTGCACCCCCTCCCCCCCCCCCCCCCCCTATGACTCGCTTAACCCACCTTATATCACACTTGACACGGTTTTCTTTGTTCTTCATAGGGGTGAAACTCTGGTATAAACTCCGTTGAACAATAGACTAATTAAATCGTCAATCTGAGGTTTATAACTGTTACAGGGAGGTTTATAACTCAGTTTTAAACCTCCTTTCTATTTGAGAAAACCTCGCCAAATGTGATATAAGTCAGTTTCATACCTCGAACCTTCGGTTCTAATCCCTAAACATCCCTCGGAGCTCGGCCCTCGGGATGTTTAAGGCTTAGAACCTCGGTTCTCGGTATGAAACTCTTACTTTTACAAAATCCTGGATCCGTCCCTGAATGAGTTGTCTTCTTCATCAGTAGTGGATGACTCTAAATCGGCTAAAAAAAACGCAAAACGATCCCACAAGTGCTTAGATAGAACGAAGAACAGAATACTAAGTCCTAAGCGCCTTCGGTACATTTTTGCGGTCTTTTTGGGCAGAACTTGAACATAAATCAACATCTCTTTAACATCAAAGTAATATATTCACTGCTGATAAAGACTGAATAGCTACTTCCAGAAAAATACTTCTATACTACTACTAGTACTGCTTGGCACATGATACACTTTTCCTCCTACAGTCGGTGCCTGCATTCTCCAGCGTGTTTAGCGAAACAAATCATACTTTAGACATAAACAGGCCGACCATTACCCGGATCGTTATCGTTTTTTTTAGATTTTATATATAATGCCATACGTATTGTTTGCTTTCATCGCGAATGTAGGCTGGTTTTCATTTGGTCGTTCGCTGTAAAGGTGAGTCGGCTTTAGGGACCGGACATTATTTAGCGGTAGGGGGTGGGGCTACTAGTTCTGCATTGTGGCTTGCCCCAAAAAATGTGACCTTGCAGTTCTCTGGTCTCACAAAATAATTACCCTCCCCGTAGATAAGCCTATAAATATATTAAACCTATAAAAGAGGAGCATAAAAAAATTGACCCCCCCTTAAATGGGAGCATAAAAAATCGTGACCCCCTACAAATCTAGTAGTCCCCCTCCCCCAACGCTAAATAATGTCCGGTCCCTTATAGCGATCGTAGTGATAACATTGAATGTACTCTCAAGCGGTCATAGCGATTACGATCGCCAGGATAGAATTTATTGTTGTCCCCGATAGTTCGGTTCAGTTCCATTTGATTGCAAGATATAATCGCTACGATTGACAAGTACTTTTTTTCAGCGGTCGCTGCGATCGGAGAAACGGGCATATGGGATATAATTTAGCATGGTGAGTGTCATACATTTTCAAACCCCCCAAAATAGAGGGTCGTAAAAAAGGGTTGGCTGTAGGGGGAAGGGCAAAATATTTCATACTTATTGGTAGGGTTATATATTTTTAGACTTTTTCATTTCATTCTCCATAACGTATGGTACGGACCTCGTACTCAGATAATGAGAGGTAGATACTTGTGACTTCCGGCACTCTCTTCTTCGACATTTTGGAAAAAGAGTTCTGACAGTCTTATAGCTACTTTCCGCACACCTGGCCGACGCCGCACAAGTACCCTCCATCTCCCAGCAATTGTAACATGTCGATTGCCGTCCAATATACAGTTTGAAACTCAAAGACAAAAATAAAAGCCAAATCCAGTTACACTGAGATCCTATATCGAATATAACTAGTTCCCCGGATCGGAACTGATGTAAATCAGAAATCCACAGTTTTAGATTTCTAGCTTCGTGAACACGTTGTTCATTTGTTCCGAAAAAGCGGGCTTCCTGTGTGTAACGCAATCTCAGCTGTTGACAGTTGAACTACGGCAGACCTGTTTATAAAGCTACCGATTCTCTACGAAACCACATGAAAGGTACATATTAAGCCATAATAATTACTTTTTAACATTCCTAACAGTGAATAGTTCAACTGTAGATCATTCGGATTGACTTAAAAGTCTATCAATTGAAAGTTGTCGGCGCTCCGGCATGAGTAAAGATTCAACAATATGTCATCGCAAAAATACCGCTAAAAGCCACTGATTTTGTACATAATTGGTAGAAACCGATATATAATCTATCTGAAAGTACCCAGGCTTCTTTAGTATTAAATTTAACCTGATAGAAGTTGATATCATATTTTTTTCCTCTGTTCATCTCAGATTCTGTGCATTCGAACGCTGTGAGAAAAGAGAGTATTCTCACGTCGGTGTCACTTGTGTTTGATGCCCTGAAAATTCGTAGTTTTAATTGCCCAAAAATTTTATTGCATGTATTTGAAGAAGAAACATTGCTCTTTCGCTAGGTTATACTCTAATATAGCCAGATCATGTATCATTGGAGATTTTGGCTTCTCAATTTGGTCACTATTTTGCGTACCAAAAATGTCTAAAATTAACACAATAATAAAAAATTGATAAAATATTTAATTTGTAATAAACAACCCATGAAAAGAGAAATCATTATCTTTTCTTTGTATTTAGCTGCACAGTATTGCTATAAATTTCTATTTTCATTTTTAGGCGAGCCGTTAACGATGTGTGGTATCGATCTCCTAAAAACCGGTGTCACAGCGATTTCGCCCCCCCAGTGAATTCGCCCCCCCGGGGCGAAATCGCTAGTGAATTCGCCCCCCCGGGGCGAGATCGCTAGTGAATTCGCCCTCCCCGGGGCGAGATCGCTAGTGAATTCGCCCCCCTTCAGTGAATTCGCCCCCCCTAGGGGGGGCGAAATCGCTAGTGAATTGTACTCGTAATTCTTATTGAAATTGCCCCGCCTCAGAAAATAGAGGCAGTAGATGACAACGCGCTGAATAAAATATATTTTTTTTTTTAAATCTAAAGTATTTTTTTAATAAAATGAAGTGTAAGACCCTTACTACTACTGACTACAAAAATAGGCGAGTCCGTAACACTCCTTTTCTTCGGAAAGTCATTTCGAATTCTTCCCGGATTTGAATTAATTGTACTGCTAGAACTGTACTGCAAAACTTACCGCCGTTTTATCTTCTCATTAGTTAATAAGCTGTTTATCCAGAAAGGTTTTCCTAGTTAGAACTGATCTATTTACCGAATTAACAAGCATTATGGTTTTCATGCATGAAAAAATCATCAGACTATTTGGCAGTTGTTTCCAAATATGAGTTCCACTCGCTACAAGCTAAAGTAAGTTTTAAAACTTCCCGCCGTTTTAGATCCTAATTAGTTCATTGCTGCTTGTTTATTCAGGACGTTTTCACGCGAGTCGGTAACACTTCCTTTATTCGGCAAAGTCTTTTCAAAGTAGGCGGATTTACGGGTTGTCAAAACCTTTAAGTATCCACAATAACTACATCATCTACATGTTGGCTTCAGGCAAGAAATACTAACAACTAATCATTCGAAGATTGACGAAGATTGCAGAATCCCTTGTCGAGTTTCTTGTTGCACTGCTCGCGCGAATGAAAATTGCAGCGTTTACCGTAGCTTTACGTTTACCGTAACGAATTTTGTCGAAGAAAAGTGAAGCGTGAATTTTTAAATAAAATTGAATTACATGCTTTTATACACATTACTGATAGCTTTTTGCCGTACTATTTTCCACGTCCAATACATTACAGTAGTAATAATAAGGAAAACATGTATTCATAACCTTTTAAAAGGTTGAAGGGGAGGGGGGGCGAAATCGCTAGAGGGGGGCGAGGAAGGGGGGCGAATTCACTAGCGATTTCGCCCCCCGGGGGGCGAATTCACGGGGGGGCGAAATCGCTGGTACACCGGTCTAATAGCCGTAAAACTGATTTTGTCGCCGTTTGGCGAAAATAAAAATCAGATTCAACTAAAAGTTATATTTATATGAATCACTCACCCAGGCCATTATTCTGAGAAAGTTTGAGGAATTTCATTTTTTTTCATCCTAAACACTTTAGGCGATATTTACAGACGGCCGCTCTTAAGTACTCGCGAAAATTAGTAAGAATAAGGGACACACAAACAGAGTTCATTAATCGAAAGAGATGTCACACTTGATAATCACCCAAAATTTGAGAGTGTAGGATAAATGAGCGTTTCTCCGTAAATATCAATATCAATCTCAGATTTTCGGTGATTAATAAGTTTACAATTCTCGCTAATGAAGCAAAAATGTAAATAATGACGTCAGCAAGGATTCGACTGCATTCAAACGACCTTTTCAATTTTCTACGAAAGCCTGCAATAGATCAATAGACATTTTACAATGTCCTTATTTCACTTTCAGTTGTGGTTTCGTGTGTTTATTTGACAGGGCGTTCTCGTATATGATTGGATGATCACGACGAAAGTATGCGAAACATTATACGAGCGGTCATAACATGAACATTATTTGCGCGTCGTCGGTGATAGGATGACCCGTCACGCCATTCTTTTACAGTTGATTAGTTTTGTTTGTTTCAGTTTCTCTGTTTTTGAGGTTGTGTTGTGGTAATTAGCTATTGCAATTGTAGAAGCTTCTACCTTCTGTATAATTTGGTTAATTAACAAAGGATTTCTTAGAAATAGCTCCTAACGACGTCACCTTTGTTTTGAGTTCACACGGAACTTTATGCTCGGTATGCAACCACTGAAGAGACAAACCAACTCAGTCGCTCGAGGAACAAAGAAGGAGAAATGGTTCAAAGCACTCGCCAAAACGCCACTGAACATTTCATACCTTTGAAACTCGTATGTTAGTTAAGGTAAGTACATCTATATCTAAGGTAGTTATGTTTTGCTCATTTGGCTGGTAGAACGCTGATACAGTACTGAATATCTGAACCAGTCATGACGGAGAATACATCCCGAACAAATCACTTTACGTCTTGTATTTGATAAGCCTTTTCTAACACAGTTTCAGCATTTGTGTCTGTGGTTATTGTCAGTTTTTCCAACGCTTAAATAGCTGATCCTGACCACTCGCTCTCCTTATTACAGTAGTATAAATTCGGAAATATATATATTCGCATATTATGCGATTAACTTGTTATATATAACGAAATACATTATGCAATTAACTCCCTGTGTAATTAGTATTATGTATTTGATTATCAACACTAACAGAACAGAATTTATGCAACTAATTACTTGCATAAATTCCGTTATATAATATATACTCAATTATATAAAGGGATGATATATGCAACAAATTACTTGCATAAATTCCGTTATATAATAAGTACTGGCTTATATAACGGAACATAATTTATGCCACTAATACTTGCATAAATTCCGTTATATGATATGACAGGTTGATTTATGCAACTAATTACTTGCATAAATGCCATTATATAACGGGATAGTTTATGCAACTAATTACTTGCATAAATTCCGTTACATAAGATGTACGATATAATAATTATAACAGAATTTATGCAAGTAATTACTTGAAAGTGAACCAGCTGTGGTTTTTAGTGGGCTACCTGTGGTACTACGATGAAAATAATTACTAGATCGAGTCCTAAAACGTCATTCTGACGTAAACTTTGACCCAGTCCACACAAAGGTCAAACGTCTGCGCATGCGTCAAAAGTCTTGCAACAACAACATATTCCAAAACAAATTCAAAGCGAGCCGGCCGGCGGCCGTCACTGTTCACACACCCGTTTTCAAACCTTGAGAACTTTTTGGTAAATTACGAAAAAAATTGGTAAACTCAGTGTGAAGTTTGTTCAATTTTCCGTCGACTGTGAAAATAAAAAGCTTAACTTTCACGTATTTTTCTTAACTTTTGGGAGTAGAGTTTACTGTAATATGTTTTAAGGTAAATTTTGCGCGGGAAATTCGCGCGGCCGCCCACCAGACTGACCGTAACACGCACGCGCAGACGTTTGACCGCTATGTGGACCCAGTCCCTCTTGTGGTTGTACATTTCAAGATGGCCGACCAACTTTGGCAAACCAGACTTGTCAGCTGTTTCCATCGGTTTTAGATCCAAAAGTGCCGGACTTTATTGAAGATTAATTGTCAAACGAACTAACGGGAATCGTCAAACACTCTTCGAACTACAACTTACGATTTTCGCACTTTGACCAGCTACAACTGACATGGAACTACAAGCTCAATACTTTGGCTATGTACGGCAAATGTTGCATATTTGCACACGATTATATACAGCTCAACGTTCAGGATAGCTCGGTTTAAGCCGTTGGGGTGTCGTTTCTCCAAAGCCTCCCCCCACTAACGGCTGGGCGCGCGGTCAACACACCGTGTCCGTGATGTCATCTGCTTAAAATGCAAAATTATTCATTTATTTGAGTGTTTCTGTTGACCCTTTCATGAGCGTAGGTTAGATTCCGCGTAAACTTTCAAAACACATTGGACTAAAACTCCAAGTGTAAAATTCTCAAAAACAAACGCCATTTAAAATCTTATTAGAAACCAGGCTCACTGACAGAAATTAAAAGCCGAAATTTACGGGGATAAAGTTCAGATGTTATCTCGGAACTATTCTGAGCTATATAGAGTCGAGTATATCCCGCTCAGTACTTGTATAGAGTATGTCTTGGAGTCAATTTGTACAAACTTAGTACATAGGACTTGAAGAATTGGAAAACTCGTTTGATGCAGCGATTTTCAAGTGAATTGTGATCGCAGAGTTAAAAGCGTAAACATGGCCTGCGTCAGACGTGATTTCCTCTCTTCTATAAATTCTTTTAATATGGAGTCGTCCGTCTTTTCTTTCAAGACGGCTATGAATGATCACTTTACTAATATTGGTCCAAAACTAGCTGATGCCATTCCTAATAGCAGAATATCGTTTAAAACTTATCTTGATAGAGTAAATAGTACCTTTGAAATAAAGCCGGTTGGTAGCGCAGAAGTCTTAAATATTCTAAAAAAGTTATGTGTTACCAAAGCAACCGGCCTCGATAATATTTCATGCAAAATTCTTAAAGAAGCCTCTGACTTAATATGTAATTCTATTACGGATATTTTTAACACCTCTATTAGATCAGGAATCTTCCCGAACGAGTGGAAGCTAGCAAGAGTAACTGCTATTTAAAAAAAAAAAAGCAGATCGGATCCGAACAACTATACAGACCAATTTCTGTTATTCCGGCTATTTCAAAGGTCTTTGAACGTTTAATTTTTGACCAACTTTACGATTATTTTCAGTCAAACAATCTCCTAACGGAATGTCAATCCGAATTCCGGGAGCTACACTCAACAGTTACGGCGTTGCTAGAGGCGACCGATGCTTGGTATGGAAATATCGATAAAGGGCTTATTAACGCTGTCACATTTCTAGATCTCCAAAAAGCCTTTGACACTGTAGATCATCAAATACTCTTACAAAAGCTTTCATTGTATGGAATTAAGGGTGTATCACTACAGTGGTTTCGAACATATCTATATAATAGACAACAAAATTGCCACGTTAATGGTAAGTTCTCTAGTACCAAAGCCGTAACATGTGGCGTCCCTAACGGTTCTATCTTCGGACCACTATTGTTTTATATTTATATTAACGATTTGCCTAAATGCTTACCCAATGCAACTACTCGAATGTACGCTGACGACACGATCCTCACCACCACCGGAACCGAACATGACCAGATCCAACACTCAGTTATTGAAACTCTTGAAGAGGTGAGCAAATGGCTTGGTGCCAATAAGCTTACACTGAACACATCTAAGACAGAGATCATGCTTATAGGCTCCAAGCAAAAGCTACAAGGTCTTCCTTTGGATGTGATGTTTTCTGTTGGTGATGGGGATATCAAAAGGGTGTCGTCGGTTAAGTATCTCGGAATATACCTTGACGATTCGCTGTCTTGGAACACTCATATAGAAAAGCTTCCAAAAAAATATCGTCTGGCCTTGGTGCCCTTAAACGCCTAAGACCGCTCGTTCCATACTCGGCATTAATGAGTGTATACAAATCCCTAGTTCAATCTCATTTTGACTACTGTAGTTGCGTCTGCATGGGGTAACTTAAACAAAGGATTGGCAGACAAACTTCAGAAACTACAAAATCGTGCAGCCCGCATACTGACAAATCTCCCATTCCAGACTCATATCGATGATCTCTTCGGCACCCTCAGTTGGAAAAGGCTCGACAGTCAGAGAGCCACCCAAAAGGCTATCCTAATGTACAAAGCCCTGCACGGTCTGGCCCCCACATACTTGACTAAAAAGTTTGAAAGACGAACCTCGGCCTTAAAATATGATCTGAGAGGTGCGAGTTCCAAAATATCTATGCCACAACCCCGGACTACCTTTGGCAAAAAACGAATTTGCTACAACGGGGCTGAACTTTGGAATTCATTGCCTGAGGATATCAGATTATCTGATACAGTTAATATTTTTAGAACTAAACTTCGTAAACATACACCATTGTAATTACAATCTTATAAGACACGTCAAACATGTAAAGGAGTAGGCATTCTTTTTACGATTTTTTATTTTTATTTTTAATGTTATGCTATTACTGATGGTTTCTTACGTGTATAAATAAAGTATGTGTGTATGTTTGTATGTAACAACATTTTAGATCAAGAACCTGCCGGCCATGTTTATTCTCACTCAGCGCCTCGTGTAAATGAAGGAATGTAAAGACTATGTGAACTATCTCGGAGTTGACAATAATTTATCCTGGAAGCATCATATTTATCATATTGCTGTAAAACTTTAGCAAAACAGTAGGGTTAATCGCGAAACTAAGACATTTTGTGCCCTTACATGCCCTCCTGAGTATTTACCGATCATTAATTGCTCCTTACTTAACTCATGGGTTGACAGTTTGGGGTCAGGCATGTAAATCCTATCTGAAAAATCTTCTAATTCTTCAAAAGCGGCCACTCCGCTTGATGTATTTTGTCGACAGAAATGAGCACGCAATTCCCCTTTTCATTAATGCTAATATTATACCATGAGTCACTATCTAACTTGATGTATGATGTCAGAAATAACTAAGCACCAATAAGTATTTTTAATTTATTCGTAAACCCCCATCCAGAATGTTTTTCATTTTGTGTTTGTTTAATCTGTTTCATACTTTACAAAAAACTGTACAAACTACACATTTACTAAAGTCGTACACGCACGCACATATAATTTACAAGGTTCTGATGTACGATGATAGTCTAGATAATTTGTCAGCCACTTCTTTAGAGGTTCCCAATTTTTTTCATACCTCTCCACGTCCGGCAACAACAACTCGAATATTCAATCATTTATATGGTTTCTCATGTGGCTCACGGAAAGTACCATTTGGCTAATAATGTCCCGCGTAAAAAGATGACCCGCGAGTTGTCCCGAGCGGTCACGAATCTGATTGGTTGACCGTGTCACGTATTGAAATACCCGGGAAAAAAAACACTTGGTAAACTCGACTCGTGCCTGCCCACGGGCAGCCAGGCTAATGGTAATAATTCACTCTTCACGAGACTCCAAACGTAAAGCCAGAGAAACACACCTTATAGACAAAGCCCTGACTCTTGAAGCGCGGCCTAAACTGTCATGTTCGAAGGCTACCAAAGTGCCCAACAATCAGCAAACAAGAAAAGAAAATGGTGAAAAACACGTTATTATCTTCCTTGAACTGATTTCCCTTTTTTCTGCCGTTTTCTAGCCGGAAATTGCAATAAAAATAAGAAAAACCCAAATTTTATTCAAATGAGTCCGTGCCGCACTTGTATCTCGACCAGTCGCTTCATCAACACTCCTAGATGTCGGCTTTGTAGATGGAAAATAAAACTTAGAGGAAAGCTTTAGCTATAGCTTAGAAATTCAAACTGGAGCTCTGTAAAATGGCCTTTTCAACTTTATACGAAAGCCTGCAATGGATCAATAGACGTTTTACAATGTCCTTATTTCACTTTCATGTGTGGTATCGTATCGTGTGTTTATTTGACAGCCCGTTCTCGTACGTGATTGGTTGATCGCGAAAAAGTGTTAGCCGTCGGTGATAGAATATCCCGCGGCACTAATTTGTTTTATTTGTTCCTTGACTGTTCTACCTTCTGTATAATTTGGTTAATTAACAAAGGTTTTTGCGTTCGACGAAGGAGAACGCATACTAATCAGCTTGCATTGGGCTTCCTGTGCGTTTCCAGGCGAATTCTGATGCGTGGATGTGATCAACCTCGTTCCCAGGGGTCTTTACGCGCCTAACCCAAGATGGCGTCGGAGTACTGGTGAGACGTCACGAGAGAGCTGGCCGAGACGTTCTTCGACGTTTGCTCTCCAGGCCTGCTGGTTTTGTTTATACGATTTATCAAAGAAGTGAAAGCCTGAGGGAAATGTTCTAAACCCTGGAGCAATGACGAAGTCCGATGTCCGAAAAGTGGTATGTTTTGTCGGTGCAGCCTATTCAACCCCAACATTCAAATCAACTCGTCCATAATATTTGCTGAATTGTCCAGTAAAAATCGGGTGAATCTGCGATCGAAAAGTCTGTTGGATTTCTAATTTCTCTCTGTATTGGATTGTGCTTTTATTATTCCTACGAATTTTATAGCCATGATTTATTCCGCTTCCACCCCTGAAACAATTATGCACCTATCAATGCTAAGCCCCAGGGGAATTTGAATTTTTTTCAGAGCCAAATGTCAATTTCCCCTCCCTTGAGCAGCACTTTTGGGTCAAATTCCCGCCCCTGGGGTACTTTTTTTGCATCAGACGTAGCCATATTACAGCTTATGTATTTCAGAAGATACAATACAACAACACTTTTATTTTTTGTTCTATCTTAGCATATGAAATCCCCAAGTTAATTAGTTTACAGGTTGGTCTCTCACAAGGTCCTCATTACAATATCATCTCTGTCACATGGTATCAACTGCAATGCAAAAGATGCAGTGCCAGAACATATCATCAACCCCTGCTGCAGGGCACAAAGAACAGACTTGGTGATACCAGTTATGACAACAGTCACACTGTATCCACAAGGTTGGGCCCTCCATGGTTTGCATTTCTTCCTCTGGATCCTCTTGTTTACAGATGTGACAAACTTCTACCTGTGTATAGAAAGGAAAGAACATAAAGATTCACTCACCCATATCTTGACAGTAACAGCGCTGTGTTACAAGTCCACTGTGTGTTGGCTTTGTTTACTACACATACATTACTGACTGGAGTGTAGTTTATACACATGCATAATTATATAGTTAATATTGTATCACCAACAGAAGAGTCAACATATTCAATGTTGCAATCCAAAATGTTTTATTTATCTCAGTCAAATGACAACCAACAGTGTATTTGAAGTCGAGACGTTCAAAACTTTTCACATTTATTATTTAAAGACATATATTATTGGTTCACAGTAGACAGTAGACTCGGTCCGTTGTTGACTATTGTTGACAGTGTAGTCTAGATTGCTGCAGTGATGTCTCAGAAGAGTGTGTATTTGTGACTACCACAACTGTTCAGTAGTTATTATTTAAAGACATATATATTATTGGATCAGGATATTTTACACCCAAAGTAGACTCGGTCTGTTGTTGACTATTGTCGACAGTGTAGTCTAGATTGCTGCAGTGATGTCTCAGAAGGGTGTGTATTTGTGACTACCACAACTGTTCATTTATTTTGTTACAACTCGGGAACAGGGAGGGTTGATAATTCTGGTCTTAAAAACCATTTCGAACGCACTTTCTAATCTATGATTATCACTAGTCTTAGAAATAGCTCCAAATGACGTCATCTTTGTTTGTAGTTCACACGGGACTTTACCTAACCTCTGCGGCGACTTCCGTTTTACTTCCCCGCCACAAGCGTCTGCTCAGAAGAGCAATAGCGCTTCTGATATCCGTGGTTGTGAGAACTTTGACCTTTTCACGTGAATCATCTTTTGATCGACTTGTCGCTTTCTCTCGAAATTCATTGTTAAAATGGCATTCAAAGACTGTTTCGAGGCAGTTTGCGACAGATTCAAGATCCCCAGAACTTGAGTGAACATCAAAAGCAATCATTAAGGCGATCGTTCTCGATAAGAAGGATGTTTAGGTGAACTTACTGACTGGTTACTGTAAATGACGTAAATCTCTTATTTTCCAATCTCCCTGCTGCAATTGCAGAAAGAGAAATATCGCAGGATGAATCGGTGTTACTCTGATAAACAATCAACGGAGGATTTTCCTGAATAGAATCCTCTGAGTAGATCAGTTTACAGTCTTTGGTCGCTGCTGCAAGCGCCACTCACGCAATCCTCAAATTTTCGTACTCGTTTTGTCTTGTTGGACCACAGGCAGCCCAAGCTCACGATTTGTGGCTCTTACAAATCCTACGGTAGATTACGTGATCACTCGCGCAAGATTGATTGCGTGATAGCGCGCGCTAGAGTCACCGTTTTCTCCAGAAATGTTTGCATTGATTTCTTATCGTGGTAAAATAAAGGTAATGAAATAACATTTTACAATAAATGTACCTCGAGTGTCCTTTTCTTATGTCCTTGGGTATTCTCTGCTATTTTGGGCTAGTTTGGATCGGTTTTAGAGAGCTTTTGATTTTTGAGATCTCTCTCTATAATGAAATGACAAGGCTGCACAGTCCGTTGAGCACATCAAATCACTTGAAGGGCAATAAAGCACTCTAAAATCACTTCAATCCTCGCCAGACTCCACAAAAGGACGTACCGAATGTCTGCCTACGTTTATTTCGGGGTGGAATTGCAAAAAAATACATTTTAGCCCTCATAAACGACATATTTGTGGTATCAAAAACCGCTATTTCAAAACCCTCGGTTGCTGGTAACTTAGTCCCGAGACAGCGGGACGTCCCGCGGATGGCAAATGCGATCTGATTGATTGGTCATCGTCACGTGGTGGAGTCTAACAAACCCCACATGCACGTGACGACAACCAAGCGTCTGCTTGGCTTTACCGTGAACTTGCATGCTCGGTATGCAACCACTGAATAGGCGAAATCTCAGTCGATCAAGTCACGAGCAAGGTAACATCGTTTGAAATGGGTTCAAAGCACTCGCCAAAACACCACTGAACATTTCATACCTTTGAAACTCGTATGATAGTTAAAGTAAGTACATCTAGATCTCAGGTATTTATGTTTTGCTCATGAGCGCGTATGAGAATGCATCCCCGAACGAATTACTTTACAGCTTGTTTTTGATAAGCATTTTCTAACACATTTGTGTCTGTGGTTATTGTCAGTTTTGCCAGCGCTTTAAAAGCTGAACCTGACCACTCTGCTTGTTAGTATAAATTCTGCATGCAGTTGTTGTGTGTATGAAAACAGACAACTATACTCATAAGGAACTGTACCTGAGTATATTTTAAATAACTCGCAATATACTGTCTGGTATTCGGTGAACTTTTGATATATATGTATAACAGCAAAACCGTCGATACTACTGAAAAGAGCACCTCGGAGTTAGTCAAAATCCCAAACTCGAATAGGAGCAAAGTTATAGGGAAAATTGTACAGACGTTTGTATGGAAATTTTGATTGGGGGGCACAAACTTGTACAAACGTCTGTAAAATTTTCCGAAATTATCCGACTTCGCGGGCCTATAACATTGCTCCTATTCAAGATATAACTCTCAAATATGGGATTTTGACTAACTTCGAGGTGCTCCTTTCAGCAGTATCGACGGTTTTGCTGTTATATGTATATATCAAAAGTTCAAAGAAACCGTGGAAGAGTTTTGTTTTGAAGTGTAGCGTTGTAAAGATTATCCAAATGTAGTACAATACTCACGGCCATACAAGTCAGTGTTTCTACACTAAATGTTTGAAAATGTTACTCGTCGATTAACGACTTTCGCTTTTCAAACTGGCGTAACAAAACACAACCCTTCAGACATTTGCATCAAAACAAAATACAACTTCGCAGTTTCTGGTCCCGAGACTTAGCTATCCTGAATCACTTGACATCCTAGTCGTAAATAATCTGCTTCTTAGGCAACTCAAGGCTGCTAACCTGGAAAGTTGGCCTAGTCTAAGTCTATACTGTATACAGCACTGGTTGGACAAGAAGGGCCGCCATGTTGAACTGCCGTCTCCACGAAGCCGAAGGTCAAACATTTGGGCTAGAAAATGGATTTCTGCATGGATTTTCACCAAATAAAAACTCTCTGAAACCTCTAGGGTATCCGTACTAAATTTCCAGCAAGACGTTTTGGCTTAAACATACGGTTTTTCACAACAGACTCAAGTTCTTCTTCGGTCTTCGGTTTTTCGGGGCTCCTTTTTTCCGCCTGGGTCTTCGCTGTTCGTTTTTCCGACACCCCTGAAGCTATCGCTGTACTTATACTAATAGCTCTATAAACTACGAGAAGTTGAAGATACTTTTCCCATGGATCAAATGGCCAACAAGTCCTTCGTGTGAATTGAACACTTCTTCATTGCATCGCGCCATAACCGCTATTTTTATTACAAGTGTCAATCAAATGTCATTGAACACCGCTTTAGCCAATCGGAATTTTGCGTCTAAAAAATGAACGTTAAAAGGGAAAAAACTGGGGGTTCGTTGCAAGCCCTCCTTTCCCTTTTCCTCTCCCCATTCCTCCTCCCCTCCTCTTCCCTCTCATCATTCCCTCTCCCCAAATCATTCCCCCTGGGCTTGCTACGCAGGCTAAGTTTTTCTAGAGCCGACAGGAGTTTTACGGTCCGTTTGCATGGAAAATTCTATCGTTTTTATATACGAAAGGAGAATGAGATTGCGTCCGTGTCCAAATTTATGTATCTGACATATTTGGTAAGTAAACACAAATGTTTAATACCAGGTTGCAGTGTTGATATTTATTATTTTCTCTTAAAGTTTAATTGGCTTCTAATAGACTAGAAAATGGGCTCCAGAAATTGGCCCAATTTATCAGTTCTTTCGGTAAAATAGGAATACAGATCCAGGAATACTTCTAAACAAGCGGGAAGATCTACAATTATATAGTGCAACTGCAATTAATTATTTGGTGTGAAGACAGATGACTCCAATAATCCAAAAACCGAGTGGAAATCGCATGTTTATTTCTGAAATGGGCTCATGCAGTCTAATTTATTTGAGAACTAATAATTTATGCTAAATTTCAAAGTTACATGTCTATATGTATTCATAATTTCATTACAATTGGATTAATTTTATCTGAACTAAGCAGTGGGCCTATAACAGAAAGATGGTAGCCCTCCAGTTTGCTTAAACTGCATTCCAGTAAGCTCAGTGGTTAAGTGTCAGTCTGTTGTGCAGGAGGTAGTGGGTTCAAATCCCGGTGGGACCTTCAAATAAGTGGGAGAACTGGTACTGCCTTTGCTCTGACATCTGCAAATGGCAGTTAGACCTTCATGTCTTCTTGGATCAGAATGTTAAATTGTAGGCCGACACTGAGAATGCAACCAAATCTCTGGTAGTGACCACCCTCAAGTGTGGTGGATATAGTCGTATACATAGAGAGTAAATGAGTTTGTCCCCAATTAGCAATACCATGGTGCTACATTTGTAAATACATTGACATTCTCCTCTGTTAGTAGTACTAGTTCCCTTGTTGCCACTATGTACATTTTATATATTAATATGCAGGCTAAATCTAGTAGATTACATACATAATCATGACTGCTGCCTTAAATTCTTTTGTTGTTGTAGTAGTAGTGAATGGATGGGTAAATAATGCATGTATTATCAGCTTCCTCCAGGAGTGGATCCATGGGAACCTGTGAGAATTAATTGTTTGTTGCCCATTGGTGAGGGGGAAAAGCTCACTTTGGTTCATAGATCAGGAACCTTGAATGAATTTTTTATTAATTGCTGTGTCCCATACCAGGGATATTTGATACAACGAGTTTGATTGGGTATTTGTGCAAATAGCTGCCAGTAAATATGCAAAGCTACTGATACAGTGCAAAACTGAATGCTAAATCACTGGGAGGAAGTTCAAAGGAACATTGCATGCACAGTGAGCCATATAATACATATCTTATCTAGCTCAACTCTTTTGCTCAGTCCGTATTGTAAGTTATATTTATTGATCCTCGTTTTCCCTAGGATATGCCGTCTCTATTCGATATTTGTGTTACACGATTAAACTTAAATGGCTTGTTGAACTTCTTCCAGAATATGTTTTCTTATAATTACTATTAATTTACATAATATTTAATAATCATTCACCGATGTGGGGTGAATAGTAGTATATACCACACACGTGAAAAGCGAGCACCAAAGTAGTTATTTATTTTCTGTGAAATGGACAAAAACTCGCACAAGGTGATCGCTGTTTCGCTCGGAGGAGAATAGCAAAGGATATGCCATGTTTGTTAAGCCAACTGAGAGAGCACGGAAAGCACTATATACTCACTGGTATGGTATATATATACTTAATATCGATTCTACATATTCTGAGTTTAAAGTGACTATAACCCCCCAACAAATTATGTTTTGATTGTAACTTTAAACTATTCTTTAGAACTTAAAGCAAAAATGGGAGGCTAAAACTCAACTGTGATATTTTTACGGCCTTCTAAAGTTGATAACCATAACATGTGGCCGTCAGTTTTCAATTTCCTTTGGGGGCCTGGGGAGTAGTGACCTGTGACGTGTATGTAGTAAGGCGTCCTTCCAATTCCATACAAACATCTCTTATTTCTGCGACTCTTGAAAGCTCGCCACATGATAAATATCCAATGAAATGTCAACAATCTTGGTAAATTTACTAATTTCGATGTGCTCTTTCTTGTGATGGAGTTTATTTCCTACTGATTAGACTATAATAGGACATTTTTACGTTAAGAATTATTAAGAATTATTCATTTTGTGCAATTAAACATATTCCGTTGCTGCGCAACAATGTTGCTATGCTCGCAGGAGCAGATGCGATTTTGACTTCCGGTTTATGCTAGCCTGAGAAAACAGCCGACTCGGGCGATATGAGTCGGCTGTTTTCTCAGGTTAGTTTTATGCGTGTCCACCGGCCACCCGATAGTTTTAATACTTACACATGTTTGTAAGTTTTACTCGTGGTTTACCTGAAAGGTTTTCATGAATGAATGAAGTGTTCAAAAGTCGGAACAAAAACCTTTTGTCGCTGGAAAATGGAAAGCTTGGTTTATCGTGTGAAAGAAAATAATACTTTGACAAGAAACTCAATCCGATAATTTTGAAGGAATTGTTCAGGACTCGAAAGGCGCCTAACTGTACTTGAACCTGGAGAAAGGGAAATAATTAATAATTTGTACCGAGCAAAAAAGTAACGGCAAGTGTACCGCGCCGCCAACACAGTGATGAGTGAAAGCCGATGAATGGGAAAGCAAACTTGTATTCGACTATCAGATGTAGTCGAGCTCTTCCCGCTGTTGATAAACTTGAAAGAACATCTAGTCAATAGTATCTATAGTTGTCAAAGATATAGAAGCTGAATTGGCTGCTTCCAGCGAGAACATGGCCTCTAAAAACACTCAACAAGTCGAGTGATTTTTGACCGGCAGGTTTTCAACTCAAATGATCCACATACATGCACACTTTTGTCTCCAGATAATGCTTCCGGGTTGCCACTAATTCAAATACAGGTCAGTTTTCATCCTTAAAAAAGTATTTTTGATGTCGGAAAACAAACTGTTGTGAACGCCACGAGATCAAGTGAAAGTTGTTGAATCTTGGTCTAATTTTAGCTTGATTTCTACTGGCTCTTCGGTTTGCCGCGAAATGGGTTCCTGGCATGTGCTCCACACAGTCCGAAGCCCATTTCAGACAATCAAACCACAGGCTACCCAAGCGTAAGGTTTTTGATTAACCGTTTATTTTACAAGACTTGACTGGGAATTTATATAGAGTTTTTAGAAATTGCAATAATTCTGTAAATATTGAAAAAAAAGAAACAATACTTTAACTGTGTGTTTGTCAGTTATTGGGCTGTGTCTGTGTGCAGTTTGGCGCGACCGTTGGCGCGGCCAAGCCTGGGCGCTAACAAAAACCGTCTTTGTCTGATCTAGGATAAAAAAATGGCGGTCAGTGATAGTTCAAAGGTTTTCTATGGCTGCTTGCTCCTCGAAAAAGAGGCATATCTCGGATCTAATAGCAAAAAGTCAAGCAGTAAACCCTCCCAGATGCAGCTGCAGTAAGTTGAATGGCACAGACGTTAATTTTCATGTCGAAAATATTTTATGAGTTCGACTCGTTGTTGAAGTTCAGCCTTTTCAGTGTCCTGCCTTCTCTCTCTTTATAGTACTGGCCTGGCTCTGCCGGAAAGAAAAAATCGCCCAAATGCGCTGAAACTGCACACAGACACAGCCCAATAACTGACAAACACACAGATCAAGTCTTATTTCTTTTATTTCAATATTTACAGAATTATTGTAATTTCTAAAAATAGGCACCCAATGGTTGCATGTGTCTACTGCATGCTCTTATTAGGAATGTGATGCTGAGTATGAGAAGATAGAAGGAATAATGGAAAATGTATTTACATGTACACAAATTGTTATGTCACATAGGTTGGACCTTTATTGACTAAAATTACGCAAATTCTCCCCCAAAAAATATTGAGCACTGTTTTGACAAAAAAAAAATATTGAGTAAACAACCTAACCCCTAGAACATGGATGCTTTTGCCTCAGTATGTACACTGTTATCCACCACTTCTCAGTTGAGAGCTTGCAGCCTAAGAACGGTATAGAATATTATTTCAGCGACAGAATAATATTTCAGCTTGCCTGTTTGATGCCCATTTCAGACCAGGTGACAGTTCTCTAGAGAATTGGCTTTTTTCAATTATATAAATTGATACATTTCATTTTGGGATACATAAAAAACGCTGAGTGGGTCTATTATAATTTTAGAAGTATATTAAAATTATAAGAAAAACTTAAAATGGCTTTCAAGGACACGAGTTAAAAAAAGTATGTAAGCTTAATTATTGGTACTGATCACGAGTAAACAATTTTGTTTTAAGATTTTGGATAAGTCCAGAAAAAAATGTTGTGCAAGGTCATGACTTTTAAAAAAGATCATGCAGAAGATTGAGCAGGTGAAATTCTAACCTGTGACGAGTCTTTGAAGCCGGCCCTTCGGTTGGCGCCGAGAATATCGACCTAAAGGACCTAAAACTTAAAAGCATCTTTCATTCCAGCCGTTTGACACACATTTTGAAAGCTGTATTTGTAAATAAGAATTAATCAAACTTAACGTGGGGCAAAGATGGCCGATGGCAAAGACCAGGCAAGTTCGAACGACCTCGCTTACAGGAGTGCTTGGAAACGAGGTTGTCGCAAAGCACGATGGGATAGTGTTAACTAACACGATACGACAGCATAGTGTCTACTGGCTTCATAGAAGCAGTAGACACAAAAAATCTCTATAAATTCCCAGTCAAGTCTTGTAAATAAACGGTTAATCAAAAAAACTTACGTTTGGGTAGCCTCTGGTAGCCTGTGATCATTGCAGACTGAAGTATTCAGCCACGCCCCAAAACTGGCCATTGTCGGAGGAAATAGGAGAAAATGCACATCATGTTCGACCATTTATTGTACACTTTACTGCAACAATAGTTCTGCGACTATTTCACGTCCACAAAACAGGCACTTATGCGCATGCGTTAATTTCTTAACTTCCGGTTTCTAAAAATCCTAAACCTTTTTCGCGCTTTCACTAAACACCAAACTTTTTCCCGTTAAAATGTTGTTGACCACGTTCTCCACAAAAATCGAGCATGGATTTTGGAAACGGACAATAAATGCCAAAGTTATGGCTTTTCATTCGCCAAAAATGCTTAAAATTGGTTTGTCGTAATGGCAAACACATGCTCGGTTTTATGCGCCTTTACTCGTAGGTTCGGAAAATATTCATAAATTACTAGTAGATCAAAAATCCTTGGAGAGTTTACACATATTCTGATTTTGATGACGTCATCATGCTGTCACTTGATGACGTAATCAGACTACAAGACTTTACCCTAGGAGTCACCTTGACAATAATTATTGACCACTCTTTAATTTTCCGGGTTTTACGAGGCTGCAAACTTTCCCTAGCAACGGTCGATGGCCATTGAAGATGTGGTAATCACATGCGTGACGTCAGTAGGTCTGCACATTTATATTCAAAACAAGAGCCCATCTGGGCTTTCACTCGGGCCACATGAGATTGAAGATGAAATACACTTTCATTTGAAATCCTCTTAGTAATAACCAAAGGGAAGAATTATTAGCTGAATATTAGCAGTCTTTAGGAGTGGCCGGTAGAGCGGTGACTTTCATTCTCCGCTCCCCTAGTACATATACATGTATGTAATTTAATATTTTTGTTTTCTCGTATATAAATTAAAGTAGTGACCTTTTACTGTAAACACTACTTATTCATGCAACACACGTCTACAATTTAGTCTGCTGTTCTGTTATACTGTACTGCAGGTTCCAGTCGTACTAAACAGTCCGAATTGGACCAAAGTGAAACGATCGAGCTGCTCGCGTCCGTAGATATATATTTCTTCGTTATGCACTTTTGACATGATATATTTCTTCAAATGGCACCATTGTTTTATTTCTTATGTTTAATAATACAGTTCTCAGCTGTAAAAAAAAATAGAACATTCTATGGAAGATTTCTTGTCCTAAAGTTTGGAAACGTAACACATGCATTTGACGCTAGAAAGTTCAGTACTCGCGGAAGTACGCAAGGTTAATTTACTAGTGGCAGTTTACTAGTTTGCACTATCGGCTGTTATGGAATGGAAACATACTTTCACAGCTTAATATGTATGTCGATTGGTCAGAAGGATATCTTGTTTAAGATGCTACGGTCCTTTCGGCATCAGGAAATTTTTAAACGGGAGTTTTCGTACAGTATTTCAAGCTATGCTGTAGCGCGAGTTCAGTTAAGCCACAAATGTCCGTGAAACTAATACCGTGTTCATTATTATCGGTTTTCTCTATGGGTTCTCATGTATTCGATAATTACTTCTGGAGCCTCATATGTATGTCGATTGGACACAATGATTTCCTCTTTCAGTTTTTCCCTTTAGTTTGGACATTAGGGATATATCCTTGGAGATTTCGTACAGTTTAGCGACCGTGTGTCGAAAGTAGAAACGTTCGCTTGTCACGAAAGTGCGTAAACAAACTGTCACAAGCGGTTTCATAGCAGCTCGATGTTTGACTCTCATATAGTCGATGATAACTTATATAGCTTCATATGTACGTCGATTGCTCACAAGGATTTCCTCTTTCAGTTTTTCCCGTTGGTTTGGACATTAGGGATTTATTCTTGGAGATTTCGTACAGTTTAGCGACCGTGTGTCGAAAGTAGAAAAGTTAGCATGTCACGAAAGTGCGTAAACAAACTGTCACAAGCGGTTTCATAGCAGCTCGATGTTTGACTCATATAGTCGATGATAACTTATATAGCTTCATATGTACGTCGATTGCTCACAAGGATTTCCTCTTTCAGTTTTTCCCGTTGGTTTGGACATTAGGGATTTATTCTTGGAGATTTCGTACAGTTTAAGACCGTGTGTCGAAAGTTGAAAAGTTCGCTTGCACGAAATTTATTTAGCCTGTACACAGACCTCCGTAATCCCTTCGGCTGAACACAGGCTAAATTTATTCAAATCAAAAAGAGTTTACTTACAGTACTTACGTAACTGAATCTTTCGTTTTGGATCTTTTGGTAGTGTTGTTGACAGCATCCCACCTTCGTGCACATATATGAACTGAATCGGAATGAAAGTCGAAGCCTAGCTTGTAAGTTCGAGGTAGCGCTACCTCGAAATTACATGTAACTTTCAGCTACCCGGTTTCCTTTCATTCCACAATGAATAATAATCTCATAAAGTGAGCCCGTAGCTTTCAATAAATTTGCCAGTGTCTGAATGAAACAGCTAGATCTTTTCCAATTTATCTCACGAGTCACGGCAGAAGACAGTCTCAAGCTACAAAACTTGAATTTTGATCCTCTTCACAGTAACGTAATTTAACGTCTCAGATATTATATATATTCCCTACTTCAGCTAGCGCTGTGCATTTCAAGTACTTTTACCTCTCACTTTGCTGGCAGTTCATGCTTCTTGTTTGCGTAATTGCCCCACTGAGCCGTAACCAGAAAACGAGCACAGCATTTCAGTTGGCATACACTGAAAACATCTGTAAAAATCTTAGCGGATCATTTAAATATTGCGCTTGGCTCAATGAGGGTTTCTGCCGTCAAAGTTCATATTTTGTTTCAGTTTTCCCCATATTAGCAGACATGTATAATGTCTCGAGCTCTCAATTCAGTATAAAGACTCTGGTTATTCTGTCGTAAAACATGCCTTAGCTGTACAAGACCTGACCCAAATTTAGGTTATATTGCATAATTGCATAATAGCCATTAATTTTAGATTAACAAGAGCCGATCTGGGCTTTCATTCGGGCCACATGAGATTGAAGATGAAATACACTTTCATTTGAAATCCTCTAAGTAATAACCAAAGGGAAGAATTATTAGCTGAATTTAGCAGTCTTTAGGAGTGGCCGGTAGCGCGGTGACTTTCATTCTCTGCTCCCCTAGTATATATGTAATTTAATATTTTTCTATTTCTCGTATGTTGACCTTTTAATTTAAACACTACTTATTCGTTTAACACACTGCATTTGAGCAGGCATATATTCATTGTTTTGAACCCGATAATTAACCGTACTACCGTACTTCATGGTCCCTTTCTTTAGTAGTGGGTTGTCGGTCAGGTGATTGTAAACTCTCGTCATTTAGCACAGAAAATGTATTCTGATGAATAGGGATCGGGTTGTCATGTAAGAAAGATGGCTCTTGAACAAACTGATTCGTTGATAAAGCTTCAGTAGGTTGGGTAGTCTGGACCCATATTTCAATCTTCTTGGAATCCTCAAAATTGAAAATATCGTCAAACTAAAGACATCTATATTTATACATAAGATAATAAACCACTCAATTAGTATCCCTTCTATATTTACTGAATTCCTCATCCCTGTATCAAGTATCCATTCTCATAATACGAGATATTCATCTAGAAAAAAATTACTTAGGCCTAGTATAAGAACAAATTATGGCAAATTCACTTTCAAGTACTTAGCATCCAAATTATGGGAAAGCATCCCTCCTGATCTAAAAGACCTATCAGCTAACTCTTTCAAAACACAATTCAAAACTTATCTCTTGAATCGTCAAACTTAATTCTCAACTATCACTGAATTCCTGATTTTCTTATTTTTATGGCCATCGTCAATTGTTTTTTTTCCCCTTCTTTGTCTCTTTATAAGTTGTTAATATCGTACTATATATTAATTTTAACATCAAACCTTTTTCTTCCTAGCTGTAAATATGATCAATATATGCATGCTAATTACTATAAATTATTTAGTCATCTATTTCATTGTAATTTGTAACTGAGCTCAGCCTATTTTTACTTTCCTAATTACAGCAGCCAACTCGAAAGCCTTGCGCTACTTTGGCTGCTGCACACAGACATTGTATTATCCTTATTTCTAAACTAATGACCTCAATCCATTGTATTTTTTTCATGCTACTCCTGTTATTTACGTTTTCGAATCAGTGTGAAATAAATTGTCTCTTGTTCTCAAGTATGTCGCGCGTGACCTCTGTTTCTTCATTCATTAAGTGCTCTACTTTCATATGTAATCTGGGAAACTCAATCTTTGCCCATGCCTTGGCACATAACTATTCCTGTTGTTAAGTAGACGTGGATGATTATAAGTAAAATCCTTCGAGAGCTTGTACCGTTTCCGCTAGGTTAATATCCTCGCTTGGAACGAAATAACTTGATCTCAATACTCTCTGATCCAACTTAACGCATGCGCAGAAAGCTTGCTACACTGAATAAAAAAAGAACAGCTTGCATTTTAAGACTCGGTGCTGCCACAGGCAGCCCGAGTAATAAGTGCATTTTTGGCCAGTTTTTCAATTTAAATATGTAATACTTTGAGAAACCTTGAAGATGGCCATAACTTTTCTAATGGAAGCCTTGCAGTCGGCTTTGTGAATATAAATGTGCAGACCCCGTGACGTCACGCATGTGATTAGCATATCTTTAACGGCATTAAAATTTTCAGTAAACAAGTCCAAGGACTACAGAAAAGCTGATCGAACAACGTATATATTGATAATGCTACGATATTTCGGCTGGCCAAACCAGCCTTCTTCAGGTAGATCTTACAAATTAATATTTCACAATGACAAGTATAAATATCAAGGTGATTACACAATCTAAGAGGAAAAAGGAAATGACGTAAGTAAAAATATGGATTTGAGATAAAATAACATAAAAACACGGGTGTACAAGATAACATATTAAGTTTCATGCCGAGAGGTTCGAGAGTTTTAGCTATGTCGATAGGATATGACTCTCTGGCTTTACGAATAGTCTCGCGAAGAATAAATTATTTCTAAAGGGATAAGTTGCATGTCAGTATTAGAATGGTTAGAGCAGGAAAGGAAATGTTCAGAAACTGTGGTGGGTTTAGATTTAATATTAAATTTGTCAACTGCTCGTCTGTGTTCATTAAATCGGTCTTTGAGCCGTCGTTTAGTTTCACCGATGTATTGTAAGCGGCAGCGATTGCATTGTACCATGTAGATAACGTTACTGGTGTTACACGTGATGTGTGACTTAATGAAACGGGTTTCCCCGGTGGAAGAAAAAGTGTAGCTAACGAGGCCATGATTAATATAAGGACAAGTGGCACAATTGTTTCCGCAGCGGAAAGAGCCAGATGGAAGAGCAGGTTTGTTAGTAACATTATGTAGTTGTGATTTGACAAGTAGGTCACGAAGGTTAGGGCAACGGCGGTGAGCGACGAGAGGCAGGTTAATTAACAAAAACGTCTTTACAGCGATTAGAAGAAAACAGTATGTGAGAATGTTTACGAATCAGTGATGAAATGTTAGGTAGTGCTGGATTATATGTGATGACGAAAGGAATTCGGTTAGAATCTTGTGCATGTTTAGCCTGTAAAGCATCGTTACGAGAAATATTAGCAGCACGTTGTATTTGTAGATCGAGGAAAGAACGCTTATAACCTCGCTTTAAGAGGTGAGACTTTAATTCATTAGTGCGAAGTTTGAAGGTTTCGTCAGTGGAACAAATGCGACGAATGCGGAGTGCTAAACTAAAAGGGATAGCTTTTTTAGTATGTAAAGGATGACAAGAAGAGTAGAAAAGGTGTTGGTGTTTATCAGTAGGTTTGGTGTAGAGATCAGTCTCGATGTTACCGTCTTTAAAGATGACTGTGACATCGAGAAAAGAGATGTCGGTGAAACGGTAAGACGAAGTAAATTTAATGGTATAGGATGAAGAGCGTTGAGATAATCGATGAATACTTTTAAACGATCTTGGCCCTCCGTCCAAATCATAAAAATATCATCGATATATCTCAACCAAGTGTGTGGTTTGTAAGGGGCTTTGGAAAGAGCGTTAGTTTCAAAATTACCAAGGAATAAATTATCAAAAGAGGGGGCCATACGGGTCCCCATAGCTGTACCGTGGATCTGGAGATAGTGATTATTATTAAATGAGAAGTTATTCATAGTAAGGATCATGCGTATTAAATCACAGAGCGTTTCAGTAGGAATGTGTTTGTTGTTACGAGTTTGAAGGAAGTGACGGCATGCATCAATACCTTCGTTATGAGGTATGTTAGTATACAACGAGGAAACGTCAAGAGTGACAAGCATAGGGTTAGCTGGAGGTTTAGCAAGTATGCGAAGTTTGTTAAGGAAATCGTTAGTGTCTTTAACGTAAGAAGAAAGAGAAGATACTAAAGGTTTAAGTTGATGATCAACAAATTCAGAGATGCGTTCTGTGGGATGGCTATTAGATGAAACTATGGGACGGCCAGGGTTACCAGGTTTGTGTATTTTGGGCAGTATGTAAAATCGTCCAGGTTTGACGTTGGTGTGTATGAGGTACTGTTTGGTTTTGTCATTGATAGTCCCGTTCTTAAGCATGCGTTGAACATAAAATATAATGCGTATGTGTATGTCGTTAGTGATGTCTGCGTCGAGTTGTTTATAAAATTTATGGTTATTGAGTTGTCGATTACATTCGTCTATGTACCATGTCCTGTCCATTACCACCATTACGGTGGCAATGGACAGGACATGGTGGTAATGGTAATGGTGCTAATGGATCGCCTGATTTGGCAATTATGCCTGACTTCGATGCGAAATAAAATTATGTTCGTCCTCTCAAAATTGATTTTTAATTGCATAAAAAGGCTAAGGGAAGTCTATAATTTAATAATAAAATATAAACACGGGATCGATTTTTTCATTTCATTGCCACTTTAACAGAAAACCGATGAAAACATACGATGACGTCACATGATTCCCACTACCACAGGGAGCCCGGGCGCGGGTGGGCTGCTTGTGGTTTCACGGCAACTGGTCACATTCGACCGAGTTTCCAAGGATTTCTTGTCAATGGTTAAAAACAAAGCAATTAAAAGAACATTTAAAAGTAAACTTAGCTTACTTTGTGAGTATTTTGTCCTTGTATAAATGTCAGCTGTTCCTGGGCAGTTGTTTGAGCGAGATGAACGTGAATTTTCGGTTCCGTTTTCATTCACTGAATCAAACTTTCCTCGTCTGTCAACTGGTCACTCGAAGACTTGGAAATCACTTTGATTTTTTTCAAATCGCCCCAATATGCCATTAGCAGAAGCATAGATTATCAGTCTATTCATTTCTATACGTTTCATTTCATTTCTATTCCAAACTCTTCAATTTTAGCCATCAAAAACCACGTATTTGCCACCGTAATTCCGTAGCTTTCTAGTTTGATGCACCCGCTTGGCGACCTGCAACTGAGCTTCAAACCGGGAGGGCATCGCTTGCATAATAAGGGTAGGTATGTGAGGTGTTATATTCAGAGCCCGACCCGGTTTGAAAAACAAAATAGAAGGTATTCTTATTAACCAGAATTTCCATGAAATTTATGAAAATCAACCCAAATAGATAAATGATTTGCTACAAAACAATTAGGCGAAATTAGGCTCAAACCGCACATCTCACTTACGTCATGTTCTTGAGTGCCCCCCGGAGTTTGAAATACCACTCATTGGAGTTTGTAATTTCACTATACGTTGAAATACCACTCCCCTTAGCCAATCAGATTGCAGAAATTTCTTAGGTCATATTATAAATTTATTAATTATTCATTGCTCACTATTTGCTCACTTTTTAGGGGCCCCAACCATCGCTATGATACTACTGACATACCTCATCTGACTTTAAAACAAAATCGGCCAATGGGCTATAGACGATATTGAAATGAGATTACCTAGAAGCCTTCTTGATTAATTAAATGCGAGTATTCAGTTTCAACATAAATAGAATAAGATAAGGATCTACAGAAATACAGCCTGGGTTTCCGAGGTGGAAATTAATTTTGTTTAAAGGGGCTGTGTCACGGTAATAGGCTTTGCGTTCCGGGCCGGAATCGAAACAGCAATTTCCACCGTTTGCGATATGACCTACCGTACCTTTCGGCCATGTGGGATGCTTAAAATCAAAACAAATATGCACAAATGACCAACAAACAGTGTACATAAATAGTGTCAAGGGAATATATTGAAAATCCTTTCAATCAAGCATTGAAGGAGGGATGTTTAATCGTTTGTATCCAATTTAAAGCCACCAACCGAGCGATTACTCGATACATGCGCAGTGCCATGACATATCCCCTTTAATAAAAACATGAATTTTACCCAATCCTCGCTAATCCTTTCTTTTATTGATACACTGTAGAAGAAGAAATATACACGGATTTGACAACATTAGCCTGACTCACATACGGATGTATGAATGTAGTTTTGCATATGCTGTGCACCTCAGAACTAAAATTAGTGGACAGTCGGTATAGTAAACTTCTTCCTAAGGTTTGAATTTCACATTAGTCTATGGTTGAATGTGATTAAAAATTAGCTACGTGATGAAAACGGCTTTCTGGTAATCGAACTCCAATTTGTCATTGTATTTATAGAAGATACATATGTAAAGTATGTTTTCTTTATTTTTTTCACAGAGGAATCTTCATTAAAGGAATAAAACAGAAATGGATCTTGACAAACAGATGACATCTAGTGAGTGGCTTGCAAGATGCGATTCGTTGACAGACCTTTCAATAATACTGAGGGTTTCCATGGAGTACGCGAAGAGCAACAGAAACAAACACACGCCTTTCGAACTGATAGAATTATACAAAGTTTGTCATGAAATGGCTTCCTTACAGAAAGAACCATTGATGGAGAAAGTAGCCTGTAATGAAATAGGTATACTGTCCTACAGGATCTCACGGTTTAGTGAAGCTCTTAAGTATTTAAAGAAACACTTGCGTATATGCCAAGACACAGGTGAAATAGTAGGGGAGGGAAATGCGTATTGCAACATTGGTAAAGTGTATGACTGGCTGGGTCAATATCAGGAGGCAATGGAATATCACAAGAAAGGCTTGCGTATATGCCAAGACAGAGATGACATAGAAGGGCAGGGAAAGGCGTATGGCCACATTGGTGTGGTGTATCGCTCGCTGGGTCAATATCAGGAGGCAATGGAATATCACAAGAAACAATTGCATATATGGCAAGACACAGATAATAAAGCAGAGGAGGGAATATCGTATTGCAACATTGGTAACGTGTATGACTCGCTGGGTCAATATCAGGAGGCAATGGAATATCACAAGAAATACTTGCGTATATGCCAAGACACACGTGATATAGCAGGGGAGGGAATATCGTATTGCAACATTGGTGTGGTGTATGACTCGCTGGGTCAATATCAGGAGGCAATGGAATATCACAAGAAACATTTGCGTATATGCCAAGACACACGTGATATAGCAGGGGAGGGAATATCGTATTGCAACATTGGTGTGATGTATGACTCGCTGTGTCAATATCAGGAGGCAATGGAATATCACAAGAAACACCTGCGTATATGCCAAGACACAGGTGACAGAGTAGGGCAGGGAAAGGCGTATGGCAACATTGGTAACGTGTATGACTCGCTGGGTAAATATCAGGAGGCAATGGAATATCACAAGAAACACCTGCGTATATGCCAAGACACAGGTGACATAGTAAACCAGGGAAAGGCGTATGGCAACATTGCTAACGTGTATTACTTGCTGGGTCAATATCAGGAGGCAATGGAATATCACCAGAAAGACTTGCGTATATGCCAAGACAAAGGTGACATAGTAGGGCAGGGAAAGGCGTATGGCAGCATTGGTAACGTGTATCACTCGCTGGGTCAATATCAGCAGGCAATGGAATATCACAAGAAAGACTTGCGTATATGCCAAGACAAAGGTCACATAGTAGGGCAGGGAAAGGCGTATGGCAGCATTGGTAACGTGTATCACTCGCTGGGTCAATATCAGCAGGCAATGGAATATCACAAGAAAGACTTGCGTATATGCCAAGACACAGGTGACGTAGTAGGGGAGGGAAAGGCCTATGTCAACATTGGTAGCGTGTGTTATAAGGATGGTGACCTACATGAGGCGGAGGGTAATTTAAGAAAAAGCCTATGTTGCTTTGAAGAAGTATTTAAAGCACTTCAGCAAGAGGATGATTATAAAGTGTCCATTGTTGATACTTACATTATGTCATATCATTTGCTGACGTCTGTGCTAATGGCATCTGAAAAACAAGAAGAAGCTCTTCTTGTATCTGAACGAGGACGCTCACAAGCTCTAAAAGATGTGCTCATAATGAAACATGGATTGCCAAAAAGTGAGAAAGACGGTGTTCTGTCCACCGAGGACATCAACTCTTTGGTTAGTAGCAGCGACTCTACTTTTCTTTTTCTTTCCCTCTCTAGTGATACACTATTAATATTTGTGATAGAGCAGGGAAAATATTTACGTTTAAAGGAGCAGTCACGTGACTCGTTCGCATTTTGTAAGAGCACTGACTGTTTAAGCATAAAATTGCAAGACACTCTCAAGTTGTACTTGGAGAAAATTATGAAAGATGCGAATGAACATATAAGAGCCAACCCGAAGCACTTGTTAGAGGACAGATCGATTGCAGATGATCGAGATACGTATGACGATCAGCGTTTAGCTTTGGATGATTGTGCAGATGATATAGCAACTGGTACCACAACCTGGGAAGAAGTTCTACGTGAGAAGACGACCAGACGGATGTCGAGCTACAGAGGAAAACCGACAGAGTACAGTGGTGAGGACAGGACAAGTGAACCCAAAGCTGAACAAACACATACAGCGCAGAGTAAGGCTGTGTTTGGCGAAACAACACCTGAGAGCAAAAATGAAGTGCAATCTGAATTTGTTATTTCAAGTAGTAAGACATTCATTGAAGGTGACGATGATGCATTCAGTAGACACGTGAACCTGAACAAACAGCTCAACGAAGATCAGAATAGAGATAATCTCTTTCACGATCT
Source organism: Actinernus sp. WN-2022 (assembly GCA_030867875.1). NCBI lineage: Eukaryota > Metazoa > Cnidaria > Anthozoa > Actiniaria > Actinernidae > Actinernus > Actinernus sp. WN-2022. Next base: position 24,015,351 of record JAOWCC010001589.1, read on the forward strand.
GTACCAAGTTTTGATTGCCCCAGTTGAAGAAGCACTCACTAAACCTGAAATTGTAATCATTCCAGATGGTCCATTATTCTTTGTAGCATTTGCAGCTCTGAAGAACAAAGGTCAGCCTTTTCTGTCAGAAACCAAGCGTATTCGAATTGGTCCATCACTCACTACTCTAAAGCTGCTGAAGGAATGTCCTGTTGAGAAGCACTACAAAACAGGTGCGTTAATAGTTGGTGGCCCCATTGCTGGAGAAGTCTTGTTTAGAGAGAAAAGGAGAACTTTTAGTGATCTGCCATATGCGAGGCAAGAGGCGCGCATGATTGGGGGGATATTGGTTGAACATCCATTGACAGGGTCATCAGCAACAAAGGACGTAGTGATGAGGAGCTTGCAGGAGGGTGTCCGTATCATCCACATTGCCACCCACGGTGATGCAACTACTGGTGAACTTGTTCTCGCTCCAGGGCCATGTGCTGGTAAAGAGATCCCTGACGAGGAGGATTACATGCTGACAATAAAGGACATATACTCATGTGGAATCAATGCGCAGTTAGTTGTCCTTAGCTGTTGTCACAGCGGACGCGGAGAAATCAAAGCAGAAGGAGTGGTGGGTTTGACTCGTGCTTTCCTTGCTGCAGGAGCACGTTCAGTGCTGGCGTCGTTGTGGGGCATTGACGATGCAGCAACTTCGCACTTCATGCGACACTTTTATGAAAACCTGAAAAATGGAGAGAGCGCATGTGCAAGTCTGCAGCAGGCCATGACAGAGATGAGGAAGACTCTTGAATGGAGTCACCCGTATTACTGGGCGCCATTCTTTATCGTTGGTGATGACATCAGAATTACTACGTAATGTAAGTGTTCAAACAAGCATTTTAGGTTGATGTATATAATATATGTTATCCTAAGAGTACTCGTGATCTCTGTCAAATGATACAGATTAGAAACAAATAATGATCCCTCTGTGGTTCTACACATCGCCTTTCCACCACCCTCGAACAATTAACAAACTGAAGAACAATGTAGCAAGGGATCTGCTGCTGAACGTTACGAAATAATCTGACTAGAATTAGTATTTCGATAATTCAATCATTATTAGCTTACAGCAGTAACTACATATATAGTTGGTTTAGAGCGCTTTGGCTTAAGAGACTGATTGAAGAAATTATTACGATGACGGCTTTGAATCATGCTCAATACACAAACACTGTAAAAAGAAAAAAAAAAGAATTTTAGGTTCATTTCACTTTTATTTATTAGATGATAATATACATTTGAATATTACTTACTGAGCAATTACCTTTGTTTTCCCTATCTATGGTAACCAAGAGGTTTGTTTTTCATTGTCTTTATACTATTACGAAATAGGACACTATGATGACAAGTACCATTTGTTTACATCCTATTAGGAAATAGGAGACGAACTGCTGTGCTGGATATTGTGTAACTGAAGATGAAACGAAAGCGTAGTAATGGGCAGGTAGTGGTTCATATCAAGTGGATACCAGAACATTGTACAGCTCACTGACACTCTTCAGACTGATGATCATCTCGGGTAAGGAGATTAGTAGTCAACAAAGAAAGACCACGATCAGATAACACAATAATATTATCATTATAAATGAAGTAGTAAAGGGCAGGTAGTGGTTCATATCAAGTGGATACAGAACATTGTAGTAGCGTAATTATATCTCCTTGTGATTTGTAAACTTTTCTGTGGTCTCTCACTGATGCACGTTTTTCAGTTTAGTAAGGAACAATGAGATAAAACAATAATGTTATCATTATAAATGAAGTAGTAAAGGGCAGGTAGTGGTTCATATCAAGTGGATACCAGAACATTGTAGTAGCGTAATTATATCTCCTTGTGATTTGTAAAATTTTCTGTGGTCTCTCGCTGATGCACGTTTTTCAGTTTAGTAAGGAACAATGAGATAAAACAATAATATTATCATTATAAATGAAGTAGTAAAGGGCAGGTAGTGGTTCATATCAAGTGGATACAGAACATTGTAGTAGCGTAATTATATCTCCTTGTGATTTGTAAACTTTTCTGTGGTCTCTCACTGATGCACGTTTTTCTGTTTAGTAAGGAACAATGAGATAAAACAATAATATTATCATTATAAATGAAGTAGTAAAGGGCAGGTAGTGGTTCATATCAAGTGGATACAGAACATTGTAGTAGCGTAATTATATCTCCTTGTGATTTGTAAACTTTTCTGTGGTCTCTCACTGATGCACGTTTTTCTGTTTAGTAAGGAACGAATGGGCCTTTTCCAGAAATGCAATTACGTGGTTGTACTGGATGAAAACAAATCTTAAATCATTTATTTTAATGCACTTATACAAGATCGGTAGTGTTATAAGCAAAACCTATTGGTAAATGGTATTTCTTACCTCCAATCGATTGTCCATCTTTCTAAAACAGCGTTTTTAAAGATAGCTTGCCATCCAGCGTCTATGGCAACGCCTTTCCCATGGAAATCACGAGCTCAATAGCCCTCTTCCGAGATATGCCTCACTTCCTACGTACAAAGGAATCAATACGAGGCTCCGTGTATAATGCTCAGTCGTTCGTAACAAGACTACAGTACTTCTGTAGTTAGTTACGAACGACTGAGCATTATGCACGGAGCCTCATATTGATTCCTTTGTACGTAGGAAGTGAGGCATATCTCGGAAGTGGGCTATTCATTCTTTAACGAAGTATTATATCAGCACGTGACTGTTTCCTTTAAAAGGCCTACTGATGTTATCATGTTGGCTTTATATAACTATCTGAACAAAGTACTAATGCTGATTTGTATCATTTACAAAGTGTGTAACCTATTTTAGAATATATACTACATGAACGAGAGGCTGTAGTAGCGTAGTACGTACTTTGCTAGGAGGAAATTAGCCTGCGAAACAGGCCCTCAGTGTTATTTCAACGCAAAGGAAGTGATAAAATGATTTGGTCGCGTGAAAAATGAAAATGGCACGAGAGAGAAGAAGGAGGGCCTGCAGCCATCCCTTATACATTTTCATTTCCCGTACAGATTCTGTACGGGAATTACTGATTGGTCAATTAGCTGTCATCGCTGTCATGTGTGACGAAATGTAGCACATTCCTCCTGCGAACTGACTGAAATGGCGGCGACAAGAGAGAAGTGATTGAGCGGTTGAGCATTAATCCAGGAAAGTATTTAGAAGAACAAAGGAGGCAGTGAATAGTCTACATTTGTACTTTCTAGGCGAGATATTTTGGCGGTTTTACCAATAGGTAAAAGCCTTATTTTCCAACTGTTTGCCGTGGAAGTCGAGTCAGACAGGAATTAGCGCTTCGGCATTGACCTATTTGCAAAGCATTGACATGTTAAATAAACCTGTTAATCCATGCGGAAAAGGGAAGAATTCACAGGCGCTTATTTCTTCTCGCGGCTCGCTTCGCTCGGATTGGTATCAGAACTCGCTCCGCTCGTATTGGCAGAACTCGCTCTGCTCGTATCGGAAAAGCGCCTGTTCTGCAGGCTAGGAGGAAATAGCAAATACTCAACGACATGTAGGCCGTAGTTGGGTAGTCGCGTAGTATACGTACTTTGCTAGGACGAAACAGCAAATACTCATGCAACGACAGGTAGGCCGTAGTAGCGAAGTAGCGTAGTACATACTTTGCTAGGAAGAAAATAGCAAATACTCATCGACAGGTAGACCGTAGTAGCCAGAGCGTAGTACATACTTTGTTAGGAAGAAAATAGCAAATACTGAACGACAGGTAGATCGTAGTAGCCAGAGCGTAGTACATACTTTGTTAGGAAGAAAATAGGAAATACTGAACGACAGGTAGACCGTAGTAGCGTAGTACATACTTTGTTATGAAGAAATAGCAAATACTGAACGACAGGTAGACCGTAGTAGCGTAGTACATACTTTATTAGGAAGAAAATAGCAAATACTCAACGACAGGTAGACCGTAGTAGCGTAGTACATACTTTGTTATGAAGAAAATAGCAAATACTGAACGACAGGTAGACCGTAGTAGCCAGAGCGTCGTACATACTTTGTTAGGAAGAAAATAGCAAATACTGAACGACAGGTAGACCGTAGTAGCGTAGTACATACTTTGTTAGGAAGAAAATAGTAAATACTCAACGACAGGTAGACCGTACTAGCCAGAGCGTAGTACATACTTTGTTATGAAGAAAATAGCAAATACTCAACGACAGGTAGATCGTAGTAGCCAGAGCGTAGTATATACTTTGTTATGAAGAAAATAGCAAATACTCAACGACAGGTAGATCGTATTAGCCAGAGCGTAGTATATACTTTGTTAGGAAGAAATAGCAAATACTCAACGACAGGTAGACCGTAGTAGCGTAGTACATAATTTGTTATGAAGAAATAGCAAATACTCAACGACTGGTAGACCGTAGTAGCCAGAGCGTAGTACATACTTTGTTAGGAAGAAATAGCAAATACTGAACGACAGGTAGACAGTAGCGTACTCAGGGTTCGTACTACTCATGGAACTCCTGAAAAACTCCTGGAATTTTGATATTTTCTTCAAAAACGTATTAATAATCCATGAGGAATAAACAAATGAATGTTTAGTGCGTGCTTTTCTGCGTTCTCTCATTGTATCTCGAGTGTTTATGAAAAGAGAACAAAGACACGGAAAGCGTGTTATTTGTTTTATAAAATAACGAACAAGAAAAACACGAGAAATAAATCTTACGCGCACACGATCAGAAGATCAGTTCTTCTATCAGTAACAGTCGTCAGAAATCGACCGACGGTGGATTTGCATGCACAGTGCGGTAACTCCCCGAAAAGCAGAAGTGCGTGGCCCTATTTTGAAAATCTCCTATTCGACGGTTTCTTTGATCAACCGCCATCCACAATCATGGATGAGTCGAACTAGTTTCGAAAACGGGTTTTACCGGAAAGGAGCTGTACGCATGATCCAATTGTTTTCACTGTTCTAATATTGAGTCCACTGTGGCATCAACATCAAGATGGCCGAGGCTGGCGTTAGTTCACGTGGGATACACGTCACTTGTTACTAAGTAAACTTCACGCATGCGCGACAGAGAAAGCGTTGGATGTCGGCAGAAGTCTCTCTCATTTCACTTTCCATTTTACCAAAACAGAGAGAAACCTCTGCTAGCAGGGAAAGGAAACATTCCCGTCACCGTTTAACTTTGATTAGTTTGAAGCAGGTTTTTGTTGAATGAACGTTATGTTTTTGCCAATCTCAATGGAAACATCTAGCTGTTCAGGCATTCCTTGCAGTGAGATGAGACTGAGATGTAGAGTGCAAGGTAAGAGGGAAAAGCTCGCTTTTGACATTTTGTTCACTTTTCCCAATTTTGTATTATGAAATCAGCCAGGGATAAACTAAAGGTAAAAAAACACATTAATAACGACCTCTCCCACGTAGATTGGAATGATATTCTTTTGAATGGAGCAAGTGATGTGGATAAGCTGTTCTCATCTTTTTACAATAGGTTGAATATACTCGTTAATAAACATGCACCCATGAAGACAATCTCGCACCGTAAAGCAAAACAACTTTCTAAGCCATGGATAACTAAGGGATTACGAGCCTCAATTAGAATTAAAAACAAATTAGATGCATCCGGCGATGACAATAAATACAAATTATACAGAAATAAAATTTGCAACTTAACGCGAATAAGCAAAAAGCAACACTTCTATGAATACTTCAATACTAATTTGACAAATATGAAAAAAACATGGGAAGGAATAAATAATTTACAAAATCGTAAAGCAAAGAATCTTAAGCCAATCAATGCAATTAAGGATTTTGACAATAATAAAGTAACTAGAGATCCCTCACGGATAGCTAATGTACTCAACGAACATTTTGCATCAGTAGGGCATAAATTAGTAAACAAACTGCCACTAGCACACCATCATTATCTTGATTTTCTCTATAAATCCAAATCACCCGATACATCATTTCTTTTCGAGCCTGTTACACCAGAAGAAGTTAAATTGGAAATCTTATGTATACCAAACAACAAATCTCATGGTCTATATTCTTGCCCTGCACAAATATTGAAATGTGCAAGTAACACTATAAGTGATGTGCGATCAAACATACTTAATACATGTATTATATTAGGAGCATATCCCTCAAAACTAAAAATGTCAACAATCATACCGATATTTAAAGCTGAAGATGAGACCGACGCAAATAATTACAGATCTATATCTTTGTTATCTAATTTTAACAGAATTTTAGAAAAATTAATGTACAAAAGAATGGATTTTTTTATTGAGGAAAAGAATATACTGTTTCTTCTCAATATGGCTTTCGTAAAGAACACTCAACTCAACACGCAATTCTTGATATTGTTAATGCTATACAGACTAATATGGATAAGCGCCTATTTTCGTGTGGAGTTTTTATAGATCTAAAAAAAGCTTTTGATACTGTTGATCACAGCATTCTGCTCAATAAACTCAATCACTACGGTTTTCGTGGCATAATAAACAAATGTTTTTTTATCTTACCTACAAGGTCGGATACAAACAACTCAAATTAGTTCACACATATCTACCAAAATGGAAACTACTTGTGGCGTACGTTACGGTTCTGTTTTAGGTCCATTGCTCTTTTTACTCTATATCAACGATATTTAAAACTGTTCTGATAAATTCAGCTTTTATCTTTTTGCTGATGATACTAATATACTTTACGCTGATAAAAATCTTAAATCGTTGGAACTAATCGTAAACAGAGAACTAAAGAAATTATATGATTGGCTAACAGCAAATAAATTAACCCTTAACATAAAAAATCCAATTTTGTTATATTTCGACCCTATCAAAAGAAACTTAACTATCAACCTAAAGTAAGTATATTCGATAATGAACAGAATAAGAACGTTCCCTTGGAATGTAAAGCTATGTGAAATATCTCGGAGTTTTAATTGACAATTATTTATCCTGGAAGCATCATATTGATCATATTGCTGTAAAAAGTAGCAAAACAGTAGGGTTAATCGCGAAACTAAGACATTTTGTGCCTGTACATACCCTCCTGAGTATTTACCGATCATTAATTGTTCCTTACTTAACTTATGGGTTGACAGTTTGGAGTAAATCCTATCTGAAAAATCTTATAATTCTTCAAAAGCGGACACTCCGCTTGATGTATTTTACCGACAGAAATGAGCACGCAATTCCCCTTTTCATTAATGCTAATATTATACTATGAGTCACTATCTAACTTGATGTATGATGTCAGAAATAACTAAGCACGCAATTCCCCTTTTCATTAATGCTAATATTATACCATGAGTCACTATCTAACTTGATGTATGATGTCAGAAATAACTAAGCACCAATAAGTATTTTAAATTTATTCGTAAACTCCCATCCAGAATGTTTTTTTTTCATTTTTTATTTGTTTAATCTGTTTCATACTTTACAAAAAACTGTACAATCTACTACACATTTACTAAAGTCGTACACACACGCACATATAATTTACAAGGTTCTGATGTACGATAATAGTCTAGATTATTTTGTCAGCCACTTTTTTAGAGGTTCCCGATTTTTTTCATACCTCTCCACGTCCGGCAACAACAACTCGAATATTCGATCATTTATATGGTTTCTCATGTGGCTCACGGAAAATCTCATTTGGCTAACAATGTCCCGCGTAAAAAGATGACCCGCGAGTTGTCCCGAGCGGTGACGAATCTGATTGGTTGACCCGGGAAAAACTCTTGGTAAACTCGACTCGTGCCTGCCCACGGGCAGCCAGGGTAATAATTCAGTCTTCACGAGACTCCAAACGTAAAGAGAAACACACCTTATAGACAAAGCCCTGACTCTTGAAGCGCGGCCTAAACTGTCATGTTCGAAGGCTATCAAAGTGCCCAACAATCATCAAACAAGAAAAGAAAATGGTGAAAACACGTTATCTTCCTTGAACTGATTTCCCTTTTTTCTGCCGTTTTCCAGCCGGAAATTGCAATAAAATTAGGGAAAACCCAAATTTTATTCAAATGAGCCGTGTCACATTTGTATCTCGACCAGTCGCTTCATCAACACTCCTGGATGTCGGCTTTGTAGATGGAAAAATTAAACTTAGAGGAATAAAGCTTAAAGGGATACCCGAGTGAAAAACACATTGGGGCTCAAAAGAATCTTCAACATGTTCTTTGTTCAGAAAATGTATTAAAATTTGATCAAACGTTTTTAGTATTAAGAACGAGCACCTCTAAGTTGGCCCCGCGAAGACATGGGCGCCGCCATCTTTGTTTGCATTTACGGAAGTGACGTCACTTCGTCCCACCAGCGTATCGCGGCTACTTGTCTTTGTATGATTTTCACACGCTCGGAATTAAAGTGGATATATTTTCATCGAGATTGCAGAGGAATTCTTACAGAAACCGGAATTATGATGAAGACGACATTATGAGAAAAGTTCAGAAGACTGGGAGGAGGAAGAAAGGCATTGGGAAGGCGAGAAATTATCAGACGAACAACAAGGTCTCGTAACTGCCATTTAATAACAGCACAACAACATGGCTTAAAAGACTCGAGTGACTTCTGAATAAGTATAAGAACTACAATGTATGTGAGGTACAGTTAAGGCGTTTATCATCCTAAAAACACCTAATAAGTGAGAGTGAGAACGCTGGTGGGACGAAGTGACGTCACTTCCGTAAATGCAAACAAAGATGGCGGCGCCATGTCTTCGTGGGGCCAACTTTGAGGTGCTCGTTCTTAATACTAAAAACCTTTGATCAAATTTTAATACATTTTCTGAACAAAGAACATGTTGAAGATTCTTTTGAGCCCCAATGTGTTTTCACTCGGGTATCCCTTTAAGCTTAGAAATTCAAACTGGAGCTGTGTAAAATGGCTTTTTCAATTTTATACGAAAGCCTGCAATAGATCAATAAACCTTTTACAATGTCCTTATTTCACTTTCATTTGTGGTTTCGTGTGTTTATTTGACAGGTCGTTCTTGTACATTATTGGATGTTCGCGACGAAAGTATGCGAATACATTACAAGTGGTCATAACATTCACGCGTCGCGCTGTTAGCCATCGGTGATAGAATATCCCGCGGCGGTATTGTTTCACAGTTGATTATTAATCCCGATTTGAAAATTTGACGTTTTTTTTTCTTCCGACGCAAATCGCGATTCTTGCGCAATCGTTACAATCAACCAATCAGATGGCCAGCACTGTGCACGTGAACACATATTTACTTGGAGTGGGATTCCACAAGTTGGCTGTAATGCGAGCAAAGTTTTCGGCCATTCTTACCCATTATGCAGCTGAAACCAAAGGTTTCTTCGACTGAAATTGCAAAATGTTGCGTTAGAAAAACTAGGGTTGACAGGAATTTTACGGAATTTGGATCGAAATTTCTCACATTTGACGAAAGGAGATCTGGCGTTCACTGAAATACATAGAATACTAAGAACCGGCATTTGTACGTAAACACAAAACTCACCACTCCCAGCTTGAAGTGTCGTTATTTATTCGTTCCAATCAAAAGTAATGGCTTCAAATGGAGTAGTCAATAGTCAGATTTATCAGTTCATGGATTTGACGTTATGCGAGTTTTAGCACTATCCGTCGGTCAGGAGTACTTTCAAAAATTCAGAAACGAAAATGTATCTCCCAGATATGACAATCTACCTGGCACTACTAGGAGTTTATAGGTACAATGTATCTGGGGATCATTCGACCAAATATGAGGATTTTTCGAGCCATTTAGAGAACTGTTTCAGTCATTTAAAGTGCCAATGAAATGAAAACATCGATCCCGTTTTTACTTCACTTTATGAAATCCTAGGTTTCTCTTAGCCATTTTGTGCAATTAAACATCAACACCGAGAGCACGACATATTGTTTTTCGTATCGAAGTCAGGCGGAATTGCCGTTAAAGATATGGTAATCACGTGCGTGACGTCAGTAGGTCTGCGCATAGGTCTCCATAAATACTACAAAATAAGTGCATTTTTGGCCAGTTTTCAATTTAAATATGTAATATCACAAGAAACACTTGCGTATATGCCAAGACACAGGTAACATAGCAGGGCAGGGAGGGTCATATTGCAACATTGGTAACGTGTATTACTCGCTGGGTCAATATCAGGAGACAGTGTAATATCACAAGAAACACTTGCGTATATGCCAAGACACAGGTAACATAGCAGGGCAGGGAGGGTCGTATTGCAACATTGGTAACGTGTATTACTCGCTGGGTCAATATCAGGAGGTAGTGTAATATCACAAGAAAGACTTGCGTATATGCCAAGACACAGGTGACATAGCAGGGCAGGGAGAGTCGTATTGCAACATTGGCAACGTGTATCGCTTGCTGGGTCAAAATCAGGAGGCAGTGTAATATAACAAGAAACACTTGCGTATATGCCAAGACACAGGTGACATAGCAGGGCAGGGAGGGTCGTATTGCAACATTGGTAACGTGTATCGCTTGCTGGGTCAATATCAGGAGGCAGTGTAATATCACAAGCAACACTTGCGTATATGCCAAGACACAGGTAACATAGCAGGGCAGGGAGGGTCGTATTGCAACATTGGTAACGTGTATTACTCGCTGGGTCAATATCAGGAGGCAGTGTAATATCACAAGAAACACTTGCGTATATGCCAAGACCAGGTGACATAGCAGGTGAGGGAAAGGCGTATGGCAACATTGGTATCGCGTATTACTCGCTGGGTCAATATCAGGAGGCAATGGAATATCACAAGTAACACTTTCATATATGCCAAGACACAGGTTACATAGTAGGGGAGGGAAAGGCGTATTTCAACATTGGTATCACGTGTTATAAGGATGGTGACCTACATAAGGCGGAAAGTAATTTAAGAAAAAGCCTATGTTGCGTTGAAGAAGTATTTAAAGCACTTCAGCAAGAGGATGATTAAAAAGTGTCCATTGTTGATACTTATATCATATCATTTGCTGACGTCTGTGCTAGTGGAATCAGGAAAACATAAAGAGGCACTTCTTGTATCCGAACGAGGACGCTCACAAGCTCTAAAAGATTTCAGTGCTCGTAATGAAATATGGATTGCCAAAAATCGTTAAAGACAGTAGTCTTCCCACCAAGGACATCAACTCTTTCGTTAGTAGCAGCGACTCTACTTTTCTTTTTCTTTCCCTCTCTAGTGATACACTCATGGCGAACAATTTCGTACAGGCAGCGGTTGTCATTGCGGGCGCGTACGTAAAAATCTATTTTTAAAAAGAAAGCCGACTCTTATCGCTACCATTTTCAAGTCACATTGATGAGTGTTTGTAGAATGAGGAGAGATTACATGGACATCGACAGTCAAAATGGCGGACGAGCTGCTGCTTTCAACGTCCTGCGCGAAGGGAAATGTAACAGCTGAACGAGTCGGGTCTGTCCCTTTAAACTTTGTACGTTTGGGAAGGAGACTTTTGGCGTTAAAATGCAGTTATTTACAGGACGTTTGGAACCACCTAAGCAAGTATTTCAACTCGTTTTTCTGGCGTTAGAATCTACTTTGGTATCTGCAGAACAGATTCAAACTTGTGGACCTCAAACATGAACTACTCGGATGTCTTCGTGATTGAGCTTTCTGACTGGCCTTTACAGTATTTAACGGAAGAGGTATGGCGGCTCTAACTAATTTGGGTCGTTTTTTAGCAGAGCATCGGGAACCGGTCTAATCATCCACAACTTGTTAGCAATCATAGTCGAGGGCAGGAGCAGGAATGTTAACTGAATTTAAAACTTGTGGACCTCAAGAAATATAAATATTAAAGCAGCAAATTGGAAAATTGCGAAAAGGTAAGCCTTGTCTTCACTGTTTTCACTAATTTTGGAACGATGTGTAATGCATTCTACGCATGCGCGGCTGCCATGATGTACGATATTGTTCGCCATGATTAATATTTGTGATAGAGCAGGGAAAATATTTACGTTTAAAGGAGCAGTCACGTAACTCGTTCGCATTTTGTAAGAGCACTGACTGTTTAAGCATAAAATTACAAGACACTCTCAAGTTTTACTTGGAGAAAATTATGAAAGATGCGAATGAACATATAAGAGCCAATCCGAAGCACTTGTTAGAGGACAGGTCGATTGGAGATGTTCAAGATACGTATGACGATCAGCGTTTAGCTTTGGATGATTGTGCAGATGATATAGCAAGTGGTACCACAACCTGGGAAGAAGTTCTACGTGAGAAGACGACCAGACGGATATCGAGCTACAGAGGAAAACCGGCAGAGCACAATGACGAGGACAGGACAAGTGAACCCAAAGCTGAACAAACACAGACAACACAGAGTAAGGCTGTGTTTGGCGAAACAACACCTGAGAGCAAAAATGAAGTGCAATCTGAATTTGTTATTTCAAGTAGAAAGACATTCATTGTAATCATTCCAGATGGTCCATTATTCTTTGTAGCATTTGCAGCTCTGAAGAACAAAGGTCAGCCTTTTCTGTCAGAAACCAAGCGTATTCGAATTGGTCCATCACTCACTACTCTAAAGCTGCTGAAGGAATGTCCTGTTGAGAAGAACTACAAAACAGGTGCGTTAATAGTTGGTGGCCCCATTGCTGGAGAAGTCTTGTTTAGAGGGAAAAGGAGAACGTTTCCTGATCTGCCATATGCGAGGCAAGAAGCGCGCATGATTGGGGGGATATTGGTTGAACATCCATTGACAGGGTCATAAGCAACAAATGACGTAGTGATGAGGAGCTTACAGGAGGGTGTCCGTATCATCCACATTGCCACCCACGGTGATGCAACTACTGGTGAACTTGTTCTCGCTCCAGGGCCATGTGCTGGTAAAGAGATCCCTGACGAGGAGGATTACATGCTGACAATAAAGGACATCTACTCATGTGGAATCAATGCGCAGTTAGTTGTCCTTAGCTGCTGTCACAGCGGACGCGGAGAAATCAAAGCAGAAGGAGTGGTGGGTTTGACTCGTGCTTTCCTTGCTGCAGGAGCCCGTTCAGTGCTGGCGTCGTTGTGGGGCATTGACGATGCAGCAACTTCGTACTTCTTGCGACACTTTTATGAAAACCTGAAAAATGGAGAGAGCGCATGTACAAGTCTGCAGCAGGCCATGACAGAGATGAGGAAGACTCTTGAATGGAGTCACTCGTATTACTGGGCGCCATTCTTTATCGTTGGTGATGACATCAGAATTACGTAATGTAAGTATCCAAACAAAGATTTTAGGTTGTTGTGTATCATCAACAATTAGACCCGCAGTCCGAATGGGCTACGAGTCAATAGCCGATGAGGCGCAGCCGAATGGGCTATTTAACTCGTAGCCCATGAGGGCGAGAGGTCTAATTGTTTTAGTATAAACTAACTAGTCGGACAGTAGAAAATAATAGAAAGAAACAAATTGAAGTTGAAAAAATGTTATTATTTGGTGGAAATGCGTGCGGTTTTTCTCTACCATGGGCTATCACAAATAGACCTATAGTAGGGTAGCCAATCAGAACGCGGGATTTGTAATAGTCCACTAGTTGGTTTATACTAATATCTGTTATCCTAACAGTACCCATGATCTCTATCAAATTATACACATTAGAAACAAATAATGAAAATATGGTTCTCACCTTTCCACCACCCTCAAACAATTAACAAACTCTAGTGGAAACAGATCTGCTAAAAGTTCCGAAATAATTTGACTAGAACATTTCTATTATTTCGAGAATATAATGATTATTATCTTCCAATAGTAGTGGTTTAGAGCACTATGGCTTAACAAAGAGTGCTTGAAGATATTTTAAAGATGCATGACAGCTTTGAATCATGCTCAATAGGCGAATCCATGCTGACGTAATTGTTTATATTTTTGTCTGATTAGCATAAATTAAATTCAAGCTACAAACAAACAGTTTAAATCACTTGAAAGAGAATTTTAAACTTAGTAATCAGTGGAAATTTGAGATTGATATGTTAAATATTTATGGAGAAATTGACTTCTTAAAACTGTAAATTGGGCTGCGGGGTAAGAGTTGCTGACAGCCATACATTCTTTGGAAGCTTTGTGAGATTTTTAAACGCTCATTTCTCAAAATATATTTATTACATCACTCTCATATTTTCGGTGATTATCAAGTGTGACAATCTCTATCGGTTTATGGACTCTGTTTGTTTGTATGTACGTCGTTTGAAGTATGATGTATGCTAACGAGGAAACAAAACGTAAACACAATGTATATACAAACACTGTATAAAGAAAACACGCATTTTAGATTCATTTCACTTTGTTAGATATACATTTGAATATTACTGGGCAATTACCTTTGAGCAATTACCTTTGTTTTCCCTATCTATGGTCACCACGAGTTTTTGTTTTCATTTTCTTTACTATTACGTACTGTTTAAAACACGAACAGCAGTGTTTTATCAGGTTTAAAAATTCGAGGGCGAAGCCCGAGAATTTTTAGACTTGATAAAACACGTGCTGTTCGTGTTTTAAACGGCTTCAAAAACGCTTCAAGGATGCAATGAAAGAAAGACGCACATCTCAAGGGAATGGTTACTTAATGAACCATTGAACCTTTGTATTCACAACGCCATGCAAAATATTCGAGTAATCACCGCCTGCAATTACGAACATCTCAAGGGAATGACATGAACAAATTACGATACTATGTTGTTTGAAGCGGCGTTTCGCAATGAAGGATTTGGTGTCGTGGTTTACCTCGATAAAGTTCAAGACTTGGAAAGCGATGTGACTGACATGACGGCAGACTCTAAATTTTTGACTCCGGCACAAACTATGTAAGTTTAATGTACGTTTTTATTATTTTACGGCTTAGAGTTTGGTTTAATAATTGGAACTAAACAGTGGCTCGGTGAACAAGTAATGCGGGTAGTTGGATAACTTCATTTTAAAAATATTATCTATGTATCTCGGTAGTCTGCTGATATTAGTAAATTTAGTGCAAAATTTATTATCTAGGTACCATATGTTCCGTGTACTTTTTGCTTTCTTTGGGTCTTTATCAGTGAATTCTTAATTAGGATGAAACTTTATATAAAATTTCATGTTCATTAATATTCTTTATATAAAACGTTCATCCTAATTAGCAATTCAGTGAGAAAGCTGAAACATCAATAGAAATTCCATTGTCTCAATCATTAACCCCGTTTCCCTCTGGGACAGAATTCAAATCCCTCCGCGGGCCTTTTAGAATGATGAGATTTTATCAGGTATAAAGGAGCATGCACGTGACTGATTTGCTTCATCTGATTGGACAAAATGCTCATTAATTATTCATGAGTTTTTGAATATTACACAATGACGACGAGCACAAATTGTTTATATCTTATTAGGAAATAGAAGAGGAACTGCTCAGCTGGATCCTATATAACTGAAGATGAAACTAAAGTTTAGTAAAGGGCAGGTAGTGGTTGATATCAAGTGGATACCAGAACATTGTACAACTCACTGATCATCTTGGGTAAGGAGATTAGTAGTCAACAAAGAAAGACAACCGTGAGATAAAACAATAATATTTTCATTATAAATTAAGTAGTAGTAAAAGGCAGGTAGTGGTTCATATCAAGTGGATACCAGAACATTGTACAACTCACTGACACTCCTCAGACTGATGATCATCTTGGATAAGGAGATTGGCAGCTAACAAAGAAAGACAACAATCAGATAAAGCAACAATATTTTCATTGTAAGTTTTTAAAAGAGTTCCTACCAATTCCTTTTTAAACTACCTTGTTTTAAATGTTGCGATCTATTTTTGAAAACATTTCGGTACAAATAAGAATTTTTGAATTCAAACTTTCCAATAGAATGCAGAACAAGCGCTCAGGACATCAGCAGTTATGATGTCTTTTCGTTTCGTTGGACTCCTGTGAAGGATTTGATTTTTTTTCACAACAAAATAAACTTGTAATCCAATCAGAGGCTGATCTGTACAGCTAGAACTTCCTCAGTTTTTGTGTTTTTGCTTATGCGGAACTGTACTCGAGAAGTTGCTTTTGAAAAGTAATGTCATTTATTATAATTATAGTGATTAAATTTATCACCAATTTCCCCGAGAGCCAAGGGAGCATTTCCGGCTGTGGAGGGACTTTTACAAATCCTCCCGAGGATCGAGTGGAAATCACTAATTTCCCGAAATGTCATGCTATTAGTGTGTAATACCATGATCTCCGAGAAGTTTCGTTTTGTCTGCATAAATTACAAGATGATGTTGGGTTGCTTTTGAAAACAATTGGTTGTTATGCTTGATTGGATGCCAACAAGTATGTTGTTTTCGATAAGAATAACACTAAAATACAATGCAATAATGTGGTTGACTAAATATTCAAGAAGCATGCATGTAGTTTAATTACGTCACGTTCATGCATGGAAGAAAAGTGATCGAAATATCAATAGAAGAGCTATTTTGTAGCTAGAACTTCAGTGGTCGCACCGGGTTATAGGAACAGGTCTGAAGGTAGCCTGGACTGCTGTCCGGCCGTAACCTGACCCACTGGTAGGCATGTCTCTATGTTCCCTTATCCGTATGAGATTTGGTTGAATATGCTGATGAGGGAAAGTAGGGATTAAATGAGCTTAAGGTTACCGTATACCTTCGCGGGTGTCTCTCGCAAATAAAATCGCACGCGCATCATTTTAAAGGAAAGTATAGAAACCTATATATCACTGGAAAGATTATATAATGTAGTATGCGCTGAAATGTTTTTTTTTGCAGAAATTTTATATTTTCAGGAAATGCTAAGGAAACAAACGCAAAAAAGACGAGTCTCACAGAAGTGAATTTATGTCCCTCCGCGTTCGCGCCGACGGACGATTCGGCTACATAACATCAATCAGCATATGATGGCCTGTCAAAGTGTGTGAGCGTTTTTTAATATTTTACTTTGTTCAAATGCAATTCATCTTCAAAGTTTCAATCGAAATAGTTTCTGTGTTTCATCACGGCAAGTACTCATATAAGAAAAATAATTAAAATATCGCTAAACGCTCACACACTTTGGTTCATATGTAGCTCCTCTAACACTAGGCCAAGTTTCATCAAGATCTGACAAGTCTTCATACTAGTGTCGTGTCACAAATATTCAAAAGAGCGTTGTGCTATGGCCAAAACTAGAGATAATGCGGAAAGGGGGGAAAAGAAATGTAAATCAACGTGTTGTACCAAGAGAGAGGGCCGGATATCGAAAACTAAACCGCGTCGAAAGGCAACGCCGCAAACAAGAACGAAGGGTAAAGCGAGTGGCAGGCAACCTCGTGCTCCGAACGTTGATGTTGATCCTAAACCTGCTATGTTAGCTGCGATGATTCCTTCAGTTCCACAAAATCGAAAGGCTGAACTTCGCTCAAGTTCACGATTTAGAACTCCTGGATTGACCACGGCCCAGGTTGAAAACTGCGAGTCACCCAAGACTTTAGAATCTGAGTCGGATGCGGACTCGCTGCTACTCTCTGAATCTTCCGTCTCTTTTCTTGTACCTGGCAAAAGTTTAAGCCTACTAGCTGAGCAGCTTTCCGTCGGAGTTGTAGCAGTACTAATAGAACTCGAAGTGGAAGTCGTCGAACATGCTTTCCGCGAGCATCACTTTCTTCTCCGTATTGAAACTTTGCTCCTTCTCGAGCTCATTCCCTTGAATCTTCTTGGGGCCTGTCTTCCTTTTTTACCTTTTATCCAAGGATTATTCTTTTCTCTTCTGGACATATCCACGATCGATATACCGGTAAATTAAACGCTATAAAATCACTGAACTCACGAGTCACGGCGCACTGTGAGTCTGAAGCTCCCGGATGTAGTTTCCCTGTGGCACGTAATGGGATCCGAGGGATTTGTCACGCCTAACCGATTTATTTACTTTCCTTCAAATTACATTTTTTCTAATATCTCGCAAACTTTTGCATGTTTAAAAAAAAAGAAAACATGCCGCGAAGGTATACGGTAACCTTAAACGAACAAAGGAAATCGAGGGGACCTTGGTATTATATAAGTATTAAATTTTGGGCAAACGTTATGACATCATACATGTGATAAAGGGAATGACAGTGGATTGCCTCTATAACCAGTACTCGTTCAGTTATACAGAGCATTAAATACACACTACAGCGAAATGGATAAGACATGTTTGGAAACTTAAATACAAATCTAATAACTATTGATTTGAAAAGGTAAAAGGAACATTAAAATGAGACATGAAATACCAAGTTTTAGCAGAAGCATTAATAATGTCAAAGTGATAAACTAAGGTTCTACAAAAACTTTAAAAGGGAATTTAATCCAAGAACAATATTTATCTTATGCCTAGCCTGCGTTGAGGCTCTGGAGTATCGGAGCGCAGCGAAAGGAGATTAGTGGGATTGGGGCGAGAGAAAAAAGAGAGGGGGGACGGGGTGGGGAGGAGATGAAGATAGAGCCTGCCGGCAACCCATGGTTATTTCGATAACTCTCGGCCTCAGAAGGCCGCGTATTGCTATTGGCTAAAATGCGTGATTGACAGAAATCATTAAGTTTAATTCATGCATGGATGCGATAAGAACAGAAACCAATAGCGCTGCGCGTGAGTGACGTCACGAAAATTAAGACCCCCCGCATGACTCAGACAAACAAACCACTTTTCGCGTAAGAACTTACAAGAATTGACCAGCACTTCAGTTCGTCGTCTGACTATTCTACCAAAAATGACGGCTTTCCTGCATTATATTCCGAAAGAGAACCTGATAATTGTACTGTCGAACAGCTTAAACGTTGGCTAAAATACAGAGGATTGAAACAAAGCGACAAACGGCAATCTTATCAAGCGAGGTGCAAAGATGGCGCGAAATACAGTGTTTGTATGGGAATCCGATGGCAAATATTTTCCGTAAAATCGAATTTCTGGACTATTCACTGCCTGAAAACTTTAGATACCAGGTAAGAGATTTTAATCTCTTATCTCTTATCAATTAAAACTGATCAAAATTTGAGGGATGTAGTTATACTGGGAAGCGTGCAATCGTGTTTTCAGTTTCCCATACATTTCGGCTGTTTAAAACAACGAGTCAAAGGTATAGAAAACTGAAAACACGATTGCACGCTTCCCAGCACAGCTACATCCCTCAAATTTTGATCAGTTAATCTTTTACCTGGTATCTTAAGTTTGCTGACAGTGAATATTTCAGACACTCGATTTTACGGAAATTATTTGGCATCTGATTCCCATACAAACACTGTATTTCGCGCCATGTTTGTCTGACCCTTGCGGGGGGTCTCGTGCCAGACAATCTATTTTTAGAAACTGTGCGCAGCGCTATTAGTATATGGCGACAAACATACATGTAACAAGAATTCTCTCATCGATGAATTTAAATAAAGGACAGGAGCAAGGCTATTAGAGATATTTTGTCTGGAAGAGATGTTCTAGCTGTAATCCCAACTGTGTTTGGAAAACACTAGTTGCTTTGATGATTTCGTAACGCTGCGTGGATGTTTTGTTTAGCGCTTCTTTTGGCAGAACTTCGCTCCGGTGTTATTGTGGTCGGCAGTGTTCTTTACTGATTTGGTGGCGACTTTATATTCAGCGGCAACGAGTTATCTTTATCTTAGTTATCTTTATCCTGCAAACCTTCTCGAACAAAGGTGTAGTTCTCTACAGCATTTCGAATCTTCCTTCCTCGGGAACGACAGACGACTCACTTTGATAGAGAAATGAAGACCAATACTATTTAAAGCCTCGGCTATCTTTTCTTTCTTAAGGCTTGAACAGATTCTCGCCGTGAAAATATTTGAATTCCCAAACGCTACCTTAAAACATACATTACATATCCTGCAAAAGTCGTTGACATTTACAGGTTGGGGTTTAGGCCGGCCCTGTCTTCACATCCAAGTTCGTATATTTTTGTTTTGAATTTTACGCTCGAATTGAGATTCCTTGAGATTCCACGCGTGAGTTTGACAGATATTAGACGTAATGTTTAAAGTCCGACAATGAGGACTGGACGGGGATTTCAAGTCCGCGCAATTTGTTCCAGTCCGAGGCGCAGCCGAGGACTGGAACTAATTGCAAGGACTTGAAATCCCGTCCAGTCCGAAATTGGAGGACTTTGAACGACTTCAACTCCTCATTAATTATTCGGGAGGAATCAAAGACAAATAAAAGTTGCTGGTAGTTTAGTATTTTGCAAGGAAAACTAAAAAATATCGAGAAAATAGGGCTACAAATTCTTTTAATCACTGTTATTATGAAGAGCAAAGTTAATTGAACAATCAGTGCTATTCAATTGCCTTTTGTTCATAATGCAATCAAATATTTTTTAAAGCATAGTCTCTCGGGATATGTTAGCTGCATTACCTGTTACAGTTACTGGTTTCAATTAAGCTAGTTCAGTGTTAATTGAACAAAACTTTATTGAGCAATCATAATAATAATCAGTGCTATTCATGCCATTCGTACATATTGCTTTCAAGTAATGATGTTTTCTAAAGGCATAGTCTCTCGGGATATGCTAAATCAAGCCTGCGTTGCGAGTTACAGTTTTCCGGTTCAGTTCAGTGCAAATCCAGCATGGCGTCAAGAGCAACCGATTCCTCTGACGAGTTTGAGCCTCCACTAAAGCGGTTCAGAAAACCTCTAGCGCCGAAGGAACAAGATTTAAAATTGAAAAATGCTATCCCAAAAGCAACATTATACAAGAATAACTGGGCAGTGAACATCTTTACTGAATGGCGTGATAATAGAGAAAACAAGATGGCCACTTTTGAACCCAAAAGTCAGTCAACATTTGTACCTCACGAGGAAGTTGAAAACTTGGATATTAAGCCATGGGAAAAAATGAGTGTGCCGTCACTTAATTTTTGGATTTCCAAATTTCTCCAAGAGGTGTGCAACAAGAAAGGAGAGAGATACCCGGCAAAAACTCTGTATCAGATTGTTGCTTCCCTAAAAAGATATTTGGAGTCGAGAGGCCGGTCGGATGTAAATATGATGAATAAATCAAATGAAAGGTATGCTGTATACATAGTATATTATATGCATGTTCTATTAGAAATGGAATTTGAAAGGAAATTGTTTAATCTGATCAATAAAAGAGTAATTATGCATGCCATGATGTTTTTCAATAATTTATTCGTAGTAACTTGTTCCAGTAACTAGAAACTTTTCCAGTTACTGCTAGGAGGACTAGACCAGGTATCCAGTGTCCTCAAGGGATTAAAATCAGACCATTGGATTGGCTGAATACCTCGTGAATAATTAATGAGGACTTGAAATGGTTTTCACTTCCGCCGCACGATGATTGGATGAATCGATCGAATGACTTACTAATAAGCATGCATTTTAATTAGTGGGTGGATATCGAAATAACCATGGGTTGCCGGCAGGCTCTATCTTCATCTCCTCCCCACCCCGTCCCCCCTCTCTTTTTTCTCTCGCCCCAATCCCGCTAATCTCCGCTAATCTCCGCTCTGGATACTCCAGAGCCGCAACGCAGGCTATCTTATGCCGTTTACGCTTAACCGAGTTTTGTGAGTTTCTAGGAGCAGGCATGATCACTCATCAAACCATTTCTATAGCTTCATCAACTAATTGTTGTCGTTTGACAATGGCGATGGTGTCTTTGTTGCTTTGAATTGATGATAATGAACCATTCAAACATGTGTGCTTCGTAACGAACTGTATTTACGAAAAGAATGTTCTAGAATAGGCCTTTTGCAGGAAACAGTCACGTGCTGATATAATACTTCGTTAAAGTGCAACTAACCCCTTTTGCAATTTTTATACATATGAATCTTTGAAAGGTTTAGGGTACTTCTGCGAAGAAATTTTTGGCGTACATAGAATACTCTATGTTCTATGCTTGTTTGAAATGGTGAAAAATTGACCTTTCCTGACCCATGATCGCGTAACAAAAAGACTGGGTCGATTCTTAATCTTACGTCACCTCATTAATGCATTATTCTCCATGTCGCTTTTCTATCACAACAACGTCGATATTTAGATAATATACACAGTCTGTGAGTTGTTAGTAAAGAAAACAGTTATTTTAGACAAACTGCTAAATATTTATTCAAATTATTGCAAAGTGGAATTAATTAGATGACGTAAGATCAAGAATCGACCCAGTCTTTTTCTTACGCGGTCATGGGTCAGGAAAGGTCAATTTTTCACTATTTCAAACAAGCATAGAACATAGAGTATTCTATGTAAGCCAAATATTTCTTCACAGAAGTACTCAAAACCTTTCAAAGATTCATATGTATAAAAATTGCAAAAGGGGTTAGGTGCACTTTAACAAACGAATTGAGCTCATGATTCCCATGGTGAAGGCGTTGCTATCGTGCTGGATGGCAAGCTATCTTTAAAAAAGCTGTTTTAGAAAGATCGACAATCGATTGGAAGTGGAAAATAGCATTTACAAACAGGTTTTGCTAATAACGATACCGATCTCGTACAAGTGCCTTTAAATATATGATTTAAGATTTTTTGGCAGCCCAGTACAACCACGTGACTGCATTCCTGCAAAAGGCTCATTGTGATGTGAAGCACAGAATAAGTTGTCAATAGTTTTATTACGTCACAACCATGCGCAGTGGGAGTGCGGTGAAAAAAGCGGGTCCCATAATGAAGACGGTGGTCCGCGCTCTCAAGTCTCGTACTTGAGCTCTCATATCGGGTTATTGCACTTACGGTGGTCCCTTCATGTACCAACACATGAATTGCTATCAAAAGACAATAGAATTAACACAATACAAAACGATATAACGAAATACACAATACAATAGAACACAATACAATTTGGTAGTAATTCATGTCTGCCTACATGATGGGAGAACCCACGACTGTCTGCTTGAGATCACATACGTAATCCGCTGATCTGTATGCAAGTGAGTGATAACTATTAGTTATCGCATACTAATCAGTGCATTACGTATGCAAGTAGCACATGCGATAACTAGTTATCTCCACTTACATTCGTAATCCACTGATCTGTATGCAAGTGAGTGATAACTAGTTATCGCATACTAATCAGTGGATTACGTATGCAAGTAGAATATGCGATAACTAGTTATCTCCACTTACATTCGTAATCCAGTGGGACACGTGATTTATTCCATCAGTTGCAACAAAGGTTTCGGGTGTGGCATACGATAATTAGTTTTGTTGCCGGTCTACTCGTTTGATATTCATTGATGTTCTACTTCATGATGGTTTCGGTATCCGTTTTACATGTATATTGGTAATTAGTTACTTTTATTGGGTACAAGGATAAGTTGTGACAAAAATCAATTATTAGATTCGGTTTTCGCAGGATGTCGTAGGATAATGAGGCTGATAACACAGACGAAGTTTGATATTACAAACACAAATCCAATAATTGCTTTAATGATTGATTTCCTAAACTTCTTAAGAGCAGATTGGCAGGGAGATACCAGCAGAACATTACACATTAAGACTGTTCATTATTACCTGTAGGCTACAGATAATAACCTACGTGTGAATTCAAGATGGCGGCGCGCGTGCTCTCAAGATACCAGCAGAACATTACACACTAAGACTGTTCATTATTACCTGTAGGCTACAGATAATACCCTACGTGTGAATTCACGATGGCGGCGCGCGTGCTCTCAAGATACCAGCAGAACATTACACACTAATGCTGCGGTCAGACTCGCGCTAGAACCGTGCTTGCTTGACTCATTTCTGTTTACCTAGCACATTCCTAGCACGCTAGCGAATGTGACCGACCAAGCACGGCAGCTTCTGCTTAATGGCAAACCGATGCCTAGGTAAATAAAACTACAAAGAGACCGAAGCGTAGCTCAAGCCTGGTCTGTACCACGCTAGGGCTGCGCTAGGCAAATAAAAGTAATTGGATTTCGTTGTTCAACCTATAAAATGCGTTGCTGCATTGACGGCTAAAAATTGACAAGCGGTGATCTCAAAATACTGTATTCTCTGGTTTCTAACAGCAATACGAGCACAGTTGTAACAATTCATTCTCTATACTCTCTTGAAATGTCTTGAAGCCCAAGTCCTTTCGTTCCAGCTGCTATGATGAATGAGATGGCTGTCTGCAATATTCAGTAGTAGTATAGTCGGAGTCAAAATGATACCCGTTTTTGTTGTACAACAAAGTTCGAACCCAGTGTTCATATTTTGCACCCAGTTAGCAATTTTGGCACCAATTTCGCCCTTTTTAGGGTCAAAACGTCTATTTGGACACCGAATTGCAGCACAAAGGTATTATTTACCCACATCGTAGCTGGGGGTGGCAGAGTTGTTGCTTTCTTCCATCACAAAGAACTAATAGGCGTTAACGATAACCGCCAATTAATAATTCTAGGCGAAAAAAAACGAAGCCTGCCCGAATGATACCCGTTTCTGGGTTAATATTTTGCACCCAGTTAGCAATTTTAGCACCAATTTCGACCTTTTGTCGCCATATTACCCCTTTTTAGGGTCAAAACGTCTATTTGGACACCGAATTACCCCCCCCCCCCCCAGTTTCCATATGGGCGGCATGGTTTTTGTTTTTTTCCAAGACTTCCATCTTTTTTTCAGATTTCTAACTCGCATTCCCCCAAGCTTTTAGAGACTCATGGCCAGAATGATACCCGTTTCTAGGTTAATATTTTGCACCCAGTTAGCAATTTTGGCACCAATTTCGACCTTTTGTCGCCATATTACCCCTTTTTAGGGTCAAAACGTCTATTTGGACACCGAATACATTTCCCCAAGCTATTAGAGACTGACAGATATATACGAATAGACAGCCTCATGGAGAAAGATCTATGTATCTGGTTGATGCTTGGGAAGGATTACAAGTGTATAAGAAAGCGATCTAATACAGAGTACTGTGCTCAACATAATGATCAGATAAGAACGGGAAGTAGATCCACAATACCCTGCTCGAGCTGTGGGATTGGGTGTCGCACTAGTTATGGGCTTTGCTCGAAGTGCAGCCAGAAAACGAGTCAACACCTCAAAGATAAAAAAACGTTATACTAAGGTTCGCTTTGCAAAGGTGTTATTGGAATTGAAAAAGAACTACCCCCCAATCGATTAGAATAGGAAATTGTCGAAAGATACGATTTTCACAAAGCATTTAGCGTAGGAAATTGTCGAAAGATATGACTTTGCACAAAGCATTTAGAGCTAACCATCATATAAGTATTGACAGGGGGAAATTGTTGGAAGATATTGACTGTCACAAAGCATTTAGAGTAGGAAATTGTCGAAAGATATGACTTTGCACAAAGCATTTAGAGCTAGCCAACCATATAAGTATTGACATAGGTATTGTCGGAAGTTACAACTTTTCACAAAGCATTTAGAGCTAGCCATCATATAAGTATTGACCGAGCGGGATATGTAGGAGATAACGACCGCCCCACAGCATTTAGAGACTACCGCTCATATAAGTATTGACAACGAAAATGGTTACCCTCCAAGAACTACGCAGGACGGCAAAGCAGTTTGGAATTCGCGGCTTCTCTAAGTTACGTAAACACGAACTCATTCATGCAATAGATTCAGCTTTGGTTAATGAAGAACGTAATAGGTATGGAAGACACAGCAAAATGGGTAGGTTTCCAGCTCTTCGAGGAGATCCAGAAAATCCACACAAACGCGCCCAACGTGGCCGTGAATTAAAACAACGTAGGGAAGATGCGACGGCAAGTCTACGTGCTAAAACTGTTGCAGCGCAGGTGAAAGCTAACCCTCAAATGCGGGTACCACATCGGCGACGAATAGGACGGCGACTCCGACAAAATCCTCGCAGCGAACCATTATCACGCAGCATCATTCGAGAGGCAGCTACTATTCTCGATGAGAGAGATGGCACACTTGAGGGAGAAGAAAAAGGCAGACGTACGATCCGGTGGCGATTTTTCAAAGGTGTAGCGGGAGATTTGACACATAGGATCATGGAGAAGTTGACTGCAAACGTCGAAACTAGTTTCTATCTACGCTATAGCTATGTCTACCGCATTCGCAACGTCAAGGACGGGCGCGTAATGATATTTTCCAAGACAGGTTCAGGATCTCCATGGATAAATATTCTAGGCGATGCGGCGGGATGGATAAACGATAAGGAGATTGCCAGATTGAATCCCGATAACATAGAGCGGCCCGACACTCAGTGGGTATTCGTACGTTGGATCCAAGTGGATGTCAAAGTCATAATCGATCGACAACCTTTGTTGGGTACCGGCCCACTACCACAATGGCTTAGACATAGAAAAGGAATGTTTTCCCTCGACAAATACGACGACAACCTATGCCTTTGGCGATGCCTTGCTATATACAAAGGATCTCGTGTAGATAAGTGCAATACCGCAGCTCGAAAACTAGCCCAAGAGTTCTATCAATTGGTAGCGCCTATACGAGATACCCCCAAGACTTCACTAGACCAGTTGGATAAGATCGAGTTGTACTTTGGGATAGGCATTTGCGTGTATGAACCTACGAAGGATGGAGCTTGGCATCTGACACGACATGCAGCTCACTACAAACATACGATGACGATTGGGATATATGAGGGACACGCCTTCTATATCAAGAAAGTTTGGCAACTCGGAGATCTCTACATCTGTAATGATTGCAAACAACGATTCACGAAAGCCTCGAATCTCCAACGTCATGCAGATCGTTGTAGTCGTGGCGAAACGAAGATAGTTTGTTTAGGAGAAAAAATCATAGCCCCACAATCTGCATTCGAAAAAGCATTCTGGCCAGTGTGTCGTGCGAGTAAGAAAGCCTTACGTTGGTTGAACCGCGAATCGGAAAGAATCGAACGACATATTCACCACGCGGCTTGTGGTCATGGTGGAGAACATTGGCTAGAAGGAGCACTCGTCGATGGCTATGAACCTATTTCCAAAATGATCTTTCAATTCCACGGATGCTACTTTCATGGGTGTCCAATATGTACGAAAGGCAAAGCATGGGGTAGTAAGTTATATCGTAAAACTTGCGCAAGAACGGCAAAGCTACGATCGGCCGGATATACAGTGGTGGAGGCTTGGGAATGCTCGACGAAGAAGACCAACGAACCAATTCCAACTCCGGTACAAACCGCTTATCCACATACCATAGTTTACGATTTCGAAACCTATCTCGATACGACGAAAGGAAGACAACCAACAGACCGTTTAACCATCGAAAACGTACATGTTCCTATATCAGTATCAATTGCCGATACATACAATCGGTCGCCAACTTTTATATGTCGATTCGATCCAAAAGAACTCATAGTCGAATTTATCGAAGAACTCCAACGAAGAGCGAAAGTAATCCAAGAAGCCGTCATCGAACTGTTTTGTCCTAAGACACCCGAATTCTCTTTCGACACCATACCGAAAGAACAACAAATGAAAATCAATGAATGGACAAATCAAGTTCCAGTATTAGGATTCAACTCCGGGCGATACGATTTGAATTTGATCAGAAACTATTTCGTAGAATCTATTGCTGATGCGACCTTGTTGGAATGCGACCTTGTTGGAATCTTGTTGCGCCAGATATATATAGATGCGATCTTATTGGTTGCTTTTGTACATACGTAGGTGCTCTGCGACCTTGGAAATCCTATGGTTCTCCAAATTTTCTATCATTTTGCGGTGGCATTTATTTTCTATCGTTGCCTGGTGGGGATCACGTGATCTATCTATTTGCGGTGCCATTCGTTTTCTATCTTTTTGTGGTGGCATTTATTTTCTATCTTTTTGCGGTGCGGGTCACGTGATCTATTTGTTGTTCTCTTAGTCGTTGATCTGAAAGTATCTAAGGAACCATCTTATAAGTTTGTGTTTTTTGACACTATATTGAGCGTCGCTACAACAGTCTCGTACGTCTACTATAGTGAGTTGAAAGTGTTTTGTGAGCCATTTGACAACATCAAGATGTTCATTATCCCAGGTCAAAAATAGCACATCGCGAGTTCTCACATCCTCTATAGTGAAATGAAAGCATTCGGTGAGCCATTTAGCAACATCAAGATGACCAGATTCACAGGCCAATTTTAATGCGTTATTATACCCAAAACATGCATCCTCATAGGTTAGCTGAAAATGTTCCACTAGCCACTTAGCAACATCAAGATGGCCCCTTTCGCAGGAAAATCGTAGTGCGTAGATATTCCTCGAACGCTCAATAGGAAGTTGAAAGCGAATAGCAATCCACTTGATCATATTGAGATATCCGTTGTTGCACGCGTGGTACAGTATATCGTTATCTAAAACAGACACATCCTCGATTGTTAATTTGAAATGGCTAGTTAGCCACTTGGCGATATTGAGATGGCCGTTTTTGCAGGTTTGTCGAAGGGCGCCGTTTTGGTTTGCTCGAGCATCTTCTATTGTGAGTTGGAAATTCTTTGTGAGCCATTTTGCAATTCCAATGTTTCCGTAGGTACATGCAAGTTGTAGTGCGCGATTGTCGTTGGTGCGTATATCCTTTGCAGTTAGTTGAAAACGTTTGGTTATCCACTTGATGGTACATAGATAATTGTCTATACAAGCAAAATGTAACGCAAGGTGTATATCCTTTTTGGAAATCCTGAAGATGCTAGCTAAGTTATCTCGCTTACCATCATCTCGAGCGGCACTAAATCCCTGTGTAAGGGCTTGTCTGAGAAAACTTCGACTCACCCCGTTGTATCGAGCTAGAGATGCTGCATTGTAGAAACTTTTCGATGTCGAAGAAATGCTTGCAAAGGATGTAGGCCCCGCAAACTCTACAATCTTAGATATGATCTCTAGTGGTAGCGTTTCGATGTGACCAACCATATTGGCTATACCTATACCTATCTTCTCTCTAAATGCTTTGTGGAGGTAGTTATTTCAAAGTCGGTATTCTATAGGCTCAGTGTGGATTCCATCTGGAAGTACTCGTCTTTTGTCGTAGTAAGCCGAAAGCCCGAGCTTATGTTGTGTGTAAGTTGTCATACCTTCTGGTAGTAAACGGAATCCTTCATTGAATCGATCCCACGTAACATCGTTATGCCTCTTCGACATCCCTTTGGTAGAATATTTGCGAGTAGCCGCTCCATCGACATACCAAGCTTTGGAACATAGTGCAATAGCTCGTTGTCCTTCGAGCTCAAGTTTGAAGAGTCCTGGCGTACGGCCGCTCCATTTGTCCCAAGCTAACCAATCATTTCTGTGGATTGCGAAATCCTCTCGCAGTTCTGATCGTACAACTTCGTCAATGCTGTTTCCCGAAATTGCAATGTACGCGCTATCAGTATCCATCTGAACGTATTCGAAATCCTCTCGAGCAATATACTTGTCAAGGAAGTCGTAGTAGAATTCGAGCATACGAAGCTTGGCGAGTTGATATACAGCGATACCTACTTGGAAAGGTCGTTTGATTTGGATCTGATTCTTTCTACTCTCGAGTTCATATGCGTCACCAACTTCCTCTAAGTCTGAAAACCAAACACTACGCAAAGCTTTGTCGACGACCTTCTCATCCTTGGTATAGGTGACATTTGTTTGACGTCCCAAATCTTCGATCAACTTTCCATAGGCGCTATTTCCAAGTAGCTTGAATACATCTGCAAGTAGAGCTTTACTTTTGTCTACATCTCCCGTCCTTCGAGCTTCGGTGACTTGATCGACAAACCATTCAAATACTTTTTTTGGTTCATAGTCTATTGTGCGATAGACCGCAGTTATAATCGCTCCATGATCAAGATACCAACGTAGTAGAGGAGCATAGAGTAACAACTTTTTTCCTGCGAGACATCCAACTAACTTCTTGGTATTAGATCTCTTTCGGCCAGTCTTCTCAAGGTAAGATAACATTTCTGATGGGATTGCTTCATGTGGAATTTCTCTATTGTAGAAGAAGGGTGGCATCTCCTCGAATTTCTTCCATAGCTTTTTAGGTATCTCGATATCTACCTCTGCATATCCAAACCATGTTCCATTACGTAGACATTCGACAAGTCCTTCGGCGGCTGGACCTGGCTCGTCATAGTGAACGACCTTTTCTTTTCCACAAGGCATTTCGAGTGCCATAGTAGAAAGATATAGGGCGTTGGCATCATATCCAAGGATCTTGCGACACTTTTTGGTTCCACCCTGATGGCTGCGAATCTTAGTTACTCCTGCTTCATGACGCCTAGTGAATACTATACTTGGTCCACCTACGATAGCTCCTTTGAGCATGTGGTAAGCCTCCTCACTTGGTGCAAACAACTCAGCGCCACGTTCTACACTTCCTCGAAGTAGAAATTGTAGTGAGACTCCGGGAATAGATACTGCGTCTTTTAGTATGTCTACACCTTTTTCGTGGTAGAAATTACGCATCTTTTCAAGTGCCTCTAGAAATGGAATTACATCCAAGTTGTTATAGTATCGTAGCCAGTCTGCAAAGATCTTCATTCCCTTATCGCGGAATGTGCGTTTACAATCATCGAACTCTTCCCTAGATAGTAGGTGTTGCCCTTTTAGCTTTGATCCCCACTCTTGATAATCTGGCAATCCGATGTGTTCCAATTTGTCTGGAGAATCAAACCACTCGTATGGAAAGAAACTCTTTTGCAACTCACATCCATATGCGGTGATCCAACGTTCATAGGAAGTGCCTGGTCCAAGATAATTCATCACATCGAGGAAACGAAATTCTGGAGTTAAGAGAAACATAGTGGAATTGGCTTTCTTTGCTACTCTGATTTTCTTGCATGTGTCAGCAATAGATTCTACGAAATAGTTTCTGATCAAATTCAAATCGTATCGCCCGGAGTTGAATCCTAATACTGGAACTTGATTTGTCCATTCATTGATTTTCATTTGTTGTTCTTTCGGTATGGTGTCGAAAGAGAATTCGGGTGTCTTAGGACAAAACAGTTCGATGACGGCTTCTTGGATTACTTTCGCTCTTCGTTGGAGTTCTTCGATAAATTCGACTATGAGTTCTTTTGGATCGAATCGACATATAAAAGTTGGCGACCGATTGTATGTATCGGCAATTGATACTGATATAGGAACATGTACGTTTTCGATGGTTAAACGGTCTGTTGGTTGTCTTCCTTTCGTCGTATCGAGATCGGCTTCGAAATCGTAAACTATGGTATGTGGATAAGCGGTTTGTACCGGAGTTGGAATTGGTTCGTTGGTCTTCTTCGTCGAGCATTCCCAAGCCTCCACCACTGTATATCCGGCCGATCGTAGCTTTGCCGTTCTTGCGCAAGTTTTACGATATAACTTACTACCCCATGCTTTGCCTTTCGTACATTTTGGACACCCATGAAAGTAGCATCCGTGGAATTGAAAGATCGTTTTGGAAATAGGTTCATAGCCATCGACGAGTGCTCCTTCTAGCCAATGTTCTCCACCATGACCACAAGCCGCGTGGTGAATATGTCGTTCGATTCTTTCCGATTCGCGGTTCAACCAACGTAAGGCTTTCTTACTCGGACGACACACTGGCCAGAATGCTTTTTCGAATGCAGATTGTGGGGCTATGATTTTTTCTCCTAAACAAACTATCTTCGTTTCGCCACGACTACAACGATCTGCATGACGTTGGAGATTCGAGGCTTTCGTGAATCGTTGTTTGCAATCATTACAGATGTAGAGATCTCCGAGTTGCCAAACTTTCTTGATATAGAAGGCGTGTCCCTCATATATCCCAATCGTCATCGTATGTTTGTAGTGAGCTGCATGTCGTGTCAGATGCCAAGCTCCATCCTTCGTAGGTTCATACACGCAAATGCCTATCCCAAAGTACAACTCGATCTTACCCAACTGGTCTAGTGAAGTCTTGGGGGTATCTCGTATAGGCGCTACCAATTGATAGAACTCTTGGGCTAGTTTTCGAGCTGCGGTATTGCACTTATCTACACGAGATCCTTTGTATATAGCAAGGCATCGCCAAAGGCATAGGTTGTCGTCGTATTTGTCGAGGGAAAACATTCCTTTTCTATGTCTAAGCCATTGTGGTAGTGGGCCGGTACCCAACAAAGGTTGTCGATCGATTATGACTTTGACATCCACTTGGATCCAACGTACGAATACCCACTGAGTGTCGGGCCGCTCTATGTTATCGGGATTCAATCTGGCAATCTCCTTATCGTTTATCCATCCCGCCGCATCGCCTAGAATATTTATCCATGGAGATCCTGAACCTGTCTTGGAAAATATCATTACGCGCCCGTCCTTGACGTTGCGAATGCGGTAGACATAGCTATAGCGTTGATAGAAACTAGTTTCGACGTTTGCAGTCAACTTCTCCATGATCCTATGTGTCAAATCTCCCGCTACACCTTTGAAAAATCGCCACCGGATCGTACGTCTGCCTTTTTCTTCTCCCTCAAGTGTGCCATCTCTCTCATCGAGAATAGTAGCTGCCTCTCGAATGATGCTGCGTGATAATGGTTCGCTGCGAGGATTTTGTCGGAGTCGCCGTCCTATTCGTCGCCGATGTGGTACCCGCATTTGAGGGTTAGCTTTCACCTGCGCTGCAACAGTTTTAGCACGTAGACTTGCCGTCGCATCTTCCCTACGTTGTTTTAATTCACGGCCACGTTGGGCGCGTTTGTGTGGATTTTCTGGATCTCCTCGAAGAGCTGGAAACCTACCCATTTTGCTGTGTCTTCCATACCTATTACGTTCTTCATTAACCAAAGCTGAATCTATTGCATGAATGAGTTCGTGTTTACGTAACTCAGAGAAGCCGCGAATTCCAAACTGCTTTGCCGTCCTGCGTAGTTCTTGGAGGGTAACCATTTTCGTTGTCAATACTTATATGAGCGGTAGTCTCTAAATGCTGTGGGGCGGTCGTTATCTCCTACATATCCCGCTCGGTCAATACTTATATGATGGCTAGCTCTAAATGCTTTGTGAAAAGTTGTAACTTCCGACAATACCTATGTCAATACTTATATGGTTGGCTAGCTCTAAATGCTTTGTGCAAAGTCATATCTTTCGACAATTTCCTACTCTAAATGCTTTGTGACAGTCAATATCTTCCAACAATTTCCCCCTGTCAATACTTATATGATGGTTAGCTCTAAATGCTTTGTGCAAAGTCATATCTTTCGACAATTTCCTACGCTAAATGCTTTGTGAAAATCGTATCTTTCGACAATTTCCTATTCTAATCGATTGGGGGGTAGTTCTTTTTCAATTTCAATAACACCTTTGCAAATCGAACCTTAGTATAACGTTTTTTATCTTTGAGGTGTTGACTCGTTTTCTGGCTGCACCTCGAGCAAAGCCCATAACTAGTGCGACACCCAATCCCACAGCTCGAGCAGGGTATTGGGGATCTACTTCCCGTTCTTATCTGATAATTATGTTGAGCACAGTACTCTGTATTAGATCGCTTTCTTATACACTTGTAATCCTTCCCAAGCATCAACCAGATACATAGATCTTTCTCCATGAGGCTGTCTATTCGTATATATCTGTCAGTCTCTAATAGCTTGGGGAAATGTATTCGGTGTCCAAATAGACGTTTTGACCCTAAAAAGGGGTAATATGGCGACAAAAGGTCGAAATTGGTGCTAAAATTGCTAACTGGGTGCAAAATATTAACCCAGAAACGGGTATCATTCGGGCAGGCTTCGTTTTTTTTCGCCTAGAATTATTAATTGGCGGTTATCGTTAACGCCTATTAGTTCTTTGTGATGGAAGAAAGCAACAACTCTGCCACCCCCAGCTACGATGTGGGTAAATAATACCTTTGTGCTGCAATTCGGTGTCCAAATAGACGTTTTGACCCTAAAAAGGGCGAAATTGGTGCCAAAATTGCTAACTGGGTGCAAAATATGAACACTGGGTTCGAACTTTGTTGTACAACAAAAACGGGTATCATTTTGACTCCGACTATACTACTTCAGTGCCAACCATTTTCGTCTGTAATAAATCCCGCTCCATTTCTTTTCGACAACAGTCCCAGTCTGCCTTTAAACGGAACAGTTTCGACACTCTCCGCGGTTACTCTCACCATCCATTCCCAAATAATTCATCGCCAAGTACCTCGCTGAATTTCCCAGTGCAGAGGACAGTCTGGAGAGTGGAAGTAATCAGAATACTCATTCTGACAGGATTCTGTTAACACCTTGAAACTAGCAAGCGCTGATCTTTAATCTGACCGCAACATGCTTGCTTCGAATTTTAGCATTTGTCTCAAGTATCTCATAAGCAAGCATGCTATTATTACCTGTAGGCTACAGATAATACTCTAAGTGTGAATTCACGATGGCGGCGCGCGTGCTCTCAAGATACCAGCAGAACATTACACACTAAGACTGTTCATTATTACCTGTAGGCTACAGATAATACTCTACGTGTGAATTCACGATGGCGGCGCGCGTGCTCTCAAGATACCAGCAGAACATTACACACTAAGAGTGTTCATTATTACCTGTAGGCTACAGATAATACCCTACGTGTGAATTCACGATGGCGGCGCGCGTGCTCTAATGCTGCGGTCAGACTCGCGCTAGAACCGTGCATGCTTGGCTCATTTCTGTTTACCTAGCACATTCCTAGCACGCTAGCGAATGTGACCGACCAAGCACGGCAGCTTCTGCTTAATGGCAAACCGATGCCTAGGTAAATAAAACTACAAAGAGACCGAAGCGTAGCTCAAGCCTGGTCTGTACCACGCTAGGGCTGCGCTAGGCAAATAAAAGTAATTGGATTTCGTTGTTCAACCTATAAAATGCGTTGCTGCATTGACGGCTAAAAATTGACAAGCGGTGATCTCAAAATACTGTATTCTCTGGTTTCTAACAGCAATACGAGCACAGTTGTAACAATTCATTCTCTATACTGTCTTGAAATATCTTGAAGCCCAAGTCCTTTCGTTCCAGCTGCTATGATGAATGAGATGGCTGTCTGCAATATTCAGTGCCAACCATTTTCGTCTGTAATAAATCCCGCTCCATTTCTTTTCGACAACAGTCCCAGTCTGCCTTTAAACGGAACAGTTTCGACACTCTCCGCGGTTACTCTCACCATCCATTCCCAAATAATTCATCGCCAAGTACCTCGCTGAATTTCCCAGTGCAGAGGACAGTCTGGAGATGAAAGTAATCAGAATACTCATTCTGACAGGATTCTGTTAACACCTTGAAACTAGCAAGCGCTGATCTTTAATCTGACCGCAACATGCTTGCTTCGAATTTTAGCATTTGTCTCAAGTATCTCATAAGCAAGCATGCTATTATTACCTGTAGGCTACAGATAATACTCTAAGTGTGAATTCACGATGGCGGCGCGCGTGCTCTCAAGATACCAGCAGAACATTACACACTAAGACTGTTCATTATTACCTGTAGGCTACAGATAAAACTCTAAGTGTGAATTCACGATGGCGGCGCGCGTGCTCTCAAGATACCAGCAGAACATTACACACTAAGAGTGTTCATTATTACCTGTAGGCTACAGATAATACCCTACGTGTGAATTCACGATGGCGGCGCGCGTGCTCTAATGCTGCGGTCAGACTCGCGCTAGAACCGTGCATGATTGGCTCATTTCTGTTTACCTAGCACATTCCTAGCACGCTAGCGAATGTGACCGACCAAGCACGGCAGCTTCTGCTTAATGGCAAACCGATGCCTAGGTAAATAAAACTACAAAGAGACCGAAGCGTAGCTCAAGCCTGGTCTGTACCACGCTAGGGCTGCGCTAGGCAAATAAAAGTAATTGGATTTCGTTGTTCAACCTATAAAATGCGTTGCTGCATTGACGGCTAAAAATTGACAAGCGGTGATCTCAAAATACTGTATTCTCTGGTTTCTAACAGCAATACGAGCACAGTTGTAACAATTCATTCTCTATACTGTCTTGAAATATCTTGAAGCCCAAGTCCTTTCGGTCCAGCTGCTATGATGAATGAGATGGCTGTCTGCAATATTCAGTGCCAACCATTTTCGTCTGTAATAAATCCCGCTCCATTTCCTTTCGACAACAGTCCCAGTCTGCCTTTAAACGGAACAGTTTCGACACTCTCCGCGGTTACTCTCACCATCCATTCCCAAATAATTCATCGCCAAGTACCTCGCTGAATTTCCCAGTGCAGAGGACAGTCTGGAGATGAAAGTAATCAGAATACTCATTCTGACAGGATTCTGTTAACACCTTGAAACTAGCAAGCGCTGATCTTTAATCTGACCGCAACATGCTTGCTTCGAATTTTAGCATTTGTCTCAAGTATCTCATAAGCAAGCATGCTGAACTCCAAGCTCTAGCGCGAGTCTGACCGCAGCATTTTAAGTACAATAGTTGTTTTAGACTTTTTTTGCTGTATCTGGTTCTTAACACTTCATTCAGTAGTACTTTCCATTACTAGAAGTAGTCGTTTATTGACAATCTGTGAACGAAGTGGGTTTATCGTGCAGTTTTTAATCATTTTTACTAGAGTTAGTTCAATTATTATCAGATAAAGAACCACTCGATTGAGAAACTTCAAAATCTTAAGGGTTTTGATCAAGATGACACACGGTGATCAAACACTTGCATTTTAATAAGCGTTACATCACAGGAATGGCGAGAACTAAAGGAAGTAAAGGAAATAAAAATCCACGTCTGGAATGTCACTCGAACCTCGCTTGCAACCCGCTGCTAGTCCTGGCTATCTTGTCCACTTACACTATCAGTCCGTTTGTTGAAACGACCATGAGAAAATAACAATCACAACCCTTCTAGTCTATAATTGCATGCAATACAATTCCAGGCAAACAATACTTTCTAATGATTTATGAATATAGGAATAGGATATATGAATATAGGATATAGGAATCAGCGGAATAGAAGGGACTTGGGAACAGTCTACCCCTAGAGTAACAAGACCAGGTAATCCTTCTGAAGTACCACAACTAACAAGTTCAATCAAGTTGTTCAAATAAGAAAAAACTATTTAAGCAAACGTGTTGGTGCCAATAGGTCTTTTGCAATCGATTGGAGATGCAAAATAGCATTCACAACATTATCGATCTCGTACAAGTACCTTTAAATAAATGAACTGAGTCAGATTTTCTGCCATGCAGTACAACCACGTGATTGCATAACTT
This sequence comes from Actinernus sp. WN-2022, assembly GCA_030867875.1. Taxonomy (NCBI): domain Eukaryota; kingdom Metazoa; phylum Cnidaria; class Anthozoa; order Actiniaria; family Actinernidae; genus Actinernus; species Actinernus sp. WN-2022. Next base: position 24,052,360 of record JAOWCC010001589.1, read on the forward strand.
TAAGAACTGATTCTCACTTTACGTGCTGATATAGCCTGCGAAACAGGCCCTCAGTGTTATTTCAACGCAAAGGAAGTGATACAATGATTTGACCGCGTAAAAATGGAAAAAGGAGACTGGCATGAGAGAGAAGAAGGAGGGCCTGCAGCCATCCCTTATTCATTTTCATTTCCCGCTCAGATTCTGTACGGTAAATACTGATTGGTCAATTAGCTGTCATCGCTGTCATGTGTCACGAAATGTCGCACATTCCTCCTGCGAACTGACTGAAATGGCGGCGACAAGAGAGAAGTGATCGAGCGGTTGAGCGTTAATCCAGGAAAGTATTTAGAAGAACAAAGCAGGCAGTGAATAGTCTACATTTGTACTTTCTAGGCGAGATATTTTAGCGGTTTTACCAACAGGTAAAAGCCTTATTTTCCAACTGTTTGCCGTGGAAGTCGAGTCAGACAGGAATTAGCGCTTCGGCATTGTCCTATTTGCAAAGCATTGACATGTTAAATAAACATGTTAATCCATGCGGAAAAGGGAAGAATTCAAATTTTCGTAATATGGCGGCAGGCGCTTATTTCTTCTCGCGGCTCGCTTCACTCGCTCTGCTCGTATCGGAAAAGCACCTGTTCTGCAGGCTAGTGCTGATACGGAAATTTGTCCATCAAAACATGTCGAGAAATTCATCTTTATAGAACTGTAGAATTTGTTGTAACATCAGAACAATACGATCGACAATCAAACCAAAAACATGGCTTGAAGAACAAAAGCTAACGCATAGTTCAAAACCCTTAACATTACTGTTACTGTACTGATGCAATTTGTGTGGGCAATGATGTATAAAAAGCAGTGTCCAAAGTCTGTTGTCTCGTTTTAGTGAATGGAGAGAGAGGGGTGGAAAAACACAATGGGAGGTCGAAATTCTATGCGACGCCACATTAACTTCACTTATAATAGTCCAGTTTCACATTCACGAATTACCGCTGGATGTGAGGACTACAGACGCATGAACTCATCATTAGCCTCGCCTTGATGTTAAATAGTTATAAATATCAGCGGCAAGATGGGTTATTCACAACTATGTATTGTTGTAGTTTCAACTTCTGCACCTTCTCGCTGGTATTTGTGAATATATACATCAGAATGAGACTAACGTCGAGTAAGTGCGTCTGTAGTCATTGCAAGGTGGTAATTAAAGGGGATATGTCATGGTAATGTGCATGTATCGAGTAATCGCCCGTTTTATGGCTGTTAATTGGATACAAACAGTTAAACTTCCCTACCTCAATGCTTGATTGAAATTATTTTCACTATTGTCTCTGGAGACTGTTTATATACACTGTTTGTTTGTCATTTTTGCATATGTGCTTTCATTTTAAGCATCCCACATGGCCGAGTGGTTCGTTAGTTCATATCAAATAGGTCTTTTCTGCCCCGAAAAACGAATGTAAAGTCTTACCGTGACACAGTCCCTTTAATGCGAAACGTGCCTATTACGCCATCGTATGCCGCCTAATCAGGATGGAGTTTGTTTGTCTCGCGCGTGCAATGATCTTTAAACGTACTTTCGTGTTTTTTTCCTTACTCAGGCGAATGAAACTTGCAGCATCTACCCTTGCTAGCGACTGGAATGATGATGTGGCGTGTTTCATAATAGCGTTCTGCCCAGATTCTAAATATAGAAAACTCATAATTGACGCAAAGCATCATGGGATTGAAATGCGGACAAATATTCCAGAACCCAACTCACGATTATGTGTAGCTATGAAGAAAGAAGGTGCTACGAAGCCGCCACTGTTTTTGGTGTATTTGTCGACCAGATTCACGATATACTGATAACCTTTGGGTCAACCTTGATTTTAAGAGCAATACATCCTTTCACCCGATCAACAATTCTTGTCTTTTTCCATTTTTTTTGTTCCCGTGGCACTCTAACCAACGTTTCAGCTAGCCTGCAGAACAGACGCTTTTCCGATACGAGCAGAGCGAGTTCTGAAACCGATCCGAGCGAAGCGAGCCGCGAGAAGAAATAAGCGCCTGCTGCCATCTTACGGAAATTTGAATTCTGCCCTTTTCCGCATGGATTAACATGTTTATTTAACATGTCAATGCTTTGCAAATAGGACAATGCCGAAGCGCTAATTCCTGTCTGACTCGACTTCCACGGCAAACAGTTGAACAATAAGGCTTTTACCTGTTGGTAATTAACCGCCAAAATATCTCGCCTAGAAAGTACAAATATAGACTATTCACTGCCTCCTTTGTTCTTCTAAATACTTTCCTGGATTAATATAACGCTCAACCGCTCAATCACTTCTCTCTTGTCGCCGCCATTTCAGTCAGTTCGCAGGGGGAATATGCGACAATTCGTGACACATGACAGCGATGACAGCTAATTGACCAATCAGTAATTCCCGTACAGAATCTGTACGGGAAATGAAAATGTATAAGGATGGCTGCAGGCCCTCCTTCTTCTCTCTCGTGCCAAACTCCGTTTTCCATTTTCACGCGGCCAAATCATTTTATCACTTCCTTTGCGTTGAAATAACACTGAGGGCCTGTTTCGCAGGCTACGTTTCAGCTCAAAAACATTACATTCACCATGTGGTTTGGTTAATTTGGCACCTGGAACGTACCTCATCTTCTGTGAGTAAAACTCTAAAATTATCCATATCGCACGCAGGAACAACTATGTCCGAGGCAGCCATTTTGAAATATTTGTCCGCATTTCGATCCCACAATGCAATGTTGTCGTTATGCTAATATTTTATGACGTCAACTGGGCAGAACGCTATTGAAATAAGTGCTATACAGAACTTAATTCACGATGTATGAAATAATAAGAATGACGAGCAGAGATTAAACGAGGTCGCGAAAACGCTTTCCCCCTCCCCCACGAAAAAAAAGCGGCGCTGAAATCAATGGAGAATATATTGAAAGATGTAGGAACTTGACAGTAAAACGTACTTAGAAAACAGAGAATGTAAGCGGCTTGCTAGCATACCCTCGAAAATCCAGTTCAACTTGTTCCGATTTTCTGCTTTTTGTTTGTAGACCAAACTGAAGTGTTTGTTTCTCAGTTGAACCCTCTAAATGACCCATAGACCAGTTTACAGTTCATCCGCAGTTGTTCAAGTCTTTTGTTTCAACTGGCGGGCCACCATTGTCTAACATCTGCCTGCCCACCAAATAAACAAAGGATTTGTAGAACTCGGCGCCTGAACCGTAAACTGGTCTATTCAAACCTGGCTACAGCCTCCGTTACCGAAATTGCACAGGCTAACCATCTTCACATTTTGTGTATTTGTCATTGATATCATAATTTCTTATCAGAGTCACAGAAACTCACTCATGAAACAGATTGTGAATTGATTCTGCTGTGTATGTGTTGATTTAGTTGGTTGCTTACGCGCGTGCTCATAATACATCCCGGGCTTCCTGTGGCTCAGGCTGTACAAATACAGCATGGGCTTCCTGTGGCTCATCTTGCTAAGTACATAAGAGTACACATAGTCTCCCTCGCAGCCGTTTCCTTTGTCGTCACGCAGAGTACACAAGGTAGACAACCAAATTTATGGTCGTTCCACAGCTATTTTGAATAACCACAGGCATCCCAAACTCTACTGTTGTATTTCGGGTTACCTGTGGTCTTCATTGGCAATTAGAGGAATACAAAATACATAAACAGAGTGAACGTAGAGTCGCTCCACCGTCGGTGTTCTATTTGTAGTCATGTTTTTTTGGCAGCCAGAATCTCTAAATCATTTTATTGTACAGTTGGCAGTCTGTCATTTTCTAATTCATTATTAATATTTGTTTGGTATTGTATATATTATAGATTATTCAAAAACTCATGAATAATTAATGAGCATTTTGTCCAATCAGATGAAGCAAATCAGTCACGTGCATGCTCCTTTATACCTGATAAAATCTCATCATTCTAAAAGGCCCGCGGAGGGATTTGAATTTTGTCCCAGGGGGAAACGGGGTTAATGATTGAGACAATGGAATTTCTATTGATGTTTCAGCTTTCTCATTGAATTGCTAATTAGGATGAACGTTTTATATAAAGAATACTAATGAACATGAAATTTTATATAAAGTTTCATCCTAATTAAGAATTCACTGATAAAGACCCAAAGATAGCAAAAGTACACGGAAACATAAGGTACCTAGATAATAAATTTTGCACTAAATTTACTAATATCAGCAGACTACCGAGATACACAGTTACTATTTTTAAAATGAAGTTATCCAACTACCATTACTTGTTTACCGAGCCACTGTTTAGTTCCAATTATTAAACCAAACTCAAAGCCGTAAAATAATAAAAACGTGCATTAAACTTACATATTTTGTGCCGGAGTCAAAAATTTAGAGTCTGCCGTCATGTCAGTCACATCGCCTTTTAGTTCCAAGTCTTGAACTTTATCGAGGTAAGCCACGACACCAAATCCTTCAAGTGCATTGCGAAACGCCGCTTCAAACAACATAGTATGGTAATTTCTTCATGTCATTCCCTTGAGATGTTCGTCAGTAATTGCAGGCGGTGATTACTCGAATATTTTGCATGGCGTTGTGAATACAAAGGTTCAATGGTTCATTAAGTAACTATTCCCTTGAGATGTGCGTCTTTCTTTCATTGCATTCTTAAAGCGTTTTTGAAGCCCTTTAAAACACTCACAGCACGTGTTTTATCAAGTCTAAAAATTCTCGGGCTTCGCCCTCGAATTTTTAAACTTGATAAAACACTGCTGTTCGTGTTTTAAACAGTACATGACCTTGTGATAGTATTATCTTATATTTCTAGATTATAGCTAGTTATTTCATTTTCTATTGTTATTCGATAACCTTTATTTCACTGAGATCCCAGTGAATTTCAATATATTGTTCATCAGATATTCAAGGCTTTTATATGGAGGTCGTTATATGATATAAAGACCTTGAATATCTAATGAGCTATGTAAAGGCAACTTGAATGCCTAATCAGGTCTTTAAATTGGGATTCGCTGGAGTGTTAGTGAAGTAAAGGTTATCGAAAAACAATGAAACAAGAGCCCATCTGGGCTTTCACTCGGGCCACATGAGATTGAAGATGAAATACACTTTCATTTGAAATCCTCTTAGTAATAACCAAAGGGAAGAATTATTAGCAGTCTTTAGGAGTGGCCGGTAGCGCGGTGACTTTCATTCTCTGCTCCCCTAGTATATATATACATGTATGTAATTTAATATTTTTGTTTTCTCGTATGTAATTAAAGTAGTTGATCTTTTATTGAAAACACTACTTATTCATGTGTGTATGTATGTTCAGACTACTATCGTGCAGCTAGCTAGAGTCTTGAGATATCTGTCAGCAACTCGCAGCTAGTTAATAAATTAGTACTGTTCAGACCTAGTAACTTAGTAGGTTTTACATTTTGTTTTTCCCTCTTCTGGTTTGTTTCTATCTCTAAAAGAGGCATGAATGGGGTTAACTGACTACTGACAAACAGCCTTAAAAATAACTGACAACTGACAAATGACGATTTTTTTACTGACAACTGACAACCGAAAAATAACTGACAACTGACAAATTTGGTTTTTGTGGGTCAAACATTGTAAATTGTCTCTAGTAATGATTAACTAGGGCTAACTGACAACTGATAAATGGCCAAAATTTTAACTGACAACTGACATGTAGACCCCCCCCCCCCCCATTCAGACCCTCTCTAAAATATATAAATTTGGTCTATAACTGCCCTTGGCGCAAGTGTTTCGTAATCGCAAATAATTGACCGCCAAAGTGCTCAATTGAAATTTCAACCAAAATATTAAAACTGTGCGAAAAACTGCTACTGACTGGTGTTTGGCGATCCTCGTTATCCATGATGGCTCAATTGACGTACAATACACCCGGTAGTTGTCGTGGTAAGAGAAATTACCTTGGAGCGAGTAGTGAACGTGCGTAGCGAGAGCTAGAAGTCGGCTAGATCGGATGATAACACTGACTTGACATTTGTGTACATTTCAAAACCTTAAAATAACTAAAATCTGTCATCGATGGGCTTTTAGCGCGCTAGATTCTATTCAAGCTACCTCGCTAGGTAGCTTGGAACTTCAAAGTATTCCATCGACCGCTAGCTAGCTAATCACCAGAGCAGAAAAACTGTTCAGACTAAAGAAGCTCGCTACCTCCTGTGGTTAGCTAGCTAGATTTACTAGCCTGAACACGGCCACACGTTTACAATTTAGTCTGCAGGTCCGATAAAACTGCAGGTTCCAGTCGTAAACAGTCCGAGTTTGACCAAAGTGAAACGATCGAGCTGCTCGCGTCCGTAGATATATATTTCTTCGTTTGCACTTTTGACATGATATAATTCTTCAAATGGCACCATTGTTTTATTTCTTATGTTTAATAATACAGTTCTCAGCTGTAAAAAAAATAGAACATTCTATGGAAGATTTCTTGTCCTAAAGTTTGGAAACGTAACACATGCATTTGACGCTAGAAAGTTCAGTACTCGCGGAAGTACGCAAGGTCAATTTACTAGTGGCAGTTTACTAGTTTGCACTATCGGCTGTTATGGAATGGAAACATACTTTCACAGCTTAATATGTATGTCGATTGGTCAGAAGGATATCTTGTTTAAATGCTACGGTCCTTTCGGCATCAGGAAATGTTTAAACGGGAGTTTTCGTACAGTATTTCAAGCTATGCTGTAGTGCGAGTTCAGTTACGCCACAAATGTCGGTGAAACTAATACCGTGTTCATTATTATCGGTTTTCTCTATGGGTTCTCATGTATTCAATAATTACTTCTGGAGCTTCATATTTATGTCGATTGGTCACAATGATTTCCTCTTCAGTTTTTCCCTTTAGTTTGGACATTAGGGATATATCCTTGGAGATTTCGTACAGTTTAGCGACCGTTGTGTCGAAAGTAGAAACGTTCGTTTGTCATGAAAGTGCGTAAACAAACTGTCACAAGCGGTTTCATAGCAGCTCGATGTTTGACTCCCATATAGTCGATGATAACTTATATAGCTTCATATGTACGTCGATTTCTCACAAGGATTTCCTCTTTCAGTTTTTCCCGTTAGTTTGGACATTAGGGATTTATTCTTGGAGATTTCGTACAGTTTAGCGACTGTGTGTTGAAAGTAGAAAAGAGCCCATCTGGCCTTTCACTCGGGCCACATGAGATAATTTGAAGATGAAATACACTTTCATTTGAATTTGATTGAAAATAGATCAAAAACTCGGGGAAATGTCCGGCTAAAACTGTATGAATAAATGTGAAATGAAACATAAATTTCATAGCAAGAAAAACATGTAATTCCTAATTAGAAAGCTCTTCTAAGTCCGCTTCTCAAATTCACAGACTGTTTTACAAAAACATTTGGGCTTATCGACACAAGAGTTCAGTTGACCTTTCAAATAATTTATTCTGAGGTACGCATACTCTAAATCACAGAGATGTTAAATAAAGCGATAATTAGAAGAAAAAGTACATTAACAGACAAACTGAGAGGAAATGTATTCAAATCTAAAAGAGTTTACTTACAGTACTTACGTAACTGAATCTTTCGTTTTGGTTCTTTTGTTAGTGTTGTTGAAAGCATTCCACCTTCGTGCACATATGCACTGAATCGGAATGAAAGTCGAAGCCTACCTCGAACTTAACTTTCAGCTAACCTGTTTCCTTTCATTCCACAATGAATAATAATCTCATAAAGTAAGCCCGTAGCTTTCAATAAATTTGCCAGTGTCTGAATGAAACAGCTAGATCTTTTCCAATTTCTCTCACGAGTCACGGCAGAAGACAGTCTCAAAGAACTTGAATTTTGATCCTCTTCACAGTAACGTAATTTAACGTCTCCGATCAATTCCTCTCTCTTTGCTGGCAGTTCATGCTTCTTGTTCGTGTAGTTGCCCCACTGAGCCGTAACCAGAAAACGAGCACAGCATTTCAGTTGGCATACACTGCGTACATCTGCTTAACTAATTAGATTTGTAAAAATCTTAGCGGATCATGTAAATATTCCGCTTGACTCAAATATGAGGGTTTCTGCCGTCAAAGTTCATTTTTTGTTTCAGTTTTCCCCATATTAGCAGACTTGTATAATGTCTCGAGCTCTCCGAATCCAGTAGAAAGACTCTGGTTATTCTGTCGTAAAACATGGACCTGACCCAAATTTAGGTTGTATTGCATAATTGCCCACGATGGAATAGATTTCTGACAATGACTATTTGAAATTGATATCTCCTTGTCTCGCCTAGTCTGAGCTTTGAACTTTCTTATCTGAGCGCGCCTGAGGAAATCTAACCTTTGTTTGCGTGACCAGCACAGTGCAATCTCATTGGTTCGAATTTGACCTTTAACGCATGCGCAGAAGCCGTCCGACATGAAATTAAAAAAATAATAATAATAACGACTTGCATTTTAAGACTCGGTGCTGCCACAGGCAGCCCGAGTAATAAGTCAGTTAAATACCTCGAACCTCGGTATTCAGCAATACGTACTCCCTTCATGTAGGCAGACCTGAATTGTAATGTGTTCTATTGTCTTGTGTATTTCGTTCTATTGTTTTGTATTGTGTTAATTCTATTTAAGAAATAGAAAACATTTCCCGTGTTTCTATAGGGTTATAGAAACACGAGTGGGAGTTTGGGAGAACGAGAAATGGCAGTGGGAACACGAGCCCGAAGGGCGAAAATATGTACAATAAAGGAAAATCGCGCGTGTATTCTGATCATCAAAACATAAATTATCCTAACTCGTGCAGTCAACGTCATGAACTTATCACTTGACTAAATCAGTCAGTTTTGTCAATTCGATTCAGTGAGTTTGAAAACAGTTCCCTAGCTACGAAAAACCTTTTAATTGGAGCCCAAAATTACACAGAATGATGAAGAAAGAGAAGCTCTATGGACTAATGCTAAAACTGGATTGACAATACACGGAAGCACGTAATGTTCAACAGTTCATTTTGCCTCATGGACTTCACGGCGTGGATCAAGCGGGCGCCGGTTTTCGTACCAAACAAAGTTTGCAGGAGATCAAGACGTGTTGCAAGAAAGGAGGATATTTTGGATTTCTCTTTAAAATCTAGAGCTACAAAGCGTGGAAGTCATCACTCGGGTCATCAGTTGTTTTGTACATTCTGTCTTCCAAGGACTAGAATAGTTCTTCGTCAATTTGCCGTGTGTCATGCCTCATGTGGTCGCATACGGACGGCAGGTTGTTTTCATCAGACACTTCAAGATTGATCAGATTTCCTTGCCCTTCTCATCCTCTACGGCACCTGTAGAGAGCCATACTGAACCGTACGTTCCTCAATTAACCAAGAGTAGTCGAAAGGGACGGCGTTGGATGGCGTTTTAGCATCTGTACAAGACTGTAGCACTTGGATGGTTGATTAACTTTATGTCAGGTTTGTGCTCCACATTTTGCTGTACTTTTGATTTCCATTTCAACCTCTATTCTGTGCATCTAGATCATGTTAGAAATATTTAAGACAGGATTTTTTTAAGTTCTCCGGCTTAAATCTACCAAACAATAGTTTTTAATTGAGCTCAGTCAGCCAAAATAGATTGTTTTGGCGAAAATGATTGTTTAATATCGCACAAATTGCGAGGCAACTCGACTTTGTCCACAGAAATGAATGTTGTAATTCGTACTTTGAGATTGTTTTGAGTTCAATAAAACATCGGCTTGTTCCTAAAACTAACAACACATTGTCGTTTCTTACAATACTGTAGCTGGTTCGAATTGAATTTAGTGCTCAATGTTTTTAGAAAAGTGTAGGAATTATTTCGCCGAGTTTCAAATTGAGTTCGATCAAGGCCACGATGCCGGCATAATTTGCCATGTTTCTATAGAGTTATAGAAACACGGCTTTCAACCAATCAGAGCGCGTATTTTCTGTGGGTTATTTTATAATGTGTATTTTGATAGCAATTCATGTGTTGGTACATGAAGGGACCACCCAACAATATGTATGTTCATTGTATGGCGGCTAAAACCCACAAATGAGGTCCTAACAAAGACCGGATGGTACACACTACATTTAAGCTACACAAATTATATTCTGAAGTTAATGTGTAAACTATAAATGCCACCAAATGACCACTATTTCAGCCTTCACCAAAACCACTTCCGAATCGGACCTGACAAGAAATATTGACGAGTCCCAAGGGATCAGTAGGCCAAAAGAGATAACTAGTGGAAAAGTCCAGGTCCATCTCGTGTGCCATCGCGATGTAATCCTAAATAGACCCTGAAAAGCTTGCCTGTTTAAATTGTTGCCCCATTTCAGACCACGTTTCCCCTGAGAAATGTGTTTTTGTTTTTCTGTATCCCAAGAGGAAATGTATCAGTTTCTATAATTGGAAAACAACGCACTGAATCCTATGGAGGACTATCACGTGGTCTGAAATGGGACAACACACCACGGTGGGCACAAACGACCATAAAAACGGCATGAGTTATATATTTTAAAAAGTTTTCAATGCAGACGATAGAATTTTGGTAGAAGGATGTAGAATCGTAAAAGGAATATAACGTGATTTCTTAAGCTATGCTACTACCATCGTGACGTCACAATGACGTCATTTATCCGTTTGTAATAAGTTTCTTACAACTGTTCGTTACCTCTAAAAACGGAATTTCGTATATTGTTAAAATCTACTCGTGATGATAATGAAGGAATCGAAATCCCGATGTGGATTGGTTAAGGAAATCAAGTTATGAAAGTTAATTTTGTCCATTTTCCCGCCAAAAAAAACAAACACAAAAGCTAGCATTTATGAAAATATCGCTTCATTCATTTTTTAGAGTTGTAAATATTGTTGCATGACATTTTGTCCAATCATAAAACACGTTGGTGGCTAAAATCGTATGTTTTTAGAATTTTGATTTTGTGTCCACAACCGGCTTAAAATTGAGTCATACTTTCGGCAACGTCATTATGACGTCATAATTTTTATACATGCCCTTAGAAAAAATCCTTTGAGTGATTTTCGAGTTGAAATGATGAAATGCGCTAGTCTGGCACTCAAAAGTCACATTATTTTCTTTTCTTGATTTTTTAATAATAGGTAGCCTTATTTAGGTAAGACTCTTGACGTCACTAAATATGACGTCATAGCAACAGTCATTCCTCTATAACTTTTGCTGTAGTAGTCGTAGAACGTTCAAATTTGCGCGAAATGAATGTGTCATGAAGGTCCTTTGATGGTGTAGTCTAACGTTTATTAAAGGGGGAATTTCAACCAAAAAAGGAGGCATCACTTATGACGTCACAACAGCGTCATCATACTAACATAAAACTAAAATATGTAGTTTCATTTTGTTAACAAGTCACCAACATTTATTCAAATTGAGACTATAAGTAAAGAAATGGTGTTAATTTTAATTATTTGTCCACGCTCACTGATGCCGATATGCCTGACGTGTGCACAAGCAAGCTGACTGGGTCTATTGCTCTGACAGGACAAATTGTAGGGTTAGGGTGTCGCCTAACACCGAAGACATTGGAGGAACCGTCACGAAGGGTTTCCCATCAGACATACATGTTTGAAAAGGAAACCCGAATCATCTGGGAACCTAAGGATCTCCTGAGTTTATACGCGGCCTAGATTCCCACCACGATTCCCGCTAAACAATAATAACTTGAAGTCGGCCTAGTCCCTGTCGATGATAAAGATATATTTACGTTGAGATGGACCTTGTTCTATCTTTCTATTAATTCCTCGGAAGAAGATTAACGAACGTCACTCAGACGCTCTCTCCGATATTAGAGGGTGAACAGCGGCTGTACACAGACTAACATGGTATTGGGTCCCCATAAATCACGTCGTAACGATGACGTCATGGGTCACGGTTTTTTTTGCGTTCTCTGTATGTTACCTTAATACGGTGGCCCAGAAGGCTGAACACAAAAAATCACAGCGCAAACAAAAAAGAAACCACAACGCAAATAAAAAAATCACAACGCAAAGAAAAAATCAACAACGCAAACAAAAAAGAAGCAACGCAAAAAAAAAAGCAACAACGAAAAAAAAAAAAAAAACGAAAACAAAAAACACTGCAAAAAAAAACCCACAAAGCAAACAAAAAACACAACGCAAACCGAAAAGACACAACGCAAACAAAAAAACACAACGCAAACAAAAGACACAACGCAAACAAAAAAAGCCACAACGCAACGACAACGGGGTCTGGGTTCTAACTTTCACTGGCCGCGATGAATTTGCAGTCATCAATGGCGGAAAGTCTCGAGTTAAGACGTTTAGTGGAATATTACTTTCATATCGGGTACGGAAACGAAGTTATTATTGATTTTTTAAATCATCAACATGGTATTTCTCTCAGTTTAGCCACGTTGAAACGACCGCTACGTGACTACGGTCTCCGGAGAAAAGTACTGAGATATCGAAGAGGAAAGACTTCGAGAAATTATCCACCACGAACGTTCAGGACCTGGGGAACTCAGGGGATATAGGGCAGTGTGGCATTCACTTAGATTGAATCATCACATTCATGTCCCAAGACGACGTGTTGCTGTCATTTCCTCTTCATTAACTTCACCAACCACAACGTCACAGCAGGAATCTGCATGCTCAACTATCATACTTACTGAAAATAGCTGAAAACAGGATGGACACTCGATACCCTGGCTCTGCACAGCATTTTCCCGTCTACTACTACTTGGGCCTTGTTGATCGGTAATATTGATTACTTCAACCGGATCGGCTTCTCGATATCGACTGCTGCTCGTAGATGTGGAAGCTTTACTTGTCGATGAACAAGTGTTGAACTCACTCTTCAGACTCCTTGTCTCATCATGTAACATGCTGCGCTCTAACTCAGTGTCATCATGATCAGTGTCTTCAATGCCAATGGCTTCATTTTCACCCGCATTTTCGCCTTCACTATCACAACATTCGATGTCTTCAAAACGTGGCATTTCACAGCCAAAAGATAGACTGTCGTTCTTTGTACTTATGAATAGTGTCATTCTATTATAGTTTTCCCGACTTCATTCCTGTACTTCTGCAGAACAAATTCTTCTGTGGTAGAGTGACTATCTCGCTGCCATCTGGGTACATTAAAACATATTCAAAGCCGTCGTGGATGGTCTTGTCATGATTGCAATGCTTCCGCACGGCCTTTTCCTTTATAGTGCTTCCATTTGCTAAAGGAGAGACTGTTACTGGAAGTGTTTTTCCTCTACACTTTTTCAGGATGCCATTACAATATTTCATAAAAACAATATTAATGCTAACATCTTTGGTATCTGCCTTCGAGTTCGAACTTCTCTTGGTCCCGATCCCGGCCGTCTGGACTCTTGGTCTACTTCGCTTTTGGTTCAAATCTCGAACGTCTTTCGCTCTCTTTACGCCGTTTATACTCATTTGAACAATACTTATTTGAACAATACTTTGCTGTTTAAATAGTTTACGTACCACAACGACTGCAAAACATGGCGGCCATTCTCACTGTGGCATATTAAAATATGCGAACGCATGCAAATTATGCAGGAAACAAGTTAGAACCCAGACCCCGTTGTCGTTGCGTTGTGGCTTTTTTTGTTTGCGTTGTGTCTTTTGTTTGCGCTGTGTTTTTTTGTTTACGTTGTGGCTTGTTTTGTTTGCGTTGTGGCTTTTTTTGTTTGCGTTGTGGCTTTTTTTTTGTTTGCGTTGTGGCTTTTTTTTTGTTTGCGTTGTGGCTTTTTTGTTTGCATTGTGTTTTTTGTTTGCCGGTGTTGTTGCTTTTTTTGTTTGTGTTGTTGCTTTTTTTTTTTTGCGTTGTGGCTTTTTTTTTTGTTTGCGTTGTGGCTTTTTTGTTTGCATTGTGTTTTTTGTTTGCCGGTGTTGTTGCTTTTTTTGTTTGCGTTGTGGCTTTTTTTTTGTTTGCGTTGTGGCTTTTTTGTTTGCGTTGTAATTTTTTTGTTTGCCGGTGTTGTTGCTTTTTTTGTTTGTGTTGTTGCTTTTTTGTTTGCGATGTGATTTTTTGTTTGCCTTTTTTTTCTTTGTTGGTTGATTTCTTTTTTATTTGTTATACATCTTTTTTTTGAGTTGAGCCTTCTGGGCCACCGTACCTTTAACTGTTACACAGGCATTCAGCGAAACTAATCTCGTCAAACACTAAACAAGTATATATAGGCTCTGCCACCAACTTCCACGATAACACAACACGCGCACAAAAGATGAGCTTTCAGTTAGAGACTTCATATGTTTAATGCTCCAATTCCCACTGAAATTGACTTAAAAAAATGTTGTTTATCTGATCTTCAAATGTTAGGGGTTGATCTATATCAATTGCAAAGTATTCCAAGATATTTGTCTCTTTCCTCTCTTTTCACAGGTTTGTTGTTTACTTCGATTCCAAACTGATGATTGATATGTTTTATTTTATGTTGACTTGCTATTATCATATATTTAGTTTTTACAACTTTAGACTGAGTTTGTTAGCTTTTAACCGTGCATGCATTTCGCTCCAGTCTCAGTTGATTCATCTGTTGTTCTAAGCTAATCTCGTCAGCATTTGCTGTAGTTTTAACCTTCTCTAGCTATTACGCTGATGCTGATAGTCTAATACAACGGCTAGGAGGGCAAACCCCAAGTATACAGCGTCAAATTCAGAAAGAAGTAATGGTTTACAAATCCCTTCACGGCCTCACTCCCGATTATTTGCGTTCTAAATTTGTTAAACGCGATGAAGCTACTACCTATACTCTAAGAGACTCCTCAAACAAACTAGCCGTTCCTTTACCGCGTAACAATTACATAAAAAACAGCTGTAGCTGTAGCGGTGCGGTCCTCTGGAACAGCCTTCCCTGTAATTTAAGGCAAGCGGAATCTCTGAACAAGTCTTCTCAACTACTAAATTCCAATCTTAATTAATAATGTTTGATCAGATACACGGCATTCATGGAAGCAGGTCTAGTATTAGGTTAATATATTTTAGTCATAGTCATGTTTTTTTATATCATAGTTACCACAACAACAATGTAATAGTTAATATTAACAAGTTGATAAGTAGATTTATATGTAGATTTCATAAGTGGTCTTAAATTTATAGTTTTACCTTTGTACTTTGTAATCAATTATAAATAATTTAGTTCAATCAAATATCATTGTAAGTTAAAACCTGATGAATTCTACCGTGGATAAATAAATATTTCACTTCAATAGTATGGATAGTATCATAAGCTCACACTCTGAACCTATTTTAAAATCACTAAATCTGCTTAAATTTACTGATATCGTTACTCTCCAAATTTCTTGCTTTGTATTTCAATGGACTCGTCATTTAACTCCTATTTGTTTTGAAAATACTTTTAAATATGTCTCCTCTGTACACTCCTACAGTACCCGTCAATCTAAGAAGAAGAATCTATATTTGGAATATGTTACAACGACTCAATATGGATTACGATCGCTTAAAATTATTGGACCCAAAACATGGAATTCACTTCCTTCGAACATTAGAGATGTAAATTATCTCTCCTCTTTCCGTAACCTTCTCTTCAGTCATTTAATAGATAACTATACTCACACTAACTGATTATATGTGTTATTTTCCTACTAGAGAAATACTATTTTATAAAAATAAAATAAAACTGTGTATAAACTTGATCGCATTCACTTCTTTGCTTTTTTAAATTTAGCTTAAAAGGGTCATCCTCTCGATTAGCTCTGCTATTTTAGGGCGGCCCTTACTCAATTTTGTACTTGTATTTGTAAACTAACTTGTTCAAAACTGCAAGTAAATGTTATTATCATTAATAATTGTATTAGTATAATTCTTGCTATTTTGTACACATGAGTTAAATAATAAAAATGATGAGCATACATTCGTACTTTCGATGAGAGATTATGGGAGGGAAGCCGGTAATTTATATTGACTAAAAATACCAGAGGTCCAAGGATAGCTCTACGGGGGATTCCACATTTAATGTCAGTCATCCCTCAACTCAATATAAAGAAATATCGGTTCCACGAAGACTCGAACCGAAACGCTAACCCGTCTATTAATCGAAACCCTAACCGTCACTACCCTTTACCCCACGAGGTATTTGCTGTCAACAACCGCTGCATGCTGTTTCGTTGGCAGGCGTTAATTTATTAGACACCAGTTCCTGCTCTCTGTGAAGTATCTTATGCAGTGCATGTCGGGATTGCATCCTTCTAGCCTGAGTGCTGGCTCTTCTGAATTTTTTTCGGTCATTTTTTTCGGATTGGGTTACCTGTGGCGCGCAGTCAAATGGCCTAATTATTTGATGCGTTCTTGTGCATATTTCGTGCGTCTTGGCACAAAGGGAATAAATCAAAGGGCTCTGACGGAGCGAACATAACACGTTGAATTAGTAACAATTGTAGTAATAGGAAGAAACCAAGGAACTCTTCAAATTCTTTCTTGTCTTGTTGACATCAAAACGAAACACCGCAGTAGTATAGGGTGCATGGAATTACCCCCTTTTTTGGGGTGTTATGCTAATGTTTAAGGCGCGCTCATTAATTCAATGACGTCACTGTTCTATTGTCTTGGGCTCGTGAATAAAGTGGAATCTCATTAACTTAGAGGATTATCTATTCATGGTCAGAAATTCATGCCATTGTGGGCGGGGTATAAAATTATGCAAATCTTTCTGCCCATCATAAATTACTTGTTCTCAGGCTCGCTCAGCCATTATTCCAGGCCAAACACTGCTCGAAGCGAATTGCGAAAGCGGTCGAATTCGAAAGGCTTCTAGTGTTTATGAACTGCGTGGTTGGAAAGTTCTAGCTATGTCGGATTATTATTAGTAGAGCGGCTAATAGCCAAGCGGGAGGTAAACAGTGTAACCGAGTACGCTTACAGGGAATACAGTCACGATTTAGTTTTGCATATAAAATTTCAATGCAGCGTTATCTTTTTAGCCCTATCAGACAAGCTCTTATATATGAAAGTTATAATAGAGCCAATGAAAGAACAGTTAAGAATATACCAGTTCCCAGGCTTGTACAGGCAAACCGAGAGAGAAATGGCGGACAAAGCGTTTCGAAGAGAGAGGCAAGAGATGTGCAAAGGACTTACGTGTTTATGGCATTCTTCCCTGCTGTGGCCGTCGAAAAACCTTAAAATTACTCATATTTGTTCGCAATTCGCAGCTCGAGGATAATGTGAAGTTATATTTGGATCTATCTGGGCAATATAACGTCTTTTAAACTACTCGGCTTAATCGGGACAAAACAATAACCACCCGAGTTTTATATTGTAAAGTTGATCAGAGCAACCATCATAACGGCTGAAAGGAAGGAGATTGCTGTCAACATGGAGGTCATAACATGGAGGTCAGTTAACTCATTTCAGATTCTTTTCGAAGCCATAATTATTCGTTTTAACTTGAAAGAATACAATTTTACGGAAGGCAATATGTTTTAGAAATTGCTAAGATCGGAACAAATGAGCTTCGCTATAATACCATCTCCCAATGTATCCTACGGAAGCTTAGAAGGGACATTCAATTCTTGAAAAAAAATTTTTTTATTTATTTAGAAAAAAATATATTTCATTTATATTTTTAAAAAAATTCTCGCATTTTTTTGAAAAAACAAATATTTTATTTATTTTGAAAAAAAGAGTTGATGTGCCACGTGGTGGGCGGTTGCTGAGCCCGAAATCTTGAAAGAATACAATTTTACGGAAGGCAATATGATTTAGAAATTGCTAAGATCGGAACAAATGAGCTTCGCTATAATACCATCTCCCAATGTATCCTACGGAAGCTTAGAAGGGACATTCAATTCTTGGAAAAAAAAAAGATTTTATTTATTTAGAAAAAAAAAAATCTCGCATTTTTTTGAAAAAACAAATATTTTATTTATTTTGAAAAAAAAAGAGTTGATGTGCCACGTGGTAGGCGGTTGCTGAGCCCGAAATCTAAAGATGGCGGCGAGGGCATAGACTCCAGCTCCATCGGGCGACATTCAAGAATCTTGGATCTTGGATATTTACTTCCATTCTAGTATACATACGTATGATCAATGTTAAATAATAAATGTTCAATATCAATGTTTAAAGTCCGAGAAATAAATAAATAACTTAATTGGGTGACAGGGCCAACGGCGGCACGAAAAGCGGTATAGGCGATTCCACACCCGGACAGTTCGAACGAAGATTGGGTAGCTAAATAGTTAGTCGTACAGTAGTATTGATCCTTGTGCCTTGGGCTGGGAATAATGTTGGGCTTTGTGGACAAGTCTTCGACTCTCAAGGGAGTCCCAACCCAGTTTCGAGTATCTTATTGGCACTTGCTGCCACTTTAGAGCAGTGTGTGTTCCAGCGGAGGTCATGTATCTGAGGGTGTCTGTCACTCTAACTGTGGGAGAGTGCTTTCGCCAGGTTTTTACCATTTTATATCCCTATACATTAATAATTAATGTGTAGGGATATTCACTAGCATTCCTTTTATTAGTCATACGTATGTATACTAGAATGGAAGTAAATATCCAAGATCCAAGATCCTTGAATGTCGCTCGATGGAGCTGGAGTCTTTGTCCTCGCCGCCATCTTTAGATTTCGGGCTCAGCAACCGCCCACCACGTGGCTCATCAACTCTCTTTTTCAAAATAAATTTTTTAAAAAAATTAAATGCGAGAATTTTTTTTCTAAATAAATAAAATCTATTTTTTTTCAAGAATTGAATGTCCCTTCTAAGCTTCCGTAGTATCCCCCAAAAAAAACTTCCATACAAACTACTGTAAAATTCTGAGCAACTCCGGTTCTGTTTATTGATGAAATTTAATGCCTAGTGCGCACGCATGGCATGAATTTCTGACAATGATTTATGTGATCTATTCGGGCATGTTTGGGCAAAGCCTATTGTTTGTGGTCGTCTCTGAAACCAGGAGCCGTCGACCCTGAATACATTCAAGAAATTGAGTAGCAACAAGATGGAAGTCATCTAAAATCTATTCGAAGTTGAATGAAAAAAGTAAAACATATCTCGCAATATCTAAACCCCTTTGTAGCGTAAATAGTAAGAACAAACTACTCGTGATAGGCTCTAAACTGTCTTTATTATTTTCCTTTACAGTTAATAACTCATAAGATAATTGTATACAAAATCCGGTATGGTTCATTAGATCAACTCTGCTATTGTTATTAGGGATTAAAGATAACTGAAGCGCCTATTGTTTTGAGGAAAACTCTTGTGATGTAAATTCTTCTCTAAAACTGAACTATAATTACCATACGAATATAAACAAACCACCAGATAAATTAAACAAAGTTTATTCAATCTCAAAAACACCAATTTTTTAAAAAAGGTCGTTTTCCTTATCCTCGCGGAGTTGATAACTTTCTTATTTCTCAGTTCTTGGGTTGATATAATGTACCATGTTACAAGATTACACTGATTTATACATGTACTTCATTGATTTTTTTCTTGTTGACAAGTGCTACAGACAGTTGTGTTTTTACCGAGGAGAGGAAAATTAATGACCTAGGTAGTCTGGTCTAGTCTAAAAACTCTACTTTAGCTATCATTTTCTAGTCTAGAAATTGTATTATTTTCTAGTCTAGCCGTTCTAGACTACAAAGTATCTAGTCTAGAAACTCTAGAAAGTCTAGCTAAACTAGACACAACACTCACAACGCCCGATGACGCCCGCTGACGCCCGCCGCCAGTTGACGCCCGCCGCCCGGACTTGCTCGTTCGCGATATGATACGAAAACCTCGTGAATAAAAACGATATCAAGCTCTTAACATGTAATAATCTCTATATATTCTATTCTCCTTTCTAAAATCACGGTTGTTTTTCGGTCTAAGAAACCTGAATATTTGAATTGCAAATCATTTTCAGCCGTGTTTGAGAATACAATACATACAGAATATCAGCCTCTGATTGGCTCTTGCGCGAGCCCTTGCAGTTACATGGGTTCCAGGTCAAGTTCAAAAGTCGTTTGTTCAACAGCAAGATTTCTTACAATTTCACCTTCAAAACACTGTAAATTACAAGATAAGAATTATTCAATCCTAACGGTAAGGTTGGCATTGTAGTTTCCGTCAGAACACTCTTATCCGCTAAAATTACCATTTTCACAATTTTTGAAGAGATTTCAAAACATATCGCGAAAGTTTTCTCCACTCAAGCCGTGAAACCGTTGCCATAGATATACTAGGTGCCTTTTGAGAATCGAAATTACGATCAGCATAAGTTTGGTGCTTCATTCTCTTCTTTCTTTTAACAATTCCCAACTTAAAATTGCGATACAAAACTAATTGCGATTTTGAGACGCCGATACCTAATTATATTGCTGGCGTTGGAAGAAAATATATTTTTCGTATTGGGCTTCGTCGCTGTGTGACTCCGCCCAATACGTAATATATTTTCTTCCAACTGGCCGGCAATATAATTCGGTATCGGTGTCTCAAAATCGCAATTAGTTTATAATAGTAATAATAGGCCATGAGTGGCCTAAAAACTCGGGCTATCTAGGAATAGGCGAATACATGTAGTTCATGATGTTCTAGCATATTGTTGTGTCATATACATGTATGGTTTGTGCTAGGGAAGCCGGATAATAGACGTATAGTCAGCTTGCCTGTTTGTTGCCGTATTTCAGACCATGTGGTAGCTCTCCACAGGATTCAGTGCTTTGTTTTCCAATTATAGAAACTGGTGCATGTACAAAAAAAACATTACTCAAGAGAAAAGTCTGGCGGTCTGAAATGGGACAAGAAACAGGCAAGCAGACTAGGTCTATTGATTCACTACTCATGCTCATGATCATTTTTATATCTAAGCAATAGACCAGACATTTCAATGTGTTTACGGGCAAAATAAAGCATGCGTGATGTTGGGAGAACACAAGAAATGCTTGAAAATCACAAGCCGAAGAATCAGTGGTAGATTCCGGCAATTCTGCTTTTCAACGAAAACACAAATGCTGAAAGCTGAAAAAGGCCAACTAACTAGGTTTTTGCATATTTACAACACTTTAAAAGGC
Organism: Actinernus sp. WN-2022; assembly: GCA_030867875.1. Classification (NCBI taxonomy): domain Eukaryota; kingdom Metazoa; phylum Cnidaria; class Anthozoa; order Actiniaria; family Actinernidae; genus Actinernus; species Actinernus sp. WN-2022. The sequence goes on from JAOWCC010001589.1 coordinate 24,073,338, forward strand.
AAAAATTATACCTTCTTTGGTGCTCGACTCCTTTTTGACAAGCCTTTCAAAAATTTCATACCCTTTCTCAGCTTCGATTAGCCTTTGCAAGAAGGGCGAAAAAGGTACCTTTATTGCTCTTTCATTCGAAAAGCAGAACGCATGCAAATTCCGGCATACCTTTTTCAGCTTCGATTTTACTTTGCGAGAAGAGCGTAAATCGTACCTTTTTGCACTTTGCACTGAAAACCAGAATACACAGAAATTCATACCTTTATTCAGCTTAGCTGCGATATTGCGAGAAGTGCGTAAAAGGTACTTCTTTCTTTGTTTATTGGCTGTTTGATTTGCATGAACTTCCGGCACTGTACTATACTAGCGTGTTAATATATACGGCCGTATAACGTTAACTATTGGCTATTGCCTGATGATTGACACCGAGACAAACTGAATGGTTTCCATTGTGAACCAACAGTTCCCGCCACTTTTGCTAGAAGAATGGATTATTTGGAGGCTAATGTTGATTAAATCGAATAAAACGTCCTCACAGATTAGCGATTTATTCGAAGCAGTATTCCCAGAAGTAAAGAATCGAAGGGCTTTTCTGCTCGAAACATAAGACTATTGTGCTCCAGATACGACATTGGGCGGGTTAACGCAGTTGAGGTAGATGCCATCGTTCGCATTCAAGACTCTGTGACCGAGGTAAGCGCCGACTACTTTAAACGATTATTCGTCCTTTTATATAATCCTCCCTCGGTACTAATTAGGCTATAGACTACAAAACGTAGCAGCTTTATCTTAAAAGCTTATTTTAAGATAACGCTGCTATGTTTTGTAGTCTATAGCCTAATGAGTACTGAGGGAGGATTAAAAGGATGAATAATCGTTTAAAGTAGTCGCGCTTACCTCGGTCACAGAGTCTGCGTTCATCCGTCCAATGTTGTATCTGGAGCACAATAGTCTTATATTTCGAGCAGAAAAGCCCTTCTTTACTTCTGGGAATGCTTCTTTGAATAAATCGCTAATCTGTGAGTACATTTTATTCGATTTCAAATGATCTCTTATCTGATCAACATTAGCCTCCAAATAATCCATCCTTCCCGCAAAAGTGGCGGGAACTTTTGGTTCAGAATTGATATCATTCAGTTTTCTCGTTGTCAATCATCAAGCAATAGCCAATAGTTAGTATAGTACAGTGTCGGGAGTTCATGTCAATTAAACAGCCAATAAACAAAGAAAGAAGGTACCTTTTACGCACTTCTCGCAATATCGCAGCTAAGCTGAAAAAGGTATGAATTTTCATGTATTCTGGTTTTCAGTGCAAAGTGCAAAAAAGGTACCTTTTTCGTGCTTCTCGCAAAATCAAATCGAAGCTTAAAAAAGGTATGAATTTGCATGCGTTCTGGTTTTCGAATGAAAGCGCAATAAAGGTACCTTTCTCGCCCTTCTCGCGAAGGCTAATCGAAGCTGAAAAAAAGTATGAAATTTCAGCTTTCTGGATTTTTGGATGAAACCAAAAAATGTCCAGTCTTTATTAGCAAAAAAGGTACCTTTTTGAAAGGCTACTCAAAAAGAACTGAAGCAACAAAGAAGGTATGAATTTTGCCTTACAAAGTGTTGTAAACTATGCAAAAACCTAGTTAGTTGGCCTTTTTCAGCTTCCAGCATTTGTGTTTTCGTTGAAAAGCAGAATTGCCGGAATCTACCACTGATTCCGAAGGCGCATGATTTTCAAGCATTTCAAGTGTTCTCCCAACATCCCAAGTACTTTATTTTGCCAGTAAACATATTGAAATGCGTGGTCTATTGCTTTTATGATATACTGTAACTACGACACAACGCAAGCAGGTGTGCCGATTTCTATGTGTTTTCCGGTAAAATAGACCATTGATTTTTGAGTCTATAAGCCAATCAGAGTGCTCGTACTATCTGAGTTATACAGTAGAACCCCGCTATCTTGAACAGAATCCTATTCCCCTTGGATTTTCCCCTGTTTCTCAGTCATTTACTATCAGCTATCTCGAACTCGGTTATCTCGAACACCCCGCTATCTCGAACTGTTTTTTACTTCCCTTCACTCAAATTAACCCCAGCTATTTTGAACTCTAATTACAGTCTAGATATTAAATATTGGCAGACAAACTCCAGGCAGTGTCAAATCACAACTGATATTATATAATCATATTTATGTTATACAGGACTCTATTTAAACTAGCCCTAGGCTAAACTGGATGTTCCTGTTAAAATATAAATAAATAAACAAGTAGCACTCTGAGCATCAATTTCCAATAGAATGTTAATGGAACGTAAGGACATGTGTCAACACCTCATGCGCCGCAAAGCTACCGGTAGGCTATGCACAATCAGAAACACAGGAATGAAATAACAGACTGCAGTCTTGCTTACGATCTTGCGCTCTTGTTGTACATGATAGACGATTTATTTGTTTCCTTCCACTTTAAAGAGGGTAATATCGACTACATGCATTGCCCCCTAATTCTATTGTCTTCTTCGGTGTCTAGTTGACTACAGTTGCATTACATTTTACTACATGTAGTTAATCATTAACACTATTCTGGAGATTTGACGCCGACCCGGCTATCTTGAACCCCCACTATCTCAAACTATTTTTCACTCCCTTTGGGAGTTCGAGATAGCAGGGTTCTACAGTCTGTATTATAAAACGGAATGGACTGTTTGCAGGAATGCAATCATATGGTTGTACTACATGTAGATGGCAAACAAATCTTAATTCATATATATAGCAATATTTTGAGTATCATCATCTATTGTCTATTGGTCCATTGGTTCCTAACACAAAGTGGGATTTACAAATCATGGTTGGCACATTAGCATAACAATTGCAATGTTTATCAACATGAACCATCGCTATATTTAAAGATCGGTACTAGTGTTATTAGCAAAATCTGTTGTAAATGCTATTTTCCACCACAATCGATTGTCAATCTTTTTAAAACAGGGTTTTTTAAGATAGCTTGCCATCCAGCATCCATGGCAATGTCTTTCCCATGGAGATCACAAGCTCAATTCATTTGTTAACAGTATTATACCAGCACATGACTGTTTCCTGCAAAAGGCCTATTACAACTGCTCCCAGTAATTAATAATAAATCAACCTCACATATAACACTGTCTCTGCACTTAATATTAACTTGCTAAAAAATATTACAATATTAATTGAGATGTTTTTTTTTTGGCCAACCCATACTTATATATCAACATTTTTAGAAATCAGTGCTTTTCAGTAGGATTCATGGAATGATAATATTATTTCTAACTGTACATGTATGCTACATTAGTCAATAGCACTTTTACTTCAGCTAATAGCTATATCCCTTGTGAATATTTAGGGTGTGTCGTTCTAAATGTGAAATAGTCATTTATTATACATATCACGAGAATTTTATTGCATAAAGCCCGTGCGTAAAAATCCAAATATTATATTTTCACATGTGAAACATAGTGATACGTCCAGTCACCATCGCATATAGCTTTTTCACATGTGAAAAATATAACTAATCAGCATCAAGAAAACAGCGACTCAACCAATGAGATTCGTGTGTGGATGTGAATGGCACTCAAATGGCTTCTCGGTTTGCTTTTGAAAAATGGCTGAAGGTTGTGAAGGCCCTTCTCGCTTTGTTTATTGTGACTGCTCTTTAGATGAATTTATAGATCAACAACACAACAAAAACACACTTAGCAAGACACAGAAAGATGTCACTGCTGACTACTAGTTCCCCAAAGTCAACAAAGCGTTGTCGTCGCTATGTGATTGAATCTGATAGTGACTGAATTGAATCTGACTGAAAACTAAAACTTGTATCAAAACTCAACATGCATTACCAACTGCATTTAGCTAGTTTGAGCCATTGAAGTATTAAAAATATCATTTAGTGTGATATAATAAATGAAATTATAAGGATCTCCACTCTACTAAAAAATAAAACTGCATGCAGATCTAGATAGATAGAGATTACTTCATAGCAAGTGCTTTGTTTTATTCACTCGTTGCGAAGCTTGAGAAAACTCACTTATCTTTAATTTCAAATGTTAGTGCCAATGTAAGTGACTAGTGTTCATTTTCTACATCTGGACTTGCACTCGTTTTCGATCACTGAGATGCCGAAGCTGGCCTAGAACAACAGGAATTGGGCTATTTACTGCCATATTTGATGAGTGCCATTAGCCACAGAGCGTCTCTCACGGCCAAATGTACTGGGCACGAGTAAATAAACTAACACTAACCCTGACCCCAAAACTAACCCAAGTATTTAGAGCAGAAACGAATGGTTACTCGGGCCAGGCCTTTGGCCGGCACGAGTCAGAAAATGCAAGTTTTTATTTTTTGTGTCGAGATTTTGCGCCGTCAAACAATCAGATTGCACCTTCTTTGGAAGTTCTTTTCGCCACCGTACCAATCAGATTGCACTGTGCGGTCACGTGAACAATGGACAACATTTGCACGTTTTTCAAGATAGCGGCGAGTGGGAGTTTTGACTTAGCAAAACCTTTAATATCAGCTGTTTTTTGTGTAAACCACAGGTTCCTTCAAGTCAGCAATACCAAGATTTTTGTCTTTTCTAAAGCTGAGAGGTGTTTCACGGGCTATGGACGGGAATTTATCACATATTATGCGACATGCTCGTGACAGTCTGATCTGCGATCACTATAAAGACAACAGCTTGTAAATGTAAGTAGCCGCTAACCTGAACATGATAACTTTTATACCAATTGACTGTCGTTGTGTTAATTGTTATTTATTGTTATTAACCTCTCGAAAGTACTGTAGAAATGACCCGATTTCTCAGTACTCTGACTGACAGGGGCCTTTTAAAATATTATATGTACATGTAATGTTATTAAATTCGGGAACGAAAATCTAGCATGCAGTAAGTGAGTATAAACTGAGGTAAAGTAATCCGAAATGAAGATGTTTTCAAACGAACGATAAATGACTCTAATGTGGAAATCGCATATTTATCTGTGGTGTGTTATTGACTATGGTAAAAAAAACAATCTTTCCTAAACACAAGGGACAGTTACCACCTAATACAATTATTAACTTTTTATTTTGTTCTATTTCCCGGGTCTACTTAATTACATCTGGCCTGTACCTCTTTGTATTTGATTATCATCTCTGGGTTCAGGCAGTCTACATGCAGTGTATTTAATGTTTTTTTTAGAACTGACATACTTCATAATGATAAATTATGTATAGAGTAGTGCATTTATCATTATTGCAAGTTTATAAAATAAAATAAATTTGGTCCAGAACTGAGAGAGTATACTTACATGTAATTAAGTGTCACTCTTTCTTTCCTTTCCCCTTTCTTGGTTCCATTATATATCCATGCAAGCTAGTCAGATCTTGTTTCAGTGTTTTCCATCTGAGGTGGTCCTGCCTTAAGATAACCCTAAGGTTACCTTAAGGACCTACCTTCTCATCATTGTACTTCTTATTATGCCATATATTACTCGTATACATTTCCATCATCTTATGAGAAAATAAATGTAATAATATTATTGTTGTTGTTGTTGTTAGTAATCAGGCATCAAATATATAGTAGTAAATGGCCTGATTTCTCAGTTCTTGGAGTCAGCATCGTCACTTTCACTCGGTCATAATCAGGAGTATGAGTACTTTTAAGAATTATTTGGGAATGAAAATTAATCTTGCTGCGAACCCAATGATAGAAAAAAATGAGTGGACATTGCATGTTTCTTTGTGGCCTGCCATTATAAGTTTCAGTCTCCTTCAAGATGTAGAAAATGAGCACTAGCACAGTGGCAGCTCACTAATACTAGAAAATGGTGGTCTGTAGTTTATGACCCCAATCGAAAATATTGTATTGAGAATTGAGTTTGAATTTCAGCCATCTCCACTTGTTTGTTATTGAGAATTACAAATAGATGACTTTATTTCACATGTAGAACAACATTCCCTAACTATTCACGATGAATAGCAACATTATGTGGAATTTGTTGTTCTAAATTGCTCAGTTGATTTCTCATAGTCGTACTGCACCTGATATAATTACAATGCATCAAATTTGAGTGACTCGATATCGTGCAGACTACTCAAATAACCATTGCACTTCAATCAACAATACCCATACCAAGTTTTTTTTATAATTCTAACGACCCTCAAGGAACAGTAATATTGAAAAGAAAGTTATGTATGTGTGTGTATTATTGCTCTATCATTTCCCCCCCCCCCCCCCCCCCCTCCCGGCATACCATATCCCTAACCTAATCCCCCCACCCCCCGGCATACGTGGAGCATTTGCACATTGATATTTGACAGACAAGAGCATCAGTAGAGAACCAATTCTCTGGCTGCTCTAGCACAAACCATGTATAACACAAAATTATGCTAGAACTCCATGCAGTACATGCTATAGATAGCCCAAGTTAAAGGCCACTCAGGGCCTCTTGTTAAATAACAATGCAAACTGGTAAGTGTCATCTGTGTTTTACTTACACATTTCGGTGCAAATAATTCACAACGTCAGGCCATGTGCGTTTAGGAGCGCCACTCTTATTCCTAATCCTATCGTAAAATGTGAGAAATTTCCATCCAGAGTCCTCCTAGAAAAACTCAACATCTTGCCATTTCCATCGAAGAAATACTAGATCTCAGGTATTTATCTTTTGCTCATGTAGCTCGTAGAGCACCTATATAGTGCTGAATATCTGAGCGAGTCATGACGGAGAATGCATCCCGAACAAATTACTTTACAGCTTGTTTTTGATAAGCATTTTCTAACACATTTGTGTCTGTGGTTATTGTCAGTTTTGCCAGCGATTTAAAAGCTGAACTTGACCACTCTGCTTGTTAGTATAAATTCTGCATGCAGTTGTTGTGTGTATGAAAATAGACAAGTATGCTTTGAGTACTATACTCATAAGGATCTGTACCTGAGTATAATATTTTAAATAACTCGCAATATACTGTCTGGTATTCGGTTAAACGAATGTGCAGGTTATCAATAGACCCTAATCCATCCATGGTTTCTTTGAACTTTTGATATATATGTATAACAGCAAAACCGTCGATACTGCTGAAAAGAGCACCTCGAAGTTAGTCAAAATCCCAAATTTGAGAGTTATCTTAAGTTATAGGGAAAATTTTACAGACGTTTGTATGGAAATTTTGATTGAGGGCACAAACTTGTACAAACGTCTGTAAAAGTTTCCGAAATTGTCCGACTTCGCGGGCCTATAACTTTGCTCCTATTCAAGATATAACTCTCAAATTTGTGATTTTGACTAACTTCGAGGTGCTCCTTTCAGCAGTATCGACGGTTTTGCTGTTATATGTATATATCAAAAGTTCAAAGAAACCGTGGAAGGGTTGTAGCGTTGTTACGTCTCACGTGATTGGACTTGTTGAGGCAGTAGGCAAGTAACATGAAGTACACAAATTATTATATTGAGACAGGAATAATTTGAGAACATGTAAAAATAATTGCAACACATGAAATTCAATGTAATACACAACAAAAATAATCGCATGCTTTATGAAAGACTATTTTCTTTCAGTCTACAACTAATTCAATGCAAGAACAGAATTTTGACCAAAACAGCCTCTATAAATAACTGTTAGACATAAACATAGACATAACTTTATTTGGACCTTGTAGATTGAACTACATCGGTAAATATCCAAATAACAATAATATATATATTACCTTAATTAAGTTAAGTTAAAATATCTATATGATACGTACAACACGGGTTCAATTATTTGTTCCTTATAACTTCTAGACTTTCTAGGTCTTTAAAAAAAGAATTGCGTCTTGTGGCATAGAGCTGGCATCTTATTAAGAAATGTTTTTCGTCTTCAGGTTCTTTAAAACATTTTGGACAAATTCTTTCTTCTGGTTTTTGGTATGGCCTTTGATGTCTACCCGTTTCAATTTGAAGACAATGATTACCGATACGAAGTTTTGTTAGTGCTATTCTGTGTTTAATGTTAGAGATATTGCCCAAGTATTCTTCTTGATTGTGGTCTGTTTTGAATATTCTATACGTTCTAAGTTTATTACTTTGTGCCGAATTTTTGCGTTGATCATTGTGAATTTCCTCAATCCAAGTTTGAAATTCAATATCACAGGGTCTTTGTTTCATTTGTCTAAGTATTGGTTTCCAATCAGTACTCATTTGAATTGCATGGTTTTCACACCAAATATAGCCATATCCCATTCTCTCAATTACATATTTGAGTTTTTCTGTCCAGCTGAGTGGGTGATTACAATAAAGACCATCAAGTATCACCTGATCCGAAAGCTTTGTTTTATCTGACATCATGAATTTTGACCAGAATTTGATGCTTCTATGAATTGCATCAATTTTTATAGGTAATCTTCCTAATTCCGCTCTGCATGCGTTATTTGTAGCTGTCTTGTTGACTCCAAGTAATATTTTACATAATTTAAGGTGCACCAGTTCAGCTGGGTCTTTGTCAGCTTTTTTCTTTATATCTGCTGCCCATATTTCACTACCGTACAGTAATATGGGTTTAATAAGTGTATCAAATAATTTGATCGTTAACGTAATATCAGATCTAAAATATCTACCCATATCTCTGCGTAATTTAAACAATGCTTTGAGTGCTATTTTCTTCAATTCTTGCCTTGCTAAATCGAAGGTCCCGAGTATGGTGAACATCAAACCAAGATATTTATATGATTTTACATTTTTCAGTTTCGTGTTATTATAATAAAATTGGTAATTATTCATTCTTTTACCATTGTTGTTAAATATCAGTATCTTAGTTTTTTCTAAGTTTACACTAATCTTGGACATATTACAATAGTTATATAAGTACTGAAGCTGATTCTGTAGCCCTTTTTCAGTTTTTGACAATATGACTTAAATCATCAGCATATAAGAGACAGCTGATTGGTTGATTATATATTTCTACTAAGTCTGAATCTGGTCTATTAAATGAATCTGGTAAGTCACATACAAATAAATTAAAAAGTGTGGGTGACAGCATGCATCCTTGTTTGACGCCCGCAAGGCACTGAAAACTCCGATTGTCGATCTTTACTGCCGATTCGTCGTTAGAGTACATAGAAACGAGAATTGAAAAGAAATTGCCTGTGATTCCTACATTTTTTACTTTTTCAAATAATTTAACTCTTGGTATGCTATCGAATGCTTTTCTGAAGTCTACAAAGCAGGAAAACAGCAGGTTTCTTTTTTTCTTAGGTTTGCTTTTAACGTATTTGTCAATCAATGCTTTAAGGATTAGCATATTGTCTATGGTACTGTTTTTTCTTCTAAAACCGCCTTGTTCGGGTTTAAGTATTCCCTTTGTTACTAGGTATGTATCAGTCAATTCCAAACCCGTACACCCCTCCCCCCCCTCCCCCCCCCCCCCCCCCCCACCGGGCCACCCCCGGGCATTTTATCAGAGGCTTGCTCCCGAGGGTGGGTAATTTGACGAGAATATAGGCCCACAGGGGCAGGCATTTGACAAACAGTGGGGGTAGGGGGTGGGGCATTTGATCGGTATTTAAGAAATACATTCTGTCTGTCTACAAATTCGCATCGCTCGCGTCGAAATGGCGAACGTACGTGTCTTCGAGGAATTCCAGGATAAGGATTGCGCATTTGCAGAGGCCTGCCAAATTTGATGGCCACTTTCGGAGGTAAATTCTTTATGTTTAAACCTATATATAACGAGTTAAAAACTATGTTTTACCACAACTGCCGGTAATCTCGCGATCTGATTGGTTGAAGTACGGTGGTAAATGAGAGTCCAGACAACGGTGCTGACGCGAGAAAGTTATAGACAACGCTGGCTCTTTCAAAGCTGTCACGCTTTGTAACGAAACTTCCTTGTACGTTTTCTAATATTGTTGTAAAAAACAAATTTCCTCTGGTTTTCCGTGGTGTGGACTCTTATTTACCACGATTTACGTCATCACATGGTCAAAATTTGTTGTGGACTCACTTGGCTCCGCCATGTGATGACGTAAATCGTGGTAAATAAGAGTCCACACCACGGAAAACCAGAGGAAATTTGCTAATTATTTTGCTTTGCTTCATGAACTTTGACCGACTGCGTGATATTAAGTGCTTGACAAGAGTTGTGATAAGTTGAATTTACTGCGACCCTCGACAGCGCGCGAGTTAAAAACAATTATTACATCGGTAAATTTCAAAGTATATAAGTTTATTATAAAGTATATAACGGAAACCAAGAACAATCGAGCGGGTAGAAACGATATTCTCATCCCTGATCGGTTGAAGGTGGTTTTCACCGTCGGCTTTCAAAATAACAGTCAATCGAGAGAGGAATGAGGATGCAGCAGTCTCCAAATGGTGTCGCTATAGTATAACTGTTTCGTCTGGTCTCCCGTATCAACTGAAGATGTAAAATAATTGAAACAACTCCTTGGGGTCAAAACAACTCTTTAGTTTTTTTACAGTGTATCAACCTAAAATAAGCATATTCGATAATAAACAGAATAAGAACGTTCCCTTGTAGTCCAGTCAATCTGTGGTTTGAGTTCAAACTAATTGCAACAGAATTTATTTCACTTCTAAAAGAAGGTTTAAGGTGACCTTAGTAACATACTAAAAATCCCAAAAAATCCCTTCGGTGGAACATTCCGAAATTTAGCGATACACATTTCAAACTTTTGCCACAGGGTACCCGCGTCGAGTAGAATCAAATAAACTGTAAAAAATTAACTAAAATGCGCCCTCTTTCACAGTTTTCATGTTCAACACCTAAAAAATAATAGTATTCATGTTAGAGATATTTGGAACAACGTTTTACAGCCGAAAAATAAGGTAAATTGCCTTTTTTACATACCACAGGGTACCCGCGTCGACAGTTTTTCACTTTTTTACAGAATCAAATTTAAACACTTTCTCTTTGTGATTTTGTTTCGTTTTTTTAACTTATAAGCCCTATCAAGGGGTAAAATCGATAAATAGACGTAGAAATAAATAAATAAATAACATTGCTTTCAGTTTTGGGGCTACTCTTGATTTATTATCTAAAGCTCTGTAGCAAGAGGATCGCAGAGGCGAACCTGATAAATGCTAAACAAATGTTTCCTTTGAGAACATTGGAAATCAGTTCCAGATTCTAGAACGACCGGTTGGATTGTCTAATCCCATTGGCTTTTTTTTTACTGTTGAAATTTCATTAGAAATTCAATAACTTGGCTTCAATAACGTGGTTGTTCTGCCACTATTATGCATAAGACACGTGAATTTCACATTCATTATATACAGATTATGTAAATAGCTACTGTGTCCTCGGTATTCAAGGTCTATCTTGTTATTGTGTAACATTAACTCTTTATTCAGTCTAGAAGTGTATTCCAGTTAGTCATCTCCTACGACGAAGTCGGGTACTGGCGAATTCAGGCAGCTCTGGCCTTTCATACCCCGCACACAGGAGAACATTCCAGATCATGCTTCTTACAGCTGCACCTCTGCGTACAGCAGTCTGCAGTTGGATCTGCAGTTACACCTGATCATTTCCAGGAGGGACTCATGTGCTGCTGGCAGATCAGTTCTACCCGGAAGTAGCTTTCCATCAGTTAGTTTCCAGCCACAGTCGATTGGTTGTAGCTCTTGGTTACCTTTCCACTCTTGCGCTTGATAGTACACTCTCAGGCTGTGGTATGCGGCTGCTGCTGAAGTAGGGGGTAGGTTTTCTGGCTGTAAAAACGATGATCCCGTGGCTACCTTGTGGCAGAAACGTGTGTACATCAAAGGGTCCAATCTGTCATCTGACCCTCCTCCATAAAGACACACGAGAGCATTTTCTCCTGCCTTGATGATGTCCTCCCGCGTAGAATTAGGATTCAAAAATACGCCAGCTTGTTGAAAGAAGATGTTATTCTCTTCTACCTTCTTTAGAGCCATCGCTTTGCCGATTCCGTGCACTCGCGATGTTGTGTCACAGCCGAGTATTGCATGGAGAAACAAGATATTTGTGCATACCTTACTACCCAGGGCGCTCTTTGCTTTCTTGATGTTCCATACTCTCCTCGTTTGTGTCCTTTTTCTTAGCTCTGGGGTGAAGAACACGTCATGGGCATCAAGGTTTACATGGTAGAAAAGAAGAATCAAGAGATCTGTGTTGTCACCAACCAGTGCAGTAATGCTAGTTCTGGTTGACTCTATTACCGTCTGCACGATGAGAACATCTGCATCTCCTGCAGCATGGAGAACTGTACAGCCAGCATCCTGGAGGTTGTTGGCGAGAAGGTTGATAAGCCTTTGCTTAATCACTGCACTAAACGGATTTCGCGCAGTAAGATACGTCGTTAGTTTGCAAGTCTTCGTAGTCACGCTGTTGTCTTGCGGTGGTCGAATCTCTGTGCTGATCACTGGTGAGATAGTTAACCCCTGTCAAGCTCTGCATCGCATTGTTGACCTCTGCGCATGCAGGCATAGACAGCATCCAAACTAGCCGCTGTGTCTCTCCCATCCCTCTTCCTCGCGGCAGCCCACCACTTGTCTTGAGACTACGCATCAGGACCTGCTCGATAGTAACGTCTGTTGAGAGGCCAGCCCAGTAGCGCTCGGTTCTTCAGACAACATGGAGTCCATCTTGAAAACTTTGATACACGTCTGGATGCTTGTCTTTCAGATCTCCCATAATCTGAAGATAAATGTGTGCTGATTTTGTGTACAAGTTGTGTCCTGCGATGGGAAAGAACGGCAGCATGTCGTATTGTATCCAGAGACTGCCGTGCTCTGGTTCTGCATCACATCCTTTTTTCTCTTAAGTTTCTCCGAGAATGTCGTGAGAATGTCCGCCGAACATACTTCATCTACTTCGACTTCGCCATTAATCACCTTCTTATAAAGCTCCCCTGCTTGCTCCAAGCCTTTATCCACGAGACGCACCTCTCGTGTCACTACCTCTCCTGGCTCCTCTTCTTCTACTAATTCTTCCTCTCGATCGGTGCGCGACTGTCCAGTGGTAACATATTCACTTGGTAGATTGAATGTTTCACTTACCAATTCAACAAGGAATTCAGGGCTGCGTCCACAAGGAAATGTCCTCTGATAACTCGTGCAAGAGCTTTACCGCTTAGTATATGCCCGACTGCATTCTTAGCATATACCAGTTCAAGAACGTCTCAGTTCCAAACCAGAACCCGCCATGATATGACCTATACAGCCGAGGAAGCTCATCTCGATATGCAAGCCTCCTAATCTTAGGACAATGGATTTAATAGCACTGTCTTGTGGCTCATTCAAGGTAATCATCAGACCCTTCCACCAGAGGGACTGATCGAAAGTGATGATGGGTGTTACACTGTAGCGACTTGCTTGATCGGCAATGAATCCAAGAGTTGAATATATACAGGTCATATCGCATATGGCAAAATATTCCCGGCCTACGAATTTGTTAGTAGTAGTCTAGAACATAAACAAGAATTTTCTAGCCCAAGTAACTTCATGTTGCAAAGTTTTGTGGAGGTACGAATTTTTTAGGGGTTCTTTTTTCCTTTAGGCAATTATTTTAGGTGACCTCCATTTGATTTGCTAAAGGTTTATTCTTTCGGATTTTAGATGTCAGAATTTCTTAGGGAATGAAAATGTGTTCTCGAAAACTTTAGGTGGCCGCTTCACTAAATGATTTGCGATAATATGTGGGGTTTTTTTTCATTCCAACCAATGTTTTTCCCCGGATCGTTCTGACTCTATTGATCAGACGAATTGGGACGTACGAATATATTAGGGGAAACCTTTTAGTCTCCCTTTTCTTCTATAATTTTCTAGGGATTGAAAACAAATTTTCTAGCCAGTATTTCAGAAAACAATTTTCTAGGGACATTATTTTCAAATCCGAAAGTTTTAGGCTAACTTACTCTCCCGAACAGCTTTTTAACCGAAAACTTCGTTGGGTGCCCTTGATAAGTATATACTAGGACATTTGAACTCATTTCTTAAGGACTGGCCCCCAAGTTGTACAATTCTTGATATATTCATAGCTTTTAGTCATTTATTATTGTTGTTTAGCGGTACTGGCATTTTTCAGACTTTCAAAACTCGAAAACGTTAAAAAAATTCGCAATGAAAAAAATTTCCATTTAGGATTTTTTTCTCGACGCGGGTACCCTGTGGTATGCAAAAAAGCAATTTCCCTATTTTTTTGGCTGTAAGACGTTATTCCAAATATTTTTAAACTTGAATTCTATTTATTTATAGGTATTGAACATGAAAACTGTGAAAAGGACGCATTTTAGTTAATTTTTACCGTTTATTTGATTCTACTCAACGCGGGTACCCTGTGGTAAAAGTTTGAAATGTTTATCGCTAAATTTCGGGATGTTCCACCGAAGGGATTTTTTGGGATTTTTAGTATGTTACCAAGGTCACCTCAGACCTTCATTTAGCAGTGAAATAATTTTTTTGCAATTAGTTTGAACTGGACCCTAAAATTTTCGTAGATTGACTGGACTATTGTGTTATGTATTAAGGAACAACACTTTAGATCAAGAACCTGACGGCGATGTTTATTCTCACTCAGCGCCTCGTGTACAACTACACAACGATTGGTCCGCGGGGTCACGTGACAACACAGGGAACCCAGGATGCATACATAACATCTCCCCCCCCCCCCCCACCAATTATGGACCATACAAAGAAAAATGAACTGAAAGATAAAAATGTTTGTATCTAGTATATCCAACAGTTACTGCATGATTGCTCCTGACAGCAGTCCTCAGTGCCCTATATATACTTAACTATGAACACTGATAGTCTTTGAGCCTCGCAGGGGTGTTGACCACACGTCATGAGCGTGTCATCTTTATGCTGGAGACTTGAGTGGGCTCTGTATTAGTGGTATAAGTAGAGGGAGGGGAAACGATGGTGTCAGCTGAGACTACCGGAGGCAATGTATCCTCTGAATCCTGCAAGATTTCAGTTGGTTTGATTCCTTCAGTCGTAGTAGTAGACTCTGAGTCCTCATAACCTGGAACTTCCGGGCTGTGACACTTTTCGGGGTCATTCTGCTTGTCTGCCTCCCGGTTGCGAAGTTGCTCTGTGTGACGTCTCCAATTCATGTAATTCACCTTCACTCGATATACGACTGGTCCTGTTTGTTCTAGTATTACCCCCTTCACCCACTTCGGTCCACTCCGGTAGTTGTGTACCCAAATCTCTTGGCCACTCTGAAAAGATGTCAAGGTCTTCTTCTCCTCTTGTAAAAGCTTTCTATCCACACCTCTCTTAACATGAGGCTTTAGCAAGTCCAGTCTGGTCTTAAGATCTTTGCCGAGCAACAGCTGAGCAGGACTGTGCTCTGTAGTGGCATGTGGGGCAGTGCGATAAGCCAGAAGAAAGGTATCCAGTTTATGTTGGAGGTTTCTGTCTGACTTGTCAGCCTTTACAGCCCGCTTGAAGCTTTGGACGAGGCGTTCGGCCAACCCATTAGTGGAGGGGTGGTATGGTGCACCTGTCACGTGTCTGATTCCATTCATTTCCATGAACCTCTTGAATGTATCAGAAGTAAATTGGGGTCCTTTATCGGACACTTCCTGTTCAGGGAGTCCCAGCCTGGCAAAGATGGTACGTAGCGTGGCTACTGTTTCTGCAGCTGACGTGTCTTTCATTATTAGAATCTCGGGCCACTTGGTGTGGGCGTCAACAACAACCATGAACATCTTACCTTGGAAGGGGCCTGCAAAGTCCACATGCAGCCTTTGCCAAGGGGAAGCAGGATATTCCCATCGGTGCAGGGGAGCTCGAGTTGGATTTTTGGCCAATTCCTGACAACCTGTGCAGTTCTTGGCCGTATCTTCTATGTCTTTGTCGACATTAGGCCACTACACATACCCACGATCTAGACCCTACATCTTAACCATACCGATATGGCCTTCGTGCAGGGTCTGAAGCACCTTACTCCTCAATTTCAGTGGAACAATGACTCTGTTTACCCACATTAAAACTTCATGGTGTACTGTAATCTCACTTCTGCGATGACTGCATGGAACAAATTCTGGTGGAAGGTCTAGGTCTTCCCATCCAGAGAGGACCATCTCAAGGACACGAGAGAGTGTTGGATCTCTTCTGGTCTCCCTCCGCCGTTCCTTCTCCGTGACAGGTAAGGTTTCGACCACAGATACATGGAACACTTCAACTTCACCCGGTTCATCTTCCGGGATCGTGGCCAAAGGCAGACGAGATAACCCATCACAGTTGGCATGTTGCTTTGTGCTGCGATAGGTAATACTGTATGAAAAGGCCCCCAAGAAGAGGCACCAGCGCTGTAATCTGGCTGCAGCTGTCACTGGTACTGCTTTATTGGGGTCCATTATGTATTTCAGTGGTTGGTGGTCTGTCATCAAGGTAAAGTGGCGGCCTTCCAAGTAGAGCTAAAACTTCTTCACCCCCCTCCCCAGGGAGAGAGCTTTTTTTTCTATCTGAGCATATTCTTTTCTGTTTTAGTCAAAGACCGGGATGCGTATGCAATGGGCCGCTCGCTTCCGTCAGGCATTACATGCGACAGCACGGCACCTAGCCCATAAGATGAACTGTCACAAGCTAAAACCACAGTGAAATCAGGGTTGTAATGTGCCAGCACACGGTCTTGTGATAACAGACCTTTCACCAGGAAAGCACGCAGCTGGGCTATGTCCTCAGGTGTCGGCATTTCGGCCATCGCCTTCACTTTCTTGGGAGATTGCTGAAGGCCTTCGGCAGAGATAACATGGCCAAGGTATTCCACAGAATCCTTAAGGAATTTACATGTTTCCTTGTTAGCCTTAAGACCATGTACCTCTAGCCTCTTCAACACTTCATGTAATGTTTCGAGGTGTTCCTCCTTGCTCTGGCCTGTCACTATGATATCATCGAGATAACACTGTGTGTGAGGAATGCCTTGCAGGACCTGATCCATCGCACGTTGCCAGATTGCGGGAGCTGAGGCAACACCATAGGGTAAACGCTGAAATTGGTATAACCCACGAGTGGTATCTATGGTCAGATAGGGTCTTGACTTCTCCTCAACTTCTATTTGCAGGTAGGCTGTGCACAGGTCAATCACACTGAACTGTTTCCCCCCATATAAACTGGCATAAATATCCTCAATACGAGGTAGGGGGTACTCATCCACTTTTAGCTTTGGGTTAATTATAACCTTGAAGTCCCCACATACTCTAACACTGCCATCCTTCTTGATAGGCGTCACTATGGGGGCAGCCCACTCAATGTGAGTTACCTTTTCCACTACACCTTCTGCTTCCAGCTTGTCCAGTGCCTGTTCCACAGCTGGCTTACGGGCCAGGGCTATCGGTCGGGGCTTCCAGAACCGTGGTGAGGTATCATCTTCTTTCAGCTGTATGCTCGCCTTGATGTTCTTTAACCTACCAAGTCCTTCAGAGAATACCATTGCGTGCTGGTCTAGCACCGCTTGTAGATCTGTTTGTTTTTGGAGCTGTAGTAGTGGCCAGTTTAGACGAATTGACTCCAACCATTCTCGGCCTAGCAAGGTTGGACCACCTCCCATTATAATAGAGAGGAAGTTCCTTCCTCTGTCCTTCATACTGGACCGTAACTTGAACAACCCCCACTGGTTTCACGATCTAGCTCGTGTAAGTGCGTAACTTTAAATTAGTGCTCTGCTTAGGCACATGTTTACGGTACATCACCTCGCTGATGACAGAGACTGCAGACCCAGTATCCAATTCCATAAACAGTTCATTACTCTCCACCAACAACTTAACACAAATAGGCTTTCGGTCATTCATGTTAGTGATATGATAGAACCCTGCATAATCAACATATTTTGTTTTTTCCTCATCATTATTCTTCATCATGTGAAATGAGGAATTGGATGGCCTTTGGTCGCGCTGTCTCTGCCTGCATGCCTGGCGAATATGCCCAACTTTCTTACAATAGTGGCACTTATCTTTGATAAAACGACAACTCCTTGAATCATGTTGGCCATCGCAACGGTAGCATTTTGAATCCGCTTTTTGTGGATCAGGTTGCATTTCTTTCTTTTTAGGCTTGCTGGTATCAAGTTTGTTTACTTGACCCTCAGACACAGGTTTCCCTTTAAGGGCCTGTATACATCCTTATTTGCTTGCTCCATCGCTAAGCACTTTTGGACGGCAATTTCAAATGTGAGATCAGAGAGTTTCACTTTTAGCAGCTCACTAATCATCTTGCTGTCCCGAATACCGGAAACCAAACGGTCCCGTAGGCGCTCCGTTCGCATCGCTTCGTTGAACTTGCATCATAATTACTGACTGACTCACCGGAATTCCTGGCTCGGTTGTCAAACTCATACCTGGCTACCAAGGCTGACTTTTCTGGCTTTAGTTGTTTTTGGAGTCGCTGAACTATCACATCGTAAGTGATTTCGTCGTTTTTCAGCGTATTTGGCGCCACCAAATCCTTCGCTAGTTGATATGTCTCGGTGGAATATTCGTCAAGAGCACGGCCTTTTTTGTTTTGGCGTCTGTCACTCCATTTGCGATGAAATAGAAATCCAGCTGTTCGGCGTAGGACTCCCAGTCCGAACCCTCCAAGTACTTTGTAACTTTGCCTATTCTAGGCTGTACTGTCTCGTCGCCCATTCCTATTGTTTTTGAGGCGAAATGTCTCGTCGCCAATTTGTTATGTATCAAGGAACAACACTTTAGATCAAGAACCCGGCGGCCATGTTTATTCTCACTCAGCGCCTCGTGTAAATGAAGGAATGTAAAGACTATGTGAACTATCTCGGAGTTGACAATAATTTATCCTGGAAGCATCATATTTATCATATTGCTGTAAAACTTTAGCAAAACAGTAGGGTTAATCGCGAAACTAAGACATTTTGTGCCCTTACATGCCCTCCTGAGTATTTACCGATCATTAATTGCTCCTTACTTAACTCATGGGTTGACAGTTTGGGGTCAGGCATGTAAATCCTATCTGAAAAATCTTCTAATTCTTCAAAAGCGGCCACTCCGCTTGATGTATTTTGTCGACAGAAATGAGCACGCAATTCCCCTTTTCATTAATGCTAATATTATACCATGAGTCACTATCTAACTTGATGTATGATGTCAGAAATAACTAAGCACCAATAAGCAGTATTTTAAATTTATTCGTAAACCCCCATCCAGAATGTTTTTCATTTTTTGTTTGTTTAATCTGTTTCATACTTTACAAAAAACTGTACAAACTACTACACATTTACTAAAGTCGTACACACACGCACATATAATTTACAAGGTTCTGATGTACGATAATAGTCTAGATAATTTGTCAATTTTGTCAGGTTCCCAATTTTTTTCATATATCTCCACGTCCAGCAACAACAACTCGAATATTCGATCATTTATATGGTTTCTCATGTGGCTCACGGAAAATCTCATTTGGCTAACAATGTCCCGCGTAAAAAGATGACCCGCGAGTTGTCCCGAGCGGTGACGAATCTGATTGGTTGACCGTGTCACGTGTTGAAAATACCCGGGGAAAAAAACACTTGGAAAACTCGACTCGTGTCTGCCCACGGGCAGCCAGGGTAATAATCCACTCTTCACGAGACTCCAAACGTAAAGAGAAACACCTTATAGACAAAGCCCTGACTCTTGAAGCGCGGCCTAAACTGTCATGTTCGAAGGCTACCAAAGTGCCCAACAATCATCAAACAAGAAAAGGAAATGGTGGAAAACACGTTATTATCTTCCTTGAACTGATTTCCCTTTTTTCTGCCAAAATTTTATTCAAATGAGCCGTGTGGCATTTGTATCTCGACCAGTCGCTTCATCAACACTCCTGGATGTCGGCTTTGTAGATTGAAAATAAAACTAAGAGGAAAGCTTTAGCTTAGAAATTCAAACTGGAGCTTTGTAAAATGGCCTTTTCAATTTTATACGAAAGCCTGCAATGGATCAATAGACATTTTACAATGTCCTAATTTCACTTTCATTTGTGGTATCGTGTGTTTATTTGACAGGCCGTTCTCGTACATGATTGGTTGATCGCGAAAAAGTGGTCATAACATTTGCGCATCGTGCTGTTAGCCGTGGGTGATAGAATATCCCGCGGCACTATTCTTTAACAGTTGATTTGTTTTGTTTGTTTCAAGCGACGTACATACCTTATTCTTACTAATTTTCGCGAGTACTAAATTTCGCGATTTTCGCGTTTTGGAAAAAAGTGCGAAAATTAATACTCCCGAAAAAAAAAGAGCGCGAAAATTAATACTCGCGAAATTTAATACCATATATAAGAAAACAATACATGAATTTTAAATGTCGAGTCGCGTGCTTGCTGTATGTTAATTGTTCTGAATTAAAACTGTCACTTTCTGTCCTTGACAATATATCTTTCTGGTCTTATTTTCGACTAGCTCTCTACCTCTGATTCACTGTTATCTTCAGCTAGTAAATCAGCTAGTAAATCAGCCAGTAAACGTAAGTAATCAGTAAACGGAGCCTTCGGATCAGGGTTGGAGAGATTAAAGCAATGGCAAAATCGCGAAATTAAATACACTTTTGTTCACTTTTCCATGTAATCGCGAAAATTAATACTCTCGAAATACAGCTCCCGAATTTTCCCGAAATTAAGTACTCGCGAAAATTAGTAAGAATAATAATAATAATAATAATAATAAAGTCTTTATTTCATGAGGGTAGCACAAAATAGTTAAAAACTAACAAACCTGTGGCCCTCTATAGCTAATAAAATTATATAAATATAGTTATTATAATAAAATATTAATGGTATAAATACATGGATCATAGATGAAAAACGTTAAAGATATATAATTACGATACGCAAAACAATTGTTTAAAATTCAAATTGAAACCCAAACAACAAAATAATACATGATAAAAAGTTGATAAAATCGAATAAAAATGGTCACACTTAAACTAAAAAATGATTTAAAAACTGCTGTTCCTTAAATAACAAGTTCCAATAATGGCTTCTAAATGTAGTATAAGAGTTACTATTTCTAATTTCTAAAGATAAACTGCTCCATAATTGGCAAGTTGTTACTGTAAAAGTACGACCACCTTCAGTCTTGCGAGTAAACTTAGGACAAACTAAGTTAAGTTTACTGTACCGAGTGTTACGTGTGTGCCGTTCACTGTTAAGCTTTAGCATGTCCTTGATGTAAATAGGCACTAGGTCGTTTAAACGTTTATATACTGAACAGCATTTAGCTAATTTAGCTTCTTCATAAAAGGGTAACCACTTAAGACTATTAAATAATTGGACGCTAGGAGCCCGACAGTCAGTGTTCATAATGACTCTCGCTGCCCTTTTCTGCAGCTTCAGAATCCTACCTAAACTTTCTTTATCACAGTTTATCCATATAACGTTCACGTAATTCATTATGGGCCTTATCATTGCATTATAATATAGTAACCTCTGCTTCAGTGGTAAACATGATTTTATCTTTTTTAGAATAGCAATGCGCTGTGATAGTTTTTTGCAGAGCTTATCTACATGAGAATAAGGGACACACAAACAGAGTTCATTAATCGAAAGAGATGTCACACTTGATAATCACCCAAAATTTGAGAGTGTATGATAAATGAGCGTTTCTCCGTAAATATTAATATCAATCTCAGATTTTTGGTGATTAATAAGTTTACAATTCTCGCTAATGAAGCAAAAATGTAAATAATGACGTCAGCAAGGATTCGACTGCATTCAAACTGGAGCTCTGGAAAATTGTCAAATTGTAGATGACCTTTTATATTTTATACGAAAGCCTGCAATAGATCAATAGACGTTTTACAATGTCCTTATTTCACTTTCATTTGTGGTTTCGTGTGTTTATTTGACAGGGCGTTCTCGTATATGATTGGATGATCACGACGAAAGTATGCGAAACATTATACAAGCGGTCATAACATGAACATTATTTGCGCGTCGCGGTGTCAGCCGTCGGTGATAGGATGACCCGTCACGCCATTCTTTTACAGTTGATTAGTTTTGTTTGTTTCAGTTTCTCTGTTTTTGAGGTTGTGTTGTGGTAATTAGCTATTGCAATTCTAGAAGCTTCTACCTTCTCTATAATTTGGTTAATTAACAAAGGTTTTCTTAGAAATAGCTCCTAACGACGTCACTTTTGTTTTTAGTTCACACGGAACTTTATGCTCTGTATGCAACCACTGAAGAGACAAACCGACTCAGTCGCTCGAGGAACAAAGAAGGAGAAATGGGTTCAAAGCACTCGCCAAAACGCCACTGAACATTTCATACCTTTGAAACTCGTATGTTAGTTAAGGTGAGTACATCTATATCTCAGGTAGTTATGTTTTGCTCATTTGGCTGGTAGAACGCTGATACAGTACTGAATATCTGAGCCAGTCATGACGGAGAATACATCCCGAACAAATCACTTTACGTCTTGTATTTGATAAGCCTTTTCTAACACAGTTTCAGCATTTGTGTCTGTGGTTATTGTCAGTTTTTCCAACGCTTAAATAGCTGAACCTGACCACTCGCTCTCCTTATTACAGTACTATAAATACGGAAATATATATATTCGCATATTATGCGATTAACTTGTTATATATAACGAAATAAATGATGCAATTAACTTCCTATGAATTATTATTATGTATTTGATTATCAACACTAACAGAACAGAATTTATGCAACTAATTACTTGCATAAATTCCGTTATATAATAAGTACTGGCTTATATAACGGAACATAATTTATGCCACTAATACTTGCATAAATTCCGTTATATGATATGACAGGATGATTTATGCAACTAATTACTTGCATAAATTCCATTATATAACGGGATGGTTTATGCAACTAATTACTTATGCAACTAATTACGATATAATATAACAGAATTTATGCAAGTAATTACTTGAAAGTGTATGTAGTTATGATATTGAATCATGTTTGCCGCGTAGCACTAGTAAGTGTAAAGAATGTAATATATAAAGTGGTAAGCTGTAGTGCTAAGTGTGCACGCCCTACGAGGGAAAGAGAAAAAATCTCTGACCCAAGTGGGACTCGAACCCAACGACCTCCAGGTTACATGTCTGGCGCTCTACCAACTGAGCTATCAAGTCAGATGAGAGCAATCGTGGGTATTGGTGCGTTATATGGGGGCACGGCGATTATATATGTATATGTAGTTATGATATTGAATCATGTGAACTAGCTGTGGTTTTTAGTGGGCTACCTGTGGTACTACGATGAAAATAATTACTAGATCGAGTCCTAAATCGTCATTCTGACGTAAACTTAGACCCAGTCCACACAGAGGTCAAACGTCTGCGCATGCTTCAAAAGTCTTGCAACAACATATTCCAAAACAAATTCAAAGCGAGCCGGCCGGCGGCCGTCACTGTTCACACACCCGTTTTCAAACCTTGAGAACTTTTTTGGTAAATTACGAAAAAAATTGGTAAACTCAGTGTGAAGTTTGTTCAATTTTCCGTCGACTGTGAACATAAAAGGGTTAACTTTCACGTATTTTTCTTAACTTTTGGGGGTAGAGTTTACTGTAATATGTTTTAAGGTAAATTTTGCGCGGGAAATTCGCGCGGCCGCCCACCAGACTGACCGTAACACGCACGCGCAGACGTTTGACCGCTGTGTGGAACCAGTCCCTCTTGTGGTTGTACATTTCAAGATGGCGGACCAACTTTGGCAAACCAGACTTGTCAGCTGTTTCCATCGGTTTTAGATCAAAAGTGCCGCACTTTATTGAAGATTAATTGTGAAACGAACTAACGGGAATCGTCAAACACTCTTCGAACTACAACTTACGATTTTCGCACTTTGACCAGCTACAACTGACATGGAACTACAAGCTAAATACTTTGGCTATGTACGCCAAATGTTGCATATTTGCACACGATTATATACAGCTCAACGTTCAGGATAGGCTCGGTTTCAGCCGTTGGGGTGTCGTTTCTCCAAAGCCTCCCCCCACTAACGGCTGGGCGCGCGGTCAACACACCGTGTCCGTGATGTCATCTGATTAAAATGCAAAATTATTCATTTATTTGAGTGTTTCTGTTGACCCTTTCATGAGCGTAGGTTAGATTCCGCGTAAACTTTCAAAACACGTTGGACTAAAACTCAAGTGTAAAATTCTCAAGAACAAACGCCATTTTAAATCTTATGAGAAACCAGGCTCACTGACAGAAATTAAAAGCCGAAATTACGGAACTATTCTGAGCTAGAGTCGAGTATATCCCGCTCAGTACTTGTATAGAGTATGACTTGGAGACAATTTGTACAAACTTAGTACATAGGACTTGAAGAATTGTAAAACTCGTTTGATGCAGCGATTTTCAAGTGAATTGTGATCGCACAGTTAAAAGCGTAAACATGGCCTGCGTCAGACGTGATTTCCTCTCTTCTATAAATTCTTTAATATGGAGTCGTCCGTCTTTTCTTTTCCGATAAAGGCAGCACTAATTTTCTTTGAAGTGAGAATAGCCGGGCAACCTGGTCTTGCATAGGTAAATTAAATGAGAAATGACTTAACATTTTACGAGGTTCGCGACCTTTGAGCCAACGGTTTCCCAAGTGACTTTCCAGAGCCGGTGCGTTTACTGACAAAGTGTGTTCACCCGAAAACTAACTCTCTTACTGCTTCTTTGTGTGAATCCTTGAGTTCTTCGAAACCAAACTTTCCCAGAGCAAATTTGAACGCATTTTGGAACAGTGTAAATGTAAATTATGCAAATCAATTCAGCGACAGGATTTTAGTGGCAAGTTTGTGATTGGCTACTCAGCTCGCGCATCCAGCCGTGAGTGGGGAGAGGATCGCGGGCTCACCGAAACCCCCACGGCTGGAAACCGAGCATACGTACGTTCAGGACTTCAACACAGTTTTGCCGGGGTTTATACCGTTTAAACATAGGAAAAAAGGACACCTAACGCTGGAATCGGGGAGTATATAGAACAAGGCGGATTCCGAAAAAAACACTCTACGATTGATAGCATCTTTGCACTAAAATCAATAATCGACAAGCTCGTGAAAAGTAAGCCCAAACAAAAGAACAATATACTCTTTTCGTGTTTTGTCGATTTCATAAAAGCATTTGACAGCATTCCCAGAGAAAAACTGTTCGAAAAAATGAAGTATGTTGGAATTTCGGGCAAATTCTATGAAATTTTACGAGATATGTACTCAAATGACACTGCAGCTGCCAAAATAGGTAACTATATCACTGAGCCCTTCAAATGTAAGATTGGGGTAAAGCAGCTGCATGTTGAGTCCTACACTTTTTAACTTATTCATCAGTGATCTTCCGAACCAATTAGATCAAACACAAGAGGGAGAAATACGAATTGGAAACGTAACAGTCAACTGTCTCATGTATGCAGACGATTTAGTGCTGTTATCCAAAACCAAAAATGGTCTTCAAAACCTCTTGGATAAATTAGAAGGTTACTCCTCTAGAAACGAGTTAGAAGTTAATATATCCAAGACCAAAATTATGGTTTTTAATAATAATGGTAAAACAATGAATAAGTACAAATTCTCAGTTTAAAAACAACCAACTGGAAAATGCTAGCTCCTATAAATATTTAGGTATCACACTGAGCCCATTCGGCAATTTTAGCCTGGCAAAACAGGAGCTAAAAAAACTGCTCTAAAGGCACTCTTCAAACTCAGAAAAGAAATGGGCCTGCACTTCAGATCTAATATTAGGTTAACTTTGAAGCTGTTCGACACACTTATTAACCCAATATTATTATATGGGAAGTGAAATTTTGGGAGCGGACGGCGCCCCTAAACAGAATGACCCCTTAGAGCGTGTGCATCTAAAATTTTGCAAAATGCTACTTGGTACAAGCAAAACAGCTTCTAACAATGCATGTAGAGCTGAACTTGGAAGATTTCCCATCAAAATACTTTTAACCTTCAGAAGCATCAAATATTGGACTAAACTGATATGCAAAGAAGACTCTGTGCTTGCAAAGATGGTCTATTTAGACCTAAATTTATCAGCTGCGAAACCTACCTTCTGGACGGAAAAAATAAAAACATATGGCTGCAACAAAACGATAATCTAAATATTCGTAGATTTCTTGATCAAATAAAATTACGGCTTAAAGACATTGAAATACAAGAATGGGAAAGTGATCTATTTGATGACAACAGAAAAAATCCATGCTCAAAAAACAAGCTACGAACATTTAGGTTATTTAAGAAAAATTACGAGCTTGAGAAATACCTAGAACACACCTCAATAATAAAGCATAGAATTGCTTTAACAAGGCTAAAAATTGGCAACCATAGGTTACTTATTGAAAGAGGCAGGTACTTAAGGCCTTATAAGTCTCCCGAAGAACGAATCTGTCCAACGTGTTGCGAGAATGTTGAAGATGAATTTAATTTTGTTGTCAAATGCAATACCTACAACGATCTGAGGTCAAAACTTCTCCAAGCTCTAAATTTTTCAACAGATATGTCAGACAATCAGCTATTTAACATAATCATCAACCCGCCATCTGCAGTAGCACCCATTGCAGCGAAGTTTGTATATAACAGCTTTCAATTAAGAGGCACACTTGTAAGGTGAATACAATCGTGTAAGTGCAATTACGAGATAGATCATCGTTGTAAAAAAATCGTTGTAAAAAAACAAATAGCTAGCGTTCTACTTAATTCTTTGTCTATGTACACCATGTATACGACTCCAATAAACTATCTCTGTCTGTCAGTCTATACGAGGATGATCCGCTGGACAGGGTATGGTTTTTCGAGTTTCTGATCTCAGACACGGTATCCATTTTCACATCGACAGATCTTGAACAGGGTATGGTATTTATCTAGTGCCGTTATTTAGTCTAGTGCTTGATGAAGACTTATTTAGTTATGACACTCATTATACAAGATCACAATAAACACTGACATCCAAGTATAGATAATTTTTTATTTGTCTTATAGAGGAAACATTTTAACACTTTGTCTTGAACAGGGTATGGAAATTTGAGTTTTTTGTCTTAAACAGGGTAAGGGTTTCAGAACCCCAGCGGCACACCCCTACCCAACTTTGGGTAGAGTACCACCCCGGGCGTGAAGCTTAAATTTCGCACCTATAAAGTAAGATACTTTTAATTGTGACTAGGACTCCATTATTTATGAGCGTACTGCGCATACTCAGTGTAACTTGGCAGCCATGCTGTCCTCGATTCTTGGCCAATGCTGCATAAAGGCCCCTGCATAAATCATCCCGTTATATAAGCCAGTATATCTCATGTAACGGAATTTATGCAAGTAATTAGTTGCATAAATTATTCTGTTATATAACGGAATTTATGCAAGTAATTAGTTGCATAAATCATTCTGTTATATAACGGAATTTATGCAAGTAATTAGTTGCATAAATCATTCTGTTATATAACGGAATTTATGCAAGTAAGTAGTTGCATAAATTATATTCTGTTATATAAGCCAGTATATCTCATGTAACGGAAATTATGCAAGTAATTAGTTGCATAAATCATTCTGTTATATAACGGAATTTATGAAAGTAAGTAGTTGCATAAATTCTGTTCTGTTATATAACGCAATCAGTTTATGCAAGTAATTAGTTGCATAAATCATTCTGTTATATAACAGAATTTATGCAAGTAAGTAGTTGCATAAATTCTGTTCTGTTATATAAGCCAGTATATCTCATGTAACGGAAATTATGCAAGTAATTAGTTGCATAAATCATTCTGTTATATAACGGAATTTATGAAAGTAAGTAGTTGCATAAATTCTGTTCTGTTATATAACGCAATCAGTTTATGCAAGTAATTAGTTGCATAAATCATTCTGTTATATAACAGAATTTATGCAAGTAAGTAGTTGCATAAATTCTGTTCTGTTATATAAGCCAGTATATCTCATGTAACGGAAATTATGCAAGTAATTAGTTGCATAAATCATTCTGTTATATAACGGAATTTATGCAAGTAAGTAGTTGCATAAATTCTGTTCTGTTATATAACGGAATTTATGGAAGTAATTAGTTGCATAAATCATTCTGTTATATAACGGAATTTATGCAAGTAATTAGTTGCATAAATCATTGTTATATAACAGAATTTATGCAAGTAATTAGTTGCATAAATAATTCTGTTATAGCAGAATTTATGCAAGTAAGTAGTTGCATAAATTCTGTTATATTATATTGAGTTTATCTTATATAACAGAATATATGCAAGTAAGTAGTTGCATAAATTATGTTATATTATGTTGAGTATATCTTATGTAACGGAATGTATGCAAGTAATTACTTGCATAAATTCTGTTATATAATTGAGTATACATAATGTTTTTTTATTCACAGAAAAACATATTTGCATAAAAAGTTTTGTAAAATAGAAGTTGATAATCACATATTATGCGAATGCAATGACCCCCTATAAATTCTCCATGTAGTTGTGTGTATGGAACACAACAACTATAGTACTCATAGCACACTTGTCTGTTTTCCCCTGGGGTAAGTACAAAACACTGACCACCGGTCCATGGACCCCCTCGTGGACCCCCTCATGGACCCGGTCCATGGACCCCCTATAAAATGTTCTCACATTCTAAAACAAATTGAGAAATGTACGTTATCCTTTACTTACGATTTTCTCTTCGGTGAAAATGTTTCGAACAACAACTAAGGTCATGCTGACAAATAAGTCTGATGACGAAGTGCGATAACGATCGTGAGAACATGTTACTTTTATTGACTCAGATTTCACATTTCTTTATTAAACACTATTTAAGACAAAGTAAACACAGAAATTAAGTGAAGATTACTATTATAAAATGACTAGTTTGATTATCTAAGTTAATGTATAGAGGAAGAGTGTGCAGTGGTTAAAGGAGCTAAGCTTTCGAGTTTTAATAACCACAGCCACATAGGAAGTAAAGACTAAGTCTAAATTAAACAAGAGGCTGTCGGGCCATATGGAATTTCAACAAGGAATAGTTGGTACAACTTTGCAGGTTCGATTAAAAAAAGTATTTTACACTTGCAATATTTTTAGCCTTTGAGAGAAGAATAAATTACTTTAGATTATTTTTACAAGAGTTACATACATACATTCTTTTGAAGAAGAATTGTGATTCTTTGTCTCCAGAGAAGCCACATAATAAGAATATTATATTAAAAATAATCCTATTTTACATGGTGCCTGTGATGAGAACTTCCATGGAAAGTAGAAAGCAAATTGCTGCCATGCATGCATGTTTGTAACATTAACAGTAGCTACATATGTTTGAGACAATATACATGGGGCAACACAAGACCAGTGATAAATAGTGAACACAAATGATTAATTGAACGCAGTTTATATACATCTGAATAGCTAGCTGTAGCTAGCTATAGGGCTGGTTGTGTTCTACACTAACTCCAACTATTGGTTTACACTGTATACCACACTGCAAAATGTGCTACGAATGCTCAAATGAATGATAACCACATGAAACACACATGTACATATAGCCACATAAGCATCATATCCGATGATTTAATGTTACACAAAGATAATTGCAGTTTTATACCCAGATGCATCCCCTTTTATATTAACATATAAGTCAAGACATTACAAATTAGTTAAAAACAAGCATTTTTGATCAGGATTATTTGCACCGTCCACATCATTGCAGCAATCTTTCAACCTTTTGTGTTACCACAGGAAGCCCAGTCTTTTCTCTTTTAAAAATATGTTGAATACACTTTGATAATCTATGATTACTTCTAGTTTAACTCCTGTCATAGCATTGTATACAGTATCGAAGCACTTTTCTATCATACCGGAGTGCGAGTTCTGCACACATGTATGCTTGTAGCTTTCATTTTCTCATAAGATGATGGAAATGTATATAAGTATAATTAATAAGGCATAATAAGAAATACAATGATGAGAAGGTAGGTCTTTAAGGTAACCTTAGGGTTATCTTAAGCCAGGACCACATCAGAAGGAAAACACTGAAACAAGATCTAGCTTGCATGGATATATAATGGTACCAAGAAAGGGGAAGGGAAAGAAAGAGTGCCACTTACATGTAAGTATACTCTCTCAGTTCTGGACCAAATTTAGTTTATTTTATAAACTTGATCTTGCAATAATGATAAATACAAGTTTTTTTTTTTACTTTATTCATGATATCATTATGAAGTATGGCAGTTCTAAAACATTAAATATACTGTAGACTGCCTGACCCCAGAGATAATAATCAAATACAAAGAGATACAGGCCTGGGTACAGGCCAGATGTAAATAGACCCGGGAAATATAACAAAATAAAAGTTAATAATTGTGTTAGGTGCATGGTAACTGTCCCTTTGTCTTTTGTTTAGGAAAGATTGTTTTTTGCCAGTGTCAATAACACGCCACAGATAAATATTCGATTTCCACATCAGAGTCATTTATCGTTCGTTTGAAAAAAATCTTCATTTCGGATTACTTACTCAGTTACTCACTTACTGCATGCTAGATTTTCGTTCCTGAATTTATAAACATTACATGTGCATATAATATATTAAAATGCCCCTGTCAGATCAGAGAACTGAGAAATCGGATCATTTCTACTATACTTTCGAGAGGTTAATAACAATAAACAAGAGCCCATCTGGGCTTTCACTCGGGCCACATGAGATTGAAGATGAAATACACTTTCATTTGAAATCCTCTTAGTAATAACCGAAGGGAAGAATTATTAGCTGAATTTAGCAGTCTTTAGGAGTGGCCGGTAGCTAGCGCGGTGACATTCATTCTCTGCTCCCCTAGTATATATATGTAATTTTATATTTTTGTTTTTCTCGTGTATGTTAATTAAAGAAGTTGACGTAACGCACGCTTACAATTTAATCAAAGATTATTACCTGAAATGCCTGTTGATTATCTATATTTAAAAGCTTTTACCGGCTCATTCCCAAAACTGCAGTCTGCTCATTATATTACAAAACTATAAAGGAAACTGTTGGAAGCCTTTAATTTCTCGAACTTAAACCTCGGCCGTGAGAGGATTCTTGTTTAAGTTTACCTTGAGAGTTGAATATTGCTTCGCTCATCATAAAGTATTCTGTGCTGATCGAGTGCGTATTTCTCCGGGGTATATATAAAAAATTATTTTAGTGTTGGCCTACAGATCACGGTGTTTGCGCTGGTATGTATTATGACCGAGAGTAAAATAAAATGTGGCATAAAACCTACGAAACGTACCTCAAACAAGAATACCGTCCTATGGCGAAATCTATTTCCGCCACGAGGTCAAGTAATGCATAATTTGACGCATGCGCAGAAATGGTGTTGCAGTGGCTCGGATCCTGGCTCGCATCCTGGCTCGTGCCTGCCACAGGCAGCCCGAGTAATTAACCGTACTGCCGTACTTCATGGTCCCTTTCTTTAGTAGTGGGTTGTTGGTCAGGTGATTGTAAACCTGCTCTCGTCATTTAGCACAGAAAATGTATTCTGATGAATAGGCATCGGGTTGTCATGTAAGAAAGATGGCTCTTGAACAAACTGATTCGTTGCTAAAGCTTCAGTAGGTTGGGTAGTCTCGGAACACTGGAAACCTTGGTCTTTCATTGTTTTCTTATCTGTATTGTTGAGATTTTTTTAAAGTTTGAAAGTCATATCTCAGCTTTATTATATCCGCTTTCAACTCGCCATTTTCAACTTCTAGGTCAACAATACGTGATGACAGCATCTTGATTTCGGTCTTGTATATATTATCTTGCTGCACTAATTTGTCTTCCAAATGACTGAGTTTCGATTCGTGTTTTGATGTGACGAGAGTAAGATCAGTTAGGTCAGCCTCCATGTTACAAATCAAGGTCTTTAAATCGGCGAGATAGTTCTTATTGCGGGCTAACAATCCTCGTGAAGAATGTAAAGAATTCCGTCTCTTCCGGTTTGAATTTGACTCATGTGTATGTGTTGCTTTTGGAGTTTCAAGGATATGTTGATCCAAAACTACAGGCACTTGGGGTTTTTCATTGACTTCTGAACTTGCAGGCTCTGTAACTTGTTTTCTTTTCTTAGTATAATATAAAGTGTTGAACATGTTCTCAAGCATGTCGCGCGTGACCTCTGTTTCTTCATCCAACGACTCCCTCTACTTTCATCTGTAATCTGGGAAACTCAATATTTGCCCATGCCTCGTATGCGGTGCCTTGGCACATAACTATTCCTGTTGTTAAGTAGACGTGGATGGTTATAAGTAAAAATCCTTCGACAGCTTGTACCGTTTCCGCTAGGTCAATATCCTCGCTGGAACGAAATAACTTGATCTCAATACTCTCGGTTCCGACAATAGCGCCAGTTGAAATATCCTGAGCCTGTTGGAAGGCTTTCGCACGAGTGAAGTTAAATAAAACATTAAACTGCTTACATTTGAGAGATGGGACTCCAAATTTTGAGAGAAATTTCCGGCTCGCGGGGCCACCATTTTGATTTTACTGTATTAAATTATGTAAATAAATTAACCTGGCGATTGTTGCGTGACCAGCACAGTGCAATCTGATTGGTGTGAACTTTAACTTTAACGCATGCGCAGACATTTTGCTACAGGGAACAAAAAAAAACTAGAGCCCATCTGGGCTTTCACTCTGGCCACATGAGATTGAAGATGCAATACACTTTTATTTGAAATCCTCTTAGTAATAACCAAAGGGAAGAATTATTAGCTGAATTTAGCAGTCAGAATACATTTTCTGTGCTAAATGACGAGAGTTTACAATCACCTGACTGACAACCCACTACTAAAGAAAGGGACCATGAAGTACGGTTAATTCTCGGGTTCAAAACAATGAATATATGCCTGCTCAAATGCAGTGTGTTAAACGAATAAATAGTGTTTAAATTAAAAGGTCAACATACGAGAAAAATAAAAATATTAAATTACTAGGGGAGCAGAGAATGAAAGTCACCGCGCTACCGGCCACTCCTAAAGACTGCTAAATTCAGCTAATAATTCTTCCCTTTGGTTATTACTAAGAGGATTTCAAATGAAAGTGTATTTAATCTTCAATCTCATGTGGCCCGAGTGAAAGCCCAGATGGGCTCTTGTTTTATATACAAGCATGGTTTTATCACTAATTCTAGTCAAAACGGTTTTTAAATCACGTGGAATCAAGTAACATAAGATCTCGAGTTTCTGTACAAACATAACTTGCATAACTAGCGCGTGACTCATGTGGATACATGATACTATTTACAACGATAGCATTCATTTGAGCATCAATAGCACATTTTTCTGTGTGGTATACAGTATACAGCAATAATTGGATTAGTGTAGAACACAAATCAACGCTATTAGCTAGCTATGGCTATTCAGATGTGTATAAACTGCATTCCAGTTCCTAGCATTCACAATATTAAGTACATTCCAGTGTAGAACATAAACTATATACATGTATAGATACAGATATTACAGATATTTTTATTAGCTCCTTGCACAACAAATGGTACATTGGAATATAGCGCTAATAAAATATAATTTAGTGTAAACATTAACATTTAGATGCTAAATCGATAAAATTGATGATCTTAAGATCATGCTCTCATAGACATACTTTGCTGCAAAGCGAGCTACTTCCATGGGTGGATTTATGACCAAATTAAATAAATGGTCATCAGACATATAACTTGTATTGTATTTTGTATTAATTTTAAGGGTGCAATGAAAATCGTTTCTTATCGTATCGTACGTTTCACATTTAACAATGAAGTGGAACTCGTCTTCTAAGTTTTTATTACAGGTGGGGCATATTCTATCTTCCAGTTTCGTGTAGGGCCTAGTGTACCTCCCTCTTTCGATTTGTAGGCAGTGATTACTTATTCTGAGTTTTGTAAGAGCGACTCTATGATTTATATTAGGGACAGCGTTGAGATATTTTTCTACTTTGTAATCCGTTTTAAACAATCTATATGTTCTAAGTTTGTTGCGGTGGTGGGGATTTTTTCTTTGGTCGTTAAATACGTCACTTAGCCAATGTTGGTATTCCATGTCTTGTAATCTCAATTTAATTTGAATTAAGAATCCCTCGTAATCAGATATGTCTTGTTGCGATAGCCAGATATGACCAAAGCCAAGTTTATAGATTTTATGTCTTATTTTTTCTCCCCATGCAGAATACAGGTTTTGTGGACTGGAGACAATCTATATAGGCAATTTTTGAAAGCTCAAAATTTTCCTTTGTTATTAACTTTGACCAATATTTAATGCTTCTAAAAGTAGATTCTAATTTAATTGGATATCTACCCAGTTCCGCTCTGCATCCATTGTTGGCAGATGTTTTACTGGTACCAAGCAACATTTTACAGAATTTTACATGTACGTTCTCGAGTGGGTCATTTTGAATCAGGCGGTCTTTATCATCCGCTCCCCATATTTCACTCCCGTAGAGTAAGATTGGTTTAACTAGCGTGTCAAATAGTTTTATAGATAGACTTATGTTCGATCTGAAGTGGACACCGGTTTCCTTCCTTATTTTGTACAATGCCTTCAACGCAGTTTTTTTTAGTTCTTGTTTGGCTAAACTAAAATAATTTTATTAATTGATTGTTTTTAAGGTAAAATTTGTAGTTATTCATTCTTTTGCCATTATTGTTGAAGATCATTACTTTAGTTTTTGTAATATTAACCTCCAGACGGTTACTGTTACAGTAATCCTCAAGTGTCTTTAAATGATCTTGAAGGCCTTTAGAGGTTGTTGATAGCAGGACTAAGTCATCTGCGTAAAGGAGGCAATTCACATTGTTATTTCCTAGTGTGACTCTCTCTTCGACACCCGATTGTTCGAATTTGTCGGGTAGGTCACTAATGAATAAGTTAAACAGCGTAGGACTAAGCATGCAGCCTTGTTTAACGCCAATATGGCATCTAAAGTTCTCTGTTTTTACATTACCTATCTTAACTGCTGAAATGTCATTTGAGTACATAGTTCGTAGAACGTTATAAAAATTTCCTTCGATTCCCGCTTTTTGTATTTTGTTAAATAGTTTTTCCCTAGGTATGCTATCAAATGCCTTTTTGAAATCAACAAAACAGGAAAACAGAACATTGTTTTTCTTTTTAGGCTTACTCTTAACGTATTTGTCGATGAGAGTTTTTAGTATAAAAATACTATCCACTGTGGAGTGGTGTTTTCTAAAACCACCCTGTTCTTTTTTTAAAATGCCATTACTCTCCAAATATTCGGTTAATCTATGGTTGAGGACTGAAGTGAATACTTTACTTAGCGCGGAAAGTAAAGTAATGCCTCTGTAGTTATTTACATCCGAACGATCTCCCTTTTTATGAATGGGGATTATGAATCCCATATTCCATTCTTGAGGGTACTCGCCTGAGGCTAGAATTATATTGAAGAGTGATCTTAATGGTAGTATTAGACTATCTTTGCCATATTTTAAAATTTCATTTAAAATGTTGTCGTGCCCAGGTGCTTTGTTGTTCTTTAGTTTATCTATGGAATCTCTGATCTCCTTATTTGTTATTTCGTAATCTAATAGACCTTGCTTTGTGAGACTGCTAGGTATAGGGTTTATTTCAGAAATATTTTGTTCTTTAAAATGTTTGTGAAATTCTTCTAATTCCACTGGGTAGCACTGTTTGTCCCGATTTTTGCCTATTTGGAAAATGTTTTTTAATTTCCTCCATAGTTTCTTTGGATTTTTGAAATCTAGCTCTTTCAGGCGAGCATTGATTGTATGGGCTTTCTTATTTTTACACAACTTTTTAAAACGCTTCTTTTTTATGAATAGGTTCGTCCTTAGCTCATCATCGTCAGGACTGCTGCAGACTTTATGCCCTAGTGATTTCAGATTCTCCTTCTCTGTACTGCATTCTTCGTCAAACCAATCTGGCTTCGAGTTTCTTGTTTTACTTAGATTGGTTACTTGGTATTTCATTCCCGCTTTTTCACTAATTTCAATGAGGACCTTTGTGAATTTTTCTGTAACTGCACATACTGAGTTAGGTTCGTTAGCATTGAATTCATTGATGATACTCTCGAATTTGCATTTGTATTCTTCCGATTCGAGAATTGTTGGAATTTTGTCTTTTGTATTCTCATTAAATATTAA
Organism: Actinernus sp. WN-2022; assembly: GCA_030867875.1. Classification (NCBI taxonomy): domain Eukaryota; kingdom Metazoa; phylum Cnidaria; class Anthozoa; order Actiniaria; family Actinernidae; genus Actinernus; species Actinernus sp. WN-2022. The sequence goes on from JAOWCC010001589.1 coordinate 24,109,364, forward strand.
GCGAGGATGCAGTTCACTAGTGCATTGTTTTTGTTTTGAATACTTAAGTTTGTTTATCTTAAGACCGTACGATATTTGACAATGGTCAGAGATATCTGGTTGAAGCGGGTTAACTTTAAAGAACTGAATATAAGGGAGGATGCCGGTATTGCTAATGACGTAATCAACTAAACTGCTGCCGTTATATTGGAAGCAGGTTTTCTTGCCAGTATAATCACCTATTATTCTGCCGTTAAGTATTCTTAAATTATTTTCAGTACACGCTTCAATTAGTAATTTGCCCCTCCTATCAATGCTGTTTTTGTCTTGTGAGTATCTTTTGAATGGGACATCAAGTTCGTAATCATCTGGCATGTCAAAATATTTATCATCATCTAATACAATATATTCCTTTATCTCACCTGTTCGCGCATTAAAGTCACCTTGTAGAATTATGTCCCCCTTTGCAGAAAATTGTGTTATTTCCTCTTCAAGGTCTGAGATGTAGTCTTCGTTATTCGCTTTTTCGTAATTATCCGGGCTAAAATATACAGTGCCGATAAATATATCCCTCTCCATATGGAAGTAGCTCTTGTTTAACTTGCACCATAATATATTGTTGTTTTGTGAAGGTACGTAAGAGACTCCTTCTTTTATTCTATTATTAATATATAGGGTTATTCCCCCAAAATGTCTGTTTCCTGTCTTAGTACGAGTTATTGAAAAATGTTTAAAGGAGTCAATGCCTATATCGGATTCTTGGCTCGCATGGGTTTCCACGACTCCAAATATATCATGGCGCTTGATAATATTAACTACGTCATCAAGTTTAAATTTATTTCCTAAATCTTTGTTTTTATGGCCATGGATATTCCAAATACCTAATCGGAGAAACCCAGCGAAAGGAACTGATTGCTGACTAAGTGGACCAGGCATATAAGAAAAAAAACACGTTATAATGTGTGCAAAGCAAGACTTATTCAACTATATCTTAGTTGGTGACATTGTGACTGGAATTATTCGTTTCTAAACCAATCTGAAAGCACTCGTAATGCCTCTCCAACAGAGTAGGAATTTTGAATGTGTCTATCGTTATAATTATACTCAGCTTGTGCTTGTGTGTGTCTATCTCTGTGTTGATAGTAAGCTTCTTGGTTCCTATCATTCGACCTGTCATACCTGTTATGATAACTATCTGGATCATATAGGTAGTTACTCTGTACTCTGGTGTCACTGACATTATGTATTCTGGCTCTTAAATTCCTCGTGTCGGGGTTGTAACCTCTCTCTCGCGTGTGTGGTGGTTGATATTCTCTGCCGTTATGTTGCTTTCTTAGTCCCATGTGATTTTTAAGATTCGCGACCAGCTTTTTAGTTCCGACTCGGTTGTTCAGATGAACATCGTCATAGAAGGTATCATTGTCTATGGTCCCATCACGCGTAAGTGTCACAATTCTATTGTCTACAAATGAAACATTTCTACTTTGAGTACAAAGGCTCTTGGAATGAGTGTTTATCTCGTCTATCGTGTTGTTTTTTCTACCGTCTTTCCTATGATAAGTCAGCCCTGAAACAATAATGATTGCATTTTCCCATTTTTCTTGACACAGTGTAACAATGTGTTCTATGTTATTAGATATTTCTTCAACGGACTTTATGCCAACATCGTTAGTACCAGTATGTACTATTACATATTCAAATTTGGTCGATTCACTTTGCATATTATTGATGTGATTGATTAGGTCATCCGTTCCTCCGGCTACATATTGCTTGTTGATATATCTATTTGCAGCAAACCTATGTTGTTTAATGCCTCTGAATATCGAATCGGATAACATTAAAATGGCTCCTTCCGTACTCTCATTTCGTGGATCAGGTGATCTGTCTACGTTGTGCTGTCTACGCTGGGGTTCTGGGCCGACGGTTTGCTGTGGCTGATCGTGTGATCTATCGGGCATCGTACCTCTTGTGAGGTGGTCAAATTGAGAAGTGTTGCGGATTTGACTTGTTGCACTTGAATCGACGTTATTTTCCAGTGATCTATCGAACATCGTACCTCTTGCGGGGTGGTTAAATTGGGAAGTGTTGCGGCTTTGACTTGCTGCACTTGAATCGACGTTATTTTCCAGTGATCTATCGGACATCGTACCTATTGCGGGGTGGTTAAATTGGGAAGTGTTGCGGCTTTGACTTGCTGCACTTGAATCGACGTTGTTTTCCTGAATATAAGTCAGTTCCCGTGTAGATGTGTTTGCCACGCGTGTGTATAAAGTACCCGGGGGGGGGGGGGGACTCCCCATAAAAATAGACGGGGGTGCTCGACGTGAGAAATGAAATTCACCCCTAAAAGATAGCAATATGGGCGTGGCTCACAAAAAAATTACCCCTAAAAGATAGCACTCCAAAAGACAAATTTGTGGAAACTAAAGGAAATAAGAGACAAAGCTCTGCCCCATAACCTCGTCTTTAATATTCGGATGGATCAAACTCTATATCGAAGCCGTAAATACCGATTCAACTTGTGGCGTCTCATGCTCGAGGATCCAGCGCTATTTTTTCTCGGCCACAAAAAAATTGGGTCTCGGAGACCCCTAAAAGATAGCAGACCTTTGGAAGACCCCTAAGAGATAGCACTGCTAACGATTTTAACCCCTAAAAGATAGGTCGAGCACCCCCGTCTATTTTTATGGGGAGTCCCCCCCCCCCGGGTAAAGTACACCCCATGCAGTTCCTTAGATCATTCACAGTATTTTTCAAGTGAAAACAAGGTTGCAGGGCTGCCATTGTTAGTTGCAGAATAATTTATGGTCAATGTTGGTAGCCGGGTCCTGGCTTTGATCAGCCTTGTTTCAGGTCCGTCAGAAATTCAGTGTAGATTAATCGATTAGGGAACACAGCAATGAAATGAATTCAGTACTTTAAATTTCCCTCACCTTGCGACGGTACTGTGTTGATTTTCCAGTTCCTTGGCATATCAAAGTGTCGTTATAGATTAACTCTCTGCCTGAATATGTTAGTGTTGAATATTTGTATAACCAAGATGTACACAGTGTTGCAACTTACACAAGATACAGCGATTACGGGTATCTAGAAAACTCAGACCTACATTTCTCATCAGCCAGGTCATCTTACTGTTTGTAGTTTTGGTATCTGTATGACGTACAGCGAAAAGCAGAATCCAATACAGCGAGCAAGCCAACAGAATTCACTCGGTTGTTACTGGACAGCACAAATTATGGCCAAGTTGATTTGATTCAGTTCTCTGTTATGTTCAACGACCGCGCCGACAAAACAGACCATGTTTGACTTGATATAGTTTGGACATCAGACTTTGTCGAATGCTCCAGATATAGCACCCACTTTTCTCAGGCTTTGATATATCGTGCTTGCTAACTTTTTAAACATTATTGCATTATATTGGGATTGGGAAAATAAGACACACAGTCTCGACGTTCGGCTGGCGAGCATCGTGTATCACAAGTATTTACCAGTTCCCCTACCGTTCATGATATCGAGGCATTTTGTAAACTGAACTTTGTTTTGGCCTGACCGGCAAACACGTCAGGCACAGGGAACCCGTCACCGGATTAGGTTGCGTTCTCCGTCGTCGAACGCAATTAGCTGATTAATATCGATTACTATCGATAATCGATAAAAATCGATAGTCACAACTTTTTAATGCCTGATCTATCGATTATTATCGATTATTATCGGCAATTGGTAATCCATCAAGTGTGTGGTAGATTAAAATACCTCCGGGCAATCATTATTTGCGGTGGTAAAATCAGTGGGCCATATACACATATACCACATATTTTATAGTGCGACAACTTCGGCTAGTCCATTAACTGTAATTAGACAATCAGAGCTACCCCGGTTTATAGGTCCTCTCGTGACTGGCGAAAGGCTTTCTTCGCGTAACGCTTACTTCTCCTCATGTGACTCTTTCATCTCCTTACGTATCCACCTCGCCGCTTCATGGCGTTCTGTCCAGAACCTCTGTGAAGCTTGAATGTTCGCCTAGTTTGATTTCTGTGTGGGTGGCTCCGGTCAAAGTCGTCGCTTTGTAATATAATAGTTAGGCTGTTTGATAAGTTACAGTTCCATATTTTTCCAACGCAAATGTTTAAGCTAAGTTTCCCGATCAAGATCTAGCTCTGGAAACAGCCGTGACTGGCTTTTCGTTGACGGAAAATGGTACGCTGAACGTGTTTTGACTTTTCATCAGTATTAAATCAAATTGTTTGCAATCTGTTTGTTGTGTGTATTGTGATCAGATCTCTAAGCACAGTTTACGCAATTTACGCCTTCATTCTCTCTCACAGTCAAACCGAGTAGAGATAGTACCAAGAATTGTAAATGAAATGCACTATTACTGTCTTGAATATAAACATGCCCAAGCTATATTTAAAGAGAGAATGATAAAATCGATAGACATCAATAAAAATCGATAGACATCGATAAAAATCGATAGTCACAAAAATATGTGTTATCGATTTTTATCGATTTCCGATAAAAATCGATTAATTATACTATCGATTATTATCGATTTTATCGAGTAATCGATTTATCGATTAGTTACGTCGGGTATAAATGGCCTTATTGTTGCTACCCTATATAAAAAAATTGGTACCCTGTTCCAGATCAAAACGGTGCGATATAGCGATTTATATACATAATCGATCTTGCGCGAGCGGATGTATAAAATACACTAAAAACACAAAGATATTAAACGTTTCATTTGACGGGATTTCATGAGTCACCAAGCCGAGATAATTGTATAAAGGGACATTTTATACCCCAACAGAAAGGAATATTACTACTTAAACTGGTTTATATTCAATACAGTAAATGTTCCAGATAATTTTTTTTCGAACGAGTCACTATTTAATTGGGTGAAAACAGTATGCAGAATAGTTTAATCATAGCTTAACATGTCACCGATACCCCACCGACTATGACCGACACTTTACGATATACCACCGACCCACTATCGGCCGACACATAAACAGCAGGAGGGAAGAAATCGACCGACGTGTCGGCCGACTATCGACCGACACGACCGACATGTCGGCCACCCCTCGACCGACAGTCGCTCGCGGGTCGGTCGACAGTCGGCCGATATGTCGGCCAACCATCGACCGATACGTCGGCCGACATTGCGTACAGTACACATGATCCAATAATCTAGCTTAGGCCCAGTTTAAATGTCAAACCTCGTGTGTCAAACTCATCCCACATTGAGCTCTAATTTCCGAGCAACCCTTACTCCAATCACTGTTATATATATAACACACGGCTGTTTCATGAAGATTTCGTTCTAACCACCCAGCTCCCTTGGATATGCAAGGGTATTGAATGATTAACCATGAAGTTATTAGGGTAAAATGTGGGGTTTTCCGAGAAACCATGTATACTATATTAATCAGATTATCATACAGCTGATTGTTATACAACGGCTACCTCTACACAATCTTGGCCGGGAAAAAAATATGTCGAACTCACTTCACTAAGCCATGATTACTACTAGTTTAAATCATAATCCCTGGCCTTGCGAGCAGCTGTGGACAAATGGAAAGGAAAACAAGAAACGGGATAATCTAGAATGCACAAAAACTCAAAGTGCCGCCGACTGAAATGAACATATTTTCACTCCTGTCATAGCTTGTATACAGTCTCGCGGAAGCTCTTTTCGATCATGGAAACTAAAACAATTTCAAAGTCTTGCCGGCACTTTTATATACTATTAGCCACCTTAAATTAGGCGCTTGAAGAGAGTGCGAGATCAGCAATTGCATCGAACAACAAAGACCTTCAGTACCGATGCGATATCTGAGACTGAGCACATTAGTACCGAAGTGAATGCCCTCTTAAATCACGGCTCTTTCTAGGTGTATCAACGCCAATGAACTACAGCAAAACAATACCCTAAAATACAAAGAACCCTAACCCCAGAATAGAGTTGAAGAGTAGTTGATATTCTTCTTCTTCTCTAGTGGCGCTCATCGACCTACAGGTCCCGCGAGTGTCCCGAACGGTGTCGAATCAGATTGGTTGACCATGTCACGTGTTAAACCAACTCGCGACGACAAAAAAAAAAAAGAAGAGGCAGTAGTTGGGCTGTTTTACACTCCAAACGAACGAATTTCAGTGGTCAAAGTGTCAGGTTTGACCGAGGCAAACGTCACATTTGTAACTAAACAAACCGGACAAATTCCCCACGCTACAAGGAGATAGGCTTACCCTACCAAGGTCAAAGATATGGTTCGGCACTATACTCCGTACTGCCGGGTCAACTCACGTGATGCGGTGCGGCCAAGCCGGCATACTGATATACAAAATGGCGACAGGAGTGGTGGGGTCACAGCGTTGTTATAGTAACTCCGATCTTCATATTACGACGACGTATTCCTTGTTCAAACTTGAAAGATACTGCCACTGAAAAACCGGGTCGAGCCACCCCAAGCCGTCGAATTAAATTCGTCGGCTTTTTAAATATTGAAAGAAATTGAAGTAAAAATAAAATATGTTGATTATTGATTTACAATTGATGAATTGAGTTGGACATGCATTTCATTGCATTTCACAAATTATATGATATAAAAACAATTATATGAGATAATTTTGACATAATAACCATATAATTTGATGATATAATTTCCGGACATTTGGCACCCCATATGGCAGAACCGGCACGCTGTTTGAAGTCATGTCGTACCACTGCCGTGTTGCATGGCAAAGTCGAACTTAATTCAAGATGCCGTATTTAATTGTTTCAAACGTCGTACCACAGCCGTATCACACCGCGACAAAACGGTATGCTCCGCTGGCCGAAAGAACTAAGGCTCTGCTATCAAATACAAATCACCGAGGGCTTCAACTTTTTTAGTAAATAATTTTATAACATAGTAAACTCACAGTGAATTACAAATTAAGAAAACTTCGACCTGTTAAAGTCTTAGGCTATAACTATGCACAGCAACCAACAACAGGTTATCATAGAGATTCAACAGAGTTTGTAGACTCCATGGGCGAGCGACATTATCACCAACTTTAAAAGAAATCAACTCATACATGAGCCAAGTAACTTCAATGTTTTACATTGTTGTTGTATAGTAACCGCAAATTACCATGTTCCTGTTTTAGTTATATGTTATAATAGTTTGATTATAGTTACATATATAGTAATTACATATATTCATTATTTATATATGCATTCATATGCCATACAAAATATGATATTTCAGACAATTAATATTTTTAAGAAATTTCCAACATGTGGAATATAATAACAATTATTACTGAAAATGACTGCAAGATGTGCTTCTTATTTTGCTTGCATATGTATATTGAATAACTGTAATTATGTGACTGATCACAGGAGAGGCTTGTTTCAATAGCATAACAACATTGATGAGTTGCTAGGGTTTATATAATTAATATTTATTCAATATTGCAAATGTTATAAGCACCAAGGGTTGTAAGTGTAACAAAAATCCTTCGGTGATACAAATTCAAGATTTGTTTTATCAGATATTACACTTCAAATAATGTATCCATCCATTGTTATGTTCGTTTATTTACAAAAAATCAAGTTTCTGAAAATGGAAACATAATGGGAGACATGTCATGTTTATTATTCTGCAAGTAAACTGAATATTAGGTTCCATTTTTTCAAATAAAAAAAACTGTTTATCCATTTGTCTCATTATGATAATTTCATCTAATCAACAATGATTATTGATTATACGTCCACAATTCCTAACATGCTGCCACTGCCAAGGTACCTCGCCACCGGGACTGTTAAAGTACTCCATAAGACCATCCCTTGATTTGCCAGCTTCGTAGGTGTATCTGTTTCCTCCAATCTGGCTGACTCTTCGTAGACCAGCATCTTCTATGTCAGCTTCCTTCCTCCAGTCTCCAGGAACAATATTGCCACTGCTGTCTTCACTATCAACAAAACCAGTTGGAATATAGTTGGCATTGTCTGTAAGACGAAGGTAATTATGAAGGCAGACTGTGGCTCCAACTATTTTCTTTACCAAGTCCACCTTGCCATTTATAGGCCTACGAAATATTCGCCACTTAGCTGTCAGAATGCCAAAGGTATTTTCTATGCACCGCCTAGCTCTGGACAGCCTATAGTTGAACATTCTTTGGCATTCTTGTAAGTTTCGTCCTGGGTAGGGCTTCATGAGCCATGGCTTCAGTGGGAAGATGTCATCACCCAGTAAAGAGTAGGGCAGTGTTTTACCTCCATGTAAAGAGTGGCTTGGTATGTTAAAAGCAGTCGGGCAATCTTCAAACATTCTGGATATATCTGAGCAAGCCAATATACTGGCATCATTTGTCGATCCAACACCTCCAATATCAATATGTGTAAAACAATATTTAGCATCACAAATGGCTAATAAAACAATAGCATGAAATCCCTTGTAGTTGTAATATGCTGAGCCAGCATTCTTTGGGCAGTCCATCATGATATGCTTGCCATCGATGGCACCAATGCAGTTTGGAAAATGCCATTCATTCTCGAACTCATTCGCGATTTTCACCCAGTCATTCTTGGTTGTAGGAGCAACGACATATTCCCCTTGGAGTGCAGTCCAAATCGCCTCGCACGTTTCTCTGATGATACCTGATACAGTTGACCGTCCAACTCGAAATAGGAATGACTGTGTCTGCTGAGAATCTCCAGTTGCTAAGAACCTCAGTGTTATCATCAGCCTTTCAGCTGCAGAAATTGGTTGTCTTGAACGACATGGCTTCTTGGTCAAGAGTGGGCCAACATGTGTCAATAAATGCGCGAAACGCTCTGGAGACATCCTGAGAAACCTAAAAAGACAACAGAAGTCTATTAAAACAAAACCCACTGATTTCAGATCATTAAATAGACATTATTTAAGCCTAAATAACAGTTCATGTCCAGTTGTTTACCTAAAGAAGTACTCGCGATCGTGAAGCTGAAGTTCTCGAGCCAGCGTATGAAAAGCACCTAACTCCTCTCTCTTTTGGAAAATATGTCGCACCCAGAGCCTACGTAAACGTTTCGGTTCAACAGCCCTTGTTCTCCTGCGTCGTAATGTTATCAAAAGCAGTAAATAACAAGCAATAAGCTGTTCTCTTCGATTTTCTGCCGCCATTTTGTGTCAATATGGCGCGAAAATACATCTCGGGTCCAGGAATGGTCGTGTGAAATTGAACTCACATGCGATCAGGTGCGATCATATGTGAACAGCGAATCGCTCGAATCGTCTCGATCGCTTGCACATTTTTTAACGCGATTCGGGCGATCGGAGCGATTCGGGCGATCGGGGCGATTATATGTGAACCAGCCTTTATGACGTCACAGTGTTGCCTCTATTGTCAGAAAACAATATAGCTCGTTTGTTGTGTAACAATAGGGGCAACACTGTGACGTCATAAAATCCGAGATGGTGACACGCAGGAAATTCAAATGAGTTTTATGGACATGGAAAATCGGCCCATAAATGATATATAGTGTACAATGTGGAAGTGACAAACATGGCAATAGGCTTAGGCGTCCAAGAGGAACATTTGAGAGCAAATATTGTTTTAATAATAATAATACTAATAGTACATTCTTATATGGCGCATTTCTAAAACCCAATGCGCCTTACTTTGGTAAAAATTAAAAATATAAAAACCTATTTACGAAGTTAATTACAAACTTATTTACAAACAAACGACAGCTAACAGAAATGTTTCTTAAATAAAAATGTATTTAACTTGATCTTATTTAAATGCCTGTACAGTCTTAGTTGATTTGATATCCAAGTTCAGGAATAGTGTTCCAGAGTTTAGGTATTGAGGAGAAGAAGGCGGATTAGTGTATTTAAGTAGTGGATTTAACAGATGGAGTGATCAGTAAAGAGCGGTTAGAGGATCGTAATGTCCGTGAAGGAGAGTATTCTTAAATAAGCGGTATTAGGTACTTGGGTTATTGCCCATGTAAGATCTTATAAGTAATAATAAGAATCTTGAAGTTAATCCTTTCCTCACCCGTTAGCCAATGTAGCTCCATAAGAATCGATGTTATGTGATCTGAACGTCTCGATCCGGTTACAAAACGCGCTGCAGTGTTCTGGATCCTCTGAAGTTTATCCTTCTGATATTTAGGTATGCCATATAAAAGGCTATTACAGTAATCTAGTCATGAAATTACAAGAGAATTTACAAGCGTCTTAAGTCCATCATAAGAGAGATACTTTCTTATTCGTCCAATGGACCTTATAGCAAAAATGGCTTTGTTACAGGTTTCATTTACTTGATTACTAAAACACAAATTCTTATCCATAATTACACCTAAGTTCCTAGCCTTCTCCTTTACTTCTATTCTGGCGTTACCAAGTATGGATCTACGGGACACCATATTCAAGGCACCTTGGTGTAAATGTACAATCACCTATTGTTACTGGCTCTTTGTGACCGGCCTTGTAAATAGGACGTAAACCACTGAATAACTGTACCAGTAAAATTGAAATACGAGCTGAGTCTCCTGAGTAAGATATTGTGATCTAGCGTATCAAACGCCGCTGCCGAGAGATCTGAGTACTAGAACCACTTCTTCGTGACGGTCAAGGGTTCTCAAGATGTCGTTGGTTACCCTTAGTAAAGCAGTTTCCGTCGAGTGGTTCTACCTGTAAGCAGATTGAAGGCACGGAAACAGCCCATGTTGGCCCACGTAGTTATACGTCTGAATAGCAACGGACTTCTCAGTTACTTTACCTAAGAAAGGAATATTGGCAACAGGCCTATAGCTTGTGAACGGGTCGCTGTCCAAATTAGCTTTCTTTAACTTCGATTCCTTAAGGGAAGATGGAAATACTCCGCTCGTTAGCGATCTCCGCACAATGTCACCTAAGACAGGTATCATAGAGTCCATGTTTTTTTTTCAGCCGAGGCAAGCGAGGTTCCTTTAATACACTGTCTTGCTGGCTGCCTGAACAAACTCGGATTTAAAATGTCCAAAATATAACATCCCTTCACAACTTCCCGCTTTACGAATGACACATTAAATAATGTAAATTATGTTGCCTTCTTCTCAAAATTATTTACTAAAAAGATACGATAATGAGGCTAAACATAGCGCCCCTAAGGGCAACTCGCGGATGGTCAGTGAGCTATTTTGGCATATACTAAAAATCACGTGACCAATGACGTCATCGTTACGTCATCACCACTAAGTGAATCGTGGTGACCCAATACCATACATGTCAAAGCTTGAGCCGTCTGGCATTAAAAATGAGGGAGATATGTGCATGTACTTAAAATCACGTGACCGATGATGTCATCGTTACGTCATGGATAGGGACCCACTACCATGTATGTCCAGGTTTGAGCCACCTGCCAGTAAGCGAGTTAGCCAGTAAATACAAAAATAGGGTACCGCACTGATAACCCGAGACAACGCGTCTTTTCCGATAAAAGTTTGTTCCTCAGTCACAGCGACCATCTTCGTCAAAGGATACGGCATTCGGAAAAGGATACGCGGATACCGCACATTTGGAATCGAAATCTACCTAACCCAAATAACTCGTTCCTGCACATGCGTGCATTCACGAATTAACAATGTACCTCGTTACACTTGTGGCAAAAATAACTAATGTCTAAAGCGCCAACTCTCTCCCATATTACTTTATATGAAAACACATTCTTAAAAGCACCTTAGGCAAAATTGATTTAAAATTGTCAATACCCGCAAAGAAGCTTCAAGGTCATCCATGAAGCGTTCCAGCTGAACTAAAATGCTATTATTTCATTCAATAAACAATGGCAAACATACGTGAGTTTCCGCACCACGAGGTGATTAAAAAGAAATGAGCCAAAATGGTCAGCGGCTTCCATGGCCAAACCCCGCCTAATCCCCCGCTCAAATTGCCACGATATTCTAAACAAGGCTAATGCTCCGCTCACCGGGGCACGAGTGAAGTGCCAAATGCCTCGCTAATCCCCGCATAGTCCCGGGGTTGGGGGGGGGGGGGGGGGGGGGTTTACATTGACTGGTGCATTATGTTCAACGACCGCGCCGACAAAACAGACCATGTTTGACTTGTTATAGTTTGGACATCAGACTTTGTCGAATGCTCCAGATATAGCACCCACTTTTCTCAGCCTTTGATATATCGTGCTTGCTAACTTTTTAAACATTATTGCATTATATTGGATTGGGAAAATAAGACACACAGTCTCGACGTTGCTGGCGAGCATCGTGTATCACAAGTATTTACCAGTTCCCCGGCCGTTCATGATATCGAGGCATTTTGTAAACTGAACTTTGTTTTGGCCTGACCGGCAAACACGTCAGGCACAGGGAACCCGTCACCGGATTAGGTTGCGTTCTCCGTCGTCGAACGCAATTAGCTGATTAATATCGATTACTATCGATAATCGATAAAAATCGATAGTCACAACTTTTTAATGCCTGATCTATCGATTATTATCGATTATTATCGGCAATTGGTAATCCATCAAGTGTGTGGTAGATTAAAATACCTCCGGGCAATCATTATTTGCGGTGGTAAAATCAGTGGGCCATATACACATTTACCACATATTTTATAGTGCGACAACTTCGGCTAGTCCATTAACTGTAATTAGACAATCAGAGCTACCCCAGTTTATAGGTCCTCTCGTGACTGGCGAAAGGCTTTCTTCGCGTAACGCTTACTTCTCCTCATGTGACGCTTTCATCTCCTTACGTATCCACCTCGCCGCTTCATGGCGTTCTGTCCAGAACCTCTGTGAAGCTCGAATTTTCGCCTAGTTTGATGTCTGTGTGGGTGGCCCCGGTCAAAGTCGTCGCTTTGTAATATAATAGTTAGGTTGTTTGTTAAGTTACAGTTCCATTTTTTTTCCAACGCTAATGTTTAAACTAAGTTTCCTGATCAAGATCTAGCTCTGGAAACAGCCGTGACTGGCTTTTCGTTGACGGAAAATGGTACGCTGAACGTGTTTTGACTTTTCATCAGTATTAAATCAAATTGTTTGCAATCTGTTTATTGTGTGTATTGTGATCAGATCTCTAAGCACAGTTTACGCAGTTGATGCCTTCATTCTCTCTCACAGTCAAACCGCAGGGGCGTAGCTTCCTGTACGCATATACGCACGTGCGTACCTGAGAAATCCGGTGACTTTCTAAAATTTAATCAGCCTCGACTCACTACACGGAGTTGAAAATGTAAAGGCAATATGTTGAAATTGATAATTCTAAATCCCCCCAAAATACTATTAGTTGTGGAGTAACACAGGCTCCATACTGGGACCACTTCTTTTTTTGATATACATTAATGACTTGTTTCATTGCTCTAAATATTTTTTCGTTCATTCTTTTTGCCGACGACACAAATATATTTTTTAGCCACAAAGACATAAATACGGTTCTCGATATTTTAAACACTGAACTTATTCATTTTGTCTCCTGGTTAAATTCTAATAAATTAACTCGTCACCCTGATAAAACTAAATTTATATAAGAAAAAAGGTCAATCTAGATAATATCAAAGTCTATATAAATGGCAAGTCAATTAAACGGACAGAAAATTCTAAGTTTCTAGGTATTATAATTAATCAGAACCTTTCCTGGACATCTCACATTCAGACTATAACTTCTAAGATTTCCAGAGCCATTGGTGTTATTAATAAATCCCGTCAATTCTTCTCTTGTGATACTCTTCGCATTCTGTATAATTCTGTTGTATTACCTGATCTACAATATGGAAACCTTATATGGGCATCAACTTATCCTACACATATTCACCCTATTTTTCTATTACACAACCATTATTCAATAAGCTTAAAGTGTTATCTGTTTCAAATATCTACAAGCTTCAGATCTCATGCTTCATTTTCTCCCATATTAATAAACTATTACCTGTTCCATTGTGCTCCCTACTGATTCAAATTCAATCAGAATTACCATCAACACTATACAAGACACCGGTCTGACATGCATCACCACTTTCTCAAATACAAACACTCTATTAGATCCCAAGGACCCAACATATGGAATGAGATTCCCTAATCCCTTCGTGAATCTCTACAATCATACAACCATAAAATGAAATTAAAGACATACTTCCTTTCTCTTTGATTTAATTTATATATTACCTTTTCCTCAAGTTACCTAATGTGTATTTACAACCTCACTCGATTATTGTTACTCCCTGTTTTTGAAGTGTTTAGATTATTTATGTAGTATTTCTGTTAATTGTGTACATGTAATTTAGTTTAGCTGTGTAATTTAATTTAGCCTGATATAATTCCTATTTATACATTCTTCTCTCGTATGTATTTTTCTTGTCCTCTCAGTCTGCAGTGTAAGAAAATTTGATCTAGCCAACATACTTTATTATTGTAATTGTACGATTTGTTGACCCTTGTCAAATAAGCCACTGGCTTCGACTTTACATTGATCTATTGGAAACAAAAATATATATATAGCTCAATAAATGTTCAAAGGCGCAAATTATTATACTTTCTGCCACTCGAAAGAAACACTGACATCGTCATGAGAGCACAGTTATAACTATCACGGCGGCAATGTAACTCTTGCGTAATCCCGCACGTAATATCCTATAAGTATAATTAAACGTTTTTGTTCCAAACAGTCCTATTGTTTTTTCGGGGTCCACACCTGTGCGTAGTTGGCAAAAACTCCTAGCTTCGCCTCTGAACCGAGTAGAGATATTACCTCAGCATCTTGAATAAAAACATGCCCAAGCCATATTTAAAGAGAGATTGATAAAATCGATAGACATCAATAAAAATCGATAAACATCGATAAAAATCGATAGTCACAAAAATACGTATTATCGATTATTATCGATTTTCGATAAAAATCGATTAATTACTATCGATTATTATCGATTTTATCGAGTAATCGATTAGTTACGTCGGGTATAAATGGCCATATTGTTGCTACCCTATTGCAGATTCAAGGCAAAATTTCCCCACCAGATTTCAAAAAATTGGTACCCTATTCCAGACCAAAACGGTGCGATATAGTGATTTATATACGTAATCGATCTTGCGCGAGCAGATGTATAAAAGACACTAAAAATACAAAGATATTTAACGTTGCATTTGACGGGATTTCATGAGTCACCAAGCCGAGATAATTGTATAAAGGGACATTTTATACCCCAACAGAAATGAATATTACTATTAAAACTGGTTTATATTCAATACAGTAAATGTTCCAGATAAACAAACTCCGAATGAGTCACTATTTATTTGGGTAAAAACAGTATGCAGAATAGTTTAATCATAACTCAACATCTCACCGATACCCCACCGACACTTTACAATATACCACCGACCCACTATCGGCCGACACATAAACAGCAGGAGGGAAAAAAATCGACCGACACACGCCCGACATGTCGGCCACCCCTCGACCGACAGTTGCTCGCGGGTCGATCGACAGTCGGCCAACCATCGACCGATACGTCGGCCGACATTGCGTACAGTACACATGATCCAATAATCTAGCTTAGGCCAAGTTCAAATGTCAAAACTTGGGTGTCAAACTTATCCCACATAGAGTTTCTATAATTTCCGAGCAACCCTTACTCCAATCACTGTTATATATATAACACACGGCTGTTTCAGCATGAAGATTTCAGACCACGCTTATAAAACATGACTATCTTGTAAGATAAGGAGATATTAAGGGTACAAAAAAGTCACGTGACGTATTTGCATATTTTCGCCTTAATTACTCGTTAATGAAACATTGTAGTCATCTTTTCTAAGCTGATTTAGGTAAAAGGCTTCAACCTTAACTAAACATATCCACTCATCATCCTAGCTGTTTTAAACCACTTAAGGTTGTCAAGAATGGCGATACCTATTATCGTGAGAAACTTGGCGTACTTACCATTCTCGGCTGTGCTGAAATAAGGAAAACGGTTTTTACCCGAAATTTGGTAATAAGTTCATGTCCTAGATACAACAATAGGTTAATTACGTTCTATTATGTTTCGGTCATAGAACGTCAGTAACATATTGGTGTATCTAGGACATGAACTTATTACCCGAAATTTGACCCCTGAACCAGGCCTTGACATGCTTGAGACATTAGTACCGACAAGCTTCTTAGTGAATGCCCTCTTTAATAAATCACGGCTCTTTCTAGGTGTATCAACGACAATGAACTACAGCAAAACAATACCCTAAAATACAAAGAACCCTAACCCCAGAATAGAGTTGAAGAGTAGTTGATATTATTCTTCTTCTCTGGTGGCGATTTAAAGCTAATTCGACGAATTTTAACCTGCTCATCGACCTACAGGTCCCGCGAGTGTCCCGAACGGTGTCGAATCTGATTGGTTGACCATGTCACGTGTTAAACCAACTCGCGTCGACCAAAAAAAAAAAAAAGAGGCAGTAGATGTGCTGTTTTACACTCCAAACGAACGAATTTCAGTGGTAAAAGTGTCAGGTTTGACCGAGGCAAACGTCACATTCGTAACTAAACAAACCGGACAAATTCTTTACGCTTCAAGCTTGAACGGAAATGGTAGTATTTGGCATCGGATTCCCATACAAACACTGTATTTCGCCCCATGTTTTGCACCTCATTCAAAGCGTAGGCAGAGCGAACTGCTCTATAATACGAAAGCCTGTTTGAGCAGTTCATAAAATACAAATATACCAGATCCTTTCCTTTGTCCCGATACATATCCTCTTCCGCGCCATGGCCACCACCGAAAAAAAAACCTCCGGAAAATTCTTTATGCGCATTTGATCATTTTATGAAATTTGCGCGTTATAAATTAATACAGTATTATTATTAAATGAAATATTTTTTTTCCCGGTAAAAAACCCAAGTCTTCATTTTCCCGCCATTTTCTTCCGATTCCCGACAAAAGTTTGTTGTTTTCCCGAAACAGTCCTCCTTAGGGCCTGTTTACAAGGAGATAGGCTTACCTTACATGTACCAGGGTCAAAGATATGGTTCGGCACTATACTCAGTACTGCCCAGGTCAACACACGTAATGCGGTCCGGCCAAGCATACTGATAAACAAAATGGCGACAGGACTGGTGGGGTCACAGCGTTGATATAGTAACTCCGATCTCCATCTTGCGATGTCGTATTCCTTGTTCAAACTTGAAAGATATTGCCACTGAAAAACCGGGTCGAGCCACCCCAAGCCGTCGAATTAAATTCGTCGGCTTTTTAAATATTGAAAGAAATTGAAGTAAACATAAAATATGTTGATTATTATAATTTACAATTGATGAATTGAGTTGCATAATTGGACATGCATGGCAGAACCGGCACGCTGTTTGAAGTCATGTCGTACCCTTGCCGTGTTGCATGGCAAACTTATTCAAGCTGCCGTGTTTAATTGTTTCAAACGTCGTACCACAGCCGTATCACACCGCGACAAAACGGTATGCTCCGCGGCCGAAAGAACGAAGGCTCTTCTATCAAATACAAATCACCGAGGGCTTCAACTTTTTTAGTAAATTATTTTATAACTTAGTAAACTCACAGTGAATTACAAATTAAGAAAACTTCAACCTGTTAATGTCTTAGGCTTATCTTTTAAGTAGTTTTCTTACTTTTCGCGAAACAATTTACGTAAACACGCATACGTACTTAAAAGTAGAAACAGGGTGATTGTCACTGCTTTCTTTTAGTTTCGGCGGGAAACTGGGTGGACGCGCGCGCGCTGGGCTCATCTAAGGCGCATGCGCGTGACGTTTTGCCGCGGTGTGCAGCCGTATTTACGTGAGTTGATGAATTTACTTGGACACGGCGTTTGGGCCTAACAATCACCCTCACAATAAACCCTATATATATTAATTTCACGCTTTTTATAATTTATTCAAAATATAACTCATTTCGAAGACATTATGCATTTTGCTCTGATTTTAAAATGTTACCCCAGTCTAAAGATTGAAACCTAAAAAAAATGGTTGGCACTAAAATAAAATAGTCACTTTATTAATATTGGTTACCGTAAATGCTCGAGTTAGCGCCCGGGGAGCTAATTATTTGTTTCTACCCTTAGGAGGGTGCTTATTCGAGAGACTAGGCGTTTATTTAATTCTTGGCGTTTATTTTTTCTTTGTAGCAGCGGCAAAACTGTAACAATTAATACCCAAACAAACGTAGCAAGGATATCTACACTCATGAACATTTCTGTAAAGGCGTGTAGACGAACAACTGTTCCTTTGAAAAGACATTAGAACTCACATCCCACATTAAAGCCGGTTACCGGTGACGGAGGCTTATTAACAGAAATTGGGCTTTAGGAGGGGCGCTAAGTAAAGGGGGCACTTATTTGAAGCTGGGCGCTAATTCGAACATTTACTGTATTTCCCCTTTTACATTTATTTCTTTTGTCTTAGGTCAATTATATACATACAACGTGAGAATCGAAGGCAGTTGGTACAGTCTAAGCTGTCATGAATGATGAGAACAAGAAAATGTTTTCCTGGTTTTTCGTATTCTGTGGAGGACAAGGGAAACTAAATTTGACCAATGAACAGCACGTTTGCCTGTACAAAGAGTGTCTTGAGATGGCACGCCATCTTGAAGAAATCCGTACTCAGCTGATAGCATGTATGGCCTTAGGTGAATTATTCTACAAGATGTCACGATTTAATGAGGCTATAAAATACTGCGAAGAAGTAATAATGTTCGGAACCAAGACGAACCAAGTCCCAGACGTCCTCTGTGGCTGCTATCATAATATACTCGGTAACTGTCATTATTGCCTAGGACAGTACGATGAATGTATCTATCATTTTGAAACGATCCAGAACATTGTAAAACAGTTAGTCGAGGTTGGTAGTTATAATAACATTGGTGCATGTTATAAAGCTCTCGAACAGCATAGCAAGGCTGTACATTATTTTGACATGGCCCTGAAGGTAGTCGAGGTTGGTAGTTATAATAACATTGGTGCATGTTATAAAGCTCTCGAACAGCATAGCAAGGCTGTACATTATTTTGACATGGCCCTGAACATGGCAAAGGAGACTGGGAATAGGTATGGTGAGGGACATGCTTATTGTAACCTTGGTATAGCCTATTATTATCTCGGGCAGTACGACAAGGCTCTTCGTTATCTCGAAATGAGTCTAAAGGTCGCAAAGGAGCTTGGAAACAGAGCAAGTGAGGGACGTGCTTATACTGGCCTTGGAATCTGTTATCAATTCCTCGGACAACATGAAAAGGCTCTACATCATATTAAAATGTCTCTGGACATCGCGAAGGAGGTTAGAAACATGAAATCCCAAGGAATTGCTTATGGCAATCTTGTTAACTGTTATAATTCTCTTGGACAGTATGACGAGGCTTTACATTATAATGAAATACACCTTAACATTGCAAAGCAGATTGGAGACAAAGACAGCGAGGGAGTTGCTTATTCTGGGCTTGGCACCTATTACCAACATCTCGGACAGCCCGACAAGGCTGTGTGTCATTTTCAAATGTGCCTGAACCTTGCAAAACAGACTGGAGACAAGGATGCTGAGGCAGCTGCTTATAGCGGACTTGGTGGCTGTTGTACAGAACTCGGACAGCATGGCAAGGCCATACAACATGATGAAATGTCCCTGAACCTAGCAAGGCGGATTGGAGATAAGGACGGCGAGCAAACAGCGTACGCTGCTATTGGTATGAATTATCTTTCTCGTGGACAGCTCGACAAGGCAGAGCTTAATTTAGGAAAATGTATAAGACTCTACGAGGAGATGTTTAAAAATGAGGTACCCAAGCAGGATCCATTTAAAATATCCATTCGTGAAAACTTTATTAGTGCATACGCAGCATTGATCAGAACCCTTCTGCTTCAAGACAAAATAGAACAAGCTCTTGTTATCGCTGAAAGAGGACGTGCAAGAGCTTTAGCTGATCTTATGTTCACCAATTATTCCATCGGATGCATTGAAGTAAATGAAGCCAAAGTGTTGACCCTGTCAGAAATTCGTGAAGTAGTCAAGGCTCTTGGAAGTACAGTCCTGTTTTTCTCGTTGGGAATTCAAGATATTTGTACGTGGGTATTGCAGCCAAATGGAGATGTACAATTTAAGAAAAGTCTCCATAACATTTTGTCAGAAACGAGAAAGGATGGTTTGTTACTGGATCCCGCTCTTTTAGTAAATGGTGCGTTAAACCTGCTGATTCAAGAAGTTCACAACGTACTCGAGGTACATTCCAATGTGAAGTGCGAAGATCGCTCACTATCGTTTCTTTATTCAGAAGAGGTGGTAGGGCAGGGCAGGGCAGCAAGAGAAAGCTGAGGCACATGTCATCTACCACAATATGTGAAGGCATGTCTGTTCGAGAATCAAACATATCCCTTTCTTCAGCAGCCTATCAAGACAGGGAAACAACTACAGCAACGCACCGAGAAATTAAACATCTGCAAAATCCGCTTAAAGAGTTGCATCAGATTGTGTTTGGACATGTGCGAGATCTTGTTGAAGGATCGCAAGTTGTTGTCGTGGCAGAGGGCCAACTTCATCTAGTTCCATTTGCTGCCCTTATGGATCAGAATGGACACTACGTGGCAGAGTCCTTGAAAGTGAGGCTTGTTCCATCACTAGCAACAGCAAAAATGATGACAGAGCACCCACAAGAACCCGAAAGTGGATCGGAGCCCTTGATAGTAGCAGACCCAGAGGTCGGTCAAGTTACGATTGGTGATCGAACGATTTGTCCGCCGAGACTACCGCATGCAAATACTGAAGCCCAAATGGTCGGCCAATTGTTTAATACTCAGCCTCTAACGGGAACAAATGCAAGCAAAGTGAAGTTTCTTCAAAATCTTGAAACAGCCAATTTGATACACATCGCATCTCACGGGGATATGAGAAAGGGAGAAATCTTGCTCGCCCCGAAGCCAGGCACCGATAGAAAGAATCTCAAGAAAGAAGATGTCATGTTGATGATCTCAGATCTCGAACACAAACGCTTGAGCGCAAAGCTGGTTGTACTTAGCTGCTGTCACAGCGGCCGTGGTGAGGTTAAAACCGAAGGGGTTATTGGCATTGCTCGTGCATTCATCGGAGCTGGCGCTCGAGCAGTTCTCGTGGCGCTCTGGGCGATTGACGATGAGGCCACCTACTTCTTCATGAGAAGGTTTTATGAGCAACTAAGAGATGGAGTAATGGCAAGCGAGTCACTCAACAGAGCCATGGAAGCCATGAGGAAGACTGGAAAATTCTGCGAACCTCGGTACTGGGCACCTTTCATTCTCATAGGCGATGATGTTAGTCTTTCTTAGTATGTCACGCGGATGAAATAGCAGTAGAGTTTGTAAGCTTCATGACACCGTTTATAACAAACAAGAATTTCACAACTGCTAGAGATGTAGTGACGTTAATTATATTCCCGCCTGCTAAAACGTCTGAAACATTCTTGTGCATGCTGCAGATACTTTTATTGATAGAATTAGTTCGTCAATCCTGGAAGGAAGTAGTGCGCACCAAATGTATATTAATAGACCAGTTCGCGGTTAATTCCGACATTTTGAAAGGGGTGCAAACATGGCGCGAAATAAAGTGTTTGTATGGGAATCCGATGCCAAGTAAAATCCGTAAAATCGAATTTCTGAAATATTTTTCAGTTACAAACTTAGGATATCAGGTAAAAGAATAACTGATCGAAATTTAAGGGATGTAGCTGTGCTGGGAAAACGAGTCAAAACGAGTCAATTTACAGACAATGTATGGAAAACTGAAAACACGATTGCACGCTTCCCAGCACAGCTACATCCCTCAAATTTCAATCAGCTTTTCTTTTACCTGATATCTTAAGTTTGTATCTGACGAATATTTCAGAGATTCGATTTCACAGTTTTTATTTGGCATCGGATTCCCATACAAACACTGTATTTCGCGCCATGTTTGCACCCTTTCAAAATGTCGTAATTAACCGCGAGCTGCATGGTCTATTGGGGTGGGATCTGGGTACGAGATTACTACTGGTGTACAATGTCTTAAAATACATGGTTTGATGATAAAACCAAGCTTACCCTGGACGAATAATGAAAGTTAAGCCTTCTCAAAGCGTCGCGCTAGTGCAGCTGTGAAGAAAGAGTTTATTACTCGCCCGAGTCTAAATATCACAAGTGGGAAATTACATTAATGTAGATCTAGTATACTGCTATCGATGTGGGATGAATTAGTAGTAGTTTGTCAGATGGTTACTGCGCCGATGCATCAGATTCGGTACTCTATTACCTTTCAACTTCTTTTTAACCTTTCAACTTCTTCTTATAAAGGAAGTGTTATTGGCCCCCAAAATACATGAAACTTTTCAGAATTTGCTGTATTTCTTGCTTTGTAAATGGCACGTGGTACATCCAAACAGTGACGACTACTGAACGAAGATCTGCCCGAGCAGATATATGCAGTAGTCGCATCTGGCAGATTTAAAGCAGCTAGACCGGATCAAAACTAGGCTCCAGAGAGATCTAATGCAGAAATAGAAACAATGTCTCGAAACACAATATATATCGGGTCAGATTTGTGGAGGCATATTAAGATAAGAAGTCAAAACTAGCAGCTATTAAACGAAGTTTTTAAAGCTTTTTGCATCTGATGTGGAAAACATTAATAGGCTCTAGTCTTAATTATCTCTGCATGGCGGTGGCATAGGCGAATGGTATATACTGACAGATAGTTAGATTTTAAAAGATACAAACACAAAGTTAAGATAAACGAACGCCAATTTCGAGGGTTACACCTTGTATAGGAACGAAGATATTGCTATGTAAATGATTTGGTTTGCAGTACCATACAAATATAAACAAATGCATAATTTGTTGGCCAAAGGTTGGTAACGCAATCGGTTGTTTTTGCAAGGCCAACGTGGCGTTTAGCCTACCCGGTAAGACAATTTTTCTGTCGCTAGACGAAAGTCTGTTAAATTTACGGTCTTTGCATAGTTAGTATCTTCGTTCCTATCCAAGTTATGACCTGCACAGTTGGCATTCTTACTAGTAATGTGCTCTTCCCAAGAAACCCTAACCGTGAGTTTCAACGTGTTGTCGGGGACCGAGTACAAGCTGCGCGCAGTTTCTAGTTGATAGAAATTCAATGCTGCATGGCGTAGCCTGATTGCAGGGTAGTGATTGTGCTTCCGGGCGTAGGGTTGATCCTGTGGTGGGAGAAAGGAGGGAGAGAAGAGAGCAGCGGAGATAGAGGAATAGAAGAGTCTGCCGTAAAACCCCCTTTATTTTGAAGTCCATTCGTGGACTAACGGGATCAGTTCTCCAAGCTTAAAGCGATTGGTTCATTAGCCCAAGGAGAATTGAGAAGTGCTTTCTAACACCTAATTGAGAGTCTACTAGCCTGCGTAGCGGGCCCTAAAGGAGGAAAAGAGAGAAGAGGGAACCTCCTTTCTTTCCTTCCCCTCTCCCTCTTCCCCAGTCCCCCTCTTCTCCCTTTCTTCTTTCCCTCTTTTCCTCCTTTAGGACCGCTACGCAGGCTAAGAATCTACCGATCAACTCATAAAATGACTTCTCTTAATCCATCTTGCCGACTTCGAAGGCACTCTTCACGAGTCTCTAGAATCTATCACTTCAAAGTTTTTCTCGATGACTCCGGAAAACAAAAGGTCGCTAGCTTCCCTGGAGACAAAGTTAGGATGGAGACGTTCTGCCGCTATTGTACAGGCAGGAGAGTTTTAGGAAAACGGAGTTTTAGGATCAGGGGCGGATCTTCGAATTTTTGAGAGGGGTGGGGGGTGGGGGGTGGGGCTGGAAACATAGCACCATTTTTAATACATTGAATAAATATTTCCTGCATGGCTTTAATTTATGAAGGTCAGAATAATACATCAACTTTATAAATACAGTTCCATAAAAATAAAACCGAAACAAAATGGTAAATAAGTATGAATAACGTAAGTAAGTAAAGCCGTAAGTAGAGTCTAAAGAGGGGTGACTAGCCGCCCAATCCAACCCCCCCCCCCCAAATCCGCCCCTGGGGGATGCAGGTTGCCGCAGTGGAAAAACACTCCCCTCTCACCGCTGCGGTCCCGGGTTCGATTTCCTGCTCGGAAAATAGCATTTACAAACAGGTTTTGCTAATGACACTACCGACCTCGTTCAAGGCTTTTGAATAAATGAAGTCGGATATTTTTTTGCTCTCCAGTACAACCACGTGATTTGTTAGCTGCAAAGGGCCTATTGGGCTTCGAGGAACTCTGAATCCAAGCTGATTTCGTTTTAGGGCTGGCATTAATTAGGATGGGGATTCTGATTGGCTTAATATAGCAAATAGCGCAAAATTTCATGCATTTTAATTGGCTAAGCTTCATCTAGCCATCGAACACCGCTCTCATTATTTCATAGTAAATATGAACACGGCCCTACAGAAATGCTGAGCTGTGATTGGTTTACTGTTTGGACAGTTTAATTCTAAATTGGCTGATCAGGCGCTGTTTTTTTAATCGAATGAGTCTTTCAAACTGTTTAATATTTTTCTAAACTCAATTTTCCAATCTCTACTTTCTGGTTCCAAGATTGAACTACCAAACAGTTGTCATCATGGATAATACAGACGGGTGTCGCGACTGTAATATTTGGCAATTAAATGATTTTGTTACTTAAACCGTTACGCTTTGTGCGATTCAAGCCAATTTCGTTTACGAATTCCGAGCTCGAGAGCGTAAAAACAATTGCAAAATAATTTAGTATCGTTTTTAGTATTCCTAGAAGGTATGCAACAATGCGTCCCAAGGCATAACGGTCGGTATACTTTAACGGAATAAATCAGTAAAATATTTTCTTCAAGCATAGTTAATAGCGTCGGTAATGGTTAGGAAACCCTGCAAACTTCAAAGGGGCTAACAAAGATGCTAACAAAGATGCTGCGATTTATGTTGGAAGGGGGTAAGACAAAATATTGTGCACGGTCATAGTTAATTAGCGTCCCCTGAACCAACACGTTTCTATTGGCTGATTGATCAACATATTCCAATATCTATTGTGTTGTGTGCACGGTCACGGTTGGAAAAAGCGAACAAAGAAGGTCGCTGGGTTTCATAACCATATCACTCTTTTAAACTATGCTCCAAGTAAGCAGGTAGTCATTTTTATCTTTTTCTTTGAACCATATCTTCAACGTGCTGCGTATGAATACGGCCGTACGTAAAGTATCTAAAATATGTTCCTAGTATTCCTCTGTTAATTTTGGGAAGAAGTTCCCTACCTGCTCCAAAATTTCTTCCGATGCCTGTCATTCACTCTTGGTTTGGCTTTAACAGTATAGTAAATTGGGTTATAGGCCTCTTGCAGCTGAGCGGATACATGACCTTGTCAATCAATACTGTGCTAGTGACAATATGGATGCCAGAAATGGAAAAACAAGCGAAAATTAGTAACCAAGGCAAGATTTAGATGAAATCATAACTGTAAAACTGAAGCAAAGCCATTTTGTAAATCTACAAATTGAACAATTTATGAGGCTGGAGGGCAAGCTTTTTTGATTGACAAGGTCACATGACCACTTAGTATTGGCGGATAGTATCAGCCAATATAAACTTTTAGCTTGTCTAATTGTGAAGTAGAAAAAAAAATTCACAATAAAGGGCCATTGGAAAATTTGTACTCTGTGTTTTGATTTATTTTATAAAGGAAATTTTATCTAAACAACACTCGTGGAAATTTGGGAGAACTCGAAATAGCAGTCTGTGACAACACTCTTCCTTTATAAGCTTGTGTTCCCATTTCTCATTCTCCCAAACTTCCACTCGTTTCTAAACTACGGAAACATGGACAATGCTGTCTATTTCTTTAATACCATTTTCTTTAATTTACTGTGACTTAGGTTTCGTGCTTTCCTTAATAGTTCTAGTCCCAGTAAACAATGGAACAACACAGATAACTATCACAACAACCAGCACATTCTTGAAATATCCCGCTATGTAGAAGACAGCTTTGTTCCACTGAGGTAAACTAAAATACTCCAAAAACTGTAACAAAGAAACAGATAAGATTATTTCTACAAGACGTCGAGAAAGTAATTTAGGCAAAATATTATTATGATCAATCTTGGAGGGACTATTTTGAGGACTTGAAGGTCTTGTGGAGGTGTTGGAAGCAAAAGTGTTGAGAAGAGAATGAGCCACCCCAATTCCAAATACAGCTCCTGTGTCTCGGACTAAGGAATAAAATGGTGTGGTATCAAGGTGTACATACTCTGGATCGACACACCATTTTTGAGCTTTCTGGACCGACACAGAGGGGTCAAATATTGCAAGAGAAAGAATAAAGTAAAATACCAGAGCTAACGAGACAAGGATTAGAGATACAACCGTGCACTGGATAAATCTAGTGAAATTTGATGCTTGGAACTGCTTCTGAGTGATGTACGAGAGAGCGATGCCTACTGCTACACCTAAAATAACTTGATGGGGGAAATGAGTTGCAATGAAAACTCGGGATATTGACACAAGTGTGATGACCACAGCAAACAATAACCAGGCAAAGACCTGAACAATGTTTCTAGAGAAAGAATGGCTTGAAACTTGAAGAAAACAGCACAGTTGTCTTGTGATAAATGGCATCAACGTGAACAGGACAGAAGTCGTAACCATGGCATGTCCAGAGTGAGACCCTGCAATACAATGCAGTTTACACCTCAGCTCAAATTAGGTTTAGAACTGATATCTTAAAGAATATGGTCCAACCATGCTGCTTTGCGGCCTTTTATTTCCGCTTCGTGAAACGATCAAACTAAACAGGAAAACTACAAAAGAAACTTTCAAAAAACAGATTCAAACTGAAAATCACACCAAACAACATGACTGTAACGATTTTCAAAAGATTGGAAGACATCTCGTACAAAAAACACTTTTCAACTGAGGCAAAATGGCCGTCATAGCGCGCAAATTCGGATAAAGGTAAAGGTAGTCATTCATTTAGTGCAAATTCTATATGAATATATATTCAAATGCGCTTCACAAGGTTATTTTTTGTGATACAGACTGCCGTTGTGGTGCAATGTGCTGCCGTGCAGTTTACATTAATCATGAGTGATTGTTAGTACCTCAGAATACCAGGCTGTTGTGTTGGGAGACAATCCCGGATGCGAATATTGGAAACGTACTAATGATACAAACTATATAAAATTTACAACATTTCTGAAAAAGTCCAGTTTCGTCTTCGAAATTGACCGCTGAATGCAATGACTACAGACGCATACATGTACGCAGGGTTAGCCTCGTTCTTAGGTTAAACATTCATAAATACCAGCGAGAAGGTGAAAAACGCGAAACTAAAACAATACGCAGGGTTGTGAATAGCCCACCTTCTCGCTGGTATTTATGCATGTTTAACTCCAGAATGAGGCTAAGCCTGAGTACATGCGTCTGTAGTCATTGCATTCAGCGGTAATTTTCGAATACGAAACTGGACTATTGTGATCAAAAGCTAAAAGAAGGGTTTGGCACTATAGCTTGCATCACGCACAAGCTCAGCTGCATGCACAAAAAACAGGTCCCACATATATTGGAAAGACGGTCTGTATAAGGGAGGTCAGGCTTACATTGCCGTTAGTATGATAGATACTGCAGCAGTGACCCGGGACTCCCCTATAAAAAGTCGGGTATGCTCGTCCTATCTTTTAGGGGTCAAAATCGTCGGCTACGCTATCTCTTAGGGATTAAAGAGCTAAATTTAATTGCAACTTGAAATGAGAGTGAAGGAATTGGGGAGGCATGTACCTCTGACAAGTGGAGGCAGGGGGATGGGTGCATGACCCCCTATTTGACCCTCTGGTGACACAGGAATTAAAAATATAGAACACCATGAGTTTGTGGATGTGCACCCATTTCTTAGTTGTACACTGTACATAGATATTGAGTTTCGAATGCAAGTGAATATCCATTAAATGAGACTGTAATTTTGTCACATGTAGTCCCCCCCCCCAAATAAAAGGGTCAGGAGGGAGGGGGGGGGGGGGGGGGGGGGACTCCAGTATCAAACTCAGGATGCATGGCAGAAATTTGCAAGAGACATATGTCAATAAAAATTAGGATCGTAAAATATCACTCTGATGTAAAGCCTTTGATTTTTACAAATTAAATACTTTTAATTAATATGTGGAATTTTGCATGCATGGAAATACTTCTAACTCAAAAGACTATTAACAAGAGCCACACGAGGTACATGTATAGCAGGGGCATAATTTTGATCTCTAATGACTTTCATCCCTTCGATCCTAAACCTGGCATCCTACACTGGTTATTAATTATAATTAGTCTTTCTGACATTCGCAAAAGACAGAATAAGCAACTTGGTAGGAAAGTGATGTTAATCAAAATAATTACCAGGTCCTGTCTCAAAAGTCAAAGAATACTGGGATATCTTCACATCCTTCCATTGGCTGCTCTCATAAATCCACCAATATGGCCTTTCTCCTCTCAAAATTCTACCACATAAAGATGATATCAACATTAAATCATGTGAAAAATTTCACTTGGGGACAAATTAATTCTAAAGATATGGTAATCAGTTTGAGTGGTTTCCAGTTGAAGAGGTCGACCAAGACCAGCATAAGTGACTTTGACTGAGTTCAGAAAATTCTCCATTAGCTTGCATTCCCGCATAGTTAACGTAACTTAATTTATTACAGGAATTTGGAACTTAATCATAGTCACTAATGGTGCTCTTGCAGGGAATCCTTCGATTATTGTTATTGGCTATTGTGAACAATTTTGCACCTGTTGGTAAGTTATATATGGGTATAAGCTGTAGCCATATTATTGAGGCTTACAAGCGACTGGTGTACACAACTGCTGCCAAATGAGTAAGTATTTAATATTTAGTGAATGAGTGACGCAGCTTAATTACTGTAACTTCAGAATTAGTCAGCAGATTTAGGAAATTGTCACCAAATCATTAAACCAGTAAGTGATATTGTATTAGTTTTATGGAAAACAAACCTATGTTCTCAGATTACAGTCATTAAACAACTCATTAAGTGTCCCCTCCTTACAACTACATTGTAGAAGTGAAAAGTTGTCAGTGGTGAACTCAAACACAGAAATCTTGCTAGAGCAGTTTTAATGGAGTGTCAAACGTAATTAATACATTAAAAATATGTAAGTGATTGCTTATTACAAGTAATTGGTTTTGCATTTTGCTAATAGGTTTCCTATTGGCTATGAAATTAACTGTTTTGTAATACATTGTAATAATCAGCCAATCAAGTTCTAACTACAATGTATATAAAACTTTAAGCCAAACATTCTTATTTTGCATGCATGGTTGCCATCACATATATAATGCAGTCAGTTAAATTTTAATTTTAGGGAGAGTTACCACAATTGCGTTTATTTTTGCTTGTGATTGGTTCAAGTAAAACCAATCACATTTACTTTTACTTAATTTTTAGTTTATACTTCAGTTCATGATTGGCTCATTGTACTTTTACTTGCTCCTGTGATTGGATCTGTAAGAATTATTATACTTATAAATAATTGGTCTAGGTTTTACAACACTCGATTGAAAACCATTAACTCTGACTAAAACACTCAAAATTGGGTTCATTTTACAGTGAGATAACTTTTTGGTCCATTATTTGGATGTGAAACTACACACAAACAAAGTTAATTACTTCAATAAATTGGCAACCATGCTAGTGCAGCAAACGTAACCACAAGTACATGTAGCCATTACACAAGTGACAAATAATGACTGACTGATTCTAGCAACAGTAAGAGACTCACTGTGACTGCCATGGGAAAATGAAAGAAATCTTTAATTGCAGTGTTCTTGTTCGATTATGCGTGAATTTGAATGTTGCATCGCAAAGTTGAATGTTGTATAGTAATAATTCAGCCTAGTTCCTAGGCCTTCTGGCTCAGTGGTATTTTGTCTGAGTGGGTTAATGTGATCCCTGTGGTTTGTAATGGCTTGTGACGTCACCGACTAACTGTCAACCAGAAGGCCTATAGATCAAAATTTGCCCAGCTGGGCCCAAAAATTTGCAAAAATGGGCCCAAGATGGCGACCATGCACTCTTGGTGACAAGGGGGAAGATAGCTCAAAGACTTGCATGCATGGAAAATGGTGATGGAAAATTACATTGAGTTTTCTTATTCTAAAATGTTTGACGTTTGTGTAATTTCAAATGGTAAAACCTGGCAAAATGTAGTTGGAGTATTAAAATTAAAATTATTGAATATTTTGTATTTTTTAAAGTAACTAAACTGAAAACTCACTTGTGAAGTACACTTTATTCACCTTTACTCAACAAAATACCTGGCACTTCGCTTCCAAGCTGTCAATCATCTTACATATTTGGATTCACTGCCCTATGTTAGCAGAGAAGAGAGACTGACAGCAGCAAAAGCCATCTTCAGTTTTTACCAGTGGAATGAACTCATTGACATTGTGCTTTGTCAAATGGATAGAAGTTGTTGAGCCGTGAAATTCAACACGATATTCACCTAGAGCAGGTTTCCTTCACGCGAAATCCAAGCAAAATTCTCTTAAAGAATCAAACCCATGCTTTGATATTTGCTCAAGCTCATCATGAGCAAATGTATACTGAATCCATGGCTGCCATGTTGGATCAAATTCTGCTAGGCCTTCTGGTAAACCACAGGGATCCCATTAACCCACTCAAACAAAATACCAAGCCAGAATTAGGCCTAGGGAGTAGGCTTGTAATCATTGAATGTTGGATTGCCAGTATTGGATGTTGGACTGTAAATTATTAAACTCATTAATAATTCATAACTTTTTAGTCATTCAGGACTGCATTTGGTCAGGTGGATGAGTTGAAACACCAGTTGAAAATCACTAGACGAGTGTTTCAACTGATTTTCATCCCTAGTGATGAAACTGTTCTTATTTAATCATCATATTCATGAACCACTATAACTACTTACACGTAGATACATTGTACTGATAAACTACAAGGAAGGAGTGAATTATTCTTCAATCGTCTAGATACAATGTTAGATATGATTCACATTTCTTTGGACTTTCTTTTTAGCTCTGTAATAATGTCTGTAAAAGTCGGTTGGTAATGCCACAGTTCATCCCAAGCTCAGTTCATCCCAAGTACCATTTTGTTAGCAGTGCACATGTGCACTGTGCAGGTCTATTACCCGGTATTAAAAAAAGTGAGTGGACCTTCAACGCAAGTCTCCGTGGCTAAGCGGTAAAGTTCTGGACTTTCAAGGCAGAAATGTTAAGTGCATTGCAGGGCTCGACCTTAATATTTTTGGCTAGTAAGATGTAAACTTTAGTAAAGTAAACAAGCAACTTCCACTAGCCAAAACTGAAAATCCACTAGTCTTTGGCTTAAGTTGATGACTGTTAAGGTTGAGCCCTGGTACCGTGACAGTAAGTAAAATTAATGTGCCATGTTAATTAGCAAATTATCCATGAGTGAATTGAAAATGGTAGTTGATAATTGGGAAAGGACTTGGGAGGGGTCAAAAAGGGGATAGAGGTAAGGGGAGAAATGGGAAAGGGATCAGGGGGAGAAAGACGAAAGAGGTCAGGAGGTGACTTTTTTTTTCAGGGGAGAGAGAAGGGTGTTTTTTTTCTTTTGAACTCCCCCCCAAATTAAAATTATAAACCCAATTTTTTTTATGAATCCTCAAAAATAAAATAAAAACCTTTTATAATCTTGATATTATAACTGTACTGGTTAAAAAAAAAATTGAACTGGCCAGTTAAAAAATCTTCAACCAAAGGTCAAAATTGAACCACAACAGATACATAGAAATGATTACTTAATAGTTATTGTAAGGTATATTTTGCTCTCTCAAAGTCTTGACCATCCGTCCTGTTCAACTCACCATTTTAAGACAAGATTGGTCCACTCAAAAGAGCACTCCACACTCCACAGCACCATCAAACCAACAGCACCGTTTTATAGATGGTAGGCAACGGGAAAGTACACCAAGAAACAATTCCTGGGATCTGCTAAACGGCTGAGAAACAGTATCTCATTGGTCAAAGTACGGAAAGAACCTTGTAAATATAAAATCATTTTCACTTCTTCTCCACGAAGTACCTCCATCTTTTTAACTAGTAACCTGAGCCCGCGCATATTCACTTTTAGAACAGCGGATTTATTAACCGAGCCTGCCGCATTCAGCGGTATTGGCATTATTGAGTATGCGCTTTCCTGATGTTTCTCGTTCCCAGGGTGTCCTCGACTTGCACTGGAACGAGGATGGGAAAAATCCAAGATGGCAGACGGAGAATCTTAGGAGTCACTCTAGAAAGCACAGAAAAAGAGGTAATATTTACTTTAAATTTGTTCACTTGTTTTACCTGAACGATGTCTAATGTTTATCTTGTTGGTATGTGCAGAGAACCAAAGTCCAAAGCATATCGCAAGAAAGCATTATGTTGTCATCCTGATAAAAATCCAGACAACCCGAAACTGTCGAAAGCTGGTGAGTACGTTTGTAATTTAAACGTAAGCCTATCGTCCTATGGCTATGATTTTGCGGTAAATTATGCTTTATAAGTCTTAAAACTGTACTTAACAGGATAAAAGTAATATGGTAATATGTCGTGGATGGAAATCGGAAGTCACATTTTCCTTTTTTGGCGCGATTTGACGTAGTCGCGTGCGTTAATTATATTTAATATTTATCAATGCGGATGGTGTAATTTGCGGCTTGACGGCTTTGACGGAACGGCGGAATGACAACATGTATGATAATTATTATAAAGACCATTAATCAAATTGGCTGAGGGCACACTGGACGAAGTTTACTATTGTCAATAAAGCGGATTTATACTATAGTTAACAGATGCCATTAGGGACAGCGCGTCTCCCAGCCTCGGATTAGACCAATTAGACCTGGGACTGAGTACAACGACGCGACAGGTTATAATAAAAAAAGTTACTGCACTTTTAGCACGACGGCTGGTTAGTGTAGCGGTTATCGTTTCGGCCTCAACGCCGGAAGTTGCGTGTTCGAACCTGGGAAAGCCCAAATTTTTTTTCTCAACACTTTAGGGTTTTCCATTTTATTCGGCGCTATTTCACTGTTTACTTGTGAGCCCTAGCTTTAAATACTTGAGAACTCGTTTTGTGACGGTTAGGGTTAGTTTTGGGGTCAGGGTAGGGTTTGTGTGAGTTCATTTACTCGTGCCCAGTGCACTTGGCCGTGGGAGACGCGCTGTGGCTAATGGCATGTTCGCTAACGGCATCCTCATAGTGTCCTCAGTGTGACATACCGGTTTACCGTAGTAAACTCAACTCCGACAAGTCTCTAGTCAGGATTTCGAGTCAGGATCGGAGTCGGGATTTCGAGACAGGTTTACAAAAAAATCTAATTATTTAATCACATACAAAGGGGGCTATTATATTTTAGATATTTACTTCCATTTTAGTTTACAATCTAATTGAATTTATCAAACGTTCAAATGTGACCGTGTGAAACTGTCGATCTTATTTAATACACGAATGCGGTGTAGAAGGCGGAAAAATACTAAAAACTGAAATAAAATGTTATTGCATTCACACAAATGCAAGTCAGTATTAAATGGAAGTTAAACAGGAAAGAGCCCCGGGGAAATAAAGAAAGCTGAGAAAAGCTTCACTCTGTTGAGTTACCTTAAATCTTAACAGCGGCACAATTCCCCTTAGCTTTGTTGAGTGAGAACGGCTTTTAAAAAGTTAAACTGGAGCTCTTGCAAATCTTCAAATTGTAGCTGGGTCTATCAAAGTTATGCAATGTTCAGATCAATTTGCCTTTTCGCCAATTGTCCCTGTTTCCTTGAAACTTTTGAAACGTTCTTAGCTTTCATTTGTGTTTTCGTGTATTTATTTCACTAGCTCCGTTCCAGTTAATTTTACTTCACTGTGTATAAGAATTTGCACTTGTTACAAAGCGTCTGATCAAACAATTTTATTCCGCCAAGCTGTCGAGCCATCAAGCCACATATGTAGTCTATTATATAAACAGAGTGACAGGGTTACAGGGTTACGGCCATGCTATGAGTGAGCTCGTGCTTTTCGTGTAATTTCTACCCTTCCCTGTGAATTGCTTTGATCATACGATTAGAACGAATGGAAGAAATAAGACAGAAGTATGCTTTGAAACCTTTTCAAGAAAAAAACGGTAAACAGAAGAAGTTAAAATTCGAGGAGATCGTTCTCGAAATATACAAGCCCTCAGCACGTTGCGCCGCCTTCAGGACCTCAGATCAACACATTCATCACTGGCTGAACGCGCTACAGATCCAATACTTCGAAGCGCTGAAGAATTGTACTACATTTGATGTAAATTGGATTGATAATTACAACAAATCTGAAACACAGACTGAGAGTGTCGAACTAAAGATCTTTCGTTGTCCTATACAGGCCGGTGTCGAAGCAGCGGAAACAACCCATAGGAAATGACTCGACCTCACATGGCATTTTGCTATTTACTGTTCACGTTTATTTAACTACTGGAGTTATCATGTGCCAGGGCATTGGATATGAGTTATGGAAATATGCAACTGAATTTCCACGGCTAAAAGAAAAGGTGAAGCTGTCGATTCAAGAGTCTTGTGACGAGAAATGTTCGAACGATATCAATCGCCAGGATGACGCCGAAATTACTCCAAAGTATTTGAACGAGATGTTCATTGCCACTCGCCCCGCAAAGAAATGTCATAAAGTAACGGAGGACAAGGTCTTGTCCTCCGAAATTACAGACTGTAATCAACTCGCACAAGATCCTGTAACTACAGGAGATGAATCTCAAGATTTTATAATGCCGCCTGAAACCCCAAAATCTTCTCAAGATCACCGGAAGCGAAGTAACTCGCTGGATTCTGTTCGAGGTTTGTCACCTCGTTGCAGAAACTCTCTGGCTGAGTTGCGGTCTATTATGTATAATCTAGAGGCAGAAATAGTAGAGATGCGTAATAATTTTAATGATTCTTCAAGTCGGGATGAGGTTTATAATGCTAAGATAAGCCATATTGAAGACAAACTCACACAACAAGAACATGCTTTTAAAGCAGAGATCAGATTACTAGCTTCAAGAGTGGTCGACTTGGAAGTTGAAAATGAGCACCTGGAAATAGAGACCGGAAAGTTAAAAACATATTACCAATCACTGAAAAAATCTGTCAAGAGCGCCGAAAAAAAGAATGTGGCTGTCAAAGAGCAAGCATTGCAGTGCTCTCCTACAGAAATCGAGGTAGATCTACAAATACAACTTCCGAAGACACCCACGGTCGTTTGTGACATCCCAGTTGATGCTAACCAGTATGAACCTCTTGCCAGCAGGGAACAACACGAGTTCACACCTGAACAACAGCATATGCCTGTACCGCGATCCCCTCAAGAAGATTTTGCTGATAGTCAAAAAAAAAGAACTCAGAAGACAAATGCTGGGAGGCCTTTGACTCAACCCAGTATAAATGGTAGATCATACACAAGTTCAAAAAATATGGTATTTCTCGCTGATTCTAATGCGAAATACATCGACATGAACAAATTATGCCCGGACAGAAACGTTCATTACAAATTTTGTCCGACTATATCTAGTGTGATAGATACTTTGAATTCAACGGAGTTTGCAAACCCATCCCACATTCTAATACACACCAGAACAAATGATTTGGAGCATACCTCCATACACAATTGTGTGGACGATTACCAACTACTTATAGATGACAGTCTAACAGCTAGCACAAAGATATCCAGGTTCGAGAATCTTGATTTCTACTTTAATAAAACGCGCCGATCAAGTAGATCATCTTCGAAGTCAACTGAATGCTAAACTGCGTCTACTATCCGTTCCCCCGAATGTGCATTTTATCAGCCATGAAAACATCTCAGAGGATATGCTCTATGATAACAAACACTTAAAACGAAGGTCTGTTGGAACACTGGTGTCTAATTTTAAGGATGCCATTTTATACAACCGGGACATCAACAGAAACCGTATTCCACGTCAGCCTCGCTTTAGCAATCGAGTCCACCCTCCAGACCCACACACTCGAGTATCGCCGAAAATCCCGATACCTCATTGTGAGCAAGCTATACATCCCTCCCCTCAGGCATCCTGTTTGCCTTCGTCGATGAATTACACAGATGGAACTCGCAGGATACCAACTTATGCAGAAATCACTAATCAGCCTCGCTTTAGCAATCAAGTCCACCCTCCAGACCCATACACTCGAGTATCGCCGAAAATCCCGATAGCTCATGGTGAGCAAGCTATTCCTCCCTACCCTCAGGCATCCCATTTGCCTTCGTCAATGAATTACACAGATGGAACTCACAGGATACCGACTTATATTTTTTATGGCCCATTCCACCGTTACGGACATTACACTCAGACATAATTGTTTGTTTATTTTAGGCAATACCATTTATGTATATGGAATGCTATTAAACAATATTGATATTGAGTGTCAGAGATCCTCTTCTTTCATCGCTTTTTACAGACAGCACTCCATAAATTTTCTTCTATTAAATATAAACTAAGTGAGAGGTGAAATCCTATTCTCTGGCTTTCTTTTAGTTTAGTCTTAACTCTATAAAAGTCACTTAAAGTTCACAATTTCCTGCTTCTAATCATGAAACTTGGCAACGTTTTTGAAGTCCTACTTGATTAGTAGTGTGCACTCATTGAAAAAAATCAAGTGACAGAGAGGGAACTAGTAACTAATTTTCATAATAATAATAATAATAATAAAGGTTTATTGAATATAAAATCGCACAACGTGTGAATTACCTTATATTTTACAAGTACTATACATGTCTAGATGAAACTAAGAATATATAAATGGGAAATTGGCACTTACAATCATATCTACATGTATAACTTATACCGGGGGACTGGATCTGGTTTACAAATAATATATGACTGTGTCCTACAAGTTAAAATATCTTACAATAATTAAGTTAAGCTAAGATTATTATTATACAATTGTATATGAAGAAATTAGTTAGGACTTATTTAAATACATTGCAGGAAAAAAAGCTTCTCTTATACCTTTCGGTGCAATTACACTTAGGCAAACTAAAGTTTTGGCTATTGAGCAACTCTCGGCCGTGCGCGCTTACTCGAGTGTCAGGCAGAAGGTGGCGGAGACGTGAACTAGGGCTCTTTAGCTTCCTGAATACTTTAGAACATAGTTTATGCCTCCTGGTATCAAGGCGAGAGCAGTTACATAGAGTGAGTGCTTCAGAGTAAATTTGATATCCATCATGGATGGATGATTCGTAAGGCTCTCTTTTGGACAAGCTCAATTTTGTCAGTTAAGTAGCACCTGTAGGCTGGTATGCCAAACAGCACAACTATATTCAAGAATGGATTGCACCAACGAAAAGTAAATCAGAACAAGATTGGAAGGAGGAACACCACTGCGGTGGAGGACTCTTAGAATATGAAGCTGTTTAGATGCATTTTTCACCATATTATTGATATTGTCGACCCACTTTAGATTATGTTGAAGCGTTAAGCCGAGGACCTTATAAGATGAAACATGTTCAAGCGGTTGATCATTAATATTGAGATAAGTGGCGTCAGGTTGCTGATGGAGGAAACTAATGGACATCTCTTTACATTTCTTAGGATTAAGTTTCATATCATTACATTTCGCCCAACAAGATGTTTCGACCAGGTCAGATTGAAGAGTGGAATTACCGTTCACCGTTAAAGATTCCGGGATTGTAATGTCATCAACATATTTCCAATGACTGGTGTGCTGCGATTTTAATGAAAGATCGTTGACCATAATCAAGAAAAGAATTGGTCCAAGTTTGGTGCCGTGGGGTACGCCTGCACTGATGGCTCCCCAATAAGATTTGACACTGCCAAGTTTCACAGATTGCCGGCGATCACAAATAAAGTTGCAGATCCATGGAATTAAGCATCTTCTAACTCCAAGTGTGATGAGCTTTGGGACAAGTACATTGTGATTGATACGGTCAAAGGCCTTACTAAAATCGAGGAAACAAACTCTAAGGAACTGTGAGGGTGTATCAATGGCCAGCAGCCAATTATTAAGCATGTCCAGAAGACAGAAAGTAGTAGAAGAGCCAATACTTTAAAGTGCCAATGAAATGAAACAATCAATCCCGTTTTTTATTTTATTTTATTAAATTCTAGGTGTCCCTTAGCCATTTTGTACAATTAAAAATCAATTTGGAGAGCACAAACATAATTTTATTTTGTATCAAAGTCAGGCATAATTGCCAAAATCAGGCATTAAAGATATGCTCAATAAATCACAGGTGTGATGTCACTGGGTCTGCACATTTATATTCACAAAAGTAAAAATTATGGCTGACTGCAAGGTTTTGCACCATCACCTGACTTCCTAGCAACTGTTGCTATGATGCCATGTTGGATGGCAGGTAGAACCAAAATGGCGTACAGTTTGACTGAGCGTGCAACTTCTTCCTCCAAGTAACGAAGACTGTGTGATAGAATCTGGCCAAAATTAAGAGACATGGAAAATATTGCAGATTTTTTACATAAATCGGCTGTCTATACTGAGATTGATGTCTTTTAAGTGATCTTAGCAATGCTTTAAACTTTTATGAGCTGCGCTCACTGATGGCTGAACTCTTTGGTCGAATTTATGGTCAACAGTAACTGCTCCCATCATCTGATATACACATTGCATCTTTCTGAAGAATCAATAAAAAGTATTTTACTTATTATTTAGTTATTTCGTTTTAAGATGATCTTCGAAACATCCAAAAAAAATTGGTTTAGAATGGCCGCACGGGTCCCCACGGCTCACAAACTGTCTGAAATAAGACATGACTTCAATACAGTTCCTCCAAGTTTCATGACGAAACATTCAACGAGAACCGAGAAATGATTTTTGTCACCTCGCATTTCGCCGTCCCAAACACCTCTTCACACTTTGTCGAGACACCGGAAGTCCAACCGAAAGGATGCCTCGTTTTGGAGCTTTCCCATCCAATAATGAGGCATCCTTTCGGTTGGACTTCCGGTGTCTCGACAAAGTGTGAAGAGGTGTTTGGGACGGCGAAATGCGAGGTGACAAAAATAATTTCTCGGTACTCGTTGAATGTTTGGTCATGAAACTTGGAGGATACGTAGCAAGGAGATCTGTCTACGGGATCCGGAAGTATCACTTCGATTGAGTGGATTTAAGGGTCATTTTGCCGTGGAGATGACAGGTATGTGACACGCCATTGCGATCGGCTTGCCGGCCTTTCCACTCTTTAGGTAGAGTGAATCTAGGTTTCCTAGAAACTCGTTAAATCGGCCCCCAAACCCCGAAATTCAAGACACAACAGCTTAATCTTCATCAAAGCAAGTTTATTGTGTTATTCATTTGCCATTTAGTGCGATAAAATACCAGATATTCTGGATGTTTGAACCTTCGTAGTTCAACTGTCAAATAAATTCAAACTTGGAGCTTGGGCTGCCTGTGCTCGTGTCTGCCATGTTGATCAGTAAAATCAAAATCAATTCCATAGATCTGTTGAACCGGATTAAAATGAAAGAAAAGTGGAAGAGTAATATTAGTAGCATATGTTGTCATTCATTAGTATGACGTTTTTTATATAAGAAACGGCTTTCCAAATGAAGAATATATTTGTAAGAGACTTGTTGAGTTGACCCGGGAAGTAGGCCGGTGTAACCCTACTGAATCATTTTGCTTGTAAACCCGGGCTATCTTTGACCCTAGTGCTAGGGTAACCCTTGTAAACGGGCCCTAAGAGTTTCTGGGCCACGTCTGTCTGAGTCCTAGCATTTTGCAAAACGGAACGAAGTTGTAATAATTTTTGTGGCTAAACTGCAGAATACAAGTAATGCGGGTATCAGCGGCCATCCCGAGGGGGCGGCCCCCGGGCACCCAGGGGCATTTGTCACAGCAGTCATGACAAATACATGCTAAAACCCCTCAGGTGGGGCAGAAAATTGTGACAAAAACTCCCACCCCTGGGGTAACCTGGGCAACATACATGTATTATAAGTATTAGAAGCTAAACGTTTTAGAAGTGTCAAAAATCGTAATAGTTTTATACAAATATTATCCTTTATTTCTTTGTTCTGACTTCCGACAGTGGATGGCTTAATTTAATCTCTTAATTTGAATGATAACTGATATGACTTACCTCAAGGACAAAGAAATCGAAGAACGTCGATCGATCAAGAGTCCTGTGGCGAAAACCGCTGAACGTTGAGACAGCAGATTATGTGCAAACCCCGTGGTATTTTCACGAAAACGCAAAAGCGCTCTATACCCCGTGTGTTGGGCATGTTTTTGCTACAAATCCCCTGCTAAGCCCCTGGGTTGCCCGTGGGTTGCCCGGGGGCCGCCCCCTCGGGATAGCCGCTGATACCCGCATAACGCTACTGCAGAGTGCAGTGCCACTGAAAAAGATCACTTGAAAACTTCGCTAAATTCTCCATTAAGATATAGTTCAGGTGGATAATTATGTTATTCAGGCTATATAAAGTAAGGTTTCAAACCGTAACAAAGAAATCCAAACGCGTTGAATTGGTTTCGTTCAATTTGGCTGCCTTCATTTTCAAGCGTGCATGCTCTCCGAACTTACCTCAACTTCCGACTCTTCTTCTTCGATAAACATCCTTTCAGGCTCGCTGTCGAGTTCGTCGTTACTGTTATGTTTTTTAATGAAGGCGAAAACTTCATCCACGTTGTTCTTGATCACTTTAAAGACCGAAGCCGACGGCGCCATTATTTGTTCAAGCTTTCAATCGTTGCTCGATTTTGATAAACTGGGCACTGATTGGCTAAGAATGCTGTCACCTTGATTTTCCAACATATTTCCATCCCCTGGGAATTTATATTTACATGGGTTGGAAATACGTTGGAAATAAGTTGGAAATGTATTGGAAATATGTTGGGAAAATGTTGGAAAGTTGTTGGAATTATGTTTGAAATTTGATGGAAATACGTTGGAAGTACGTTGGAAATAAGGTGGAAATAAGTTGGAAATATGTTGGAAATAACGATCTGCTTGACGAGTATTACTTGCAATAATTTTAGAACTGAAAACCGTAAAAACAAAAGAAAAATCTTCGTTTGCAATAAACCCTCAAAATATTCTGCAAGTAAATGTGTGACAACTTCGCGTGATTTTGTTTTGTTTTTGGAAGACATAATTTCCAACCCTTGGAAATTGAAACTTCCAGTAAATTTCCAACATTTAAAATTTCCAACCCTTGGAAATTTTGTTGGAAATTCTAATTTCCAACATATTTCCAACCCATGGAAGAGGTCTAGATTTTCCAGTCGACTGTGGTGATTTGGCGCTATATGAATATGGCCTATTATTATTATTAATAGTTAGGTTGTTTGTTAAGTTACAGTTCCATTTTTTTCCAACGCTAAAGTGTTTAAACTAAGTTTCCCGATCAAGATCTAGCTCTGGAAACAGCCGTGACTGGCTTTTCGTTGACGGAAAATGGTACGCTGAACGTGTTTTGACTTTTCAGCAGTAAATCAAATTGTTTGCAATCTGTTTGTTGTGTGTATTGTGATCAGATCTCTAAGCACAGTTTACGCCTTCATTCTCTCTCACAGTCAAACCGAGTAGAGATAGTACCAAGAATTGTAAATGAAATGCACTATTACCTGTCTGCCCAAGCTATATTTAAAGAGCGATTGATAAAATCGATAGACATCAATAAAAATCGATAGACATCGATAAAAATCGATAGTCACAAAAATATGTGTTATCGATTTTTATCGATTTTCAATAAAAATCGATTAATTACTATCGATTATTATCGAGTAATCGATTTATCGATTAGTTACGTCGGGTATAAAGGGCCTTATATCAAAAAAATCAAAAAAATGGTACCCTGTTCCAGACCAAAACGGTGCGATATAGCGATTTAAATACGTAATCGATCTTGCGCGAGCGGATGTATAAAATACACTAAAAACACAAAGATATTAAACGTTGCATTTGACGGGATTTCATGAGTCGCCAAGCCGAGATAATTGTATAAAGGGACATTTTATACCGCAACAGAAAGGAATATTACTACTTAAACTGGTTTATATACAATACAGTAAATGTTCCAGATAAATTTTCGAAGGAGTCACAATTTTTTTGGGTGAAAACAGTATGCAGAATAGTTTAATCATAACTTAATATCTCACCGATACCCCACCGACATATGACCGACACTTTACGATATACCACCGACCCATTATTGGCCGACACATAAACAGCAGGAGGGAAGAAATCGACCGACGTGTCGGCCGACTGTCGAGCGACACACGACCGACATGTCGGCCACCCCTCGACCGACAGTCGCTCGCGGGTCAGTCGGCCGATACGTCGGCCGACATTACGTACAGTACACATGATAGTTCAAATGTCAAATCTCGTGTGTCAAACTCATCCCACATTGAGTTTCTCTAATTTCCGAGCAACCCTTACTCCAATCACTGTTATATATATATATAACACACGGCTGTTTCAGCATGAAGATTTCGTTCTAACCACCCAGCTCCCTTGGATATGCAAGGGTATTGAATGATTAACCATGAAGTTATTAGGGTAAAATCATTAATGATCCTTAGGTTGAAAGCTTAGTTCGGAAGTTATGGGCTTTCCCGTCCCGAACCCGAAAGAGAAAATGCCTGGGAAAACTCACGGTCCACAAAATCCCAAAGTCGGCTGCGTTTCCAGCGTGGTCGTCCTGGTGGTGTAGTGGTTAACGCATCGGACTAGTGTACCGAGGCCGTGGGTTCGAATCCCAATCAGGGCTTATATATTTTCTCTTTCACCTAAATTCTGATTATATATATATATATATATATTAATTAATTTCACGCTTTTTATAATTTATTCAAAATATAACTCATTCCGAAGACATTATACATGTTATTCTGATTTTAAAATGTTACCCCAGTCTAAAGATTGAAACCTAAAAAGATGGTTGTCACTATAATAAAATAGTCACTTTATTAATATTGCTTACCGTAAATGCTCAAATTAGCGCCCGGGAAGCTAATTACATTTTTCTACCCTAAGGAGAGGCAATTATTCGAGAGAGGGCGCTTATTTGAAGGGGGCGCTTATTTAATTCTTGGCCTTTATTTTTTCTTTGTAGCAGCGGCAAAACTGTAACAATTAATACCCAATCAAACGTAGCAAGGATATCTACACTCATATCATTTATTATTATTATTTATTATTATTATTATTATTATTATTATCATATGGACATTTCTGTAAAGGCGTGTAA
Source organism: Actinernus sp. WN-2022 (assembly GCA_030867875.1). Taxonomy (NCBI): domain Eukaryota; kingdom Metazoa; phylum Cnidaria; class Anthozoa; order Actiniaria; family Actinernidae; genus Actinernus; species Actinernus sp. WN-2022. The sequence goes on from JAOWCC010001589.1 coordinate 24,152,551, forward strand.
AAGAACAGCTGTTCCTTTGAAAAGACAAGTCACATCCCACAATAAAGCCGGTTACCGGTGGCGGCGGCTTATTAACAGAAATCGGGCTTTAGGAGGCGCGCTAAGTTAAAGGCGGCGCTTATTTCAAGCTGGGCGCTAATTCGAGCATTTACTGTATTTCCCTTTTACATTTCTTTCTTTTTTCTTAGGTCAATTATATACATACAACGTGAGAATCGAAGGCAGTTGGTACCGTCTAAGTTGTCATGAATGATGAGAACAAGAAAATGTTTTCCTTGTTTTTCGTATTCTATGGAGTACAAGGTCAAGGGAAACTAAATTTGACCGATGAAGAGCACGTTTGCCTGTACAAAGAGTGTCTTGAGATGGCACGCCATCTTGAAGATATCCATACCCAGCTGATAGCATGTATGGCATTAGGTGAATTATTCAACAAGATGTCACGATTTAATGAGGCTATAAAATACTGCGAAGAAGTAATGTTCGCAACCAAGACGAACCTGCAATTCTCAGTCTTCTGTGCCGGCTTTGTTCATAGTATACTCGGTAACTGTCATTATTGCCTAGGACAGTACGATGAAGGTATCTATCATTTTGAAACGACCCTGAAAATTGTAAAGCAGACTGGGGACAAGGTTTACGAGGTTGGTAGTTATAATAACCTTGGTGTCTGTTATGATGCTCTCGGACAGCATAGCAAGGCTGTACATTATTATGACATGGCCCTGAACATGGCAAAGGAGACTGGGGATAGGTCTGGTGAGGGACGTGCTTATTGTAACCTTGGTACAGCCTATCTCTCTCTCGGACGGTACAACAAGGCTCTTCGTTATCTCGAAATGAGTCTAAAGGTCGCAAAGGAGCTTGGAAACAGAGCAAGTGAGGGAGATGCTTATTGTGGCCTTGGAAACTGTTATCAATTCCTCGAACAACATGAAAAGGCTCTACATCATATTAAAATGTCTCTGGACATCGCGAAGGAGGTTAGAAACATGAAATCCCAAGGAATTGCTTATGGCAATCTTGTTCACTGTTATAATTCTCTTGGACAGTGTGACGAGGCTTTACATTTTAATGAAATACACCTTAACATTGCAAAGCAGATTGGAGACAAAGGCAGCGAGGGAGTTGCTTATTATGGGCTTGGCACCTGTTACCGACGTCTCGGACAGCCCGACAAGGCTATGTGTCATTTTCAAATGTGCCTGACCCTTGCAAAACAGACTAGAGACAAGGATGCTGAGGCGTTAGCTTATAGCGGACTTGGTGGCTGTTGTACAAAACTCGGACAGCCTGGCAAGGCCATACAACATGAAGAAATGGCCCTGAACCTAGCAAGGCGGATTGGAGACAAGGACGGCGAGCAAAGAGCGTACGCTGCTATTGGTATGAATTATCTTTCTCGTGGACAGCTCGACAAGGCAGAGCTTAATTTAGGAAAATGTATAAGACTCTACGAGGAGATGTTTAAAAATTGGGTACCCAAGCAGGATCCATTTAAAATATCCATTCGTGAAAACTTTATTAGTGCATACGCAGCATTGATCAGAACCCTTCTGCTTCAAGACAAAATAGAACAAGCTCTTGTTATCGCTGAAAGAGGACGTGCAAGAGCTTTAGCTGATCTTATGTTCACCAATTATTCCATCGGATGCATTGAAGTAAATGAAGCCAAAGTGTTGACCCTGTCAGAAATCCGTGAAGTGGTCAAGGCTCTTGGAAGTACAGTCCTGTTTTTCTCGTTGGAAATTCAAAAAATGTGTACGTGGGTATTGCAGCCAAATGGAGACGTACAATTTAAGGAAAGTCACCATAAAATTTCGTCAGAAACGAGAAAGGATGGTGTGTTACTGGATCACGCTCTTTTAGTCAATGGTGCGTTAAACCTGCTGATTCATGAAGTTCACAACGTACTCGGGGTACATTCCAATGTGAAGTGCGAAGATCGCTCACTATCGTTTCTTTATTCAGAAGAGGTCGTAGGGCAGGGCAGCAAGAACAAGCTGAGGCACATGTCATCTACCACAATACGTGAAGGCATGTCTGTTCGAGAATCAAACATATCCCTTTCTTCAGCAGCCAACCAAGACAGGGAAACAAGTATGGCAACGCACCGAGAAATTAAACATCTGCAAAATCCGCTTAAAGAGTTGCATCAGATTGTGTTTGGACATGTGCGAGATCTTGTTGAAGGATCGCAAGTTGTTGTCGTGGCCGAGGGCCAACTTCATCTAGTTCCATTTGCTGCCCTTCTCGATCAGAATGGACACTACGTGGCAGAGTCCTTGAAAGTGAGACTTGTTCCATCACTAGCAACAGCAAAAATGATGACAGAGCACCCACAAGAACCCAAAAGTGGATCGGAGCCCTTGATAGTAGCAGACCCAGAAGTCGGTCAAGTTACGATTGGTGATCGAACGATTTGTCCGCCGAGACTACCGCATGCAAATACTGAAGCCCAAATGGTCGGCCAATTGTTTAATACTCAGCCTCTAACGGGAACAAATGCAAGCAAAGTAAAGTTTCTTCAAAATCTTGAAACAGCCAATTTAATACACATCGCATCTCACGGGGATATGAGAAAGGGAGAAATCTTGCTCGCCCCGAAGCCAGGCACCGATAGAAAGAATCTCAAGAAAGAAGATGTCATGTTGATGATCTCAGATCTCGAACACAAACGCTTGAGCGCAAAGCTGGTTGTACTTAGCTGCTGTCACAGCGGCCGTGGTGAGGTTAAAACCGAAGGGGTTATCGGCATTGCTCGTGCTTTCATCGGAGCTGGCGCTCGAGCAGTTCTCGTGGCGCTCTGGGCGATTGACGATGAGGCCACCTACTTCTTCATGAGTAGGTTTTATGAGCAACTAAGAGATGGAGTAAAGGCAAGCGAGTCACTCAACAAAGCCATGGAAGCCATGAGGAAGACTGGAAAATTCTGCGAACCTCGGTACTGGGCACCTTTCATTCTCATAGGCGATGATGTTAGTCTTTCTTAGTTTGTCACGCGGATGAAATAACAGTAGAGTTTGTAAGCTTAATGACACCGTTTATAACAAACAAGAATTTCACAACTGCTAGAGATGTAGTGACGTTCATTCTATTCTCGCCTGTTAATACGTCTGAAACATGCTTGTGCATGCTGCAGATAATTTTTTTGATAGAATAATTCGTCAACCCTGGAAGGAAGTAGTGCGCACCAAATGTATATTAATAGACCAGTTCGCGGTTAATTCCGACATTTTGAAAGGGGTGCAAACATGGCGCGAAATAAAGTGTTTGTATGGGAATCCGATGACAAGTAAAATCCGTAAAATCGAATTTCTGAAATATTTTTCCGTTCAGTACAAACTTAGGATATCAGGTAAAAGGATAACTGATCGAAATTTAAGGGATGTAGCTCTGCTGGGAAAACGAGTCAGAACGAGTCAAAGTCCGCGCGAAAATTTACAGACAATGTATGGAAAACTGAAAACACGATTGCACGCTTCCCAGCACAGCTACATCCCTCAAATTTCAATCAGCTATTCTTTTACCTGATATATTAAGTTTGTATCTGACGAATATTTCAGAGATTCGATTTCACAGTTTTTATTTGGCATCAGATTCCCATACAAACACTGTATTTCGCGCCATGTTTGCACCCCTTTCAAAATGTCGGAATTAACCGCGAGCTGCATGGTCTATTGGGGTGGGATCTGGGTACGAGATTACTACTGGTGTACAATGTCTTAAAATACATGGTTTGATGATAAAACCAAGCTTACCCTGGACATAGTTAATAGAGTGGAATGGTTATGAAACCCGGCAAACTTCAAAGGGGCTAACAAAGGCGCTGCGATTTATGTTGGAAGGGGGGCAAGACAAAAGATTGTGCAGGGTCATAGTTCATTAGCGTCCCCTGAACGACTGAACTCACACGTTTCTATTGGCTGATTGATTAACACATTGGAATTTCTATTGTGTTTTGTGCAGGGTCACGGTTGAAAAAAGCTAACAAAGACATGTAACAAAGAAGGTCGCTGGGTTTCATAACCATTCCACTCTATTAACTATGCCCTGGACGAATAATGAAAGTTAAGCCTTCTCAAAGCGTCACGCTAGTGTAGCTGTGAAGAAAGGGTTTATTACTCGCCCGAGTCTAAATTTTGCAAGTGGGAAATTACATTAATGTAGATCTAGTATACTGCTATCGATGTGGGATGAATGAGTAATAGTTTGTCAGATGGTTACTGCGCCGATGCATCAGATTCGGTACTCTATTACCTTTCAACTTCTTCTTCTAAAGGAAGTGTTATTGGCCCCCAAAATACATGAAACTTTTCAGAATTTGCTGTATTTCTTGCCTTGTAAATGGCTTAAAGCAGCTACACCGGATCAAAACTAGGCTCCAGACAGATCTAATGCAGAAATCGAAACAATGTCTCGAAACACAATATATATCGGGTCAGATTTGTGGAGGCATATTAAGATAAGAAGTCAAAACTAGCAGCTATTAAACGAAATTTTTAAAGCTTTTTGCATGTGATGTGGAAAACATTAATAGGCTCTTCTCTTAATTATCTCTGCATGGCGGTGGCACAGGCGAATGGTATATACTGACAGATAGTTAGATTTTAAAAGGTATAAACACAAAGTTAAGATAAACGAACGCAAATTTCGAGGGTTATACCTTGTATAGGAACGAAGATATTGCTATGTAAATGATTTGGTTTGCAGTACCATACAAATATAAACAAATGCATAATTTGTCGGCCAAAGGTTAGTAACGCAATCGGTTGTTTTTGCAAGGCCAACGCGGCGTTTAGCCTACCCGGTAAGACAATTTTTCTGTCGCTAGACTAAAGTCTGTTAAATTTACGGACTTTGCATAGTTAGTATCTTCGTTCCTATCCAAGTTATGACCTGCACAGTTGGCATTCTTACTAGTAATGTGCTCTTCCCAAGAAACCCTAACCGTGAGTTTCAACGTGTTGTCGGGGACCGAGTACAAGCTGCGCGCAGTTTCTAGTTGATAGAAATTCAATGCTGCATGGCGTAGCCTGATTGCAGGGTAGTGATTGTGCTTAAGGGGGTAGGGTTGATCCTGTGGTGGGAGAAAGGAGGGAGAGAAGAGAGCAGCGGAGATAGAGGAATAGAAGAGTCTGCCGTAAAACCCCCTTTATTTTGAAGTCCATTCGTGGACTAACGGGATCAGTTCTCCAAGCTTAAAGTAATTGGTTCATTAGCCCAAGGAGAATTGAGAAGTGCTTCCTAACACCTAATTGAGAGTCTACTAGCCTGCGTTGCGGGCCCTAAAGGAGGAAAAGAGAGAAGAGGGAACCTCTTTTCTTCCTTCCCCTCTCCCTCTTCACCAGTCCCCCACTTCTCCCTTTCTTCTTTCCCTCTTTTCCTCCTTTAGGGCCCGCTGCGCAGGCTAAGAATCTACCGATCAACTCATACAATGAATTCTCTTAATCCATCTTGCCGACTTCGAAGGCACTCTTCACGAGTCTCTAGAATCTATCACTTCAAAGTTTTTCTCGATGACTCCGGAAAACAAAAGGTCGCTAGCTTCCCTGGAGACAAAGTTAGGATGGAGACGTTCTGCCGCTATAGTACAGGCAGGAGAGTTTTAGGAAATCAGGGGCGGATCTTCGAATTTTTGAGAGGGGTGGGGGGTGGGGGGTGGGGCTGGAAACATAGCACCATTTTTAATACATTGAATAAATATTTCCTGCATGGCTTTAATTTATGAAGGTCAGAATAATACATCAACTTTATAAATAAAGTTCCATAAAAATAAAACCGAAACAAAATGGTAAATAAGTATGAATAACGTAAGTAAGTAAAGCCGTAAGTAGAGTCTAAAGAGGGGTGACTAGCCGCCCAATCCAACCCCCCCCCCCCCCCCCCCCCCCCCCCCCCCCCCCCCCAATCCGCCCCTGGGGGATGCAGGTTGCCGCAGTGGAAAAACACTCCCCTCTCACCGCTGCGGTCCTGGGTTCGATTTCCTGCTCGGAAAATAGCATTTACAAACCGGTTTTGCTAATGACACTACCGACCTCGTACAAGGCTTTTGAATAAATGAAGTCGGATATATTTTTGCTCTCCAGTACAACCACGTGATTTGTTAGCTGCAAAGGGCCTATTGGGCTTCGAGGAACTCTGAATACAAGCTGATTTCGTTTTAGGGCTGGCATTAATTAGGATGGGGATTCTGATTGGCTTAATATAGCAAATAGCGCAAAATTTCATGCATTTTAATTGCCTAAGCTTCATCTAGCCATCGAACACCGCTCTCATTATTTCATAGTAAATATGAACACGGCCCTACAGAAATGCTGAGCTGTGATTGGTTTACTGTTTGGACAGTTTAATTCTAAATTGCCTGATCAGGCGCTGTTTTTTTTATCGAATGAGTCTTTCAAACTGTTTAATATTTTTCTAAACTCAATTTTCCAATCTCTACTTTCTGGTTCCAAGATTGAACTACTAAACAGTTGTCATCATGGATAATACAGACGGGTGTCGCGACTGTAATATTTGGCAATTAAAGGAGCAGTGTCACGATTAGTACTCATGCCCAAAGTTTTGAAAATGTGTCAGGCGGACAAGAAATCAAAAGATGTGACAGAAGTAGAAGTCCGTGAGTAATCCGCTTGCATCGGCGTATTTGCACGATATCTCGAGCCGAAATTGCTTTAAAACTATACTTCAGTATTATATGGTTAGGTTTGATGTTATATTTTTATAAAGAAGCATTTTATTTATTTCAATCGAAAGGGAAATTTGCAGCGGCGCGTGACATAGCGTGATTTTGCCATTGTCTATAACAACCAATCAGAATCGTGACACTGCTCCTTTAAATGATTGTGTTACTTAAACCGTTACGCTTTGTGCGATTCAAGCCAATTTCGTTTACGAATTCCGAGCTCGAGAGCGTAAAAACAATTGCAAAATAATTTAGTATCGTTTTTAGTATTCCTAGAAGGTATGCAACAATGCGTCCCAAGGCATAACGGTCGGTATACTTTAACGGAATAAATCAGTAAAATATTTTCTTCAAGCATAGTTAATAGCGTCGGTAATGGTTAGGAAACCCTGCAAACTTCAAAGGGGCTAACAAAGATGCTAACAAAGATGCTGCGATTTATGTTGGAAGGGGGTAAGACAAAATATTGTGCACGGTCATAGTTAATTAGCGTCCCCTGAACCAACACGTTTCTATTGGCTGATTGATCAACATATTCCAATATCTATTGTGTTGTATGCACGGTCACGGTTGGAAAAAGCGAACAAAGAAGGTCGCTGGGTTTCATAACCATATCACTCTTTTAAACTATGCTCCAAGGAAGCAGGTAGTCATTTTTATCTTTTTCTTTGAACCATATCTTCAACGTGCTGCGTATGAATACGGCCGTACGTAAAGTATCTAAAATATGTTCCTAGTATTCCTCTGTTAATTTTGGGAAGAAGTTCCCTACCTGCTCCAAAATTTCTTCCGATGCCTGTCATTCACTCTTGGTTTGGCTTTAATAGTATAGTAAATTGGTTTATAGGCCTCTTGTAGCTGAGCGGACACGTGACCTTGTCAATCAATACTGTGCTAGTGACAATATGGATGCCAGAAATGGAAAAACAAGCGACAATTAGTAACCAAGGCAAGATTTAGATGAAATCATAACTGTAAAACTGAAGCAAAGCCATTTTGTAAATCTACAAATTGAACAATTTACGAGGCTGGAGGGCAAGCTTTTTTGATTGACAAGGTCGCATGACCACTTAGTATTGGCGGATAGTATCAGCCAATATAAACTTTTAGCTTGTCGTCTAATTGTGAAATAGAAAAAAAAGATCACAATAAAGGAGCATTGGAAAATTTGTACTCTGTGTTTTGATTTATTTTATAAAGGAAATTTTATCTAAACACTCGTGGAAATTTGGGAGAACTCGAAATAGCAGTCTGTGACAACACTCTTCCTTTATAAGCTCGTGCTCCCATTTCTCATTCTCCCAAACTTCCACTCGTTTCTAAACTACGGAAACATGGACAATGCTGTCTATTTCTTTGATATTATTTTCTTTAATTTACTGTGACTTAGGTTTCGTGCTTTCCTTAATAGTTCTAGTCCCAGTAAACAATGGAACAACACAGATAACTATCACAACAACCAGCACATTCTTGAAATATCCCGCTATGTAGAAGACAGCTTTGTTCCACTGAGGTAAACTAAAATACTCCAAAAACTGTAACAAAGAAACAGATAGGATTATTTCTATAAGACATCGAGAAAGTAATTTAGGCAAAATATTATTATGATCAATCTTGGAGGGACTATTTTGAGGACTTGAAGGTCTTGTGGAGGTGTTGGAAGCAAAAGTGTTGAGAAGAGAATGAGCCACCCCAATTCCAAATACAGCTCCTGTGTCTCGGACTAAGGAATAAAATGGTGTGGTATCAAGGTGTACATACTCTGGATCGACACACCATTTTTGAGCTTTCTGGACCGACACAGAGGGGTCAAATATTGCAAGAGAAAGAATAAAGTAAAATACCAGAGCTAACGAGACAAGGATTAGAGATACAACCGTGCACTGGATAAATCTAGTGAAATTTGATGCTTGGAACTGCTTCTGAGTGATGTACGAGAGAGCGATGCCTACTGCTACACCTAAAATAACTTGATGGGGGAAATGAGTTGCAATGAAAACTCGGGATATTGACACAAGTGTGATGACCACAGCAAACAATAACCAGGCAAAGACCTGAACAATGTTTCTAGAGAAAGAATGGCTTGAAACTTGAAGAAAACAGCACAGTTGTCTTGTGATAAATGGCATCAACGTGAACAGGACAGAAGTCGTAACCATGGCATGTCCAGAGGGAGATCCTGCAATACAATGCAGTTTACACCTCAGCTCAAATTAGGTTTAGAACTGATATATTTAAAGAATATGGTCCAACCATGCTGCTTTGCGGCCTTTTATTTCCGCTTCGTGAAACGATCAAACTAAACAGGAAAACTACAAAAGAAACTTTCAAAAAACAGATTCAAACTGAAAATCACACCAAACAACATGACTGTAACGATTTTCAAAAGATTGGAAGACCGCATAAAAAAAACACTTTTCAACTGAGGCAAAATGGCCGTCATAGTGTGCAAAGCATGACGGTCGGTCTATATTCTTTTAAAGTACTATTACAATATGAGCAACCAAACTGTATCGATACAATTCGGATAAAGGTAAAGGTATTCATTCATTTAGCGCAAATTCTATATGATTGAATATATTCAAATGCGCTTCAATCACAAGGTTATTATTGTGATAAGGACTGCTATTGTGACGCAATGTGCTGCCGTGCAGTTTATAATCATGAGTGATTGTTAGTACCTCACAATACCAGGCTGTTGTGTTGGGAGACAATCCTGGATGTGAATATTGGAAATGTACTTATGATATATAAAATTGACAACATTTCTGAAAAATTTCAGTTTTGTATAAATTTCGAAAATTACCGCTGAATGCAATGACTACAGACGCATACATGTACGCAGGGTTAGCCTCGTTCTTAGGTTAAACATTCTTAAAGACCAGCGAGAAGGTGCAAAACGCGAAACTAAAACAATACGCAGGGTTGTGAATAGCCCACCTTCTCGCTGGTATTTATGCATGTTTAACTTCAGCATGAGGCTAACCCTGCGTACATGCGTCTGTAGTGATTGCATTCAGCGGTAATTTTCGAATACGAAACTGGACTATTGTGATCAAAAGCTAAAAGAAGGGTTTGGCACTAGAGCTTGCATCACGCACAAGCTCAGCTGCATGCACAAAAAACAGGTCCCTGCACATTGGAAAGACAGTCTGTATAAGGGAGGTCAGGCATACATTGCCGTTAGTATGATAGATACTGCAGCAGTGACCCGTCACTCCCCTATAAAAAAGTCGGGGATGCTCGTCTCATCTTTTAGGGGTCAAAATCGTCGGCTACGCTATCTCTTAGGGATTAAAGGCTTAACTTAATTGGAACTTGAAATGAGAGTGAAGGAATTGGGGAGGCATGTACCTCTGACAAGTGGAGGCAGGGGGATGGGTGCATGACCCCCTATTTGACCCTCTGGTGACACAGGAAGTCAAAAATATAGAACACCATGAGTTTGTGGATGTGCACCCATTTGTTAGTTGTACACTGTACATAGGTATTGAGTTTAGAATGCAAGTGGATAACCATTAAATGAGACTGTAATTTTGTCACATGTAGTCCCCCCCCCCCCCCCCCCCAAAAAAAGGGTGAGGGGGGGAGGGGGGGGGGGGGGGGGGGGGGGGGGGAACTCCAGTATCATGCCTGGCAGGAATTTGCAAGAGACATAATTGTGTCAATAAAAATTAGGATTGTAAAATATCACTCTGATTTTAAGCCCTTGATTTTTACAAATTAAATACTTTAATATGTGGAATTTTGCATGCATGGAAATACTTCTAACTCAAAAGACTATTAACAAGAGCCACAAGAGGTACATGACATTATGTATAGCAGGGGCATAATTTTGATCTCTAATGACTTTCATCCCTTCGATCCTAAACCTGGCATCCTTCACTGGTTATTAATTATAAGTCTCTCTGACATTGGCAAAAGACAGAATAAGCAACTTGGTAGGAAAGTGATGTTAATCAAAATAATTACCAGGTCCTGTCTCACAAGTCAAAGAATACTGGGATATCTTCACATCCTTCCATTGGCTGCTCTCATAAATCCACCAATACGGCCTTTCTCCTCTCAAAAGCCTACCACATAAAGATGATATCAACATTAAATCATGTGAACAATTTCACTTGGGGACAAATTAATTCTAAAGATATGGCAATCAGTTTGAGTGGTTTCCAGTTGAAGAGGTCTACCAAGACCAGCATAAGTGACTTTGACTGAGTTCAGAAAATTCTCCATTAGCTTGAATTCCCTCGTAGTTAATAACGTAACTTAATTTATTACAGGAATTTGGAACTTAAATCATAGTCACTAATGGTGCTCTTGCAGGGAATCCTTCAATTATTGTTATTGGCTATTGTGAACAACAATTTTGCACCTGTTGGTAAGTTATATATGGGTATAAGCTGTAGCCATATTATCGAGGCTTACAAGTGACTGGTGTACACAACTGCTGCCAAATGAGTAAGTATTTAATATTTAGTGAATGAGTGACGCAGCTTAATTACTGTAACTTCAGAATTAGTCAGTAGATTTAGGAGATTGTCCCCAAATCATTAAATCAGTAAGTGATATTGTATTATCATTTAGTTTTATGCAAAACAAACCAATGTTCTCAGATTACAGTCAAAACAACTCATTAAGTGTCCCCTCCTTACAACTACATCGTAGAAGTGAAAAGTTGTCAGTAGTGAACTCAAACACAGAAATCTTGCTAGAGCAGTTTTAATTGAGTGTCGAATGTAATTAGTACATTAAAAATATGTAAGTGATTGCTTATTACAAGTAATTGGTTTTGCATTTTGCTAATAGGTTTCCTATTGGCTATAAAATTAACTGTTTTGTAATACATTGTAATATCAGCCAATCAAGTTCTAACTACAATGTATATAAAACTTTAAGCCAAACATTCTTATTTTGCATGCAATTGGTTGCCATCACATATATAATGCAGTCAGTTAAATTTTAATTTTAGCGAGAGTTACCACAATTGCGTTTATTTTTGCTTGTGATTGGTTCAAGTAAAACCAATCACATTTACTTTTACTTAATTTTTACTTTATACTTCAGTTCATGATTGGCTCATTGCACTTTTGCTTGCTCCTGTGATTGGATCTGTAAGAATTATTATACTTATAAATAATTGGTCTAGGTTTTACAACACTCGATTGAAAACCATTAACTCTGACTAAAACACTCAAAATTGGGTTCATTTTACAGTGAGATAACTTTTTGGTCCATATTTGGGATGTGAAACTACACACAAACAAAGTGAATTACTTCAATAAATTGGCAACCATGCTAGTGCAGCAAACGTAACCACAAGTAGATGTAGCCCATCACACAAGTGACAAATAATGACTGACTGATTCTAACAACAGTAAGAGACTCGCTGTACGACTGCCATGGGAAAATGAAAGAAATATTTAATTGTGTTCTTGTTCGATTATGCGTGAATTTGAATGTTGCATCGCAAAGTTGAATGTTGTATAGTAATCATTCAGCCTAGTCCCTAGGCCTTCTGGCTCAGTGGTATTTTGTCTGAGTTGGTTAATGGGATCCCTGTGGTTTGTAATGGCTTGTGACGTCACCGACTAACTGTCAACCAGAAGGCCTATCAAAATTCGCCCAGCTGGGCCCAAACATTTGCAAAAATGGGCCCAAGATTGCAACCACTCTTGGTGACAAGGGGGAAGATAGCTCAAAGACTTGCATGCATCAGGTGATGGAAAATCACATTGAGTTTTCTTATTCTAAAATGTTTGACATTTGTGTAATTTCAAATCATTGGTAAAACCTGGCAAAATGTAGTTGGAGTATTAAAATTTAAATTATCGAATATCGTGTATTTTTTAAACTAAGTAACAAAACTGAAAACTCACTTGTGAAGTACACTTTATTCACCTTCACTCGAGAAAATACCTGGCACTTCGCTTCCAAGCTGTCATGAATATTCATCTTGTAAACACATTTGGATTCACTGCCCTATGTTAGCAGAGAAGAGAGACCGACAGCAGCAAAAGTTACCAGTGGAATGAACTCATTGACATTGTGCTTTGTCAAATGGATAGAAGTTGTTGAGCCGTGAAATTCAACATGATATTCACCTAGAGCAGGTTTCCTTCACGCCAAATCCAAGCAAAACTCTCTTAAAGAATCAAACCCATGCTTTGATATTTGATCAAGCTCATCATGAGCAAATGTATACCGAATCCATGGCTGCCATGTTGGATCAAATTCTGCTAGGCCTTCTGGTAACAGTGAGCAGTGATGTCACAAGCCATTACAAACCACAGGGATCCCATTAACCCACCCACAAAATACCAAGCCAGAAGGCCTAGGGAGTAGGCTGGTAATCATTGAATGTTGGATTGCCAGTATTGGATGTTGGACTGTAAATTATTAAACTCATTAATAATTCATAACTTTTTAGTCATTCAGGACTGCATTTGGTCAGGTGGATGAGTTGAAACACCAGTTGAAAACCACTTGACAAGTGTTTCAACTGATTTTCATCCCTAGTGATGAAACTGTTCTTATTTAATCATCATATTCATGAACCACTAACTATTTACATACATTGTACTGATAAACTACAAGTAAGGAGTGAAATATTCTTCAATCGTCTACTTATAGATACAATGTTAGATATGATTCACATTTCTTTTGACTTTCTTTTTAGCTCTGTAAGAATGTCTGTAAAAGTCGGTTGGTAATGCCACAGTTCATTCCGAGCTCAGCCATGTTTCGAGTACCATTTTGTTAGGCTTTGCTTCCCTGACGACTCCAGAACTCCCTAGCTCATTTTTTTATCAGATTAATTTCCCAAGGGAGCTTGGGCTACCTGTGTTGTAACAAATTTGCATAAAAAAAGGTTTATTATTCAAAAAAGTGAGTGGACCTTCAACGCAAGTCTCCGTGGCTAAGCGGTAAAGTTCTGGACTTTCAAGGCAGAAATGTTAAGTGTACTGCAGAGCTCAACCTTAATGTTTTTGGCTAGTAGCCTTTTGGCTAGTAAGATGTAAACTTTAGTAAAGTAAACAAGCAACTTCCACTAGCCAAAACTGAAAATCCACTAGTCTTTGGCTTAAGTAGACGACTTTTAAGGTCGAGCCCTGGTACTGTGACAGTAAGTAAAATTAATGTGCCATGTTAATTAGCAAATTATCCATGAGTGAATTACCCTATATCATTATGACGTCACGGCTTGTTTATGAGGGGGACAGAATCGACTTGAACAATAGAATTTTGAACTAAATCTGCTCTGCTGAGGAAAATTTAACTTCGAATTGTCTGGTTTCCAGATATCAGCTGTATCAATGTTTATCCCACAATATTTACCGTATTTGGTGGCTGTTAGCGCTATTCTACGTTCTTCAAAATGCATTTGATAGCGATTTCCTTTGTGTTGTTGCTGTTTTGTCCCTGTTTTGTCCCCCTCCCACGACCGTGATCCTTAGCGTTTAAACAATAGATTGTTTTGATATGACGTCATAGTGATATAGGTCAATTGAATACGGTAGTTGATGATTGGGAAAGGACTTGGGAGGGGTCAGAAAGGGGATAGAGGTAAGGGGAGAAATGGGAAAGGGATCAGGGGGAGAAAGACGAAGGAGGTCAGGAGGTGACTTGTTTTTTCAGGGGGGAGAGAAGGTTTTTTTTTCTTTTGAACCCCCCCAATTCCCCCCCCCCCCCCCAAAAAAAAAAAACTAAAACCAATTTTTTTTTCTATGAATCCTCCAAAATAAAAATAAAACCTTTTATAATCTTGATACTCTGTACTAGTTCAAAAAAAATTTGAACTGGTTAAAAAAATCTTGAACTGGCCCGTTAAAAAAATCTTCAACCGAAGGTCAAAATTGAACCACAACAGATACATATAAATGATTACTTAGTAGTTATTGTAGGGTATATTTTGCCCTCTCAAAGTCTTGACCATCCGTCCTGTTCAACTCACCATTTTAAGACAAGATTGGTCCACTCAGACAAAAGAGCAATCCACAGCACCATCAAACCAACAGCACCGTTTAGATGGTAGGCAACGGGAAAGTACACCAAGAAACAATTCCTGGGATCTCCTAAACGGCTGAGAAACAGCATCTCATTGGTCCAAGTACGGAAAGAACCTTGTAAATATAAAATCATTTTCACTTCTTCTCCACGAAGTACCTCCATCTTTTTAACTAGTAAACTGAGCCCGCGCATATTCACTTTTAGAACAGCGGATTTATTAACCGAGCCTGCCACATTCAGCGGTATTAGCATTATTGAGTATGCGCTTTTCCTGATGTTTCTCGTTCCCAGGGTGTCCTCGACTTGCACTGGAACGAGGATGGGAAAAATCCAAGATGGCGGACGGAGAAAACTATTACGAGATCTTAGGAGTCACTCTAGAAAGCACAGAAAAAGAGGTGATATTTACTTTAAATTTGTTCACTTGTTTTACCTGAACGATGTCTAATGTTTATCTGGTTGGTCTGTGCAGATAACCAAAGCATATCGCAAGAAAGCATTACTTTGTCATCCTGATAAAAATCCAGACAACCCGAAAGCTGGTGAGTACGTTTGTAAAACGTAAGCCTATCGTCCTATGCCTATGATTATGCGGTAAATTATGCTTTATAAGCCTTAAAACTGTACTTAACAGGATAAAAGTAATATGCTAATATGTCGTGGATGGCAATCGGAAGTCACATTTTCCTTTTTTGGCGCGATTTGACGTAGTCGCGTGCGTTATATTTATATTTATGAATGAAAGTAATGTAGACCTGTTCACACGGTTTAGTAGTAGTTTATTTAACCACGTATCACATATTGGAGCATGAAAGCTCTTTTAAACGTGAACATGCACATATTAAATGCTCTCTTTTGGCGTATAATTTTTTGTGCCGTGCCTTTTTTTTTTAGAACATTTATTTATTCAGCATTCTCAGGTTTACATTCAATCAAATCGGAATGTCCTGTATGTTTTTAAAAGCATGTCGAACTTAGCATGGCGGTCAGTCGAACTTAGCATGGCGGTCAGTCGAACATGGCAGACCTCCTCGCTCTTATTAGCATTGTTACTGGCCGGTAAATTGTTACTCTTCACAAATTAGTCTGTTTTCTTAGAAGCTAATAGAGGAAGGGAACCAACTCAGAATACTTCCTTAGTCAATGGTTTGTTGCAGAACCAAACAAGATTCCGATATGGGATGACATATTTATGTGAGAAAAGATCATAGATTCGATAGAATGCTGACAACAAGCCACAGAGCGAACTCCGGACATGAACTGTAAACAACGACTCCCGCGCTTAGTTACGGTTGAATGTGCATGATGGTTGAATGTGGTGTATGAGCTGTCAATCAAAATATGTAATGCATCTTCAGGTAAAATGTTTCTTTTTGATATTTCTCCGTCTAGATAAAAAAAAATTAAACCAATTTTTTTGTTGGATACTTAACACTCTAAACTTTGTTTTTACGTGAACAATTTTTTTTTTAGAAATTCGGCTCTGAAGCTATACGATAACCTTAAAGAACAATCTCTTTATTATCGAATTATTTTGCAGATGATTGTAGATCACTAAACAACACATGCTTCTCCCTACGAACTAATCCAAATTCTAACCCTACATTTAAAAACACCCTAACCATTGAAAATGGGAATACAGGAGTGAGTGAGTGAGTACCATAGAGAGGGAGGGGAGAGTGGCAAATATATTTTGCAGGGGAGGGGTGGAATTTCTTTTTTATACCCCCCTCCCCATAAAAAACTAAACCCATTTTTTATGAATCATAAAAACGGGGGTGCTCACTATTTAGAGTGTTTAGAGCTAGTCACTAATTTTGGGTTTTAAGGGCTAAATCACTATAAAACACACGCACAAATAATACTTCTTCAATTGTCTCAATTGTGAACTAATACAAACCCTAACCCAACATTTAAAAGAAACCAAAAATCATTTCAAACATAAGTGCTTAATTACTATCTTGAAAAAAAAGTTAAAAAGTAACTCCCATTTTAGAATCATTGAAAACCAAACCTGGGTCAATTTAACAGGCAGTAGGTTAAATTGGCTCAGGGTCAATTTGAACTAGGTTAAATTGACTTGGGATCAATTTGACCTGAAGGGTCAATTTGCCAGTACAACAGATACTTGACTGTATGACTTTAATACAAATACATTGTACAGTCATATAATATTGCATGTGGCTCTTAATATCGGTACCATTTTTTGATAACCTTACAGAGTACCGGCTATTAAATGGAAGTGTCTAGTGCTACAAATGTAGGTCATGTGCAGCCACAAAAATCATAATCATGGTATTAACATGGCCTTTAAAATGTCTAGATTCTTCCACATATTACCCCGCTCGGCTGTTGCACTTTCCTTTCTGTCCAAACTAATCATAGTGATTTGTAGGCAAGGTCTAGTATGGCAAGCCAATTGTAGCATTATTAATTTTATTCTTTAAAATATATAAATTTAAATAACCAAGGCTGCAAACAGTGCTTGAGAGCTTGACTGCCTGGTAACCCTTGGCAACAGAACAGCCCAACCGAGCCAAGGTGAGCCAAACAAGGACAGTCCGCAGCCCGAAGTACCAAAGACGAACCAACAAATGCCCAACAAATGATGGGCTCCAACCGAGGAACTGTGGACTAAGCAACTGTCACCTCCAATAGACCGAGAACTGAGTATGCGGCAAGGGGGGCTAGGCGATAGTCATGGCCTTGGAAGGAACTAGGCATCTACATGTAGCTGACCCAAACCAAGCGACCCAAGACCATTAGCTGGGAATGGTCCTAGCCCCCCAAGTGTGAACACAGACCTTCTGCTCTGGATCCATACAAATGTAGGTGAGCAGAGCTGGGGGCTGGGTGTTGGACATGACCTTGGAAGGAACTAGGCTTCTAGCTAACCCAAACCAAGCAACCCAACCAATCGTTGGGAGTGGCCCCAGCCCCCTCCCATACACAGGAAGCAGTGTGGTGGGCTAGGGGATAGTCCCATCCTGGAAGGAAATCGGCAACTAGCTACCCAAACCAGGTGACCCCAGACCATTTGCTGGAAATGGCCCTAGCCCCCCCACTCAAAGCAGACCTCTTCTGCTTAAGAACTGCCTGATGACTGCCCCAAGGGCTAGAAGTTGCTGTAGAAGAGTGCCATTTGCTAGGAATGGCCCCAGCCCCCAAACACAGCACATTGATACTCTGCATTGGTGCTGTAGATGAGCAGAGCCGAGGGCTAGCTGGTGGTCATGTATTGGAAGGAGCAAGGTAACTAGCTAACCCAAGCCACATGACCCAGACCATTCGCAGTGAATGGCCCAAGCCCCTGACCTGAATGCAGACATCTGCTTTGGTTCTGCAGGATGAATGATGCAAAGGGGCTGGAAGTTGTGTTGTAGAAGAGTGCCTGCCATGCAGTCTGAACCCAGACCAATGACCAATCCAGAGAACATTCCCACCTACATGTAGCCCTAAAGCCAGCAATGAGCTGATAACTCAGGACCCAAGCTGTCCAATCAGTAATTACCTGAGTGAAGACAAGATGAGTGTCAAAAACCACACGTCCACAGTAACACCAAATAAATGAGTTGGGTATCACAGTTCCAACCACTTCCATCCATGTCTACCACAGAGCTATGATGGAGCAGGGCAGAAACAGCAGAGCTGCACAACAACACAGAATTACTTGAACACTCCCAATTTTCCAGCCCAATTAAACTGTATGTGGAAGAACACATCCACAGATACAAAAACTAGATGAGTGGAGTATCCCGGTTCAACAACTCCACACCTAAAACAGCTACCACTAAAGCCATGATGGTAGTAATTTTAGGCAGCAGACAGCACAGCAGCACAGCATTACTGGAATGCTTCCAGTTGTCCAGCTCAAGGTGTATGTGGAAGAACAACACATCCTCAGTCACACAAAACTGGATGAATGTGGCAACCTGGTTCGACCGCTCTGCCCCAACAGCTATACATTGTACCACTGAGTGACAGCCACGATGGAAGCAGGGCAGAAGATGGCACAGCAACACCAAACTACTTGAACACTCCAATTGTCAGTACCAAAGCAATATTTACAAAAATAAAGCCATGGCTGCAGCAGCTGAGGGGCACCTGCAGTCACACTGCTGGGGCAAAGCAAATATAAAGCTGATAGGCATCACCAGAGCATCGCCCAAGGATTTTGATTGGAGACTGGTAACCCGGCCAATGAAGCACCTGAAGCCGCTCCAGACCAGTGCAGGAGCTTTGAGAAGAGTACTACTAGTGGCCCATGCATCGGACAATTGGCTCCAAGAGAAACGTTTTTGAGTTAAATCTACAATTGTACCATACTGATTCAATTGAGCTTGCAAGGTGGCTTCACTTTATATTTGTTTTCATTCCATCAACTTCACTGACCAGATGCCGAAAGTAAATTCTTCTTTGCAAAGTTCTCTACTTATAAGTTAAGTCCTGTTTTCATTCATTGTCTATTGAAAAGACATTTCTTTGTGGAGATATTTACCGAAAAATGATTTTATTCATCCGGAATATTTGGCTTCTTTTAGTATGAACTTGTTATTGACAACTGATTTCAATTGAAACTCACTGCTGACAGTGCACTCAGTTTGAACATTAAAAGGGTTCTAGAGACTTTATGTTACTTTGTGCTTTATCGGCAAATACAGTCACTTGCTGACTGTATGATGAACTCAAAATTTCTTCATG
This sequence comes from Actinernus sp. WN-2022, assembly GCA_030867875.1. NCBI lineage: Eukaryota > Metazoa > Cnidaria > Anthozoa > Actiniaria > Actinernidae > Actinernus > Actinernus sp. WN-2022. The sequence continues at coordinate 24,171,947 of JAOWCC010001589.1, forward strand.
CTGCATTTAAAAAATATAAACTTTTTTTATAAATTATTTTTATTGACCATGATTGTAGACAATTTTATAAGCTTTAAAATGATATATGGTTGAGGTATCAGATAAATGAGTATGCTGTTTCCTCAAGGAGCTACATATTTTACATTGGAAATACACCCAGAGGGTATCTGCAGGGGGCCATTCCATTTAATATCCACACCCCCCCTATTAACGAGATTTTCTAAGGGGGTCCAGCAAATATTTTCTGAGGGGGTCAATTGGAAATTTAAGCTCTTTTTCTAGGGGGTTTCACATTTTCCAAGTGTTTTTCTGAAGGGGTTCCACAATTTGGAAGTGATTTTTCTGGGGGTCACTGGAATTTCGAGCATATTTCCTGAGGGGTAAAGACAAAAAGGCACTTCTTCTGGGGGTGAAGCTCTAAAATTCATTTCTTAGGGGGTAAATTGCTGAGACATCGTTAATAGGGGGGTGTGGATAAAAAATGGAATGGCCCAGGGTAACCTTAATAAAGACTACTAAACAGGGCTTATGAAATTATGCGCGGATGCGGACCCGCATAATTTGGCTTGCTCCGCATAATCCGGCAATTCCCGCATAATCCCGCATAATTTGGAGAAATTTATAGAAAATCATAAAACAGGTATCTATTTTCGCTATTTCTCAAAGACTCTTACCCAATTTATCCGAAGTTAACAGTAGATTTCCTTCCAAAATCATCGAACATTGAGCAATCAAAAGATACACAACGGTACATCGAACGCCGTTTTCGCGTATGCTGCGTAAGCTCTAGTAACGACCGCTTCTATTAATTCTCGTTTTGGGTCAGTTAAATTCTGTACAGTATTTAAAAATTGATTCAAAAAGCGACGGCACCCCCAACTGTTAAACCTTATTTCCCTTACCCTCGGTTAGCGGTCTGTCAAAGTAACGTGCCGATTTCCGCCACTGCGATACGGCGACAACTACAACTTACAGCATTTCAAAAACCCGCTTGGTTTTCGTTTCCTGGTTTTCTTACTGAAATGATAATTACGTCTTTTGAAGACATTTCCACAAAGTAGACAACATTTTCATACTAACCTGAAATAAAACCTATGACCATAACGCTAGTAAACCGGGCTTGATAATCTTGCTGCGTCAAGAATTGTTCGGAATACTTAGGATCAGTTGACGTTTAACATAGACTTTCTAGTACATAGATTTGAACGCAAAGGGATACTAGTTAAATGGATTTGAGACAATTAACCATCTCTCTTACTCAACTAGCGGCTTTTTTTAAGTGAAACATGATAAAAAAAATTATTTGTGCTAAAAAATGTATTACGTCATTCCGCATAATTTCCCGCATAATTTGCGATGTTTCCCGCATAATTCGGCAAAAAATCCCGCATATTTTTTTTTTTTTCGCATCCTACCATAAGCACTGACTAAATTAACCAGCTACATATAACTATAAAGATCAAGCAGCCTAAGTCAAAAGCAGCAAAGTGAAACTGACAAGTGAACTCCAAACCACAAACAACTTACAACTACTGCACTTCATTGCCAGTGTCTCCTCAACTTAACTAAAAAATCAGAGGCCCTGGACACAAATGGAGCAAGATTGTGATTGGCTGTGATTTGAACAATGGCTGCATGAAGTTCAAAAAGTTAAAACTCATATATTTTAACGCACTCCAACAGTCACCCTGTATCTTGATTTCATTGGCCAAGGAAAAAGAGATAGTAAACATAAAGATTGTAGATTTCAGATTGTTCATTTCCTAATTGTGTAACGGCTAAAGGACAAATTGTACACACAAAGGGACAAGTCCTCAGGACAAATCCCTTGTTGTGTTCAGACGAGGGGATTGAGCAAGAGTTGAAACCAAAATAAATGCCCTTGTTCGAGGGTAAAAATCAAAGCTTTCTTTACGATCAATTAACTAATTAAAGGTACATTTTCTTTTTAATATATTAAAAAATATATATATATATTCTATTGCACTGTAATTTCAAGGTCTTCTGTACAGTTCAACAAAATAACAAAAATGTATCAATATTTTGAATCAATACAAACCTTTAATACTTCTGATCAGCAGCACTGAAGGCAGATACAAGAAGGGATACAAACAATGCTGTAAAATAAACTCCAGAGTTTGATATGTATCATTTTCTGGAATTTCTGTTCTGTTTTTGTTTCCACAGAGTCCACAGTCTGCATAATATTTTTTTCATTTCTTTGATTTTGAATTGAACTGTAATGGCCAGAAGTAAATTTTCCTACTGGCATAAGCAGTTTCAATGTTCTAGAATGTAGAATATCCTGTGTACAATGTATGTCTTACCAGGGCCTCCAATTTTTCAGTAAAGTTAGGAGGCACTGTGGGGGAATGAGGATGCAACTTCCGGTACACTGAAAGTCCCAGATGAGAACTGGGGTCGCCTCGCAGCGCTCGTAAGATTTGCTCCAATTTGCTACTACCTTCACCAACAAACAATAGAACAAAGATTAATAGAACGAAGCAAACAATAACATCTATTGTTTTGGTTATCCAATCAAGAAATATGTTCCGAGCAGCTGCGACCTTACCCGAGAACTGACCCAGGCTGTGTGAGCATGCCATAGGGCCCTCGATACTTGCTGGAATTTAACCATGTCTAAAATTACATTTTAAATAGTGTTTAATATTTTAAAATATACAATTATTAATATTTAATAATTATTAGCAAGCTTTAATTAAATACTCGTATGCGTAATGAGTCTGCTTATTGACAAACTATTACAATCATAATTATTCTTATTTTAGCCGAACTTTTCCACAAGCTTTGCAAAGCTCTCGAGGTCCTCAGTGATTCCAAAGCAAGAGCAGCTTTCAATAATGTCTTAAAAGCCAAGGAGAGGAATAGGATCAGGAATCACGCACTTAATGCAAAGAGAAAGAAGTTCAAACAAGGTATGTCATGCCTGACGTAGTAAATCAATAGAAATTGGTATCAATATCAAACAATAAAAATCAATTTTTTTACTGATTGTGAATGCAAATCTGTGAGAAAAAAATAATAATATCAAATTGACAAAATCATGATGGCATCATTTAACTTTGACTACCAGAATCGTTTCAGATTATTTTTCTTAATTTAGTATTCAGATTTTCTGACTCCTTAAAGACAGTGGTCCAAATTAGAGGAATGAAACGATCCATGCAAAGAGTTTTAGTACTGTCAATGTAGTTGTAGTACTTATGTGACCTCATCATATTGCATGCAAATGTCCATGCTATAGATACATATTGAATGAGTGGCCAAATTGTTTTATCGGATTTACAAACTCAAGTCGGAGGTTTATCTAACATCTAGATGTACAAATGTATACTCAATGTTTTCAGTTATTTTGGCAATACAACATATTTTGGTGGATAAATTAAATTGAAGAATTAAAGCTTTATGTGTATCATGATGAATCATTATCAGATTTACAGATTACCTAGTACACAATAACATTCATTTCCTTTGTTTTTCATTCATGAGTTTTTCGAGACTAAATGTAATTTACATGTAGGCATGGTTAAATAACCAGCGACTACTGGGGGCCCTGTGTTTGCTCGCGCGGCCCTGGGGCTCGCATCCGGGACTTGCGCTTTGTGTTGTTGTCTTGATCGTGGCTCGGTTTCCCGCTTGTCAGTTTCACGTCGCTGTGATCGCTCGCGGTTTTCCCTTTGTGGGTTGGCGATTTAGTGGTTCAAGTTGGGTTATTGAAGTATTGGTTCAGTGGATCTTTGTGACCTATTTGATCAGCGAGTAGGGTTCATTAATCCTGTAATTCCGTGAAGTTAAAATCCTTCGGTCAAGTGTGCCGATCCACAAGCATGGCTGATCAAGATCACTCTGCCCCTACAGCTAGCCCTTTGGGTTCAGAAAGTGGAGCGATCGTGCCTTCAGCTTCGGATTTCCAGGGTTTGTTTGCTGCTCTATATCAGGCCGGATTTCGTCCAACTTGTCAACCGTCGGTAGCGGGATCGGGTGGCGGTTTATCGGAGGTTTCGGGCCCTCGATTCGTCGCGGCTGTCACTTCGTCTGCTAGTGGTTTGGTTCCAAGTTCGGGGATCGCCGCTGTTCCTGTCCCGCCTCAGTATTCTTCGGCGGCCAGCAATCTAGGTACGTATCATCCTGTTTGGTCGGCGCCCTCATTTTTGCGTACTGTTGATTCTGCACCATTTCCGATCCCGTCGGTGCCTTCAGCTTTCGTTCCGGGGCCTGCTCTACCGTTATGGTCTTCGGTTTCACAACCGTCAGCTTCGCTCCCTTCAGCTTCTCGTCCTTTTCTGGTAGCCGACTCGCTGTCTCCGATCCCGTCCAAATTGGTGGACCGAGCTGTCTCGGGACAGTTTGTAGATTTAACGGAATTTCTTCCAGCCAACCTGTCATCTCTCCCTGACCCTGCTAGGCCAGCTACTCTGCGGTTTTCATCGACTTCAACTGCAGCTCCATACTTGGAACTGGCCCCTAGCAAGCCTAGACACAAAGCGGTTTTGAACTTTCACGATTGGATTGAGTCGTTCTGCATGTATGCAGCAGTCATCCTGGCAGCTCAGCCTCACCGTTCTGCAGAGATGTTAGCATATATGTTACTCATCTGTCGTGCTTCTCGGGAATACCAGGCTCCTCATTGGTTTGCCTACGACCGAGGGTTTAGATCTCTTGCGGCCAACAAGCCATCTATACCGTGGGGGGATCCTCATCCCAGCTTGTGGAGTTTAAGTTTCACAAGTGCAAATCGCATCACAAGTTCCTGCCAAAGCTGTCACTCGTTGGACCATACAGTCGAGTTTTGTCCGTGGACGTCCCCGATTTTATCTGCTCGGCGATTGTCTTCTACGGAAGCGACTGGCTCCCCTTCAGGTTTGGCGACTTGCCATTCTTGGAACAGTGGTCTCTGTGCTGCGAAGCAGGCAGTTTGCCGCTACCGCCATTGGTGTAGTAATGCTGATTGCAGTGCGAATCATAGAGCTCGGGATTGCCCTTTACAGCCTACATCGTCTTCTAAGCGTAATGCCTCGAGTTCGACTACTCAGCCCTTTCGCAAGCAGAGGAGGAAGTGATAATTTCGCATCCTCCTCGCATCTTCACATCCCTGAAATTGCCTGTCCGGTTGTGTCTGCGGTATCTCCACTTCGTGTTCAACGCTGGGCCGCTTACTTAGCTAATCATCCTGATAAGACTTTAGCAGCATTTGTCGTGTCTGGTACATGTATCTCGGCAGGCTTCCATTGCGGTTTCTCTGGCTCCTCATTGAGATCTGCTCCACATAACATGCTATCCGCTCTGTCTCAGCCTAGCGTCATCGACAATTATTTGTCTCAAGAGTGCTCTCTCGGTCGGGTGGCTGGCCCTTTTCCTTCTTCTCCTCTCTCTCACCTTCACGTCAACCGGTTTGGGGTGATTCCGAAGAAGGGTCAACCTGGCAGGTGGAGACTTATTTTGGACTTGTCCTTCCCAGCCGGCAGGAGCGTTAATGATGGCATTTCAAAGGATGACTTTCCCGTTCACTACACTTCTATCGATGAGGCTATTGCTCTTATTTTTTCTATGGGTCGTGGGGCCTTAATGGCTAAGTTAGACATTGAGAGCGCTTACCGTATTATCCCAATTCATCCCGAGGACCGTGTGCTGTTGGGTATGCGTTGGAGAAATAGCTACTATGTTGATCTGGCTCTTCCCTTCGGGCTTCGGTCAGCCCCTTCGATATTTAACCGTGTAGCAGATGCCCTCCAATGGATAGCTCAACAACATTTTGGAGTGGGTGCAATGATACACTATTTGGACGACTTCTTCACGATTGGTCCACCTCAGTCTTCGGTGTGTCAGGAGAACATGGACGCCTTTTCCAGTACTTGCAGAGATTTGGGGGTTCCCATTGCCTCTCATAAGACTGAAGGCCCTTCACCCCAGCTTTGCTTTTTGGGGATATGTCTCGACTCCGACGTTATGGAAGCCAGGTTGCCTCAAGAGAAGTTATCTAGGGTCCGCTCCGTAGTCCACTCTTGGCTTTTACGTCGTTCTTGCACCCTTAAAGAATTACAGTCACTGATAGGTCTTCTGCATCAGTGCTGTCAGGTTGTCATACCTGGCCGTACCTTCCTCCGAAGGCTGATAGATCTGACCTTAGGTGTTTCCTCTGCGCATCATTTTATTCGCCTTAATGCTGCTATTAAAGCAGATCTTCGGTGGTGGGACATCTTTTTGGAGGACTGGAACGGTCGCAGCTTCTTTCTCATGCCAAGTTGGCTCCCTTCACCTGATGTTCAGGTTTGCAGCGATGCATCTGGTTCTATTGGATACGGTGCTTACTTTCAGGGCCACTGGTTCCAAGGTCATTGGTCGCCCCAGTCCTTTGAATTATCCATTACATTTAAGGAGCTTTTTCCTATTGTGGTCGCTGCTCACACTTGGGGCTCTCAGTGGTCATCGAAGCGTATCCTTTGCCAGCTGGACAATGAAGCAGTGGTGGCTATCCTCCGAACTGGTACCTCTCGTTCGCCATGTGTTATGCACCTGCTGCGTTGTTTATTTCTTGCTTCGGCTAAACATTCCTTTACTGTGATTGCATCTCACATTCCTGGTGTGACCAATTCTGTTGCTGATGCTCTTTCTCGGTTTCAGATGGATCGATTCCGCCAGCTCGTCCCAGACGCAGATGCTTCCCCCGTCTCCATTCCAGCCTACCTTTTACCGTGGCTGACAAAGTGGGATTGACAGAGAAGAGTTCCTTGCTTTTGTCTGCTGGTTTGGCAAAAAATACTCACAAAACTTACTCATCTGGCCAAAAACTTTTCCTTTCGTTTTGCCAGCGTTCTGGCTATACTTTCACTTCTGACCATCCAGCGTCCGAGGATTGTCTTATAAGCTTCGTGGCTTTTATGGCGGGTAATAACCTTTCATCAGCAACCATTAAGGTGTACCTCAGTGCCGTGCGCTCGCTCCACATAGACTTGGGGCTGTCCGATCCTCTGGTCAACTGTCTTCGTTTGCATAGGGTGGTTCGTGGTGCCCGGAGAACTATCGGTTCTTCCCGGGACACTAGACTCCCAATAACTCCAGCTGTCTTGGCCTCACTTTGGTCAGTTTTGAGTAGATCTAACCAGGACGACATCATGTTTTGGGCTGCATTTTGTTTAGCTTTCTTCGGCTTCCTCCGCTGTAGTGAATTCACTTCTCCAGCCACAGAGTCTTTCAACCCATCCATTCATCTTGCTGTGGACGACGTCGTGATTGACTCACAGGTGCAGCCAAGACTCCTTTACATCTACCTCAAAACCTCTAAAACGGACCCGTTTCGTCAGGGTACAACCATTGTGGTTGGTCGGTCCTACACACCTACATGTATCTGTGCAGTAGACACGATGTTGTCATACTTGCAGCTGAGAGGTCCAACGCCAGGTCCTTTATTTTTGCTTCAGAATGGGTCTTCCCTTACTAAAGAAAAATTGATCCATCGACTAAACAAGGCTTTGACGGATGCAAAGATTGTGGGCCACTACACTTCTCATAGCTTCCGTATTGGCGCAGCTTCAGCAGCTTCATTGGCGGGTCTGTCAGAATCATTGATCAAAATCCTTGGTAGATGGTCCAGCGATGCTTATCAATCCTACATTCGCTTAGCTCCGGAAGACTTGGCTGCAGTTGCTCCTCAGCTACTACAACCACAGAGTTAATTAATTTCGTTGGTTTGGGCTGGACAGTTTGTGTGTTCCAGTAATTCCTGCTGCCTTGGCTTCGTGGCAGTTGTTTAAGAGTGGCGTGGTTGGATTGGGGCTACCAATCTGACTGTTTCTGTGTGTTATGGATTACGGTTTCCACTGTAACTTGAACTGGTCGATTCGTGTGCACCAGTACGTCAGTGTTGCCTGCCGTGGTGGCCTCTGCTACATTTGTACATGGAGTTACCTTGGCCGAGTGGTAGTTATTTAGGCATGAAGTGGTTTGTTTCAGGATGCCCCACTCATCTAGTTGTGTGACTGTGATTATTGTTCTCTCCATACACAGCTTGGGCTGGACATCGGAGTCCTCTGTAAAATGTATATCTGGGTTACTGTGATGCTGTCCCCAGTGCAACTCTGTTTCTGTCTCGGTCGGTGTAGCTGTTTGGGTGATGTTACAAACCAGGATCCATATTTCACTATTCGGTGAGACTGTAGACACATTGTCTTCTCCCGCAGCCGGGGTTGGAGAGTCCTAATACATGTAGGTGGTGGTGCTGCTGTGCTGTATGATGCTCCACTTCCGTCCCAACGGCGTAGCTGTTTATATGTGCAGAATGGTTGGACCAGTTTGCCTTTTGCATCTAGTTGCGGCGATCGTGAAGGCGTGTCCCCCCCCCCCCTTTCAGCCGGTCTTTGAAAGGTAAGTGTGAGTCAACTAGCTGGGTCCCAAGTTTGGGGGGCTAGGGCCATTTTTGTGAATGGTCTGGTTCTTGGTTCGGGTTAGCTAGATGCCTAGTTCCTTCCAAGGCCATAACTACTGCCTAGCCCCCCATTTTTTCGCATCAGGCAACATTTGTGTATTGGAGGTGTCAATTATGTGCATAAGCTGTCGGGATGCTAGTGTCTAGCTTGTCAGTGGGCCGGGGGCTAGGGGTCACCTGGTTTGGGTAGCTAGTTGCCTAGTTCCTTCCAGGTTGGGACTTTCACCAAGCCCCCACTCGCCGCTTGCCTTGTCTGGGAGGGGGCCGGGGCCATTCCCAGCGATTGGCAGGTCACTTGGTTTGGGTTAGCTAGTGGCCTAGTTCCTTCCAAGGTCGTGACCAACACCGATTGGTCAGGTCACTTGGTTCGGGTTAGCTAGTGGCCTAGTTCCTTCCAAGGTCGTGACCAACACCGGCCCCCAACTTGCCCACCTACGAATCCAGAGTAGAAGGTCTGTGCTCAAACTTGGGGGGCTAAGGGCATTCCCAGCGAATGGTCTGGGGTCGCCTGGTTTGGGTTAGCTAGATGCCTAGTTCCTTCCAGGCTGTGACTAATGCCTAGCCCCCCCCCCTCCCTTTTTTTGCTGCATGCAACAGTTCTCTGTATTTCGGAGGGATAGTGGCCTACATCAGTTCTTGGTCGCTAGGGGGTAAGCCCTTCCTTAGTTGGGCATTCAAGTCAGTGTGGTTTGCCTTCGGTGCTCTGGGCTGCGCTCAGTCCTTGTTCGTCTCGCCTCGGCTCGTTTGGGCTGTTCGGTTGCCAGGGTCCTGGCAGCCGAGCTCTCAAGCACTGTTCCAGCCTTGGGCACTGAACTTCCAACTTAGAATACTAACATAAGGTCATTGTTCCATTTTTATTTAGCTGGGTATTTAATCGAGACTAAATGTAATTTAGGCATGGTTAAAGAACCAGCGACTACTGGGGGCCCTGTGTTTGCTCGCGCGGCCCTGGGGCTCGCATCCGGGACTTGCGCTTTGTGTTGTTGTCTTGATCGTGGCTCGGTTTCCCGCTTGTCAGTTTCACGTCGCTGTGATCGCTCGCGGTTTTCCCTCCCTCCCTCCCTCCCTTTGTCCACTTTTGTGCGACCCAGTGCGCTGGGCTGTTCGGTTGCCAGGGTCCTGGCAGCCGAGCTCTCAAGCACTGTTCCAGCCTTGGGCACTGAACTTCCAACTTAGAATACTAACATAAGGTCATTGTTCCATTTTTATTTAGCTGGGTATTTAATAATGGGTTTGATAATTAATTTTATCTATAAACCATACATGTAGTTCAAAGAGAACCCGGCAAACTTCAACGGGGCTAACAAAGGTGCTGCGATCAGTATTACATTCATTTGATTTCTACTGATTTTTTATTTATTTAAATAATTATATTTTATAAGTTCTTAGTGTTTGCCTCAAGAGCACCTGGTGCTCATCTAGGAAGCTCATACTACAGTTACAATAATATTATTACAACTTTTACAGCATTGATCTATTGATAACATTCACTGATTGAATTTGACCATATCAATAATTAATGAAATCAAGGTTGACAATAATTTTCATCAATGTATCGATCAATAATTTATCAATTGACTTTGATGAACTGCATCAAGTACATTGTATGTAGTACATACATTATACAGTTTACATGATGTATGTATGAACAGCTATAGTCGAGCTAAGGTGAGGCACGTACTGCATGAAATGAGCTACAGTATCCCTCTGCAGATTTATACATGTACATGATATGTATACTATTTACTATAAGATACATGTACTGTATATATAGACTGACAGTGATACAGTGATTCTCATTCACATGCCTGTTTAGAATAATTATTGTGACAAAGGAGTTTTGGTGTACACTATGTCAATCAAGCAAAATCATTGGAACTTGAAAAATGAGTTCGTCAAAGGCATGATTAAGATCAGCACCATTGAGTTTATTTTTTTACTTACATGTAGCAGTTCTGTTTTTTGATATTTCCAAGACTTTGTGTGAGATCTACAATCTCTCACAGGATTCAATATTGGTTTCTGTTGCTTATATCTTCTAGAAGCAAGGTGCCCAAACATATATATTTATTTGTCTACACACAATAAAAACAAATATTTGCTACGGTAACAATGGATGGGTTGACCAATGAGAAGAAAGTGAAACTATACATGTAATGTGATTGCTGTCCACCAAAACACAACTTTTTCATTGATACAAACTTCTAAAAAGGCAGAGCCTGGAATTGCAAGGTGTGACTGAGAATTGCTGTAAGGATCAAATTTATGGTAGATTTTTATATTTATTTAATAGCATCTTTTTTTATAAAGAGACAATTGTTTAGTACTGTGAGGTCATTATACCAGTCTGTATAAGGATAAGTTTTCTTCAAGATCAAGAGAAAAATAGTTCTTAGATTAGCAGTGTAGGCTTTCCAGGAATTCGTACTTAGAGAAGATTTGAGACTATTTTCATCAACAACAATGTGATATACATTGTGTACTGATCTGTTAATATCTTGTTAAGATCTTGAGACAAGAGAAAGTACAGCAAAGCAGGAACAAGAGAGTGATGAAGTTACTGCTAGGAGACTTCACGCAGAGGTACATAATATGTATTCAAATATGTATGATGTAAATTTATATAAAACAGTTAATATTAAATAATGCACCTTTGTTGTGAATAGTTTTTACATAGATGTACATTATACTCTCCACATTTATAAGGCCAAACAAATTAAAATACCATGACTTTTTGGTAATATGTTTCTGGTAACCTGACTGACTTGATTTTTTTCATGCCAACCTCAAACTTTTTATTGCTGTTTTCCAAGACTGGGAACAGATACTGGTAAATAATAATATATAATTTTATTACATTGTAAACATAAACTAAGATATAAAACATATTAAAACATGAATGAGAAGTATGTGCAATGTACATGACCTGATGTAAGTGATGACTTCAATTACATCAACATGACAAGTACTGTACTTTTATGAAATACAAATAGATTGAAAGACTGAGAGAAGAAGGATCAAGGCTCTTACAAGAACAACAAGAGCTTTTAAAATCACAGATAAATAAAGAAAAACAACAGGAGAGAGCTGAAGAAATGCACAGTACATATTCATACACACCAAAGCTGAAGGTAAAATGCCCAACAAGTAATATTTGGGCCATACATGTATGTCATGCAGAAAGGGCCCAAATTACATTTAAGTTTTAATAATTAATATCAGGATGATTATAGTGTTCATAATAACAGATTGGGTCAAGGTTTCATTTTATTCTTGACATGGTACATTTCATTCCTAAAATAAAATGTCATTTTCTTGAAATTGACAACAAAAATCTGATGTGAAATTTACTTGTAATTGATTTTGGTGCGAATGCCCAATTTATTACAAAATAATAAGACCACAAAAATTAAGAATCCTTATCATTGGGGATTATTTTGATGTACATGTATATGTATGTACAATGTTATGACATTCATGTATACCTGCTGGCGCTAAAGAGCAATAAATAAAATAAGATGAACAACGTGACCACTTTTTCGTCAAAAAATACCTTTTCTGCAGTAATTCTGCCCCACGTCATACAATGTACATGTTGTGGTTCAATTATATCTTTGGTTCAAAAATTTTGAACCAGTACAAATATTTTGAACCAGTACCATTTTTTTGAACCAGTACCATTTTTTTGAACCAGTACCATTTTTTTTTATCAGTTCAAATGCTTTTTTTTAGCTCAGCCGCAGCTGTGATTATTCTGTAAAAGTCGGCTCGGTTGACACAGTTTGTTCAGTTTCGGCAAACGATTTCACACGGGCGTAGAGGGAGGTTGAGTTTGCGAGTTTTTCTTGAGAACCCTAGCTCTAGGTGGGTAAGATCTTGTTTACTGACCGGTTAGGGTTTTTTTATGGTTCAGGGTAGGGTTTTAGTTAGTTTAAAATTTCCAGCATAATTTTCCCACAAGTAGCCCAAGCTGAAATTCGCTGTAACATGGCACAGACATAGTTAAGGAACACAAGAAGACACTGTATAGGTTTTTGTCGAGTTTTATTCAAGATTTACGTTGTACATGGAAAACTAAAAAATACCATACAAATGCTGTTAAATATTATACAGACCGTATTGTCGTCCATGTAATTTTATTTCCAAGTCCGATTTTGTTAGCAGTGCGCATGTGTGAATAAAATTAAGAGACTGGAAACAAATTAGCATAAGTAGAGGGACTGTGTTCGAGGATTAGTCACCTATAGAATAAACGGTGGTGTAAAAATCAACAAGCGCTTCTGTGGCGCAGTGCGTTAATCGACTGGACTATCATCTACCAGGCGTTCCTCGTAATACTGTCTCAAGTTAAGCCCGACCGGGCGAGGTTAGTAAGTGGATGGGTCAAGGTAAGTGGTATAGTAACGTGTCTCAGGGGGGACACGGGAAAAGGAGGATGGGACTGGGGAAGGGAGGGTAGAAATTAGAGGGAAGAGAGGGTTGACAAAAAAAAAATTGTAGGGGAGGGGTGGGTGGATTTTTTTTTTCTTTTTAGAATCTTGAAAAAATGAACCAGTTCAAAAAAATGGTACTGGTTCAAAAAATTTGTACTGGTTCAAAAAAATTGTACTGGTTCGAATATATTTGTACCAGAGGTAATATTTGAACCACAACATACATGTAGCTCGTAATATGATTTTAGCAGCAGTACAAGTTATACCTTAAAATAACCAACTCATGATAGGCTATCAGTTGTGTTTGCTACAATTGCAATCAATGAGCTGTGTATAAAACATATCGTAAATTTTGTCAGTAATTTCACTTGTCAATTTCATGAAATCAATGGTACATGTCAGTAACATATTGTGGTACCATAGGTTATGCAAAACATAGAACAACTTCAAATTAAAGATAATTATTTTCATTTCATGTCGTCCGGGCCCTTTTTAATTCGGGATGGTTTGGGAAATCATGTCACTCACTTACTTGCTAAGATGTTTAATATCAGAATGGCATGTAAATTGATCATAATACCTGTAATTATAGTATTAAATCAATATTTGATTTATTTAATAATTGATCAAGATCGATGTGGAGTATCAATTGCCCAAGTTTTTAGAATTGACATTGTTCAAGTCCTCATCGCCCTGACCCCTTCTTGCTACTAACCATAAAGTTATGGCTATGGTATTTATAGGTGAGGGAGCGGTTGTTTCAACCATGTGGGAGATACATGTACATGTACATTGTATGCTCATTCATGTAGGAGATGTGTGTGCTCATGCACCAATATTGACATAAAACCCTTGTACATTTTCATAGTACCTACACGTAACTCACTTAATAAATAATATTAATGGCACATAGCTCAAACTTTGGTAGACATGGTCTTGGGTTCCCATAAATCACTTAGTGGTGATATTGTAATGATGGCATCATCAGTCACATGATTTTAAGTACATGCCCCTATCTCATTCCTAATGCCAGGTGGCTCAAACTTTGAAAGACATGGTATTGGGTTCCCATAAATCACTTAGTGGTGATATTGTAATGATGGCATCATCAGTCACATGATTTTAAGTACAATTGCCCCTATCTCATTCCTAATGCCAGGTGGCTCAAACTTTGAAAGACATGGTATTGGGTTCCCATAAATCACTTAGTGGTGATATTGTAATGATGGCATCATCAGTCACATGATTTTAAGTACATGCCCCTATCTCATTTCTAATGCCAGGTGGCTCAAACTTTGAAAGCCATGGTCTTGGGTTCCCATAAATCACTTAGTGGTGATATTGTAATGATGGCATCATCAGTCACATGATTTTAAGTACATGCCCCTATCTCATTTCTAATGCCAGGTGGCTCAAACTTTGGTAGACATGGTCTTGGGTTCCCATAAATCACTTAGTGGTGATATTGTAATGATGGCATCATCAGTCACATGATTTTAAGTACATGCCCCTATCTCATTTCTAATGCCAGGTGGCTCAAACTTTGGTAGACATGGTCTTGGGTTCCCATAAATCACTTAGTGGTGATATTGTAATGATGGCATCATCAGTCACATGATTTTAAGTACATGCCCCTATCTCATTTCTAATGCCAGGTGGCTCAAACTTTGGTAGACATGGTCTTGGGTTCCCATAAATCACTTAGTGGTGATATTGTAATGATGGCATCATCAGTCACATGATTTTAAGTACATGCCCCTATCTCATTTCTAATGCCAGGTGGCTCAAACTTTGAAAGACATGGTCTTGGGTTCCCATAAATCACTTAGTGGTGATATTGTAATGATGGCATCATCAGTCACATGATTTTAAGTACATGCCCCTATCTCATTTCTAATGCCAGGTGGCTCAAACTTTGGTAGACATGGTCTTGGGTTCCCATAAATCACTTAGTGGTGATATTGTAATGATGGCATCATCAGTCACATGATTTTAAGTACATGCCCCTATCTCATTTCTAATGCCAGGTGGCTCAAACTTTGGTAGACATGGTCTTGGGTTCCCATAAATCACTTAGTGGTGATATTGTAATGATGGCATCATCAGTCACATGATTTTAAGTACATGCCCCTATCTCATTTCTAATGCCAGGTGGCTCAAACTTTGGTAGACATGGTCTTGGGTTCCCATAAATCACTTAGTGGTGATATTGTAATGATGGCATCATCAGTCACATGATTTTAAGTACATGCCCCTATCTCATTTCTAATGCCAGGTGGCTCAAACTTTGAAATACATGGTATTGGGTCCCCATAAATTCTACTTTTCCATAATACAATTCATGTAGCTACATGTATACTACATGTTTATATACATGCACACCGCGGCAAAACGTTACGCGCATGCGTATTTGCTATTTCTTATCGGCGCACGGCGAAAATTGAAATGAAACAACAGGCACATACCCCCGTGATTTTAAAATTTCTGCGTAAAAGTACTATTTGTGAACTGTTTTGTCAAAAAATAAGAAAACTACTTTAAAGATAAGCCTAAGACTTTAACAGGTTGAAGTTTTCTTAATTTGTAATTCACTGTGAGTTTACTAAGTTATAAAATTATTTACTAAAAAAGTTGAAACCCTCGGTAATTTGTATTTGATAGCAGAGCCTTCGTTCTTTTGGCCAGCGGAGCATACCCATTTTGCCGCGGTGTGATATACATGTAGCTTCAAATGACAAGTATTATTTTATGATAAAAACATTATTAATTTGGTCCTTGCATTTTGTTAGCTACATGTACTAGGACTTTTCCAATTTCCCTGACTTTGCCTCATCATAATGCACTCTTGAAAGCATCTTCTATAATCCAATTGTAGATTAAATGGAAGAGCAAGAAAACTGACGAATCAAATGGAGGATATTCAAGTGAATTGTTATCTTCTTTATTTGAAAAGGTACACAATTAATGTTGTGCTCAACTTTGAATGTGCATGTACATGTATCTTGTCAGTCACCATGTCGAAGTCACAATAGTCTAGTTTTGTATTCTAAAAATAATTACCTCTGATTGCGATGTTGACATACTCATTTATACAGGGTTAGTCTCGCTCTGAAGTTAAAAAATATATATTCATAAATACCAGCGAGAAGGTGTAGAACTCGAAACTACAACTTACGATACACAGAGTTGTCCATGTACACAGCCCACCTTATCGCTGGTATTTATGAATGTTTAACTTCAGAATGAGGCTAACCCTGTATAAATACATCTGTAGTCATCACATTCAGTGGTAATTTTTTAATACAAAACTGGACTATACCTGGTTGATTGCCTATGTACATGTATGAGAGGTTTCGATAATAGTAATTTAACTGAGGAACCAATCAGGCTTTAGGTGGTTGCTTTATACAAGGGGCGGTTGCTCAGGGTGCAACCATAATTAATTATGTATAATTAGTTCTAAAAGTCATGCATATAAATTTATGAGCATCTTGTCCAATCAGATGAAGCAAATCATTCAGGTGCATGATGCTTTCATATATTCCCAGTAAAAACACCATGAAAGGTCATTATTTAGACTTCTGTAGAGAAATTGAGGGTTTATATAAAGATTCACAATTGGGACCTTAATTCTCTTCTACAAAAGGAAAAAGGCCTCAATCTTGAATCTTTAATAATATAGATCCTCACTCTGTTTAGTCATGCAAGTCTATTTAATATATAGACCCTCCCAGTCATTCCTTATATTAAAACCAAGGGCTTCGCCATGATTCTTTATAAAGATCCTCACTCATAAGTGAAAATCGGTATGAAGATCCATGCAGAGAACGTCTGCTCAATAAGGCAAGACCGGGCTCTGGGTTGTGATTCCAAACAATGACCCAATATGGGAGCTCAAACACAAAGGCTTCAAAGATCACTGTTATTCTTACAAATGTACATGTATGTGACTGGACCATCCGTGTGGGACCCATGCAATTATTTTGCTCCGTGATACACGACATAGCTATTAATTCGACCATGGAGTTCGTCGGAATACTTAAACATAAGCCTCTGGCTTGGGAGTCCCGGTAATGGCTTCCTGTATCTTCGATGTAAAATAAACCATTTTTTATTTATTTTATTTTATATTTTTATAACAAGTAATAATATTTCATCATAATTTCTGAAAATTGTTGTCAATGTTTTATAAGCTTTTTGAAGTCATTTATAAAATTTGTGTCCATGTTATCGTATCTGAAAATCTGAGCCACATCATTGCAAATAATTTATGTGTGTAGTAAACAAAACAAGCTACGAAAGGCAATTTATCCACTATTTCTCTTCTGTATCTCTTACAATGAAGCTGATACATTGCCATCCTAGTGTCCAGAGACTACCGGTATGTGTTTATAATGTCCAGAGACTACCGGTATGGGTTAGTGTCCAGAGACTACTAGTATGGGTTAGTGTCCAGAGACTACCAGTATGTGTAACCTTGTGATTTTGCCTTACACTGTCTCATTACAGTATGGGGAAGTCGCCCATCTTCTTGTCTCACCCAAAAGGAAAGGAAGTGCAATAGTAGAATTTCAACATATTACGAGTGCTGTAAGTAATAATTATATGACAGTAGTACTTGGAGCAGATTTCATATGACTGGGCGGTTTACGGCAATTACTTATGGCATGGTTATCATAGAAAGTTTTTGTCCTTCTGATCCATCAAATTATAGGTACGGTACAGTAATTTATAGTATGGTTACGATACAGCTGCAGTCTTGCTGTATTTCTTTCCAACTCATATAAAATCTGCTCTAATATTGTGCATGCTTGATTAATCGTATTAAAGGCAGTTGTAGATCTACTTGTATTTGAGTGTTTTACAGAAAAAAACATCCGTTGTTGCTGAGTTTAAAATGTTTATGCTAAATTTATATTTTTATCCTTCTAAAACCACATTTATTATACTTCTTTTGCCAGAGTTGGTTGTATAAAACTAGGAGTAATCATAGATTAGGAAGTGCGTTCTTCCTTGGTTTTGTAACTTATGGCACATCATAGTGAAACGGGTACAGAGATGGTCTGTAAGAAAGGAGGGAGAAAAAAGTAGGATAGGGAAACCTGAGAGAAAGGGAGAGGGGAATCGGTGTCTTTTTCGTGTCGTACTCCCTTTCCAACTTTTTTCTCGTCTTCCCCAACAACACTTTTCTTGTAAAATATATTATGTCTGTAATTCTATTTAATAACAACAACAACTTGTGAATGAACTGTTTAATAACAATGTAACAAATGTTTAATAACGGTATGACAACTGTTTAATAATGGTATGACAACTGTTTAATAACAGAGCGTATTCTTTTTCTTTGTTTCTTTTTCTTTAATGCCTTCAGAATTCTTTTAACAGGAATTCGAGATGGTTCCCTGTCCCTTTTACTTTTATGATTTACTGATCTGTCTCTATCTCTGCTACGATTTACTGATTTGTCCTGGCGTATTGTATGAATAGATTCACTATCAGTATCATCATGAATTATTTTACAGTCCACAGAACTATTTATCAAAGCCTGATCATATTCTTGTGTGCTACTTAGAGTTAGAGCACTGAATTGGCAACTCTTCTGATTTAGTGTTGTAATTTTGGCATTCAGCAAAATGCCAATGGCTGCATTGATTTGACCACAATGGATCAGTTGGCTCAATGGCCACCGAGTACAATGACCCAGTTCGTTTGGTTTGTGACCACGAAGGGTCAGTTGGCTCAATGGCCACCAAGTACAATGACTCAGTTCATTTAGTTTGTGACCACGAAGGGTCAGTTGGCTCAATGGCCACCGAGTACAATGACCCAGTTCGTTTAGTTTGTGACCACGAAGGGTCAGTTGGCTCAATGGCCACTGAGTACAATGACCCAGTTCATTTGATTTGGGACCACGAAGCCGAAGGGTCAGTTGGCTCAATGGCCACAGAGTATAACTGATTATGCACTAGTCAATTGAAACCCCGGCCCCCCGACCCCCGGGACATAGCGGGGCATTAACGGGGACATGGCCGTGGAATAACGCACATTTAACGCTGCATTTTTTCGGTGGAACGGGGAAAGTAACGATTTGAAAAGTTGTGGGGATTTTAGCCGTGGTTGTAACGCCAGAGCGGGACTGGGCCCGAGCATCAACAACGTGTATCAAACATGGCGGAAGCTAGAGACACGCAAAAATCGTAGTTAATTTAAACAAGTCCTGGGTGTTTATACTGAGGATTTTTTTTAATCTAGAGTGATTTACAGTGATTTACAGGAATCAAGTGGGTGTTGCAACCCCCGAAACCCCTCCCCTGGATCCGCTAGTGATGTGCTACAGACAATGTATTTTTTTTTCAAATAATGGAACAACAGATTTCATCTTATGTATATTCAAAAATGAAAATTCTGAAGCACATGCCGGGGCCATAGGGGCGGGTATTGTAACAGTCAACTGTCCCCGATGGGCGGGGAAAAGATCAAAATGTAACACTGTATAAATGTTACATTCCCCGCTATGTCCCGGGGGTCGGGGGGCCGGAGTTTCAATTGACTAGTGCATTACAGGCCAAGTTCCGCTTGTTGTAGCTCGAGAATTGTGTTTTAAAAATGGACCAGAAGTACTACACACTTTGCTCAGGCTTTGGTAAATCGTACCTACATGTACGAAATTTTTAGACAACATTGATTGAAGATAAGTTTATACGTACTTACCGAACTCCAAGAACACGTATGTTTCGCGAAGAAAAGGGAAGAACGAAGATACCACGAGGCAGTAAATAACTGCGTGCGCCAGAACGAGGTTCTTAGGCGCGTAAAGACCCCTGGGAACGAAGTTGACCACATACATGCACGGTCCAAAATTTCTCGATGTGTTTCGCCTGGAAACGCACAGGGAGCCCAATGCAAGCAGATTAGTATGCGTTCTCCTTCGTCGAACGCAATAATAAAGTTATTATTAATAATAATTATTAGCTATGTGCACAGAGTTGGTGTACATTTCCCACAAAGGATTTTTCTCAAAAATAATTGCGGGCTCCTTTAATATTTTAAGCTATTCTAAAGACACTTTTTCTAGTTAAACGTTATTACAAACCACTAAAATGTGCGTTGCGCTACAAGGATTGAATTAAGCATTTCACGAAAACTAGTGCTAAATGTCAGTTTTTTACTCAATAAAATGCATACCAAAGCAATGCACATTCAATGCATTTTCACTTTTAATATGCTTGTTGACTAAAACCTCACTTTAACAGATTGAAATGAAGCGATATTTAGCGATATTTATAATGTCCAACAAATATTTCTTTGTGAGACAGAAAACAAAGTGATTTAATAATTATTCATACGTCAATAAAAAGACTTATGACACTTCTCAATTTGTAGGATTGATGCACATGAAATGCACTTTCCATTCAATGCATTGGTGGAGCAAACCTAGCTCTACAATCCAGAGCAAGAAAATATAATGAGAGTGAGACTGCAATGTCCTATTGCTTCATGTTTTTCTTTGCAAGGGTACATTCGCGCCAAAACGCGCCCTAGAAGGCGCCTAAAAATGCGCCATAAATGCGCTATAAATGCGCTTTAATGCGCCCACAAACGCGCCCTAAAATGCACCATCTTGGAATGTAGTTAAATATCATAATTTTGTTCGGGGAGCGCCGAGTGAAATCTTGTGAGAAACTTTTGTGCACCCGAAAACAAACGCTAACACCGTTCTTTGCGGGTGTGTTTAAACTAAAACAACAACGCTTCGAAATAAACTCGGCCCGCTAACACTGTCTTTTGCTATGTTTAAACTGGCTAAAAACAACAAACGATTCGAAATAAACTCCGTCCGCTAACACCGTCTTTTACCGGTGTGTTTAAACTGGCTGAAACAACAACGTTACGAAATGAACTCGGCCTGCTAACACCGTCCTTTGCCGGTGTGTTTAAACTGGCCACAACAACGACCCGGCAGGGGTATTTTTCAGAATGCTGAATGCAAATTAGAAAATCCTGTCTGTGCTCTGTAGGTTCACCGATGGTGTAGTGGTTATCACGTCCGCCTTGAACGCGGGACACCGAGGATCGAGTCATCCCTGACAAACCACAGTTTCACATAGTATGTCATATCTTTCTCTTACGTGTCCTTTACATACTCAGTACCTTTGATATGACAGATCTACAGTGATACTATGTGAAATGTGGCTGATTACACTTAGAAATTCAAAGTGGGGAGGGGGAGTGGGGGGGAGGGGGGAGGGGGAGGGGGGTTCTTCCTATATTCGGCTCAGTGGTAGGGGTTGATCGTCTTATTTTTTACGGTTTGAAATCAGCGATTTAGTATTTTTAGGGGTTGTCCAAACGAAATCCATTTTTCAGGGTGATTTTTAGACCATGAGGTACATTTTTTTTTGACAGTTTGGTATTTTTTAGGGTATTTTTCGAGGTTTTCCGACGGTCACCCCTACCCTTTTAACCTTGAAGAACCCCACTCCCGGGACTGTTCGTTAATCAAGTCCGCCATCTTTGAAAACCCTCTTAGTGGACGAGTAGACTAGAAAGCTAGGAAATTTCCCACGGATATTTGGCTTAATTCCTGTGATGCTGCATCCAAGGGCTGAGTTCAAGATAATACCCAATTTTGTCAGGGGAGGTGGTGGGTGGTGGATAATACCCCCTACCCCTTTTTTCGAGGGTGATTTTATCGCGTTGTGAAATAGGGATATCTGATTTTAATGCAGGCACACATTCTTCTCTGCCTGTAGAAACTAGAAATATAGTTACTTCTTCAATAAGTATTTTATTCAAGAAGATATTTGTGGCCAAAAATCTAGATTTTGCCAAAAAAAGGTGGTGAACATAAGTTCCCAGGTAAAGGACGGGGTTTTTAAGGGCTAAAACATCACAGGTAAACATGGCGAAGCACATGGTTCGCGGTTCATGGTGTTAATCCGCTGACCTGATCTTCGAAATAAACTCGGCCCGAAAGCAAGTCAGAGACAAGCTGCCAGGTCTTTTAACTTTTCTTGTCCCTTGTTCTTCGTTTTAGCCGTTTAAAATGTGCCCTTGGAATGCATTTATACAATTCATTTTGTTCAAGCATTCAGCTTCGAAATTTACCTCAATTTTCGTCCTAAAATAATTCCTCTAAAACAGCTAAAACTCTAATAAATACGATGAATGAGGTACTTTATATTGACTGAGTGCAATGGCCAGATGGGAAAATCAAATTCGGCCCGGTCTCAACAGTCAATTCTCGTTATATCGGCACCCTCGGGACCGTGATTTGGTGTGGGCCGTAATAGCGAGAGTCCGCAATAGCGGGGTGCGAGAAAAAAAAACGTGATTACAGCGTGACAATTTTTATTTATGCACATGTAGTGGATAACACTACTAACTGACCAATTTTTTCACATTCTTACGAGTCTTAAGAGGTACATGTATTTATAACAAAGTAATGTTCACATGCGTGTTCTTGAACTAACTTTCTGTACTGTACTGAGATTGATTTAGTTTAAATGCTTGTCGTTTCGCACAAGGGCATGCTCTAGTAAAGGATCTACATGTATGAAAGCGCTGACAAGGCGTCGGTCATTTGACATCGTTACTCTATAGATAAAACATAAATTTAGCACTAAACGGAGTTCGTATATTATACAGACTCAATCTTTAGCAGTTAATGAAATGCTAAACTTACGCTCTGTATATACATGTATGGACAGTTACACTTTAGCAGTTAATAAAATGCTAAACTTACGCTCTGTATATATGCGAGCTCAAACTTTAGCAGTTAATTAAATGCTAAACTTACGCTCCGTATATATGGAGAGTCACACTTTAGCAGTAATTAAATGCTAAACTTACGCTCTGTATATATGGACAGTCACACTTTAGCAGTAATTAAATGCTAAACTTACGCTCTGTATATATGCGAGCTCAAACTTTAGCAGTTAATTAAATGCTAAACTTACGCTCTGTATATATGGAGAGTCACACTTTAGCAGTAATTAAATGCTAAACTTACGCTCTGTATATATGCGAGCTCACACTTTAGCAGTTAATTAAATGCTAAACTTACGCTCTGTATATATGGAGAGTCACACTTTAGCAGTTAATTAAATGCTAAACTTGCGCTCTGTTTATATGCGAGCTCACACTTTAGCAGTTAATTAAATGCTAAACTTACGCTCCGTATATATGGGCAGTCACACTTTAGCAGTTAATTAAATGCTAAACTTACGCTCTGTATATATGCGAGCTCACACTTTAGCAGTTAATTAAATGCTAAACTTACGCTCTGTATATATGGAGAGTCACACTTTAGCAGTTAATTAAATGCTAAACTTACGCTCTGCATACATGTATATGCGAGCTCACACTTTAGCAGTTAATTAGATGCTAAACTTACGCTCTGTATATAGGGAGTCACACTTTAGCAGTTAATTAAATGCTAAACTTACGCTCTGTACTGATATGGAGAGTCTAACTTTACGATATATAGCGATTTGTAGTGATCATTATATTCTGTGTATTCTTATTCCATAATACGGCCAATCGAACGCACTCTTTAAGCCTGTTCTGAGTGAGCGGACAACATTTACAACAGTTAAGTCCGGGCTTAACAGGAATTTTGGTGATTTAGTTTTTGCTGTAGCAGTGATTTCCTTCTGTTTTGTATAACTTTTATTAGAAACTCAACTCTAACCCTTGAGTGAGCATGGCGAATATGTTATCTACTGCACTATTCAACCGAACCCCAATCTTACTAAACCATATTTTGATTTTGAAAAATGTAATCATGAATTTTAAAACAAATAGTTCAGATTTTGTCCATTTGTAATGTTTGAAAACGCTGGGAAATAGCGTTTCACAGTCTTGTAAATTTCAAAAAGTTCCTGAGCTCGTGCCATCAGCGCTCGTTAGTCTTGTACCCCCGGGGTGACTGGCTACGCTATTATTATATTATTATTATTATTATTATAATTTCTATTGCGCCCTTTCGCATAAAATGATCAAAAGCGCATTACATTACCATTACTACAAAAGGAATAATAAAAATTAAGAAAGAAAAAGAAAGAAAAAAGAAAAAGAAAAAGAAAATAATAATTAAAAAAATATATTAAAAGTTAATTAAATACATTAAAATATCTCAATTAAAATTATTATAAAAAGACTATAAATTAAAAGCTAATTTAAAAAGATATGTTTTAAGTGAAGATTTAAAAAGACTAAGCGACTGAATATTGCGCAGATATTGTACGCTCCTGTATAGTGTGTCTTCTAGAGCATAAAGAAACACAGAAACGTCTCATTTTAAAGTTGAAGATTGAGACAATCCGTTTTTACATTTGTCAGTTGTGGTGCGGTAGGACTTTCTACACTATTCTGCGGTTTATTCGTGTTAACTTTCCAAACGCCGCTTTCTCAAATATGTAAGGCCTGGGTCATTGACCGAAAATAGGAAAAACATTTTCAAGATTATGAACTAGACCTTGACAAAAATAAGTGAAACTCAATACATCAATAGAACTTCACATGATAAAGAACATTAACTAGCATTTTTGAATTTTGGGTGGTCACGTGACCTGTTAACACGAATAACAGAGGGGGAAACGCCTTCTAAAATGGGGTTGCGAGTTGCGGCAACTTTTACATCACACACCATGATATCTACACACCATGTCTTACCACTTTTTGATTGGTTAATTTTCATGATTATAGACAGTTGGTCATGATTGTAACATAAACTGACTAGATAATTTTAATTCGGAGGCGGCGTTATTACGCAGAACATTTTTGACCCTGTATATTACATGTACAGAGCGTAAGCATTTAATTAACTGCTAAAGTGTGACTCCCTATATACAGAGCGTAAGTTTAGCATCTAATTAACTGCTAAAGTGTGAGCTCGCATATATACGGAGCGTAAGCTTAGCATTTAATTAACTGCTAAAGTGTGACTCTCCATACTCTCCATATATACAGAGCGTAAGCTTAGCATTTAATTAACTGCTAAAGTGTGAGCTCGCATATATACAGAGCGTAAGTTTAGCATTTAATTACAGTACCGCCTGGAATTATTGAAGCATCGGGTCGCGGTCAAACCGCGATAATACCGCGGTCATTGGACGCGGTATTACCGCACCATGGACGAGGTTTTACCGCGGTAAAGCCGAGGCTTTACCGCGGTCAAATTATTCACCGCAGTGAAAGACGCGGTCAAAACCGCGGTCAAATTATTCATTCAGAACTCAAACGGTGGGTAGAGAAATACTCATCGGTGGGTGAAACTAGGACTTTAGAATCTTTTATTTTCGCTTCATTCAGAACTCTTAACGGCGGGTAAGAATCTTTTATTTTCGCTTCATTCAGAACTCAAACGGCGGGTTAGAATCTTTTATTTTCTCTTCATTCAGAACTCTTAACGGCGGGTTAGAATCTTTTATTTTCGCTTCATTCAGAACTCAAACGGCGGGTAGAGAAACACTCATCGGTGAAACTAACACTAATTTAGAATCTTTTATTTTCGCTTCATTCAGAACTCAAACGGCGGGTAGAGAAACACTCATCGGTGAAACTAGGACTTTAGAATCTTTTATTTTCGCTTCATTCAGAACTCTTAACGGCGGGTAAGAATCTTTTATTTTCGCTTCATTCAAAACTCTTAACGGCGGGTAAGAATCTTTTATTTTCGCTTCATTCAGAACTCTTAACGGCGGGTAAGAATCTTTTATTTTCGCTTCATTCAGAACTCTTAACGGCGGGTAAGAATCTTTTATTTTTGCTTCATTCAGAACTCTTAACGGCGGGTAAGAATCTTTTATTTTTGCTTCATTCAGAACTCTTAACGGCGGGTAAGAATCTTTTATTTTTGCTTCATTCAGAACTCTTAACGGCGGGTAAGAATCTTTTATTTTCGCTTCATTCAGAACTCAAACGGCGGGTTAGAATCTTTTATTTTCTCTTCATTCAGAACTCTTAACGGCGGGTTAGAATCTTTTATTTTCGCTTCATTCAGAACTCAAACGGCGGGTAGAGAAACACTCATCGGTGAAACTAGGACTTTAGAATCTTTTATTTTCGCTTCATTCAGAACTCTTAACGGCGGGTAAGAATCTTTTATTTTCGCTTCATTCAGAACTCTTAACGGCGGGTAAGAATCTTTTATTTTCGCTTCATTCAGAACTCTTAACGGCGGGTAAGAATCTTTTATTTTCGCTTCATTCAGAACTCTTAACGGCGGGTAAGAATCTTTTATTTTTGCTTCATTCAGAACTCTTAACGGCGGGTAAGAATCTTTTATTTTCGCTTCATTCAGAACTCAAACGGCGGGTTAGAATCTTTTATTTTCTCTTCATTCAGAACTCTTAACGGCGGGTTAGAATCTTTTATTTTCGCTTCATTCAGAACTCAAACGGCGGGTAGAGAAACACTCATCGGTGAAACTAGGACTTTAGAATCTTTTATTTTCGCTTCATTCAGAACTCTTAACGGCGGGTAAGAATCTTTTATTTTCGCTTCATTCAGAACTCTTAACGGCGGGTAAGAATCTTTTATTTTTGCTTCATTCAGAACTCTTAACGGCGGGTAAGAATCTTTTATTTTCGCTTCATTCAGAACTCTTAACGGCGGGTAAGAATCTTTTATTTTCGCTTCATTCAGAACTCTTAACGGCGGGTAAGAATCTTTTATTTTTGCTTCATTCAGAACTCTTAACGGCGGGTAAGAATCTTTTATTTTTGCTTCATTCAGAACTCTTAACGGCGGGTAAGAATCTTTTATTTTCGCTTCATTCAGAACTCAAACGGCGGGTTAGAATCTTTTATTTTCTCTTCATTCAGAACTCTTAACGGCGGGTTAGAATCTTTTATTTTCGCTTCATTCAGAACTCAAACGGCGGGTAGAGAAACACTCATCGGTGAAACTAGGACTTTAGAATCTTTTATTTTCGCTTCATTCAGAACTCTTAACGGCGGGTAAGAATCTTTTATTTTCGCTTCATTCAGAACTCAAACGGCGGGTTAGAATCTTTTATTTTCTCTTCATTCAGAACTCTTAACGGCGGGTTAGAATCTTTTATTTTCGCTTCATTCAGAACTCAAACGGCGGGTAGAGAAACACTCATCGGTGAAACTAACACTAATTTAGAATCTTTTATTTTCGCTTCATTCAGAACTCAAACGGCGGGTAGAGAAACACTCATCGGTGAAACTAGGACTTTAGAATCTTTTATTTTCGCTTCATTCAGAACTCTTAACGGCGGGTAAGAATCTTTTATTTTCGCTTCATTCAAAACTCTTAACGGCGGGTAAGAATCTTTTATTTTCGCTTCATTCAGAACTCTTAACGGCGGGTAAGAATCTTTTATTTTCGCTTCATTCAGAACTCTTAACGGCGGGTAAGAATCTTTTATTTTTGCTTCATTCAGAACTCTTAACGGCGGGTAAGAATCTTTTATTTTTGCTTCATTCAGAACTCTTAACGGCGGGTAAGAATCTTTTATTTTTGCTTCATTCAGAACTCTTAACGGCGGGTAAGAATCTTTTATTTTCGCTTCATTCAGAACTCAAACGGCGGGTTAGAATCTTTTATTTTCTCTTCATTCAGAACTCTTAACGGCGGGTTAGAATCTTTTATTTTCGCTTCATTCAGAACTCAAACGGCGGGTAGAGAAACACTCATCGGTGAAACTAGGACTTTAGAATCTTTTATTTTCGCTTCATTCAGAACTCTTAACGGCGGGTAAGAATCTTTTATTTTCGCTTCATTCAGAACTCTTAACGGCGGGTAAGAATCTTTTATTTTTGCTTCATTCAGAACTCTTAACGGCGGGTAAGAATCTTTTATTTTCGCTTCATTCAGAACTCTTAACGGCGGGTAAGAATCTTTTATTTTCGCTTCATTCAGAACTCTTAACGGCGGGTAAGAATCTTTTATTTTTGCTTCATTCAGAACTCTTAACGGCGGGTAAGAATCTTTTATTTTCGCTTCATTCAGAACTCAAACGGCGGGTTAGAATCTTTTATTTTCTCTTCATTCAGAACTCTTAACGGCGGGTTAGAATCTTTTATTTTCGCTTCATTCAGAACTCAAACGGCGGGTTAGAATCTTTTATTTTCTCTTCATTCAGAACTCTTAACGGCGGGTTAGAATCTTTTATTTTCGCTTCATTCAGAACTCAAACGGCGGGTAGAGAAACACTCATCGGTGAAACTAGGACTTTAGAATCTTTTATTTTCGCTTCATTCAGAACTCTTAACGGCGGGTAAGAATCTTTTATTTTCGCTTCATTCAGAACTCAAACGGCGGGTTAGAATCTTTTATTTTCTCTTCATTCAGAACTCTTAACGGCGGGTTAGAATCTTATATTTTCGCTTCATTCAGAACTCAAACGGCGGGTGGAGAAACACTCATCGGTGAAACTAGGACTTTAGAATCTTTTATTTTCGCTTCATTCAGAACTCTTAACAGCGGGTTAGAATCTTTTATTTTCTCTTCATTCATTCACTTGCTAAAAGGAGCATTTAATGGTCAATGACTTTGGTTATATGTGGTGGCTCCTAAAGGAGCCGGTTGTTTGTTTTGTGTCTTGGCCGTGTCGTACTTGTTCAGGTGGCAGGTTTCAGCTTCCTCAGGTAGGAATCCATTGCCTTGCGACAATCTCTCCAGATCAGATCTCTCTCCGACGGTGGGACTGGATAAAATTGTAACACCAATGCTCTGATCTTACTAAAAAGATTCTAAAGTCTTAGTTTCACCGATGAGTGCTTCTCTACCCACCGTTTGAGTTCTGAATGAAGCGAAAATAAAAGATTCTAAAGTCTTAGTTTCACCGATGAGTGCTTCTCTACAGATTACCCGCCGTTTGAGTTCTGAATGAAGCGAAAATAAAAGATTCTAAAGTCTTAGTTTCACCGATGAGTGCTTCTCTAACCACCGTTTGTGTTCTGAATGAAACGAAGATAAAATATTCTAACACGCCGTTAAGAGTTCTGAATGAAGCGAAAATAAAAGATTCTAAAGTCTTAGGTTCACCGATGAGTGCTTCGATCTCTACCCGCCGTTTGAGTTCTGAATGAAGCGAAAATAAAAGATTCTAAAGTCTTAGTTTCACCGATGAGTGCTTCTCTACCCACCGTTTGTGTTCTGAATGAAGCGAAGATAAAATATTCTAACCCGCCGTTTGAGTTCTGAATGAAGCGAAAATAAAAGATTCTAAAGTATTAGTTTCACCGATGAGTTCTTAATGAAGCGAAAATAAAAGATTCTGAAGTCTTAGTTTCACCGATGAGTGCTTCTCTACCCGCCGTTTGAGTTCTGAATGAAGCGAAAATAAAAGATTCTAAAGTCTTAGTTTCACCGATGAGTGCTTCTCTACCCACCGTTTGTGTTCTGAATGAAGCGAAGATAAAAGATTCTAACCCGCCGTTTGAGTTCTGAATGAAGCGAAAATAAAAGCTTCTAAAGTCTTATTTTCACCGATGAGTGCTTCTCTACAGATTACCCGCCGTTTGAGTTCTGAATCAAGCGAAAATAAAAGATTCTAAAGTCTTAGTTTCACCGATGAGTGCTTCTCTGCAGATTACCCGCCGTTAAGAGTTCTGAATGAAGCGAATATAAAAGATTCTAAAGTCTTAGTTTCACCGATGGCGTCAAAAAGTCAGGATTCTTAAATAATTGATTTGCCGCAGTTTGCCGCAGTGTGCCGCAGTTTGCCTGTGTTGTTTAAAGAACACGTGATAGCACGTGGGAATCCTAGATGGCGCGGGTTCACTAATTGACGGAGTTGAATCGAGAATATGCTGCAAAGAAGAAAAGACAGATATATTGAGTTCACTATTTTCATCAATATCGAACTATCTACAACGTACATGTAGTAAGAATACGCTATTGACAAATTCCATTCTAACATTGGAAAGCTACGTGATATCAAGAGCGTATAGCGGGTATGTACGCACATACGCACACTTCGAGGCGAAAATTCCCTGTTTGTACTATCAGCTGGATTTTACTTTGAGACGAAAATTCCCTGTGGAAACGATTCCTCAAGTACTGTCGGTAAGCTGTTGGTAAGCTGTCGGTAAGTGGTTGGTAAGCTATTATGGAGGGTTTTTTTTATTTAATGTGGCTCCGTTTTCAAAGTCCGAGTCTTGAATGTGACATTTTCTGCAAACTGATTTGAATAATCAATGTGCTCCGCAGTGTTTGTTTTGCTTTGAGATCGCACCAAATATTGTCACCTTCCAAACCAAATGTTTTGAATGTTCTATTTTACTTACGGATCTGAATAGTTTCCACCTGATGTAAAAACTGGTTCGAGTCTATTCTGTCAAATCGAGACACTGGTGAATAGGTTTTTTGGAAATTTTAATTTGTTGTCTGATTAATAATGTGCATGAGATCGTACCGAATCTTCTGGAGTTTTGATTTCAGCTTCTTTGTGACGAGTTAATAAAACGTTCAAGTCTGCGGGTATTCAGCTAATTAGAGTTCTGAATGATGTGAAAATAAAAGATTCTAAAGTTAACAGAGGTGTTGAATAAAGAATGAAAAGAACGCCGAGTCATCTCGCCAAAGTCGCACGTTTGTGATTATGACTGCTACATGAACATACATTGTATTATCTTATATTCATACTAAAGTCAATGATTTCGGCGTGATAAAAATCTCAGCGGCCGTGGCTGCGGCCGTGACCGCGGCCGTGACCGCGGCCAACTAATTACCGCAGTTGACCGCGGTTTTACCGAGGTATTACCGCGGTAATACTGCGGTCATTCCGAGGTCAAACCGCGGTATTACCGCGGTCATTGGACGCGGTAAAACCGCGGTAAATGCTTCAATAATTCCAGGCGGTACTGTAACTGCTAAAGTGTGACTGCCCATATATACGGAGCGTAAGTTTAGCATTTAATTAACTGCTAAAGTGTGACTGCACATATATACGGAGCGTAAGTTTAGCATTTAATTAACTGCTAAAGTTTCGGTCAGTAATATAATAAAAAAATTATCATTTAAGTTTTTTACACCTAGCTCATGCTTATTGCTAAACTTATGTTTGGTCTATAGATAGTATTTACTGCGAAATTTGCATTTATATCAACACCCACAAGGCGTACGTTCCGTGTAACCTGCATTCAGTCGGTCAGACCGAGATATCCAAGTCATTATTTCACGAAAAAGCGTCCGATGCTGCTCTGTGACTTTCTGCTTTTGGCGAAATTAAAGTTAGCGAAACTGCTGCCTGTTAAACTCGCCGAAACAATAAAAATATCACGTTGGAACCGCGTAAAGTGCCCTCATTTCTGTAATAGCGAGAGTCCGCAATAGTGGGAGTTACTCACAGTAGCTCCTCTGTAGCTTTCGTCGGGGATCTGTCTGCTGTCCGTAATAGCGGGGTGTCCGCAAGGCGAGAGTTGACTGTATATCCGGGGGGGGGGGGGGTACTTACATGAAAAATGGGTATGTATGTGAGGCCAAGAGGCTCAAACCCTGACCCTGTTTGACCCAATCCGAGCTCCAAAACCCTGATTGCCCCCTTTTTGAAAAAAAAACACCTGATTGCCCCTTCTTTAAATTGTTTTCAAAACACGGTCGGATATATACCCCGGTCGGTATACCGCGTACCCGGATTGCATGCAAAATACGGAACATTTCAAGTCGGGACGTGTCATTGGGTAAACAAATCAGCAGATGAAGTACATAGATAAGTACTGAAGTACGAATTAGCGGCGTCACGATGTATGGGGAACCTCAGTGCTTGCATGTGGGCAGGCGATCAAAATGCGGCAACAGAATGTCTTTTTTTGACATAGTAGCTAAAAAAAACTGAACCCTAACTGACTAAAAAATACTGAACCCCGACCCTGACTGCACCAAAATTATACTCAAATCCTGACCCTGATCTACCCAAATCAGGTCAAAACCCTGACCCTACCTGCCCAAACCGAGCTCAAAACCCTGACCCACCCGGGCGGCACATACATAATACGTCACAAACAGGAGTACCCCCCCCCCCCCCCCCCGGGCTGTATATATATCTCAGTCAATACGTTTTTTATCATATGACCACTTAGTTTGTTTTAATAACGGAACTGGACAACAAGCATCGAGCAGGGCAGGGCAGTTTTTTCCGGCCCGCTCCTGTCAGTCTTTTGTAAATGGTTTTAAAAGGAAATGGCGCTGGGGGGCATACGGCAAAAACGATTTGGTCGCGGCAAAAACAAATTGAAATGCGGCAAAATCAATTAAGTAACGGCAAAATCAATTAAGTAACGGCAAAATCATTTTCATCCCGGCAAAATCATTTTCATCCCAGCAAAATCAACTGGATTCAAACACTTATATGCGCCCTAAAATGTCCCTTAATGCGCTTTCCATTCGTTGGAGCCTTTGGTGCACTCGAGTGCGCGAAAGGCGACCTTTATGCACTAGTCAATTGAAACTCCGGCCCGCCGACCCCCGGGACATAGCGGGGAATGTAACATTTATACAGTGTTACATTTTGACCTTTTCCCCGCCCATCGGTGACAGTTGGCTGTTACAATACCCGCCCCTATGGCCCCGGCATGTGCTTCAGAATTTTCAATTGGGAGGAGGCATTGATAAATTGAATATACATAAGCTTCAATCTTTTGTTCCGTTATTTGAAAAAAAATAACATTTTCTGAAGCACATCACATCATCCAGGGGAGGGGTTTTGGGGGTTGCAACACCCACTATAATTCCTGTAAATCACTGTAAATTCGATTTTTAAATCTCTAGATTAAAAAAAAATCCTTTTGCAAACCCCCCTTTCACAAAATCCTGGATCCGCCCCTGTACAGTTTCTATTACTATACATGCTTTTCGCACTTTTACAGTCTCCATCATTGTCTTGTTTATCAGAAACCGTTGTCTGTCAACAAAAAAAAAACAATGCGACAAAAGAATATAAAGGAAATGCCATGCAGCTGCGCGTGTAAAAAAGTACGACAAAATCCATTGTTATGTGGCATTGAGCCTCCCTCACATGGGATTTGTCTGTGTTTTAGACTACGAAAACACTGGGTGATAATTATAATTAGTATATACCACACCAGTGAATATCACGTTTCGCGCGCTCTGATTGGCTACTCAAACAGTGACTATGATTTCATATTCCCCTCCGAGCGAAGTAGCGATCACCTCGCCGAGTTTCTATCCATTTGACAGGAAATAAAATAACTATTTGGTGCTGGCTATTCACTAATGTGTGGTATATACTAGCGGCGAGGTAAATATCCACCACGATTCACCGACACTGAGGTGAATAATTGTTAATTATTCTGAAATAAAAGTAGTATGAAGCCTTAGTTTCATTCATTTTTATGAACAAATTATCTTCCAACCAATAGGAACAGCCAAAAACAATAGCTACGAAACAGGCACGTTTGATAAGGTTCCGAACATACGATTTGCTTTACAAACGACATTTGGAACCGCAGTGCAAATCGTAGTTTTAATAGTTTGAAAAATTGGAGGAAATTAACCGTCTTCCTAACCTTTAAGGCGATTTTCATGTTTCAACCAAACAGATCAAGAATTTTCACAATACAAAATTAACACCTTACCATCTGAATGCCGTTCGGTGTCGTACCATATTTTGCCGTGACGCAAACTTTAACAAAACCGGCTTTGTTGTTGCAAATAACAAAGAGTGTGTAATAATAAACACTTCCTGATCTACTACTCGTGACTTAACTCAGTATAAACACTGCCTCTGAACGATTTTTGCATGTCCCTAGCTTCCGCCACGTTTGTTGCACGTTGTTGATGCTCGGTCCCAGTCCCGCTCGGTCGTGGCTGGTGTTACAACCACCGCTAAAATCCCGGCAAATTTTGCAAATCGTTACTTTTCCCGTTCCACCGGAGAAATGCAGCGTTAAATGTGCGTTATTCTACGGCCATGTCCCCGTTAATGCCCCACTATGTCCCGGGGGTCGGGGGGCCGGGGTTTCAATTGACTAGTGCATTACATTCCCTCGATCGATTTAATGCAAATGTACACCAACTCTGATTGATAAAAAAATAATTCAACATTGAACATTGAAGAAATAGAAAACAGTTTGTGTTCAGTGTTATTGAAACATGAAAAAGTTGTGGAAACACAAGCCTCTTGAAATAATACACAGCTAAGAGCAAAACTGACATAGAAACAAGGCTTTCAGCTAACCAGAGTGCACATACTAGTTTATGCAGGGCTCAACACTAACTTAATTTAAGACTTGTGGGAAGGTAAATTGAGTAAATTGAAAATATATTTAATCTATTTTATAATCATTTTAATCTAAATGTATTTTATTTTGGAATACACACAGAGAATGGCTTTAACAAATGAGAAAGGAAATGCAGAAAATCCCCTTACCATCTCCTGGCTAGAGAAGCCACCATCATCAAAACATTCTACAAACACAAATGTTGAGACAACACCTGTGCCGGAGGCACCAAAGCTTTCTTCATTTTCAGATTCTGCAATATCAGACAGAGACTATGAGAATATTACACTAATGAGACTGAGGCAAGCTCAGGAAAGAAAGAGAATTATTGAACAAATGGAAAAAGAAGACCAAGAAGATGGTGCTAGTTGACAAAGATTGTCTGAGAAAAGAGGAAATTCACCTTATTTACATGGATGCGATGTTTAATTCCAGGAGAATAAAAACCTGTTCTTGCATCCACAACCTCCTCCTGAAACCCTTCAATGTGAGGTTGTGTATGCAAATGGTTGTTCCGAGTCAAGATGGCCGCTGTGTGAGGTGTATTAAAGCAGCCTGCAGCTTCTGCTCAACCCTACCAAAAATGTGGTGTGTTCAGTGTTCATTCACAGCTGGTCGGTATCCTCCTAACACGCCTTGTATGTAAGAATTAACTAAAATATTTTCTATGTGGCGGAGCACAGTGACAGAGCATAGAATAGGCTTTATATTGATAGCCTTAAAACATTTTTAAACAAAAATCTGATTATGCAGTAGTCCATGGATAAAAGACCCACTGTGATTGGATAATACATTTTACAAATCAGAACATGCAAACGAATGTTGCCTTTATTTTCAAAATGGCATCTTGCTTGTAGTGAATACCACAAGCCTGTGTGTAGCCATTTCAATCCACTGTGGATGGGTTAACAGCTACATGTAGGCTAAGCGAGTTAGCGATCCAGTTTTATTTGTCATATGTAAAGCACTGGTTAAACTTTATAGTGAACATTTTGCCACCATCCCAACAATTCATCCAACGAAGTCGGATTGTGCAATCCAACAACAATTTTTTAAATATTTATTATAGAACATTGTTGGATTTGCATGATCCAACTTTATTGGATGAAAACGTTGGGGTGGCGGGAATATGTTTGCTGTCAAGCATTTGAATGAACAATAACAAATGTCATCGAACATTTGATCAAGCAAAAATGTTGGTTGAACATGGGATGACAATTGCCCTATATCATTATGACGTCAAATCAAAAGAATCTATTGTTTAAACGCTAAGGATCACGGTCGTGGGAGGGGGACAAAACAGCAACAACACAACGGAAATTGCTATCAAATGCATTTTGTACAATGTAGAATAGTACGTGGTAACAGCCACCAAATACGGTAAATATTGTGGGATAAACATTGATACAGCTGATAACTGGAAACCAGACAATTCGAAGTTAAATTTTCCTCAGCAGAGCAGATTTAGTTCAAAGTTATATTGTTCATGCCGATTCTGTCCCCCTCATAAACAAGCTGTAAACTATTGAACCATGTTGGATTGAGCAAATTTGGATTGTGCATAAGCGCTAGCCAGATACATGTGTGTTGATTTGGGTGCAGTAAAGTTTTAAATCTTGTTCAACCATTTTTGTGCAATTTATGGTCGTAATATTGCTTTAAAATACATTACAAATCCTTGAAATGACGTCATTAACATCAAATTATGCTAATTAGTTCAACATGAATTTGTTTTTTTGTTTTTTTCAGGCGTCATAAATTTGATTCTTGCAATCTTATTGAAATATACTTTAATAAGTGGAGTTGAAATAAAAACAGAGCAAAATAAACCAGAATTGGCTTTTGACTTAAAATGTGATTCCGTAATAAACTAAAATGACAGGCGTTAGTACTTATTTTTCCTACAATTGTTTTCCACTTTGACCTTTAAATCATAACTGGCTAGGGCTCATATGCACTTTAAGCCAACCCCACATAGCCTAGTAAGGGCCCCAATATAATGAAATCCTAGTCTGAATGAACACCTACATGTACCAATGAAAGTGTGTTAAGTTTTAGAGCAATGTGGGAAATTGACCGATTTAGCTTGTACATTTTGTTGTCCCAGTTATATAGCCCACTATTATATGCTTCACTTGTCATCACACACAAAGGATTCATTATGAGGCTCCAGAGTACATTAAATTTATTATTTTCACAAATCACTGAGCATTAAACCACTTAAAGCCTCATGTTGAAACCTAATGTGTATGACAAGTGAAGCATTAAATTATATCGAAAGTGGGCTATTCAGACCAAGCAACAGCTCTCCAGAGAACTCACTGCTTTCAATTGTTTTCCAATTAGAGAAATTTATACATATCGATCCTCTTGGGAATCATACAGGAAAACAAGAAAACATTTACTCAAGGGAAAAGTCAGGTGACCTGAATTGGGACAACAAATGTAAATGTACAAGCTTAAATCGGTCAATAATATTGATGTTGAGTTTATAGGCTTTTCAAAAAATTAATGCAGAAAAACATGAAAGCAATGTCAGTGTAAGAAAGGCCTCTCATACAAATCTCTCTAATTTTAAATGGCTGTAACTTAATTCATTAGTTCTTCAAGCTACAATAACTCAAATTTTACAAGATCACTATAAATGTTTTCTGTATGTGTGGATAAACTATTGATTGAAATGGAAATAATGTTATGGATTGATGAATGCAGTCTATATATGCAAATCATGCAGAAATAAGAAAAATGGTGAACAAGCCAGACTTCATTATTACTCAAATGTCCTATTCCTTATTTTCAAGACAACATTTCCAAATTAATTACTTTTTTAATATTTTTTTTCTTCAACAAAGTGCAGTTAATACATGTAGTACAGTACATTAAAGGTTTCTCAGAGTTCATTCTTATTATGATAACAAGCTAGTCATATTACTTTTTACAAACCTCATTTAAAGGGGCTATGTCATGGTACTGCGCATGTATCGAGTAATTGCCTGGTTGGTTGCTTTAATTGAACAAACAGTTAAACTTGATCTCTCCTTTTATGCTTGATTGAAAGGATTTTCAATATTTTACCTGGAGACTATTTATATACACTATTTGTTAGTCATTTTTGCATAATTTATTTGCTTTGATTTTAAGCATCCCACATGGCCGAGAGGTTCGTTAGTTCATATCGAAATCGGTGGAAATAGCTGTTTCGATTCCAGCCTGGAATGTGAAGTGCATTACCATGACACAGCCCATTTAAGGGTTTCTCAGAGTTCATTCTTATTATGATAACAGCCCCCTTCTATAATATCTGGACAAGCTAGTCATATTACTTTGTACAAACCTCATGCATTGCTGCAATAGACTTAGTTTGTGCCAATTATAATGAAAGGAAAAATGGCAATGCATGACCAAAACTACATTTTCCCCCCATTTTCATTGACAGAAGTACAGCTGTGAAAGTTTCAAGTTGTATTTGAAGAATTGCATTCAGCCATCCACTGATCAAATGTGTGGCCACATATTTAATTACCGGTAAGTCTTGTGGTACACATGTGAAAGCTTTGTATGAGACTATAGTCATTGTGTCAGTTGGCTGAATGCAATTTTCAAAATTCAACTTGAAATTTTCACAGTCTCAATTCATCAAAACGGTAATAAATATTACATCAGATCATATTTTACATCTTAAGAACCAAACATCTTGCACTTTATACGTTAAGGTGGACTAGTATTATGATGAGAATTAACATCACATATTAATTTAAAGTTTTTGGTCATCATTTTTTTGTTTCATTATTGGCACTTAATTAAACTTGGCCATTTCAAATTACATAAGTATGTAAATGATATGGCTGTCAGGATATATAGTGCTTCATATTTCAGTTCTAGAGATGTGTTAGCCTGAGAAAATCAGACGCTTCTCTCTGGAGAGAGGCATGTGATTTCCTCAAGCTTGAGATGATTACGTGCATTTTTATTTTATACTGTTTTCATTGGAGTGACCCTGAAAGTTTCAAGTTTCGTTTGGAGAATTGCACTTAGCAGAGTGTCAATGAAATGTGCCAAGTCTAGTTCATTAAGATTTTATTGCCTAGCTGGACTTTTAAGTATTAAATTTTGATTGTAGCTAGGTCGGTTAAATGCAATTTTCCAAATCCAACTTGAAACTCCCATGGTCACACTTCCATGAAAACAGTAATGATTATGTATGTCAAGACTGACTCTTGGAGCTGCTGGACTTGATGTTGTACATGTACCATGAAGTTACACTGCACTGTCTGCTAGATCTGCTAATTAAAATAAACAAATAAAAATATCAAATTCAAAACTTACATTAAAATATTGATTTTATATGCTACGAAAAAAGGAGGTTTTAACAGTGGGGATGTTCACAAGGTATTAATTGACTGCTCCAGATGAAATTGGAGAATTGGTGGTTTATGAGGAGTGAGGTCGAAAACTGGAGAACCCAAAGAAAAACCCTCAAAACAAGGGAGAGAGAGACCACAAAACTCAACTCATAATGTCCTGTTTCAGAATGGAACCTTGCAGGCCATAGCACATTAAGCTAGTGGGAGGACGTACATTTTGTAATAACCAGTCGGGCTACAATATAATTACAACTACTCAGACAGACAAAAAATCACCTAATTTTCCAAACTGAAAGCATTAAATTGAATACCATCTCAATTAATTGAATAAAAGAACATGAAAACATATTGTACATTTTGGGGGTTACTGCTAGAAATTGGTACAGACAAAATGCAATAATAAAATTAATTCATTTATGAAAGCCACTGTATTCATCTGATTCATATTGCATGCCAATGTTGGAAGAAGTATGTAATGCAAAGTGTAGCTGGTCACAGAAATGTATTTTTTCTATAGATAAGTTGTATTGTACATACTGCAACATTGTACATGCTCGATATGTCAATAAGGAAATTAATGATATTTTCTGTCAATGATTGTAAAGAAAATTCTCTTCCTGGGACAACTGGCCTTGCTTTGATTTGTTTATGAATATAAGCTAGGTCAATAAAAGCATCTTGGAAACTGGAACAGCGAAATACACAGTCATATACTAGTTATGTGACTGTTTTAATTAGTGAAGCATCAAATAGGTCAATTCCTGCTTTGCCTGTGGTTTACAAAATTGTAACTTTTGATCTTACCAGGCTCAGTATTGCCATTCATAGTGCTGTCATGGTCATCAGGCTTGAAGAGAGTCCAGACAATTGTTTGCCCAATACCAGTAGAGGAGAGGACTTTATAACCTTTTTTCTCCAATTTATTAAGAATGATGCGAGGAGGATGTTCCGACATGTACTCCGTGCTACAAAAAAAAATTGTTGGGGTCTGTGCAAGAAGTAACTTCTGATCACATTCTAAATTCTCCTTTTATGCAGGTCACTTTTATTTAAATGCTGTTCAATTAAATTCATTTTGCTTCAGTCTGTATATATGTGTATGTTTTATAGGGCTACATCCAACAAGGGCATACTAACTTGAAGGAGCTAGAGTTTAGAATGTGATCAGGTCGAGTCACTAAGTGATTCCTGATCACATTCTAAACTCTCCTTCAAGTACTTTGTTTTTTAAGGGAGAATGTAGAACATGATCTGGAGTTACTTACGCCCTTCGTTATTCACTAGTTATACCATGGATTGCAGTAACTGATATTTAGTGGAATCTACAAATAGCAGTTTCAGCGGTATAAAAATGACCCGAATTCCTCACTTCAATGTAATGAAGCACTATTCAAACTTATCTAAATTAGTCAGATCATGCTTGTTTAGAGGGTGTTTGTGTCGTGCAAGAATGGTGGTTTCAAGATTATGGCATTTCATTACATTGAAGTGAGGCATTCGCCGGTCAATACTGCTGAAACTGCTATTCGTAGATGCCACTAATATCAGCTATTAACAGCATGCTAAGAGGATCCCTTTTATTGGGAGAGGTGGATTTTGGGATTGTGGCCATCATATCATGGCCCAACTACTATATGATACATGGAGCCTGGGGTAGTATGGCAGGAAAAAAAAATAGCCAACTGAAGGTTAATAAAACAACTAACACTTGCATTCTTTTTGCTTGCTTTTGTGCAGCATTTCTATAATTATAGAATATTAGTGATAACTTAAATTTTAGTTTAACAAACCATATTTACCATCCCACATACATTAGGGCTTCCAAATGCATGGTCAGTCAAAACTTGGAAGTGCTCGTCATTTTAGGCCTTTGCTCGAGTGCTCACAAAAAAGATTGTGTCTGCTCGAATTGCTTGTACTCCTTTCCCCCCCAAGGTGCTCGTTTTTTGTATCTATAGAACGCCGTTCGCAGCTGTGATAAAATAAAATTGCTTGCGCTCTCCCTAAAAACAAGATACTCGCCTGCTCACAAATGCTCGAATTGCCCTTACATTGTACATGTAAATGTTTCTTAGGGGGTATCGATCCATATATAAGGGGAGTATGAATCCATGAGGGGGGACTATATCTACAGGCCGGAGGGGGGTCGTACAGGTACATGTACCTGGGGGTAATGGGAATGGTCAGGAGTGGAAAGGGAGGATTATACATCAGGGGGTGATTATACATGGGATTATATGGTATATGTCTTGAATATTTTACACTGTCTACATTAACCTTTAGTAATCTGCAACATCGAGAATCTCCGAACAACAACAAGAAAAAAAAAAAATTAGAATTGAGTACAATGTATACTGCCAAATAATTGAGTCTACAATCCTTACAAGGTGTTTCCAAACTGATGTACCAGGTTGGCATCTAAATAGTCCATAATGACCTTGTCGCTCTTTTCATCACCACATATGGTGGGGCCTCCCTCCTAAAAGAGAGATAATATATACATGTACAGCTGCAGTATTTATATTATTTTATCTGATCTTCCCTGCCTGCAAGTCTGTTCTCAACAAATCGGGGCTAGGGACCAGTCGTGAATTAGTGAGCTTCAGATATTAATATGAATCAGTATGACTTTTACAATTATTATACCACAAGTGTAGGACTTTTAGATTCAAAATGGATCATCCAATTCTGCCAAACAATATACACTACACTCGCTGAGACATGAGCACATTTTAGCTATACTAAGAGTAGCAGTGTTTTTTTTGCACATCATGCGATCATGTATCTTTGAATTATTCCTCAGTTGTGGTAAGTCATTTTTTATATCCACCATACAGAAAAATATGATGCCTTGTACTTGGGGGGGGGGGGGCTTTGTTGCTATACTAGTGAGAAAATAATTGTGGTAGGGAGGTTTTAAATCATAACTTACAACTAGCCATGAGTACAAAATGCGGCTGTATATATATTAAGTACATTGTATCAAAATTTGATTGACCTACATCATATCGGTGGGGGTGTTTTGCAGAATGCAAATTAGAAAATCCGGTCAGTAGAAATACCATGAGCCACGACCCACATGCTCTACGTTGTTGACTCTCTTATGAAGATGGCTTTGCTATTTTTGTGAGAACCCTGTGAACCCCAACCACAAATTCAGCCCTAAAACCTCATTGTTTACCTGGGAACTTATGTTCACTGACCGGTTGGGGTATGTTTTCTGGTTCGGGTTTTAGTTAGAGGTGGGAGCCATTGCTGTTTTTTTA
The DNA here is from genome assembly GCA_030867875.1 of Actinernus sp. WN-2022. Classification (NCBI taxonomy): domain Eukaryota; kingdom Metazoa; phylum Cnidaria; class Anthozoa; order Actiniaria; family Actinernidae; genus Actinernus; species Actinernus sp. WN-2022. The sequence goes on from JAOWCC010001589.1 coordinate 24,213,674, forward strand.
AGCTGCAAGTGATGCATGTACACTGGCGACGCCATCTCAACACGAGAGTACATTACTTACAACTGTAGACCTGTCCATATGGTTTGCGGCTCATGGTATTTTCACTGACCAGATTTTCTAATTTGCATTCAGCATCAGGGCTAAAAATAATGGCCGGTCAGTCGCCGGTCAAGATCAGTATTTGGTTGAAACTGTAGTAACATTGACTAGTCAAAATGACCGGCAAGGCAAAGATTTGACCGGACAAATTTTTTAGTTCCAATTCTGGCCGTTATTTTTAGCCCTGAGCATATATTTCTGCATTATGCATTCCATGCAAGACACCCCCACCGACATCCCTCATATTTCAGGAAAATTTTCCAAAAGCACTTCAATTAATTAATGGGAATTCATAAGTATCAAATATCCTGCATCACCAGGCATAATCAGTGGTTTTTGTTTGAGGATCAAGATACGATGTAAATATGCCAATTGATTCCCACTTTGGGAATAATAATTTAAGCTTAAATTATTCCCAAAGTGGGAATCAATTGCCCTATATATCATTATGACATCAAATCAAAACAATCTAGGAGATATTGTTTGAACACTAAGGATCATGGTCGTGGGAGGGGAACAAAACAGCAACAACAAAGGAAATTGCTATCAAATGCATTTTGTAGAATGTAGAATAGCGGTAACAGCCACCAAATACGGTAAATATTGTGGGATAAACATTGATACAGCTGATAACTGGAAACCAGACAATTCAAAGTTAAATTCTATTGTTCATGTTGATTCTGTCCCCCTCATAAACAAGCAGTGACGTCATAATGTAGGGCAATTGGCATATATAATTAAGTTATTACAATTTTTTTTTCAAAAAATGTTCCTGTGCATGGTAGTGGTCTTTTTATTATTATAAAATAATTTAGATACTACATGTATGTGCATTCTGATTGGTTGATAGCCATGTTTTCATTAGCCTGTGCAAACATGGAAATGACGTCACACCGTAAGACAATCATCGTAAGTACTTCTTTTATCAAAATAATTATTTTATAAGAGAAATGAAACAGATTTTTCCTGTTTGCACAGGCTCATGAAAACCTCTGTTTCATTTCTTCAATGATGGCATATCATTATTGGTCCAAATCACCCTTCATGTAGGCAGCTGATGAATTGCTAACAAAATACAATAGAATTGACACACTACAAAACAATAGAACGAAATACACAAACATTAGAACACAATACAATTTGGTAGTAATTCATGTCTGCCTATAGCTTACATGAAGGGAGAACCAAATTTAGGCATAATATCATCTGCATGGTCGTCAATAAAAATGACATGCAACTTACAGTTTGCTTTAGACGAAATGTTATTTTATAGTGTAAGATGTAAAACAATAATAATTGTTCCCGGAGTATCCAATCGATAAAATCGATAACCAATACCAATCGATGAAAATCGATATCAATTAGTTAATTATATCGATTGATATCGATTTATCGATTGGCTTTCCGATGATCGATTTTCATCGATTGGGTACTCGGGGAATTGTTATATTCAAAGTACTTTCTCTTTGCTCTCTTACCAGCCTTATTCTTGTGCTGATCAGTATATACGGCATTCCACACTCCTGCAGTGAAACTGAAAGACAAGCATGCAACAACGGAGCGCCAGGCGTATTAAAGTTTAGACTCGCTTTGATACCATAAAGCACAGGCTTACCATCCTCAAAATTGGTTTTGGGCTTCCTGTGGCTGCAATTTCTAACGTTTACCTCAAATTTCCTGGAATATAGCGTTAATTCTCAATCTTTAAACTTGTATCAAAATAAACTTTACTTATTATATTTACCAGTTCTGTGTGTTTTACTGTCGTCCGATGCATTTTAAAGATGCTACAGGTTATAGCACAGGCAGCCCACCCGCGCGTGGGCTCCCTGTGGCAGTGGGAATCATGTGACGTCATCGTATGTTTTCATCGGTTTTCTGTAAAATGACCGAAACAGTTCGCTAAATGGCTCGAATAATCCTCATATTTGGTCGAATGTTTCCCAAATCCATTGAACCAGGTAGTGAAATAAACTATTTACACTTTGATGTGGTCTTTGTGTGCTTTTTGGGGCGATATGAGGGAGTTTCAGGCGTTTGTTTCTCGATGTTTTGAAGCGCTCGCTTCAGCTACTAAAAAAATCAGCAAGAGTAGTATAGGCGGAGTCAAAATGATACCCGTTTTTTTCTGTCCACTATAAGGCCCCCTCCCCCTTATATCTTTGTTGGTCCTAGTGAATTTTCGACCACAAATGCGTTCTTTTATGGTATCGAATTGCAACACCTTACCTCAATAATAATTTCGTTGTTGCAATTCGGTACCATAAAAGAACTAATTTGTGGTTGAAAAATTACTAGGTCCAACAAAGACGCTAGGGTCGGGAGCCTTCTAGTGGATAAAAAACGGGTATCAGTTTTGACTCCGCCTATACTACTAAGGTATTCATTAGATAATAGGTTATGATTGGGTACAATAAACACACATATTGTGGGCAAAAATTTCAATAAGGGATATTGAGGTCGGTCAGTTTTGACTCCGCCTATACTACTCTAGGATTGCTGGATTTGAAATACCATCCGCAGCGATCAATTAGAGAAAAGATACATATAGGTATTACCGAAGAAAAATGGTGACCCTAAAAGAATTACGTATGCAAGCAAAACAATTCGGTATTCCAGGTTTTGGAAAGCTAAACAAATCCATGCTCTGAGTCAGGTAATAGCTGAGGCTCGTTCCACTGAATGGCAGAAGAGAATCAAACGAGCTGAACAAACAGGTAGGTTCCCAGCTGCTCTTCGAGGTTATCCAGAAAATCCACACAAGCGTGCTCAACTTGCACTTGAAGCCAAACAGTTAGATGAGGAGGTCACGGCAAGTCTACGGGCTAAGGCTGTCAGTGCAGCGCAGACTAAAGCTAACCCAAGGAGCCGTCTACCTCATCTACGAAGAATCGAACGGCGAATCAAGCAAAAGCCACGTAGTGTCAACCACTGCCATGGAGTCTTGCTCGAGAGGCAGACACTATTCTAGATGAGAGAGATGGTATGCTCGAGGGAGAGGAGAAAGGTAGACGTACCATTCAGTGGCGCTTCTTCCGAGGTGTGGCAGGGGACTTGACACCTAGGATCATGAAGAAGTTGACTGCGAATGTAGCAACTAGCTTTTACCTACGCTACAGCTACTCCTATCGCAAAGTCGTGATCGATCATCAGCCGCTGTTAGGAACAGGCCCACTGCCACTCTGGCTTCGACAGAAGAAGGGAATGAACGCCCTCGATCAATATGGCCACAACCTCTGTCTTTGGCGCTGCCTCGCTATATACAAAGGGGCCCGAGTAGACAAGTGTAACACTGCAGCTCGAAGACTCGCTCAGGACTTCTTCCACCTGGTAGTACCTATACGAGATGTCCCCAAGACTTCGCTAGACCAGCTGGAGAAGATCGAGTTACACTTCGGGATTGGCATTCGGGTGTATGAACCTACGGAGGATGGTGCTTGGCATCTGACACGGCATGCAGCCCACTACAACCATATAATGATAATAGGGATATACGAGGGGCATGCCTTCTATATCAAGAACGCTAGCAAGCTCGGGCATACCTACGTATGCAACGACTGTCAGCAGCGCTTCACAAAAACCTCAAACCTCCAACGCCATGCAGATCGTTGTAGTCGCGGTGAAACAAAGATCAAAGCCCCTCAGTCCGCATACGAAAAAGCATTCTGGCCAGAGAACACCGCTAGCAAAGCATCTCTACGCTGGTTGAAACGCGAATCGGAAGCGCGCCAGCAGCATATCCACTACGCAGCTTGTGGACATGATTGAGAGCGTTCGAAGGAGCTCTTGTCGATGGCTATGAACCTCTTTCCAAAACCATCTTTCAATTTCATGGGTGTTACTACCACGGATGTCCAAAATGCTCCCCTCGAGCTAGAGATCTGTACCGTAAAACTTGCGAAAGAACAGCAAATCTACGCGATGCCGGCTATACAGTAGTGGAGGCCTGCGGCTGTTCCACAAAGAAGACTAACGAACCAGTTCCAACTCCAATACAAACCGCCTATCCGCATGCGATAGTTGATGATTTCGAGGCCTATCTCGATGCGACAAAATGGCGTCAACCAACAGACCGATTGACCATCGCCAACATACATGTTCCAATAGGCGGTATCACTTGCTGACACATACAACCGCACACCAACCCACATCTGCCGACGCAATCCAAAGGACCTTGTATCTTCCTTCGTCGAAGAAATCCAACGAAGAGCAAAGGCAATCCGAGAAGTCATTGTCGACCAATTCTGTCCCAGGACCCCCGAGTTCTCTTTCGACACCCTATCGAAGGAACAACAGACGAAAATCAACGAATGGTCCAACCAGGTTCCGGTGCTAGGATTCAACTCCGGAAAGTACGACCTCAATTTAATCCGAAACTACTTCGTTGAAACTATTGCCGACACCTGCGAGAAGGTCCGGGTGGCAAAGAAGGCCACCTCCACTATGTTTCTCTTGACCCCAGAATTCCGTTTCCTTGATGTGATGAATTATCTTGGGCCCGGAACTTCTTACGAGCGTTGGATCACCGCATATGGATGTGAGCTGCAGAAAAGCTTCTTCCCATATGGGTGGTTTGATTCTTCAGACAAGCTGGACCACATCGGACTTCCAGACTATCCAGCGTGGGGGTCTAAGTTAAAAGGACACCTACTATCCAGGGTAGATTTGGAGGCCTGTAAGCGCATCTTTCGCGAGAAGAGAATGAAGACCTTCGCTGACTGGCTACGATATTACAACGACTTGGATGTAGCCCCGTTTCTAGAGGCCCTCGAGAAGATGCGTAACTTCTACCACGAGAAGGGCATAGATATATTGAAAGATGCAGTGTCTATCCCCGGAGTCTCACTACAGTTTCTTCTTCGAGGTAGTGTAGAGCGTGGGGCTGAGTTGTATGCCCCAAAAGAGGAGGCTTATCACATGCTAAAAAGCGCTGTCGTGGGAGGTCCAAGCATAGTGTTTACCAGATACCACGAAGCAGGAGTATCTAAGGTCCGCAGCCATCAGCTATCAAAACCCAAACTCTGCCGCAAGGTTCTTGGCTATGATGCCAATGTCCTATATCTGGCGACTATGGCACACGAAATGCCTTGTGGAAAAGAAAAGGTTGTGTACTATGCAGAACCGGGTCCAGCCTCCGAAGGACTTGCCCAATGTCTGCGGAACGGATCGTGGTTTAGGTATGCTGAGGTCGACATTGAGATCCCTAGAGCATTGTGGAAGAAATTCGAGGAGATGCCTCCCTTCTTCTACAATCGGGAAATCCCTAAAGAAGCAATCCCTCCAGAAATGTTGGCCTACCTCGAGAAGACAGGTCGAAAGAGATCCAATGAAAAGAAGCTAGTTGGGAGTCTTTCTGGAAAGAGGTTGCTGCTCTATGCCCCTCTTCTACTTTGGTATCTAGATCACGGGGCAGTGATGACTGCTGTCTACCGCACAATAGACTACGAACCTAAAAACGTTTTGAATGGTTTGTGGACCAAGTCACCGAAGCGCGACGTACAGGAGATGTAGACAAAAGTAAAGCCTTGCTGGCAGATGTGTTCAAGCTACTTGGAAATAGCGCCTACGGAAAGTTGATTGAGGCTTTGGAGCGACGAACTAATGTTACCTATACCAAAGAGGAGAAGATTGTGGACAAAGCTTTGCGGAGTGCTTGGTTTTCAGACCTGGAGGAGATTGGTGATGCATACGAACTCGAGAGTCGAAAACATCAGATCCGAATCAAACCGCCTTTCCAAGTAGGTATCGCCGTGTACCAGCTTGCCAAGCTGCGTATGCTCGAGTTCTACTACGACTTCCTCGACAAGTACATCGATCGTCAGGATTTCGATATACATCCAGATGGATACGGACAGCGCGTACATTGCCATCTCAGGCAACAGCATCGACGAAGTGGTACGACCAGAATTGCACAAGGAGTTCGCAGCTTGCCGAAAGGATTGGTTAGCCTGGGACAAGTGGAGCAGTCGTACACCAGGCCTCTTCAAACTAGAGTTCGAAGGACAGCGCGCCATTGCCCTCTGCTCTAAGGCCTACTATGTCGACGTAGGTACCAGGCGGAAATATTCCATCAAGGGGATGTCAAGGCGGCACAATGATGTCTCATGGGATCGATACAAAGCAGCACTCCAGGGTAGCAGCGACGTAGCAGAAAACCGAGGCTTCCGCTTGCTGCCAGAAGGTATGGCGACCTATGAACAGCAGAAGCTTGGGCTTTCAGCTTTCTACGATAAGAGGCGGGTTCTGCCAGACGGCATCCACACCGAGCCTATAGAGTACAGTCTTCAAACTCCCTATTAGAATTATCTACTAATCAAAGTAAGTCATGGATGATCCTTCTGGCCTGCTTGGTAATCTTAAGCTGCCTAGCAGTTTCGTGTTTCACCTTCCACAACTAGAACACCAAGCATGCAGTGCGGAGGAAATGTGCCCCAAATGTCTCTGTCCAATGGAAGTGCGAGGAATAGAATTCATATGCCCAATCTGTAGTTGCATTGGCGAGGAGATCGCATTGAGTGACTGTATGCGCGAAGTAGACTGTGCCGTCCCATTGTTGCGTATCGTAGGGCCAAATAGCTCTTGGTACCAACGCGATCTAGATCGCACAAGCCCAGTACGTAGTCAACAACCAGGAATCGCAACACCGTACGATCATGCAGGAACTACTGGCATACAACACCGCCTATAGACAAAATTACAACCTATCATTTCCCACGAACGTATTGGAGATCGTGACTGAAGGATACAACCAAGTTCACAAAGTTTGTTTTAAGCGTAGCCGCATGAAGCGAACCATTTTGGCTGCGCTACTTTACCACGCGTGCATACAACTCAAGTTCATTCGCTCCAAGAGCGAGGTTGTTCGTTTCATGCAACTCAACATCCCAGGTATTGCTTGTGGCGAGGACTTTCTGCGCTCGCTACATGCTGACGATAAAATCGAAATCGACTTGAATGCCGATCGAATAGCTCCTCATATAGCAGCATCTTTTACTAGCCTTGACCTGGCCTAAAGAACTACAAAAGATAGACGTCTATGAGGTTGTTAGTACAGCAATCAAAGCCCATATTGGTACTCGCTCCGTACTACGCAGCAAAGTCGTGGGAGCAAGTTACGAGGTGATACGTCGTACAGGAGCACGAATCAATCTCAATGTCTTCGTCAAACGATGTGGTATTCGCAAAAGCGCAATCGTACGCTTTACCGATGAGTTGCTTGCTTACCATTCCTATTTTGAGTCCATCTATAAGAAACATGGACTAGCGTCTGGGAACGACTAGGATCCCCTTCGGCGGCAGTTCTGTATCCCTAGGTACCACTTGTAGCTCTTCACGTACAAACCCCCGCTTAGGAGCTTGTTGGGAACCAACACCCAAATAGTACAGAACGGGCTGTCCAGAAGATACTACGCTTCGCGAAATACCGTATTTCTCCAAACTCCATGAAGGATCAGTTGCTCTGCGTCTTTCGCCACCTTCCAACTAGTACTCTCCTGGCGCATAAAGATATCGAACTAGAACATCGAATGGCAGGCGCTTTTCGTAGAATCCAACAGGCCGCGAATATGTAGGTACTTTCACATCCACTTGCTTGTCCTCCGGACCAGCGATGGCCTTCGAAGGCTCCTTTCCTGTCAGTCTAGTCACCTCACTATTCATGGCCTTGATGACTGCAGGTAATCGCCGAATCCACTCTCTAGATCTAGCATCTAATCCTTCCGAAGTAAGCACCAACTCCTGAGCATATTGATATCTAAACAATCTCTCAGCCAGTGTCCTGTTTGCTCGCTCAACGAATCCTTGCGCCCGGTGATTACCTGCCTCGCCTCGTTTAACCTTCGTACCATGTCGCTCCAAGGTTCCAGACATGCGTCCCATGAACTCCCTTCCAGGATCGACCTGTAACAGTTTTGGCCATGTCAATGGACACGCTTATAGATTCTTTCGAACGCCGCAGCCACTTCGCCACTATCTTTCGAGATCAATGGTTCTGCTTCTTTGTAGCGTGAGGCTATATCGATCACAACGAGTGCATATTTGTATAGCTTCGAACGAACCCGATCGTGTGGTAGGAAAAGGAGATCAGCCTGGTGCACCTCGTTTGGCTTTGAGACTGTCCAGTGTAGTCTAGGAATTTCATGTGGACTAGGTAGGTACATTTGCCATAGGGCTTGCAATTGCTTCTCAAGCATGTTAAGGCCTGGTTCAGGAGTCAAATTTCGGGTAAAAACTGTTTTCCTTATTTCAGCACAGCCGAGTATGGTAAGTACGCCATGTTTCTCACGATAATAGGTATCGCCATTTTTGACTACCTTAAGTGGCTCGAGCCAACGAGTTTTTTTTTTTTATTATTATTTTTTTATAATCTATAGCTTTGCTACAACCAGCGACTAGCGGCATAGCCAATAGCAAGCATCCCCCCACCTACGTAGACTAACTCGCCTGTCTTCTGCGCACTCGAAGAACGATAGTAGTCGGAGAAGCTAGGTTCATGCATGTCCTGCGGACGTATGCGGTCCACCCCCACGTGTACAGTATTATATAGCTCGAAGGCCTTGTCCGTTTTGTTGAGATCCACGGAAGCATGCTGCTGCAAACGTTCCTGTTCTCGGACCCAGTCAGCTACATGTTCGCGGTTCTTCTCGAAAACACCCCAGTCTGCCTGATACTTCTCTAGTGCCTCATCATGCCTTTTTCGCTCTATGGCCAGCGCATCAGGATCTGTACCAGAGATTAACTTGCCGAGGTAGCTTCCACCTACGAAGGCCGTTGCATTGAGTATAGCTCCACCAATAACCATAGCTATGGTTGCCATTGTTTGTATTCAAACGTAGTTACACACTGTGTGGAATTATCTTTTGGTCCTCAAGATATTTCTTAGAGGCAATGCTACCAGCTAATACAGCTGTCCACTTCACGTAGTTTATGACCGATGATGAAGGGTCACTAAGCATGGATTCTTTGATCAACTTTCTCGCAACGAACCCAATACTAGTAGCAAGTCCAGTTAATACGACAGCCTCTGTTATCGTTTGCATCAATTTATTCTCAACCATCATACATATATGGGTATAAGGTTTAAGTCTCCAGCCTTCGAATGGGGTGCAGCAACCAACTTTTACTCCATATCGAGTGGTACCTGTGGAGACGACGGGGCTTCTACCTGAGGCGCAGCTGATAGTTTCTCAGAAGCGACGCACAGTTCTGTTGTCGTTTCGACAACCACAGCCCCGCCAGTGTCTCACCTACACCAATGACAGCAAGTGTGGTGTTGACAGACATATTCTCATACAGCCTACGGGTAAAGTTGCTGTCATTCTGAGGTCAAGCAGAGTCTGCTGGCACCTCTACTTCCCTTTCTCGCTCCAACTCGCGCTCCCGCTCGCGGAAAAGTGCCGCTCTAGCACGTTTGTTGCTTTCTGCCAGGGCTTTTCCAGCAGCAACACGCTTCGGATCTTTTTCTTTTTTCTCAGGCACAGTCTTCGGGGGAACCGCAGTGATCCGATCCATCTGGTCTTCCATCTTGCTTTGTTATGGTAGGTATATGTGAAGGTTCAATAGGGGCGATAGCAGAGCTACTTGATGTCGTAGCAGAGCTACAAGGAACAACTACGTGACCAGATACGTGGAACAAGACGCTAGCTAGTGCTACAAAGCGCCCTGCTTTAAGAGATAACAAGCCAGTCACAGCACTGATCTCGTTGCGGACTAGGTGGTCTTCTTGGAGGTCCTTGAGCAGTGCTTCTTGAGAATCTAGAGGGACTAGGTACGCAACTAAGCGGGTAGCTAGACGCATCACACCATCGACTAGACTCCCTATTATTTGCTGAGCTAGAACGGCCTGGTACCTTCTATATAACCGCTCTACGTCTTTCTCAGATAGTCTAGAAACGTCTCCTAGAGAGAGATTTTCCCCTAGATATTCTTTTGTGGTACCTGTTGCGGCCAAAATAGAAAGCGCTTCCCGGTTGTCTGTTCCAGAGGAACCCGCGGCTTCAGCAGCTGAATTGGTTACCTCTGTTTTGGGTGGCCCTGTTACATCCTCACCTAGTAGGGCAAATATTTCGTCCTCCATGGTATACTACAGTATACTGTTTGGTGCAGGTATCTCCAATATGACAGCAAAAGGGTGTCGTAAACAAAAGCATATGCGAGTAAACTTATTGGTCCGGAGCTCTGATTGCATCACCTTTTTCTCGTCCGCCTCCAACCCTCCACCGTAGTCCTCAAAGAGGACCTTGGCATCCAGAGCCGATGCCGTATGAAAGGCCACAACCATGGCTACATTTTCGCGGACGGGTTTGCAAATGCTCGTCAATTGTTGGAAGAGCACCCAAACGGAAATCCCAATATGGCGAGCAGAAAAGGCCAAATCTGTGATCTTGGCTGTCCTTCCTTTTACGGCCTTAGAGGCAGCACAATCGTGAAGTATCAGTAGCGTATTGGTACCTGCCCAAAATGTGGCGCACAAGCGTAGTGCGGCATCGATGGCATCCTGCTGGGGCGATATGACGTAGAAATGGGGATCTCTATGAGCAAATCCACGATAGGTTTTGTTGTGGGCATACGTGGGGCATACGAGTACGATATAGTCGAACTTACCGCGAAATGGTCCACGAAGTTGCTCCATAAGGAATGCCGTTTTTCCACAATTTGTGGGGCCTACTACGAGGGCATTGAATGGAATGTGTTCTACCAGGGCGTCCATCGTGGCTTTGCTTTGCAAACCGTTAATATGTTAAACTATGAAGGGATCCATTCAATATATTGATCTGAGCATCTGACAGAACGAAGATGTGCATGTTCACGGTCCCGGCCGCTGCCTCCACTCCTATGCACACGGATGTCGATGTCTTTTCCACCACCTGTTTGGGCCAAGCCATCGCCATGGAAAACTGAATCCTTTGCTGTGCGACAATCAATAAGAATGACAAATTTGTCGTTGTAGAACTTGGGGGGTGTCATGGGGTCATTTGCGGATCGACATCAACTGATGTGCCAAACCATCCCTTGGCAGCCTCCCAGAAATCTGGTGGTAGCATACCATCTGGAAAGAAGAAATTTGGAATGCCATTGACATCTACCTCCTCCTTCGTGATGCCTAGATTGGAGAATGACTCGCTGTCCCGGGTACCTGCGGTGTGTGGCGCCACAAAGAGGAGAAGTAGTCCAGTAAAGGATCTCCGTAGGACGGTGACGTTCTGAGACACCAGAGTGTCTGATGCCTTGTTAATAGGTACAGTCTTGGAGTGTAAAGAGTAGTTGAACAGGAAGGCAGCGCCTGTGGTATATGCGTACTGTGCTTGTCTGGCGAGTTTTTCATCCTCGATGACCTCATACTCCAGCTGTATGTTGTTGAGCTTGTATATGCCTATCTTGGTCGGATCTGATCCCACCACTATGTCGACAGCAGGGGCTAGAACCAAATCAAACGAAATAATGTCGCTGAGGGCGTGGGGATACAGAGCTCCATGTTGTGTCAGAATGTCAACGTCCAGTGGGATTCTATACTTTGAGCCATATGCCGTCAGGAGCGCATTTTCTCCAGCATTTGACGTGTCCTTGTCACCAGCCACTGAGCGAAGCTTGTTCATATTCTCTGTCTGAATACCTTGTTGAATCCGAGCTTCTCGCTCTGGAGTAGAAAGATAGAGATCGGAATTTATGTCTGTAGGAGATCTGGTCGGGCAACTCAAGCATGTTAAGGCCTGCAGGTTCATTTAACGGAAAGTAGATTTACGTTAAAAAATGTTTTCTGACAGAAATAACAGTTCAAACAAAATCTAATTACACCATAATACTAATATCAACTTCCTTAATTTTTAAGTGGATGGTTGTCGTATCACGTGATCGATGACGTCATAATTATATAAAATCGTTTAAGTGAAATGCGGCTGTGACGATAACATATGAATATAAAGTAACCCTGCTAAAACATTACTCCTCCCGCAGTGTTTCAGACCACGCTTAGAAAACATGACTATCATGTAAAGATAAGGAGATATTAAGGGTACAAAAAGTCACGTGACCTTTTTTGCATATTTTCGCCTTAATTACTCGTTAACGAAACATTGTAGTCATCTTTTCTAAGCTGATTTAGGTAAAACGCTTCAATCTTAACTAAACATATCCACTCATCATCCTAGCTGTTTTAAACTCGGAGCCGCGTTTTTGATTTACTGATTTCGTGTTCTAAGTCACGTGACAGACCACATGACACGTTTTACTATACACAAACCACTTAAGGTAGTCAAGAATGGCGATACCTGTTATCGTGAGGAACTTGGCGTACTTACCATACTCTGCTGTGCTGAAATAAGGAAAACAGTTTTTATCCGAAATTTGACCCCTGAACCAGGCCTTAACATGCTTGAGAAGGTCTTCTATTACCTCTGTTCCAATTCTACATCTGCGATGAGAGACTAAACATACGTACATACATACATACTTTATTTATACACGTAAGAAACCATCAGTAATAGCATAACATTAAAAGTAAAATTTTAAAATCGTAAAAAGAATGCCTACTGCTTTACATGTTTGACGTGTCTTATAAGATTGTAATTACAATAGTGTATGTTTACGTAGTTTAGTTCTAAAAATATTAATTGTATCAGATAATCTGATATCCTCAGGCAATGAATTCCAAAGTTCAGCCCCGTTGTAGCAAATTCGTTTTTTGCCAAAGTTAGTCCGGGGTTGTGGCATAGATATTTTGGAACTCGCACCTCTCAGATCATATTTTAGGGCCGAGTTTCGTCTTTCAAACTTTTTAGTTAGATATGTGGGAGCCAGACCGTGCAGGGCTTTGTACATTAGGATAGCCTTTTGGGTGGCTCTCTGACTGTCGAGCCTTTTCCAACTGAGGGTTTCCAAGAGATCATCGATATGAGTTTGGAATGGGAGATTTGTCAGTATGCGGGCTGCACGATTTTGTAGTTTCTGAAGTTTGTCTGCCAACCCTTTGTTTAAGTTACCCCAGACGCAACTACAGTAGTCAAAATGAGATTGAACTAGGGATTTGTATACACTCATCAGTGCCGAGTATGGAATGAACGGTCTTAGGCGTTTAAGGGCACCAAGGCCAGACGATATTTTTTTTGTAAGCTTTTCTATATGAGTGTTCCAAGACAGCGAATCGTCAAGGTGTATTCCGAGATACTTAACCGACGACACCCTTTTGATATCCCCATCCCCAACAGAAAACACCATATCCGAAGGAAGACCTTGTATAGCTTTTGCTTGGAGCCTATAAGCATGATCTCTGTCTTAGATGTGTTCAGTGTAAGCTTATTGGCACCAAGCCATTTGCTCACCTCTTCAAGATTTTCAATAACTGAGTGTTGGATCTGGTCATGTTCGGTTCCGGTGGTGGTGACGATCGTGTCGTCAGCGTACATTCGAGTAGTTGCATTGGGTAAGCATTTAGGCAAATCGTTAATATAAATTAAAAACAATAGTGGTCCCAAGATAGAACCTTGGGGGACGCCACATGTTACGGCTTTGGTACTAGAGAACTTACCATTAACGTGGCAATTTTGTTGTCTATTATATAGATATGTTCGAAACCACTGTAGTGATACACCCTTAATTCCATACGATGGAAGCTTTTGTAAGAGTATTTGATGATCTACAGTGTCAAAGGCTTTTTTGAGATCTAGAAATGTGACAGCGTTAATAAGCCCTTTATCAATATTTCCGTACCAATCATCGGTCGCCTCTAGCAACGCGTGTCCACCAGACAATGCAATATCAGCCAAGAGTGCAAAGCTACCTGGGACTAGGACAATGTTTTCTCCTAGTTTTGGAACCGCAACATAGATCGAGTGTCTCTCCTGGGTTGGCAGATGATGGTGCGAAAGTGCGTCTATAAAGAATGCGTCGAGCTTTGAGTCCAAGCGGCTCTCTGCGTGTTTGTGCAGGAACTAGCTTCGACGATATCATATTGAATATGTATATAGCAAAGCTATAAGTGAAAGGATAAACCTTCAATATGGATGTTGAGGTGGATCCAACTGATGAGACTCCACTCATGCCAGAAGATGGAAACGATGATGATGATGAATACATGAACGACCTATTTGGGCCTGACACTAGCGGTATGGATCCTGATGAGTGGATACCCATGAAAACGCTAAATACGGGCGCAAATGGTGCTAAGATTGACGGCAGCACGAACGAGACCTCGTTCATTGAAGGCGAAACGCTTTCCCCCAAGGACGCCGCCCTTAGGCTTGCCGAAAAGCAGACAGTAAGGGCGTGGGAAAAGATACACGATAGGTTTCCCGAAGTCAAGTACAATACATTCACAGCTCGTGTGGATGAGTACGATAGGGTCTAGGTAAAACTCAATCAGAAGAATGCCAAGCCTCACCTCTTCTTCAAAACTGCAAAGGAGGTGGCCCTCAACGATAAGCTACCAAAGACCATAAAAACCGCCCTAGGTCCCTCATCTGAAAAGGTCATAGAACAAAAAGAAGGGAAGATCGAAGTCATCAAACCGAGAAGAAGGCAGTAGCTGAGGCTACCGTCAAAGATACTAATTCGACTGAGGCGGAAAAGTCTGAAGCGCAGGAGCAAATAGACACTAACGAAAAAGATATTTAAGGATTAGAGCAAGATATCAAGGTCGTACAGGAGCGCATGTCGCTGCGGGATAGGGTCAAAGCTATTTTCAAGAAGTATGGGGTAACAATTACTTCCGTCTTACTAGCAGCTGGAACTGTGATTGGTATCGTAGTTGGCACGCTGTCAAATAGCTTGACTGGCGTTGCCAAAGAGGTTTCCCAAAGATTAAAAGCAATAGGAAAAAAGCTAGGGCAGATTCTACCTGGGATGGTTGGGGCAATTGCTAGCTTCTTGTTTCGCACTGCTGGTGAGGTCGTAGGATTCTTGGCGAAGAATGCTTGGCTGTTGATCGTAGCCGTAGTTGTGTTCGTAGTGGAGCAATACAAGAAACGCTAACGAAACATCCACCAGGCGGCACCAGCTGCAGCAATCGAAGCCACCGCCAGATTGGTCTCGTGTTGTGTGACCCGTAGAGCAGGCGGTGCCTTTGGTACATGCGTCGTAGCAGGCTTTGCCTTTGGTACATGCGTCGTAGCGGCGCTATGTGGCAAGTGTTTCTTTTGGCGTGGTACTTCCATATGTGGAGGAGACGGTTTTGTGTTCTCCGTATTTACGTAGTCGTTAGTACCCAGCTGTATATCTTTTGTGACTGCCTGGAGTTCGTTATATTATAACCAACGTGGCTGTGGAGGTTGACCACCAGATCACTTGGTAATAACCACACCCCTATAGCTACAGCTAGATTGAGCCTATTTTTTTGTTTCATGAATAGCCAACTGATAATTTGCTACGCCTTTTGTTAAATCGTTTTCAAGGATTGATTCTTCGAGCAGGGTTTTGAACTCGAGTTGAGCGTTCGTAGCACCTCCGCTTATACTGATGATGGATGAGCGCACGTTGGCTTGGGCGCCTAGAACGCAATATGCGAAAGCCTCAGTCGACTGAGCGATTCAACCTACCCAATCCAGTCTTTGTCAAACCCTTTCCGATTGGGGGTGCAAACCAATTGTATTGTTTCCCTTCGGATTCATCGTTTCGAATAAAGGATACCAGATCTCCCATGTCCACCTTACCTCCTTGGTCTGCAAACAAATTATTGTGATCGGGCCACGTGTCTGCTTCTTTATCATAGCCTCGGATTACGTGGACGTTTCTGTAGCCATCGCCAGAATAGTAAAGGAATACATCTCCTAATCCGTGATTCCGACCTCCTTTCCATCGGAAGATAAACCAAATTCGATGAACAAGTTCTCAAGAGCCGCTTTGTTGTAGAGGTTATCAAATTGCTTGAAAGCAGAGTCCCCCGGTAGAGGCACTCCATGGGGGCCACCAAGTTCACGCAGAATTCGTCGTATTGTGAAATATATGTGAAATCGTAGGAACCCTTGAACAATAGGTGGATATGTCTTGAAAGCAGGATCGGCCAACGACACTCCACAGCCAGCAGTTGCACACCACGTTGCTAGGTTGAGTTGTTGAGGCCAATAGCTGAAATCCGGAGCTGCCAGCCATTTCCTAGACTCCTTTCCTGTTTTATGTGTCACAACGGTCTCTTTGAATATATCCATAACGCCTACTTTGAATGATTCCGTGGGTGTGGCGTATATATTCAAAGTCTTTAGATCGATATCGGGGGCTGCTTCGGTAAAGGGCGTTGCTGGAACAGGATATTTCACACTTGGTTCTAGTATCAAGGTAGATGGGAAACCTCCCTGCACATCCCACAGTACATCATCAATACGTTTTTGAATAGCCTCGGGTAGCTTGGAGACATCATCGCCGTAAACAACATAGCTAGAATCTCCGTCTCGAAATACAATGCTCGTTGAATATTTGCCTGGGCCATCTATGTCCGTGGATGCATAAAACTGGTGAAGATCCGCATGTGGGTATCGATTCTTAAACTTTGCCCACAAATCGGCATTCAGTGTTGCGACCTTTTTATTTTCCACAGCTTCTTTGAAAAGACCTTTGTGCTTCCGCGCGAATAGTACCTCCTCATAAACTGTTTTGGTACCAAGGGCTAGGTCAAGCGCCTTGCCTGTGCGGCCATGCCAGACCATTAGCTGGCCTCCACCTGTCCTCGTAGGGGGGCCTGCATCTGTGAACACCTGGTAGGTCATCCCGTGGAAAAATAAATTAACATTTCCCACACCATCCCGACCCACAAAAGAGTCGAACCACCCGGTTACAGCCTTTGGAAATAGATACTTGAACTGTTGCCACGCCTCTGTCATATTGAAGCTTTCGACTTATATCGAATAGTGGCTTGCCTTTAATACTGTTGCAATGGTTATACTTAATATCACATGTACCTCGGCTGACCATACGGTCTACTTTGATCAACCTATTTGCGTCTATAGCGTTTCGCTAGTCGAGGTCATCCTTGAGAACAGTTGGTGGAACCTAGTAGAGAAGAGTTCGTTCTGGTGGTTTACAGAGGGAGATGGTAACGCACCGGAGGTGAGAAACGAATACAGTATTGCTGCAGGGCATCATGATATGGCAAGCATTCAACCATACTTCAAACCCGCAATCGATGCTGGCATTGTCAAATTCATGCAAACCCCAACGAGTAAGGATTGGACTCTAGAGGTAAAGAAACCAATTCGGCTCACCAGACCTCTCTGCACTCTACTGTGCGTAAAAGGTAAAGAAGATGGGAGGGGCACATCACTAAAAGTAGGTAATCACGAACTGGTGATACAAGATATCCACACAGTGTATGTCCACTGTGATGTGGTGGATTCCAGCTTCTCACTTCTCGAGAGAAAACGATCGCAAGTCTTAGCTAGCTTAGAGATCCGAGGTGAAAGATTTGCGAAAACAACCTATAGCTTTGCTATGGCTTTGCTATGGCTTCACTACTTCCACTATCCGTCCGAGCTCTAGCTAGGGACGATCAGAAGCACCTTCGCCTGACTATCCGGGACGAAAAAGGCGACGTGGTAGACTTCCGTGGTAGACCTATACGCTACGTATTGAAGATTGAGTAAGTATTTCTTATAACGAAGTTATAATGGCAAGCGATTCGATTCAAACAATTCCAACCGCACCGCCGATTTATCCTACAATCTCTGGTGAGAACTTTCGCCTGCAAAAAGTGTGTGAAACGCTTGCAAGCATTGAAGCCCAAGAAAAACACTACGAGGGTGTGCGTAAAAAGTATGCCGTGCGCAGCGAATCATCCATGGGATCGCTGTGACCACAGGTAGCCTAAGTGTACTTTTATCCAGTTCAGGGCTAGCAGTTGCTCTAACCGGCTTTGGTGCTTTGATTGGCCTACCCCTCGGAGTTATTGGTGGGATCTGTGGGGTAATTTCAGCCTCTACGGCTGTTGGGGCTAAAAAGCTTGGAATCAAAGTTTCTAAGCATGAGAAAACCGCTATGTTGGCAAAAACGAAAGTGAATACGCTTCGTGATCTTGTATCAAAAGCCTTGCATGATGAGAAAGTGTCTGAAACTGAGTTCACTATAATCCTTGCCGAAGCAGAAAAATACGAGGCTATGAGGGGTGAAATTCGCCATAAAGCTTTGGGCAAGGGTGAAAAAAGCGTGGAACAAATTCGGAAAGAGCTTCGAAAAGAGCTGCGAACAAAGTTGGGTGAAAGATTGATATTTCCTATGAGAGAAGCGAGCATGGTACGTACTTTCACTTTACAAAGGGGTCGTAGGTCTAGTTTTCAATTCAACTAACACCTTTACAAAGAGCCTCTTAGTACGGCGTTTTATCTCATAGAGACGATGGGCCTGTGTTTGCGCACACTTCGAACAAGTCCCGTAACTCGTATGGAAGCCGCGACCACACTTCGGACAAGGAGTAGGTGAAGTGCTCCCACCCCGTATCTGAAAGTTATGCTGGGCGCAGTACTCTGTTGTCTTCGAACGATTTCTCACACACCTCGTATCCTTACCGCGCATCAACCAGCTACAAGTAACTTTCTCCATTGCTAAATACTTTAGCATATACCTATATATGTCTTCTCTCTAATTGATAGTCAAAGTGGGTATTTAAATTCGGCGTGAGGTCGTTATTTTCGAGTAGAAACCTAGTAGTATATCCGGAGTCCGACAAATTTTGCTGTTCACAAGCCGTTTGATGGCCCCGACCTCAATATCCCTTATTGAAATTTTTGCCCACAATATGTGTGTTTATTGTACCTAATCACAACCTATTATCTAATGAATACCTTAGTAGTATAGGCGGAGTCAAAACTGATACCCGTTTTTTTATCCACTACTAGAAGGCTCCCGACCCTAGCGTCTTTGTTGGACCTAGTGAATTTTCAACCACAAATTAGTTCTTTTATGGTACCGAATTGCAACAACGAAATTATTATTGAGGTAAGGTGTTGCAATTCGATACCATAAAAGAACGCATTTGTGGTCGAAAATTCACTAGGACCAACAAAGATATAAGGGGGAGGGGGCCTTATAGTGGACAGAAAAAAACGGGTATCATTTTGACTCCGCCTATACTACTCTTGTTGATTTTTTTAGTAGCTGAAGCGAGCGCTTCAAAACACCGAGAAACAAACGCCTGAAACTCCCTCATATCGCCCCAAAAAGCACACATAGACCACATCAAAGTGTAAATAGTTTATTTCACTACCTGGTTCAATGAATTTGGGAAACATTCGACCAAATATGCGGATTATTCGAGCCATTTAGCGAACTGTTTCGGTCATTTTACAGAAAACCGATGAAAACATACGATGACGTCACATGATTCCCACTGCCACAGGGAGCCCACGCGCGGGTGGGCTGCCTGTGCTATAACCTGTAGCATCTTTAAAATGCATCGGACGACAGTAAAACACACAGAACTGGTAAATAGGGGGAGGGGGCCTTATAGTGGACAGAAAAAAACGGGTATCATTTTGACTCCGCCTATAGTACTAGCCTTATAGTATAAGACAACATTTCAACACATTTTATTTTCGTTTTTGTGAGCCAAGGCTTTTACTTTTTCGCTGCAACGTTGTTGACAAAAAAGCGACTCAGTAGGGGAGGTACAAGGAACATTTAGTTTGACCAAAAAAATCCCTTCGGGGTTACTAAGGGTTTGAGTCGTTATGAGTCACGAAAAATGTCGCGTGAAGTATCTCCCTTCTAGGATATGGTAAGGCATGTCCCGTCGCTCCCCGTGTGGTTATACGTTGCTGTCAAAAAGTAAAAACCTCGGCTCACCGTGTCTTCCCTTTCTAATACTTATACAGTAGTGAAAATGAGCGAACAGGTGTCCGTGAACTCAAACGCTTAAATCTCGTTCAAAACGTTCTCCAATGTCTTCAAACTAATACAGGCTACAGAATAATAAATAAGCTACACATTCAGCGGGTTTGTTTTACAGCTAGATAACTTTATTGTCCATTTTTCGGATGAGAAAGTACAATTTTTGGATCAATTAGCGAAAATGAGCGAACAGGTGTCTGTGAACTCAA
Organism: Actinernus sp. WN-2022; assembly: GCA_030867875.1. Taxonomy (NCBI): domain Eukaryota; kingdom Metazoa; phylum Cnidaria; class Anthozoa; order Actiniaria; family Actinernidae; genus Actinernus; species Actinernus sp. WN-2022. The sequence goes on from JAOWCC010001589.1 coordinate 24,233,785, forward strand.
ACGCTTAAATCTCGCTCAAAACATTATCCGGTGTCTTAAAACTAATGCAGACTACAGAATAATAAATAAGCTACACATTTAGCTGGTTCATTTTACAGCTAGATAACTTTATTGTCCGAATTGTAGGCTGCGAATGAACAATTTTGGGATAAAAACAAACAGACTACGATAAATTCACAACCACTCTCGCGCGGCAAAGAAACCACAGGTAACTCTCACGCATCAAAACTAATGTTTCGATCCAATCTTCCAATATTCTAGTATCGGTTAGGGACTCCCTGTGCAGATCATCTGGAGAAAGCAAAAGCGCGCAGAAAAATCGTTTTCGAGGGGCTCGTTTGGAGGGTTACAATCAACCTATCCTAATTTTAGGCAGACGTATAGTTCAAGAATTGCTCTTGTCCATTCCGGAATCTTGTTGGGAAGCGACAAGGAAAAGTTCGACATTTTGGCAAATATTCCGTGAGTGTCGTGTTCGCAAAGTGCTGATTTTTTTAGTAGCTGAAGCGAGCGCTTCAAAACATCGAGAAACAAACGCCTGAAACTCCCTCATATTGCCCAAAAAAGCACATTAGACCACATCAAAGTGTAAATAGTTTATTTCACTACGAGTTTCAATGAATTTGGGAATCATTCGACCAAATATGAGGATTATTCGAGCCATTTAGCGAACTGTTTCGGTCATTTCACAGAAACCGATGAAAACATACGATGACGTCTATGGCGTACCATCCCCGCCAAAATTCATGGTTTGAATTCGAAGTTCTTCACATGAATTTTACACTCAAGTAGAATATTTCATATTGTTATTTCGTATTTTATAAGCTTTATCAAGGTTTCAACATACGTGTTTTATATTTGTCGTTCAAGTTTTACATTCGAGATTGTCACTGTTCATTCTAAACTCGTTGTTCGAGTTTCACATTACAAAGTCGACGACTTTAATTTTCAACTCGACGTTTTGAATTGAACTTCACGCTTCAGTAACTTCCCGGTTGACCTTGGGAACCGCTGACATAAACAACGCAGGCGCAACAGTCAGTCGATCACAAAATGGCGGCAGAGTTTGTACTCTCCGTAGTTAACTGCCAACAGGAGGATGATTATAGTAGCATAGTGCTTCGTTTAGAGACAATGTTTTGTCAGAACGGCGATATTTAAGAACTTGTGGACAAACAAACTACGAGTGCAAAGTACACAGGTAAAGGTTGTGATCGTCAACCCTAACGAGAGAGTAGAAACGAGAAGCTCAGTCTTTCTCTGAGGAGTCGAAGTCCATCCGCTTAGTGAATGTTTGCCGAAAGAAATGGACGACCGTTGCATAAATGTATTGAGGCGGATTTCTGATTATTTCCTCTACTGTACATCGCTACTAAGTTCAACGGCCGTGAAGTCAACTAGTAGCCGGATTGCATCTCTGCAATTTGGTCGACAATAATACTTTTCAGTGGCGAATTAAATCACGGTTTGTTGTCGAGTTCTCTTTACCGTAAATATCATACTCTTTCCAAAGCCTGTCGAAAGCACAGCCAGACCATCTTTACCTAGAAGGCTAGGCTCTATATAGCTTCCTCCTGCTCCGTTTTCAAAGTACCTCAGTTTACCCAGCCGCGGAGAAAGAAGCGAGCAGCTGTGTTCTCTCTAGAAAACCTTTGGAACCAAGGTAAAGGCGAAGGAGGGTAAAGGCGAAGGCGAACTTTGAAAACGGAGCAGGAGGAAGCTATAGCAGAGCCTACTTCTAAGTAAAGATCTTCTGGCGCTATGGAAAGAGCATGATATTTACGGTTTACGAACTTGCAAAAGAGAACTCGACAACAAACCTCTCGCAGTTCGCCGCTTTCTCCGCTGAAAGCAGGCTATCTGCAACACGGCGAAGGGCAGCTTTCGTATTCTTAACGGGTTCCATAGTCAGTAGAATACAGAGATCAAGCACGTGTGTTGTTCCTGTCACATCTGCGCCTGCGCTTATTACCAGACCTAACAACTCCAAGGATGACTACCGAGGAGTTCTGGGTACGAGGTTCCCAAGGTCAACCGGGAAGTTACTGAAGCGTGAAGTTCAATTCAAAACTTTAAGTCGTCGACTTTGTAATGTGAAACTCGAACAACGAATGCATGACGTGGAGTTTAGAATGAACAGTGACAATCTCGAATGTAAAACTTGAACGACAAATATAAAACACGTATGTTGAAACCTTGATAAAGCTTATAAAATACGAAATAACAATATGAAATATTCTACTTGAGTGTAAAATTCATGTGAAGAACTTCGAATTCAAACCATGAATTTTGGCGGGGATGGTACGCCATAGACGTCTCATGTTTCCCACTGCCACATGGAGCCCACGCGCGGGTAGGCTGCCTGTGGTTTTAGTCGAGTACACTGGCCTTCATGTAGATCAAGGACGTACTCGACTATATACCTGTACGTAGCATCTTTAGAATGCATCAGACGACAGGAAGACACATAGAGCAGGTAAATATAATACGTCAAGTCTATTTTGACACAAGTTTAAGGATTTCAACTTTGGAATTAACGCTATACTGGCTATATTCATCGAAACAAGGCAAAGTAGCCACAGGAAGCCCAAAACGACTTTTGAGGATGGTAAGCTCCCGCGGGTCAGTCGCGCGAGAACCGCGCCAATTTGGAAAAAAAAAGATGGCCGCCGGTTCAGGGTTTTCGTTTGAGCTAAGTCTCTTCTCTCTCGGCCGAAATATCATCATAGGGACGACAATAGGGTTTAGTATAGGTATAGGAGTAAGCGCGGGAATGTTTGTTGTGAAGAAAATCCTGAAAAACCGCGGAGAAAATGAGAAAGTTGTTGTCTGCATGCTGGAATTGACGAAGGAAATGAAAGAACTTCGTTCCGTGATTATCCGCTTGGATGCAAACCGTGTGGTTGTCCAAACGACAAAGCCAATCAAGCCTGAAGTCAGTTCTAACTCTCTGAGGGAGTTCATGTCCGTTCGTATGAGTTCAGATGACGAAGATGAATTCTTTGAGATGCCTCGAGATATAGATGAAGACATCGTCAGCACGTCCATGAACACTCAATTAACGGAGAGCCAGACAGAAAGGTATATATACGCGAAATTACAATATAAATTGAAGCTATATGTAGAAATGCGAAGCTTTGATAACTAAACTCTACACTAACATGTCGTCTAGCAATGTAAAATATGTAATGCAACTATATATCAGAGGCCATCCCCTGGGGTGGGGTGGGAGGGACCCCGGGCAGCTAGGGAGGGGGCTTTGTCAAAAATCATTTGCAAACATCGTGATTTCTCCCACCCTCTAGGGAAAGATGACAAATAAAAGTTAGGAATTTTCCCCTTCCCACTGAGAGGTAAAATATTCAGGCTAATTTATAATATTTTTTTTGACAACGAATCAAGAGCATTGGCACAAAATGTTGTTTAATATATTGAAGACTAATGCTTCCAGAACACTAAGCTATAATTATCTAAAGTGCCAAAGAAGCATGAGATAAGATGCAAATGCATTTAACTCACCTCTGACCTCCATGTTTATAACCAGTGATCACGAAATACAAAATTAATGTAGCTTAGTCCTGACCTGGCCAGTCTCTTTCGGATGCTCTGTCAGACTGGAGATAGCTTCCATGCAAGGTATGACCCCATGCCGAGCAAGGTTGCATAAAAAGAATGCTCAGAGTTAACAGTTACTCATCTTAGGTTGAAATATAACAAGGCAACTGTGAAAGAAGGCTAATAAAAAGAATGCTCGGAGTTAACAGTTGCTCATCTTAGGTTGAAATATAACAAGAGCCCATCTGGGCTTTCACTCGGGCCACATGAGATTGAAGATGAAATACACTTATTTATACAATTATAAAGGCCCTGTATTCTCCGTGGGGTAATTAAGGTTTGAAGATGCAAAATCCCCCATATTTTCCCACCCCCCTGCAGAGATTGAGCCAGAAATTGAGCCAGAAGGGACAATTTGGCCCTTTTGCAAGTGAACTGGCATTAATTTCCTTTGGAAGCGGCCAAAGCCAGTCAATTTGACCATTGTATTTTTTTCAAGGGACAAATGTATTTTTAAAGCGGAAATGGTGCAATGGCGCAGCCTGGCTTGTTCCTTGCCTCTGGGAAAGATTCTTCAGCAAATCCCTCATAAAGTCCCCACGACAATCATTGTTAGCCTGGGGTCCCCCCCCCCAGGTGATGGCCTATGACCCCCCAGGGGATGGCTGCTGATAGGTGCATAATCTTCTCACAAACAGAGTGCATGTTTAATTTTGAACAATATTCCATTTCATAGTTCTTGAAAGGTAAGCAAGCCTTGGCATTGCATGGAGGCCAGAGTTGACCCAGTGCACTGATACAAACCCTCATAATTATATGATAAATGGGAGGGTTTGAACCTCATGGCCACACTTACCTAGACCCTGGTTGACCCTAAAAGGGAGCTCCAAAACCCTGATTGGCCTACATGCACATGTACATGTACTTTCTGGAAAAAAAAAGAACTAGGCTACCGATAGCGGGACTCAAACCCTTCACTTGGAAGACCAGAGCTTTACCAACTGCACCACAGATTAGAATTGGAGATGACGATCCAGTCACATTTTTGGAATAATATACCTTTTCTAATGGAAATTAGTTACTAGTCCCCTCTCGGCCACTAACGCATGTGCACTACCATACTAACAAAGTCGGACTTTGAAATATTGCTGAGTTGCATAATTAGAACCTATAAACCAAACAGACTTTTATAGAGCTTTAACCAAACTAAAAGAAAACCATATAATAGGATTTCACCTCTCACTGTATATTTTATTTTAGAAGACTATTTCTGGGGAAGAGTGAAGCAATATGTGTAAAAAGCGATGAAAGAGAATCTGACTTGACAAGAAAATTATGGAAATAAACCAGCTTCTAAGACCTGACCTGCACAAAGCCAAAGGCAAAGGAATGGTTTTCAAAATGTTCTCCTGTCATAAGATCTAGAGAATTATAATTATAGTGCAGGCAGGACAAGATAAAAGTGCCAAAAATGACCGTGAATGAAATCAGTCTCAGACAGGTGTTACATGTAAACTCAAAACTTATCAACTGTCAGTGTCAGTTTTGTTGTTGCATATTTGTGCCATTTCTCATGAGTCATGTACAACAAAAACTGATTACAAGCATAGTAAAACCAGTTCACTGGTAAGCACCAAATGTCCTAACGGATTTTCACCATTGTCTGACTTGTGTAATTACATGTACTTGAACATAAATATAATACATGATTATTTTCCTGAACAAGACTTTTATTTTTCATTACACTGACAATAAAGTCAGTTAGAGTAACAAAAATATTGGGGCAACTGCAGAATACAGTACTCAAGCACTGTATATTGATTTCTTAATTATAGAATACCCCCCTCCCCCAAATTTGGATCAATAATTATTCATTAATTAATTTCTTAAATTTTCATACAAACCTTCTAAAAATGTAACCCACCAATTAAAAAGAAAACATTTTCGACCAAAAATCATTCATAGAACTAACTCTGCAATTGTACATAGTTTACATTGTACACCTGCACTACAATATAAATGGGGAATTTAACACAGTTTAGCACAGTTTTCAAGTAATCTTTTGAAGTGGTGGGGTACTATTCTATAATTATACTTATTTATTAGATGGTCCTGTGAACTACCAAACCCTACCCCTACATTTAAAAACATCCTAACCGTCCACAATGGCTGCTCACTTATTTAGGGTGTTTAGAGCTAGTCACTAATTTAGGGTATTTATAGGGCTAAGTCACTTACACAGACTATAATCCTCCTTCGAGAATCATGTGAACTAATCTAAACCCTACCCCTAAATTTAAAAACACCCTAACCATTCACAATGGTAGCCTGAATTTCAGCCCTCTCTTCTGGTTCATTCTTCCAGAGAGAGACGTCTGAATCCAATATAGTGCTCAGATAATGCTGTCCAGTGACGTCACTACCAGAAAACCTGGTAGTGTCATCTTTGATTGGTTCATATTTTATAATTTTGCATAATTATCATATTAAGTAACTCATCAGAGAAGACGGCAGGATTTTTTGTTTCTGTTTTGGACTCGTGAAGGTTGATTGTTGATGAGTTTCAATGCAGTGCTTGTCTTTGGCAAAGACCTTAAATTCGTAAGGAAAACAACTGGAAATGGATTGAAAGTGTTCTGCAAAATAACCGGCCATCTGTTCTGTAAACATGTACATTTTATCACGTCGCCAGTCGCATTCGCAGGGTTGTTGATTATCGATTATTCATTCATTCACTAATTTAGGGTGTTAATAGAGCTACATGTAGTCATTAATTTAGGGTACCATATTCACTCACGGATAAGCCGCACTTGCAGATAAGCCGCACCCTGAGTTTAGAAGCTTGATTCGGGGGAAACAAGTTGTTTTCAATTGGAAGAATATCAAACGTACATGTACATTGTATAAACCTTCATTGGACTTTCAAACTGGAGAAAACTCCAAAGTTGTAGCTGTAATTTCAGCTCTGAAATACTAGTATAAACTTCAATGTCTACATACATGTACTTAAAAAGGTGTGGCTTATCTGTGAGTGAATACGGTATTTAGAACAGTGACACAGCTTTTCCTTTTTCTGTACAAACTGAAACATAGTTACATGTAGCAGAACAACAGTTTGAAAAAAAATAACCTAGGTTAAAAAAATTAAACCTAGTTTAAAAATTATAACCTAAGTTAAAAAATTTCAACCTAGTTTGATTTAAAATTAACCTGAAATAACATATATAATTTACACATGCATGTTATTGTAACAGCAGTGAATATCAATGTAAGTAGAAGTTGAATTAACTCTGTCAAAACAGCAAATCATTTCCAAGGAAATAAATTATACCGTCCAGCACCTGTATATTGTTTTTATAATCTTGCTAAAAGGCTGCCAGTAATTTCTTTCTTTTTCTTAAGTGTTCCAGAAGATACAGTTAAATCCATCATACAAGAAGTAGAGGAGCTCAGTCAGGATAAGACAGATAACACCAAAATAGGGAGAATACATAGTATTCTTGAGAGAGCAGTTAAAAAGGTATGTTTTTAATAATAATAAATAGGGGTTATCCTTTCTGCATGTGTTCATTTGGAGCCAAGTTATTCAACACTAAATGACTGTAATTTTGAATTAATTACTAATGAAATAGACAGTAATTTTGCTTAAATGTCCAGCAAGTATTGTAGGTCCTGTGGCATGCACGTGTTGCCCTTACCGGCCTGGGTTGGTTCTCATCCAGGACTTTTAGTAGACGTTGTTATATGTAAATTGCTCATGGTTTGGAATTCGCTTGTCAGTTCCACTTTGCTGCTATCGTTTGCAGCTTTAAATTCCCTCCCACCCTGCCTTTTTAATTTTCTCCACTATATAATTATATATATGTGACCTAGCATTGATTGCTGGCTCTTCTGAGTTTTTTTCGGATTGAGCTACCTGTGATGCATGCACAAAATGAGGCAAGGAAAAAAGGAGGGGGGGGGGGGGGTGGTGGGAGTAGGAAAGAACCGCTTGCACAAACCCTAGCTAGGTTATAAATTTTAACCTAGGTTATGATTTTTTTTTAACCTACATGTACATGTAAGTTATTTTTTTGCAACCTAGGTTATTTTTAGTAACCTGGGTTATTTTTGGATTCACTTAATTATTAATACCAAGCTATTAATAATTAATATTAAAGGCTTTTACTACACATATTATATGCAAATTTGGACTAGACCATGGAGGACTCAGGGTCCGAAATTGCGCCTTATTTGGTGCCAATGCGACTAAATTTTGAGTGTTGGCGACCAAAATTTCAGAGTTAGTCACCAGCTGGTGACTTACCTAAAGTCTTCACAATGTTTTTACAATGTCCATTCTAAGTAAATTTAGCCAATAAAACGTGCCAGTAAATGTTCTTTGTTGCTTGAAACTTAAAATGTGCCGACCACAAATGGTCTTTTGGCGACTAAAAAATGTGGCTAGTCATCAGTTGGCGCCTTTGTGAAAAAGTTAATTTTGGACCCTGGGACTGGGTACTATAGTAACACCATCATATGTGGTGAGTATGGTACATGTACATGTATTTCATATTGATTACTCAGTGGCACAGTGGTTAATGCTCTGACTAATAGATCAAGTTCCAGTTGTAGTTCAAGTACCAGTAAGGACAGTTGACCATAAATAAATATGATAATTACCAGTAGTATAGTTGATTAATATATTATACATGTATGGGTAGAATGTAACACGGTAAGGAGATAGGGAGAGGGGTAGGGGAAGAAAGTGATAAGTGTAGAGGAAGGATGCCAGGCAGTGGGGAAGGGGGAATTTATTTTTAGTACACAAAATAATATGACCTACATAGACCCATTCGAAAAATGGCGTCCAATTTAAAAAGCTATTGTCCTGGTAACAATAGTTAATTAAATTGGACGCCATTTTTCGAATGGGTCTATGTAGGTAAAAAAAATGACCTACATGTACTAGGTCCACAAAAAAATGACCTACCGTAAAAGACCGCCTATAAGCTGCACCCTGCATATAAGCTGCACCCCCACTTTAGGCTTGTGATCTTATTGTAACCACGTTATTAATTTAATAAAACACAAACTGGATTGTGAAGGAATGTTAACGAGAAGAAAACAACATAATTTTTTTATCAGGGCTCATTTTTGGATATCTCATGCGAACTTCAATCTGAAATTAAGCCCGCGTACAAGCCGCACCCGGACTTTAGGGAGAAAAAACACTCTTAGTCAAAATGAAATTTAAAAAATCCTGCGGCTTATAGGCAGTCTTTTATTGTAGGTTGAAAACAATTGAAGGGGTCCGTGCAAGAACAACGTAAGTGACTTTTGATCAAGTTCTAAATTCTCTCTTAGAAAACAAAGAATATCAAGAAGAATTTGGAATTTGATCAGAAGTCACTTACGTTGTTCTTGCACGGACCCCTTCAATTGCCCAGGTTTGAAAAAAAGTTACCTAGTAGGTTGACAAAAATAATCTTAACATCAATTTTCAAGACCTACATGACTTGTATAACATTGATAATCATATACTCAACGATTCTGATAGGCTGAGCTAAAGCATGCAATTTATCCCAAATTGCACTTTTAGGTTGAAATTGCATTTGACAATCTATAAATTGAAAACAAAAGCTCCAGAATTAAATCGAAGTACACAAAGTTGTTCACAGTCTTGTTTTGTTTTTTTACGATGATTTTCCAAAAATTTCCAAAGTGTTCCCGAAAATTTTGGAGCATTACTTAAGGTTACCTAGCAGGTTCGTGGGTGCGTCTCATTAAAATCTCTTGCGCACGTTGTTTTAGGGGAAAACAGTACTACATAAACCTACATGTACATTGTACAGTATATACCATAATTTTAAAGCTTATAAACCATAGAATGAGCCTGCATGTTGTTTTTTATGAAAACAATTAAATCGGAAAGAACGGTGAACCTAGAAACGCAAAACGGGCGTTTTGACACATAGCCGCCTTCAAAATGGTGTGCAGGTTTTTTGATATTTTACTTTGTTCAAATGCAAAATTAAATCAAAGTTGGAGCTTCAGAAAATACCCTTTTCATTTGACACCAGACAGCATAACTAAAGAACATTTTCGAATTTCGAAAAAGCCGCACCATTTTTCTTCAATGTGCAATGAGGCTCTCTAGCTCCCAAATTTCAATGAATTCTGTTGAAACCCTGAGCTCCATAATTCGTTCAAAGATAGAGAATATGCAAGAACTTCAAAGCCGAGATATTCACATTTTAGAACTTTCTGTAAACAGCTAACACCTCTTAGTCCATCTGTCAATACTGCCATCCAATGAGATGGAAGCTACAATTGCACGAGTAGTGCCAATCTCCCACGTGTAAAATTATGAAGAATGCCTGGTTGTTTAGATGCATGCTTTGACAAGCACTGTGAATCAGCATGTTTTGGAAGGTAAATAAGCTTAATCATGTTTAAATATTCACGGAATTATAATATATTAGGTCTTACATGTAGGTAAGGTCTTAGGAGAGTTTTTGCTGTAATTCTTTCCAATTGCGTGTTTTGTCAAAATAATGATTATGCTTAAATTGCTATATTACATGATTGAATGCGATTTAAAGCTGATTGTATAAATATATGCACCATCGCATAATAAAAGCTTCATACAGGTTCATGATCATATGTAATTAAATAAATATATGTTAATGTTGGGTCTCCTTTCTAGGTGTTCCTGAAGATAAACCGCAACCCCGATTTTGAATGAAAATTTTGGGTAAAAAGGTGCGCCTTAATACACAGGTCTTTGCGGTAGTCGTTTAAATGTGCCTCTGAGAACAAAAGAATCCAAGGCGATCATACTATAACTATATTATTTTATATCCTTGATAGCATTTCTCTCCAATGTATCTAATGGCCTGATACAAATAGACTTTGCTCTTTGCCCGTTTATTCAATTGACTGTGTTGAAGTGGATTCAATGCCAAACGTAGCTGCTTCGTTTGCCTTGTAAAGTGAGCAGGCTGGATTTTCTTCTTGGGCACTGGCAATATTCAACTTTGCTTTGGCCTGGAAATTGAATGCCAATTGAATTGTAATTGTAATTTCTGTTTCATGACAAACTTTGACATCTGTCACCTAGCCAATTGGAATTTTCCATTTGTGAGCATGCAAACAGAAAATTACTCCCTCTCCTCCCTCTTTCTTTTTCTGATCACCCCATTTGCCCATGCATGATCACAGGACTTAAGCGCAATCCAAAACAAATTCTGGAAATCTTTCAGAAAAGCCAGCCAGCGGCCTACTGTATGTGTGACCCAGTGCTCTGGGATGTTTTGTTGCCAGGGTGACCTGGTGACGACAGAAATGCCCATGCCAGGGCTGTGCATATAGGATGTACTGTGCTTGAGATTGAAGCTCTGACAACTTTATAGATTCCTAATCAGCTGGTTTATTTAATGCTAGTAATTAACTGAGTCAATGATAGGAAGTTCAGAGTATTATCCCTGCAGCACATCACAATATAACATTTCTCTTGGACTAAAATTGGCAACTTTTAAGAATTAAATGTCATAATTGAAGTTGTTTTACCAATTAAAGCCATCTTATTGGCTTGCCTCATATTACTACATATAAATATATAAACTTTATTAAATGTTCCCCAGGGGGATTTTCAACATCCAATTACAAAATAGTATATAATTTTAAAATATCTAAATGTATAAATAAATAAATAAATAAATAAAAATCTTGTTATAATTAAAATTCTATGATAGGGATGTGATTCGATCAGACTGAGATAGCTAAACAAATTTCCAACATTGCCCTTTTTAACTCTTTCTTAAATTTACCCAGAGACGTTATTATCTTCAGAGTTTCATCTAAATTATTCCAGATAATGGTAGCTCTACACTGAAATGATCTTTGTCCGCTCTTAGTCCTAAAAAGTGGGATTTGTAATGACCCACGGTTGCATGTGAAACAATCGTGTACCTCCGAGCGTCTTATAAACTTGTTACAGAGATATTGCGGTGCTAGATTGTTCATACATTTGAAAGCCATAACGGATTCTCTAAATAAGAGTTGATCCTTGACGGGCAGCCAGTTCAGCTGGCGCAGATATGGCGTTACATGATCGAATTTCCTGCCGTTAGTAACTATCTTACATCCAAAGTTCTGTACAGCTTGAAGTTTGTGAACATTGGTCAAGGATGTATTAGACCAAACAGTTGAACAATACAAAAGTTTGCTCATTACAAGAGCAGAAACAATTAACGACAGCGTTTTGTTGTCAAAACTACAATGTATGCTTAACGCGATTGATCTGGCATAACTACAGACATTGATCAAGTTGTATTGAATAATTATTTATTTTAATAAAAAAAGCACCATACAATAATAATGAATTTGTTTTCAGTTGTTTAGTCTCTCTTGTTGTGGTATAAAATCTGTTACAAATTGGACTTGCATGATGATCACTGAGATCAGAGAACCACATCTACCAGCCCTCTTTGGAAAAATCTAAAATGTCATACATTGTAGGTTATTTCGTATGTACACTGTACCATAAATCTTCTATTAATTATGCTCCCAGCATGTAGATGAGTTGCTCGCTTCCATACAAGCGACTCCTGATCACATTCTAAATTCTCCCTTAGAAAACAAAGAATTTGAAGGAGAATTATGCATGTGATCAGGAGACACAGTCATACCATTATTGCACACAGCTCTTGACATGTACATGGTCCAGGTTAGAATTGATTTCAATATGTACTTCCATGTGCTTCAGGGCTGTTTACCTTTTGTGCCAACTGACCAGCTGATTACAGAGATCTGGGTGCACAACAGGGGTATAGAATGGTCCCTCAAAAAATTGTGAGTCTCTGCAAAATTCAAGCAAGTCTCAAAATCTCAGCGTTTCAAAAAAGAGTCTTGGATTTTGAAACAAGGGTCTTGGTGAGTCTCGGATTTGACCATTCTATACGCCTCACAATGCATGAATGGAGAAAACTGATGTCCCAATTTGTTGCTAAATCTGCAAACAAGACTGTCATCAGGCTTTATAACTACATGTATTAATAAAGAACTGAATAAACTTGTATGCACATTTTAACGTGATAATTTATTTTCACATTCAACTCAGTCTACACTGTCTAATAACATTGGTATAGCAAACTGACCTGGGATGCATGCATGTATACAAAGTCATGTATCAGCAGATCATTGAAAAAAAAAGCCTGAAGTAAGGGCCAGCTATTGAAAAGGTCACTCAGTATACATGTATGTGCTGTGTCTGGTACAGGATAAAAATCATTCAGCTGGTCATTTTAATTTTGTATTCTTAATTTATTTAAATTATAGTTAATTATAGTTAAAGAAAGATCTGTTTACAGGCAAAAGAAAACATTGATTGAGCCCCTTTCCCTGTAAACTAAATAATGACCAAACAAGTCCTATTAGAATGTTAAAATGTTGAGTGTGAAAGCAGTTGACTAAACTGGCATTTCTACTGGTTAATAGTATCCAGGTGATGTGGAACTTTCCTGGAGATTGGCAAGAGCATACTCTGACCTGGCAGGTACCAGAGGAGGAGAGGATGACCTGAAAAAAGATTTACTGTACAAAGGTAATTAATGGAAAATATCTAAGAAATGGAAAACAGTTTCAGTCTGTATTTTATACAAGTCATACTCATTACTGTACATGATTGTACAAATATGTAATAATTAGGCCAATCCTTGCTAATGTCATTGTTTACAGTTTTGCCTCATTAAGCATAAATTAAACTTCAAGCTACAAACAAACAGACTAGAACATTGACAAGCCACAGATAAGCCACACCCCCAATTTTGAAGCTTGAGTTTAGGAAAAAAGTTTTTTTTGAAGAATATCAAATGTACATTGTAACCGGTCAGAATAATCTGCAGACTGCAGGGTATAAAATGCAGACTGCAGACTGCAGACTGCAGACTGCAGACTGCAGACTCAGTATAAAATGCAGACTGGGAAAAAATATAAAAAAACTTACCTGAAGACTTTATCTGTTCTTCGATGGGCTCTGTATGCAATTTCAGTGAGTTCTGTTGAAATTTTACCCCTCGACCTCGATCTCCACCTAAGCCGGTCTAGAACTGACTGACGCTCGAATTTTCATCCAAAATCAATGCCGACCGCAACTAAACCTCAAATAATAGCACAACAGTATCTATTCCAAGAACCTCATGCCATTTAATTGAAATAACCGGCCCCATTTCTCGAGCCTAAATCGCGCAATTTACGCTTGATGATATTAGTTCCCAAAGTTCACGGTCTCAGAACTTTTACATATATACCTTATTTTGTAACCACTGCTCAAGCCAATCGGCTTTATGGTAAAGCGGTTTAGAACATGCGCTTTTGATTCCAATGATCGGAGTTCGACTCCCACACCAGCCACAATTATTTTTAACTTCTTTTTCTCCTTTCTCAGTTTTATTTAATATTTTCCTGTCATTTAAGCTATTAGAGCCGCCTTCTACACTAAAAAACATTGTTGTGTATTGGCTCTCCTCCAACACGGACATGATGAGAAAGAAATTATATCACAGGTGACCCAATTGCTCTGTAAGTGGTATTATCCTATAAATATTATATTTCAGCCAATCAGAGCTCAGCTTTACTATGAAATACAGGGCGGTATTTCATGGTTTTTCTATGAAATACAGAGCGGTACATGTATTTCATGGCTAGGTCAAGGCCAATCAAAATGCAGGAAATTTCGCGCCATTTCTTTATCAGCCAATAAGAATTCACCATTTTGAATACATAATTAGTCTGCAGACGTGCGCGGCCACCACTCTAAAAAAAAATTTTCCGGCAGGAAAATTTGCAGTCTATCGTCCGGTAAGTTACTTTGTTTTCGTGATAAATCGTTTTGTAAATTTGTTATTTATAGGATAATATGGTTATTTCATGGTTTTCTATGGAATACTGGCGAAAATTTAACTCGAAATTCATATTATTTTGGTATTCAACTCGCCTAAAGGCTCGTTGTATACTAAATAATACAAATTTCTCGTGAAATATTCGCCCGTATTCCATAGAAAACCATGAAATAACCAGTAAATATTTACTAGCATTTGAATGGGATTTTTTTAGAACTAATATTGAATAAAAAGCAGCAATACTTTAATACAGCATGTGTTTATTTGTCCATGCCGCTGCGTACTGTGGCTGTAATTTCAGCGAGTTTTGACCTCAGCAGTTCTGTACAATGGTGTACATGTACCAGGGTTCATGATTGGTTTTATTTGAACCAATCGTGAAGAAAAGTAAATGCAATCATCAATAACCATCACTAAAACAAAACCTGATTGCATGATTGCATTTGGTTTTAGTTTAGAACTTGATTGGCTGATAACTACAAAACATTTCTCACAGCCAAAGCATTATCACTGATTATAATTACTTTCAGCTAAACCACATAATACAGGGCCATTTGTCAAGATCTACTCCCAAGCCGCCAAAATCATATGCTGCACTATAAAGATATTTATTCATGAATGTGACCCACTCAGCTTACTTTAGCCATTGAGCCACCAAAATCATACGCAAGACATAGATCTATGTTTATTAATTACTTCAGTTAATGATTCAATGGGTCATTGCGTTTTTACTAATTGTTCCCATGATTTAACTTATTTAATAATTACCAGGCACTGCCATCTTGGATCCTTTGACATTAAATGGTTGCTTAAAGAACTATTTATTGTTAGAAAGCAATAGCTCTTTTCTTGTTACTTAATTATAATAACCTACAATGTGCCAATTCTGTATGTCATAGGATTGGCTGTGGGTAAAAAAGCTGTGGAACTAGATGACAAAATTGCAAATGCTCACAAGTGGTAAGGACTTAATAATGTTTAACCCTTATACATGTACATGAACTTACTGATTCACCTTCTCCCCCCTCCGCTACTCCCCCCTCCCCTACTCCCCCCTCCCCTACTCCCCCCTCCCCTACTCCCCCTCTCTGGACTGCCATCCATTTATTTAGTTAATTTAAATTCAACAATGTATCTATTCAGAAAATGGATCTCAGTAATGTATGCAATCCAAACATTGAAGAGGAGCTTGCATCGATCTTCATTGACAAACCACAGGTAACCCATTAGCTCTGTAAATGGCAATATTTACTAGCATTTGTATCAGGTTTTGTAGTCTTGCATTTTCAATGCATTTAATAAAGCATTTGAATAAACATTGACACAACCTACAGGGTATGTTTATTTGTTCATGGGCTGTGTGTGGTTGTAATTTCAGCAGTTTCAGGCATTGTTTTACCACAGCCACTTACAGACTGTACAGATCGAGTTAACGAGGGGGAAAATGCCCCAAAATGCTGAAATTGGAACGAAAGTGTAGTCTTGCATTTTCAATGCATTTAATAAAGTATTCGAATAAACACTGACACAACCTACAGGGTGTGTTTATTTGTTCATGGGCTGTGTGTGGTTGTAATTTCAGCATTTCAGGCACTGTTTTACCACAGCCACTTACAGACTGTACAGATCGAGTAACCAGGGAAAAAATGCCCCAAAATGCTGAAATTGGAACCACGCAAACCCCATGAACAAACACAGCCTGTAAGTTTTGTTAATTTGTATTCAATATTACACCTGTATTAGCTTTGAAAATGCAAGGCTACAAATATCATACACATGCTTTAGTAAATTATTTCCATTTACAGAACTTGGGTTAATTGTGAACAACTCAATTGTGTATAGTGAGAAGTTTGCATTGCTAATTCCTCATCTCAAGTCACATGGAAAAAATAGAAAATGATTGGCTAATATCTATATACAGTACAGTCTGTTAAGGTCTATTATGTATTAACTATAATTGAAGGGCTGTGTGCAACAAGGGCATATTAGTGACTCCTGATCAGATTCTAAATCCTCCTTCAAGTTCTTTGCTTTCTAAGGGAGAATTTACGACGTGATCAGATGTCACTTACGCCCTTTTTCCAGCAAGGTCTTCAATTATTCAGGGTTTTTGTTATGGAAACAGTCGAGGCACACAATTTTGAGTTAAAAGTATTAACAAAGACACAATTATATTAAAGTTTAGACAATAATTCTCATCTTTCCCAGTGACAAATGTGGTACCGGAAAGGCGTTATTTCGTCCTTGGCAGGATATTAGGATAAAACAAGTTACCCAGACATATTTTATTAATTGAAGGGGTGAGGAACAGCTTGCAATAATATTGTGACTAGTTACTGATCAAATTCTAAATTCTCCGTAAAACTCTTTTCTGAAGGACATTTTGGAATTTGATTACAAAATATTTGCACTGCACTGTCTGGTTATATTATTGCATACAATTTCACGTCTTCAAATTCATAACTTAATAAAACAGTAGAATTCTCCATTCATTGATTTAGCCATTCATTGAACCATTTAGTCTTCAAGCATTCATGCATTCGTCATTCAGTTATTAATTTAATCCATGTTGTCACTAATTAAATTAAAATGCTCCTGTCATATAAAGCAAACAGGTTTTAAAACCTTAAAACATTTTCGGTGCTGGAGCTTCTGGAAGCAACCTGAGTCAGTCTGTTACTAGATCGGAGAAACAGGATGGCACAAAATTCACATAAAATTATTAATATTTTACAATGGATATTTTACAACATTTGGTATCTGGTAATAACGGCTCTATCAATTCCAAACCTGTCCATCCCCCAGTATTTGTGGGGCACTTGACATTTTTGAATCTGAGACACTCAGCAAATGCAAATGCCCCATGGAATGCCCCACTGGGGGGCTTTGGAACAAGTGGAAATCTCTTATAGAATTTGCTATTTTAACTCTCTTTCACCTCATATATGCCTTGGGGGAGGGGAGGGTGGTGTGATGAGGAGTTACTTATGCCCTTATTGCACACAGCTCTTCAATTGAATTAGAGAAATAACCTTAACAAATATGTATTTATTTAATAAAAAAAGTTAATTGTTTCCTTTAAAATGAAAGATTAAATTGTTCTAGCTTAATTGTGGAGGTAATATGTCTGCTTTCTGGTGTTATCATGCATGTAGGTATGCCATTATGTTGGGAAGCACTTCTGATTATGAGTCTGCACAAGACCAAATTATACAAGGCTTCAAGTATAAGGTACAGGTTGGTGAAAACAGAAAAATTGGCTAGTACATGTATGATTTAAAGTAATGTTTCAATTTGTACGAATCACCTATTCACATGAAATTTCACACAAGGATTTTGAAACTCCCATTGAATCTGGTGACTATAGTACAGTATATTAATAATTGAAGACCTCGGTGGAAAAAGGGTTTGACTCTTAATCACATTCTAAATTCTCCCTTAGAAAACAAAGAAATTGAAGGAGAATGTGTCAAGAGTCTGTCTCACTAATATGCCCGTTTTCCACCGAGGTCTTCAATTATTAAGTGTCTTCTACCTCATTAATTATTTAATTGCTTGTTTGTTTGTTTTGTTATTATTTAATGTTTGTATTGTGCAAACTAAAATGTTGGTAGGGTTTTGAATTCAGCAGGGAAGAGCTGGGGTGTCAAGGATGGGCAACAAAATAATTTTAAAATTTTGAGCATGCAGCCAGTTTTGAAGTTTCAGGATTAAAAGGATTTATGCAGTCGAAAAATAGGCATGACTTAATTGGACTTTTGCACGGAAAGTTGACAATTATGCGATTGCTCTCCTGGGAGTATGAAATTTTGATAAAAAGCATAAAATTAGACATTTTAAATTGCAGGGCTCTGGGCCAATACTACATTTATATAGGGTTGATTTAATTCTAATCAATATTTTGAATAGAAAACCTAGCTTCTACAATACAGCACCAAGCTGTTGTCACAATGATGTGAAAATAATGGTTCCTAAGTTTGAAAATGCATCAGACAGTATAGGTAATCAAATGGGAATTTCACATGTGTTTGTGAAAAACAAAGTAATTTCCCAAACCACTTCCATGAGGGAAATTACGTAGATTTGACAAACACAAGTAAAATGTATCCCTAATTTCACGAATCAATATTTAACTACCAATTAATGGAGGGCAAATTACATGTATGATCCCGAAAAAAAAATTAAGCACGAGTTGGCGACGTTTGAAATTTCACATGTGAAATTAGGGATTAATTTGTTCTCTATATATATATTAAATACAAAACATAAGTTTGAAATTTAAGTTTATCATAAAATTAGAGTTTGACACATGTAGTTTCACAGAGTCACGGCTGTGTGTAGTGTGCAAACAACAGGTCCCTGCATGGTAATGGTGAGAATTGCATGTATGTGCATATGCATCAATTAAGACAGGAGATAATGTACTTCAGTTGGCATTTTGCTGCCAGTAGGGGAAGTCATGCAGTGATCAGTTGAGAGACCTCCCTGGTAATGGATACTGAACTCACTGTTTAATAAAACATTCAGTATCTGCAGGGTTTTAAATAACATTTGAAGTAAGTGGCAAAACTTGAAGAGTAGGCGGAGAGCATCGAGCGCCATTGGCGCAAATACTCACGTTTTCCCTAATTTTTAATCAAAGTAGGCGACGGCGAGATTCACTGGCTGCCGGCTTCTATTGAAAACCCTGATCTGTATCACTATTACAGGCACTGATGTTTAATATAATTTGCATAAATTAATGGAGTTCAATTTGAATAACCATTGTTTAGGAATCCTTAGTCTCACATTCATGTGTGGCAACATGAACATGAGGCTAGAGTGTCCAGGACAATACATATTTAAATTGGATGCCATAATTTTTATATGCAATATTATATTTTTTTTAATTAATTTTTTAAACATAATTAATTATATAAATTATTCTTTACATTTGTCCTAAGAGCAGAAGCTCATTGAGAGGACTTATGTAACATAATAAACTGACATACATGTACATGTACATGTAATTAACAGGGAACGAGAAAAAAACATTAAATAAAATGTAGAAGAATAACACACTTAAAATAGATTATTAAAGTAATTCAAAAAAGAAAGAAAAAACAGTAATTAAGAGGGGAACCTGGCTTTTTAGTAATAGATACATGATTATTGTTTAGGGTTAGGATTTGCCTTAGAATTAACAATCTGACCTGTGACCTGTACTTTATACCCGCCGATATGGCATGTGGTACGAATTGCAATTGAGACCTGGCTTGTGTTGTTCAAACAATGGATAACACTATCCACCAGATAAATCCCTATCCACATGGATATGTGATAACCAAACTTAAAGGGAACCTTGGCTGAAAACAATGTTTTCTCTCAAGTGTTAAATTGTTATGGATGCCTAAGTCTGTTTTTGTATTTGTCTCCAGTAAATTCACTAGATGTCACTATTATGCACCGATTTTCC
The DNA here is from genome assembly GCA_030867875.1 of Actinernus sp. WN-2022. Lineage (NCBI taxonomy): Eukaryota > Metazoa > Cnidaria > Anthozoa > Actiniaria > Actinernidae > Actinernus > Actinernus sp. WN-2022. Next base: position 24,253,678 of record JAOWCC010001589.1, read on the forward strand.
TGTCAATAAAACTCATTTGAATTTCCTGCGTGCTGCCATGCATCTTGGGTGTCATCAGATGCCACAGTGTTGCCCCTATTGTCAGAAAACAATAGCTATTTTCTTGTGCAACAATAGGGGCAACACTGAGATGTCATGAGATCCAAGATGGCGGCAAGCAGGAAATTCAAATGAGTTTTATCGACAGGAAAATCGGTGCATATAAATTATATCTTACTAGTGAATTTACTGGAGACAAATACAGAAACAGACTTAGGCATCAATAACAAACACTTGAGAGAAAACATTGTTTTCATTGTGTTTTTTTTCTTTAAGTTTATTTTATCCACTGGATATTGAGATTTGTCCAGTAGATAGCATAATATCCACCCTTTGAACAACTGGAACCCAGGTTGGTACATGTAGTTAATGACATCATGCTGCCTCATCCCAGGCGGTCAGATATCTTTATATAGTGGTGGTGAGTGCAAAGAGCAATTTCCTTGCACTCTGATATGCACTCCTCCCAGGTGCTTTGCAATTTTCAGCTGCCTGAGGAGGAGGCAGGTCAACATGAATAATTAATGAGTAGTAGAATGAAATTTAAAGTTTTCACTGAATATTATTTTAGATAGAACTCTGTCACTAATTATTGACTGCACCACTTTCCTTTAGTTAATAGAAAGCAAAGAATAATGAATATACAGTATTTTATAGCTGAATCTAAGAATTTCATATTCAGTAGTCACTGCTTACAAAATAAATAAATAAATAAATATTGTTCCTGCATGGACTACTCTTTTTGTTATTAATTAAAAGCAAAACTAGACATTTCTTGCAAATAATTTGATTGACAGAATCATTAAGTTATCATTTTAAGCAATTAAACTCTAGATTTAGAAAATCCAATATTATTAATTATAATAGAATACCCAACTTATTTATTAATAAACATTAGAATGATCATATAAATAATGTTGTAACTGATTTGTCAAAATATAGGAACACATCAGTAAAGCCATTGAGTTGAATGACAGAGATGCATCGTCGTATCACTTACTTGGCAGATGGTGCTTTGAGGTAATTGTGAGGACTGCATAATTATACATTGATGTATGTGAATATTTTATATCATGAAATTCACGATATTAATTTTAGAATGTTAGAATATATTGATATTATTATTAGGGGCGCGTTCGATTGACCGTATTCCGGAATAAGATGGAATAATCTCTGGAAATCACTGGTCCCGGCACATTTTGCACTATAAGCTACTAACGTTTGCTGAAATGTTATATTCAGGATACATTTAGTGTTCCAGTGACTAAAAAATCCCAACACAAGCGATTTGTAGTGATAATTCTGTGTATTCTTATTCCGGAATACGGTCAATCCTACGCACCCTAGGTTAACTGTAACAGTCATGTTCTTCGAGTTTAGGTTAGTTGACGGGATAATGTAAATGTACATATCACCACTTAATTTACCATACTGTGAAAGTTTGAAGTCCCTATTTGGAAAATTGCATTCAGCCAACCGTCAATCAAATGCAGAGTCTAGCTATAGTCTCACACAAAGCTAACCAACTAGACTTAGACCCTGTTTACTGTATATGGAGAAATGAAACAAACTGCACTGGTGATCATGATGTGCTGTTGGCTCGGGGACCTGGGACAACTTTACATACATTTCTTTATAAAACAATTAGTCCACTGTTTACATCAGAAACTGCAAACGTGGATCAGAGAAGTGGGCGGGGGTGACCCTCCTCCCCGAGCCACTTGGTTCACAACAAAGATGTATGCTGTCACCAACTCTTTTTAAAATACCTGCTGGAGGTTCTTAGTGGTAGATAAAATATGAGCGGCCAATCTTTATGGTCATGCGCATCTACAACGGTGAGCTGCTTCGGCAAGCCATTGTAAATGATTATAAAGATTGGACGGAAATATTTTATCTGCTTGTGAAATGAAACAATAATTGGAATACACATTATTGTTATGTGATTCTGTGGTATTCTTAAATTATGGAACTTGAAATGACCATGTACAGTGTATGTCCCATACTGAGTTACAGATCTTTATCAAAAGTTATTTGTACTTATTAGCTGAGTACGAAATCTTTATCAAAAGTTTAACTTACTCATTAATATTTTTAGTGGGATTAACAGTACTGTGCATGTGATCTGAATACTGAGCTGGGATTGGTTTGCATCCTCATTAATTATTCATTAATTTTACAAATAGCGATACAGATGCCCCTGAACTGAACAACAAAACAATTAGCTGCCTTTTATACGCTGATGACTTAATAATTATATCAAAATTTGAATCAGAATAATACACAAACATTATTGAGCTATGGACAAGAAAATAGATTACAAATAAACAAAATTATAACTAAGTTAAGGATTTTCAATTCCAACGACAGGAAATTATGCCATTTCGGATTTTATTCCAAAAATAAATAAATCGAACATGTAACCTCTTATAAATATCTAGTAATTGCTTCAGGTTCTTTTGTACTAGCAAATTAAGCAGGAATTAAAAAAACTAAGGTAATATTTGCTGTGGAAGCATTCTATTCATTATGTAAAAGTATGGGCAAATCCTTTAGAAGGAATGCATCCCTAACAATCCACTTACTTGACACATTAATAATTAACCTATCCTTACTTATGGTTGCAAAGTTTGGGGCCTTGATTGGAAATACAATGAAATGTACGACCCAATTGAACAAGTGCATGTGAAATTTTGTACGCAACTTTTGGGAGTCAGCAAAAGAACCTTAAATAAAGTCTGCCACTCAGAGCTCGGACGCCTTCCCCTCATAACTGAGATCAAATATAAGGTAACAACTTACTGGGCCAGAATTGTGACAGTCATATATATTACACGAAACAGACTCGTAAAACTGGCATATTTAGACATGCTTAAAGATCTTGATGCTAAAAGTTGGGTAGCCTGCTTGCAGGCTCTGGTTAATTTGGGATTCCTGTGGCGGGAGAGAGGAGGGTGAAGGAGGATATAGAGAAAGGAGAGCCTGCGACAAAACCTTGTGTTTTTGAAATTCGCCCCCATGATGTCACATACCATTGCAAGTTACACGTTTCACAAAGAATTTTAAAATCAACATTTTCGACGAGATTCTGTTATAAATGTACCCTAGCATTGAACCCCTTGTATTTCTACTGCATGTTTGATAATAAAAACCTGAGAAAACGAGAGAAAACAGCAGAAAAATGATTTCATCACGAGTGTTAGCTCGCGCGTGCTGCTTACACCATAATACATGCCATTTTCGAACAAAGTGCGTGCGCCTCTTCTAGGTTCAACCAATGAGATAATCCCGTTCGTGGACGAACGGGAAATTTCAAAAACACAGGGTGTTGTTGCAGGCTCTCCTTTCTCTTTCGCCTCCTTCCCCCTCCTCTCTCCTACCACAGTAACCCCAAATCAACCAGAGCCTGCAAGCAGGCTAAACGTTGGGCAGCTTAAGTAAAAAGAATCTTATTTCAAAATGGTTTCGGATATGCATGGGAATCACAGCAATATGTGACATTGAATTTGACTGAATTAAAACAATTATTTTTATAAATATTTAAAATAAAGATTAGAGGGTATTGAACTACAAGATTCGCTCAGGGTGAAGTCTTTTTGATGATGAGTCTCGATCCAAAGGAAAAAACAAATAGGTCATTCCGTGAATTTATAAGACCAAGTACAAACTTGAAAGCTATTTGTTGGACGTTGAAAATATAGAACATAGAAGAGCATTAACCAAATTGAGAATTAGCGATTGAACGTGGCCACTATAGTAAATCATATATTAGTCCTGACAGAAGAAAGAAAGTGTCCCTGTTGTCAACGTACAGTACTTGGGAAAAAAGATATAAACGAGGTGAAGTGAAATATCATTTGCAAAAGTGATATATGTGACCGAACACAGGAAAACATACATTAACGCTTTTCCGTTTAATGGTCCAAGTCGTTAGCTTCCCGTTTAAACGGCTTTTTTCCTTAGGTGAAATTTCCCTTTTGGTGAAGTGAAATACGTGAAGTGATATTTCACTTCACCAAAAGGGAAATTTCACTTCACGTGAAGTGATATTTCACTTACCATCTGCTGTACAAGGTGCTAATAAAGTACACGTATCTATCAAGGTAGGGTGACACAGGGGGTGGGCCAACTTTTTCTCATATACAGGGCTTCAAATAACGGCTGGTCAACGGACAATGTCTGGTCAGAATTGGGTATTGACCGGACAAATCCTTGGATTGCCAGTCATGTTGACCGGTCACATGCGCCTTTCATAAAAGAAAACGTAATTTTGAGCTAGTTTCTAATCATGTTAGACATTATTCATGTTCCCGAAAAAAAAAAAAAAAATTATCGTAAGACAAATGAAGATGGACTAGTCAGCAGTGGCTGACAAATTCCTGTTAGTTTTAAATTCTCAGAACACGGATGTCATGAAGCTGCGGCCGCAAATTAGCATATCAGAAATTGGCGTCATGGTGTCTGCAACAGGAAATGTCATTTGCAAGCTAGCGTGACGTGACAAACTAGTTGTTTCAAGGTTTCAAACCAGACATGAGAATGTGGGTGGGGCCACAATTGTAAAAGTTTTTATTGTTTCAATATTTGACCTGCCAAAAACGGGTCGTGTCTGAGCAAAATTACGTTTGACCGGACAACATGTCCGGCGCCTACCTGTAAGTTATTGCAAGCCCTGATATAAGCCAACTCAGGACACACAGAGCATGTACATGTACAAGCCAATATTACGTGCCCAGACTCGTTCAAAACAGAGTGTTTTTCTTCCATATAAATGCTCTGTAAAGTTGACTCGGGGAGGGACTCATGCTCCGGATCCCCAAGCCAAGCCACCTTAATTATATCTAGACAGTACTCATGTAATTGGTTGGCTAATTGCAAAATTCCAACACGACTTGAAACTTTCATAGTCGCCCTTCAAGGAAAACAGTAATAAAATATATTTTCGGCATTGTATTGTCTTGTAGGTTAGTCAGCTTTCCTGGTGGAAGAGAAAAGCAGCATCAGCGTTGATTGCAGAGCCTCCAAGTTCTACTCTAGAGGAGGCCCTGGAGAACTTTCTCAAGGTAATACATTTTACATAACTATTATGTTATAATATTTATATTAACCCCAAAGCTGGAGCCCTATTTTTGTGTGCTTCCATCTTAATCATGTCTGTGTCATGTTGAGAGACCTTTATACTATCTGTCAGGGGTGAACACAGTTATTTTCAGTGGTTTTTATATGAATTTACGGGCCAGCTGGCAGCGTTATAGAGGGGCCAACCACGATTTCACAGCATTTATCTCAAACAATATTTACTGCTTGTTCAAAAGAGCTGGTGAAGTGGGCCATTGCTGGCTAAATAGTACATTTACATCTCTACCCACTTTGTTAATCTGTGAAGAAATTTTAATCTGGAGAGACTTACATTAATTTTTGTTGTACAAGAAACAAGAATTAAAACAGAATAACTTGATGTGAAATTATTTTGATGTTGAGATGTGGTAATAACTTCATTCATGAGCAGCCAGTGACTGCAGTTTTTCTATGTTTGCGTTTTCAGGCAGAAGAATTGGACCCAGGTTTCTGGTTATCTAATACTTTTTGGATTGCCAAGGTATTGTACGAAGGTGGTGAAAAGACCATGCTACATGTCAGTGGTTTTATCGATTTACTTTGAAGATTATGCCACCTATTTTAAGTTGCAATTTGAACCCCATAGAGGCCCAGGTGTCTAATTAACAGCCTAATGTTCAGTCAACTACCAACTTGTTCTTTAGTACCTCCTAACTTTAAAAGGTTATTGTCAAACCACTGCATGTATGCCTTGTGATTAAATAATACGGTGTAACTATTAATAGTATGGTGGGCTAATGGTCTTTGTGCAAATACAAGTGTGTAAGTGAAGGTCTGTGTGCAACAAGGGTGTAAGTGACTTCTGATCACGTTCTACATTCTCCCTTAGAAAACAAAGAATTTGAAGGAGAATTTAGAATGTGATCAGGAGTCACTTACGCCCTTGTTGCACACATCCCTTCAAGTTATTTATTTGGTTGTTTTAATGCATGCAACCAAATAGCACATACAAGCCATGTAGTTAGTATTGTATGTTAATATCACTGATCTGTAAAAGGTGTATAGCTGCTGCCAGAGAAAATTCATAACATCTTCAAGATTTACAAATCCAAAATCTTTGTATATAAATTAAACTGTACATCTTATAGTGTTCTAGTGGGAACTGAGCCTAAGCATTAGCTATATGCCATGCTGACGAGGTCAAAGAGGACAAAACAGCTGTCCATATAAGCTTCTAATTGCTCAGGCTGTATTTCTTTTTGACCAATACAGGGTAGCCTGCAATGCAGTCGTTCTATTTGGGAAAACGTGATATATTTTAACAAGGGAAGAAATGGGGAGGACAAAAAAGGAAGTAGGGGTAGGGGAGGAGAAGGGAAAACGAGAAATGAAGCGAAATCATAGGGCTTGCTGGCAGGCATTTCCTTACTTCCTTTTTGTGCCTGCCACATTCTTCCTTTGTTAAAATATATTGCATATACCTAATATATATCGTTAAAATTTGTATGCTCTGCTCTGCTCTGCTCTGCTCTGCTCTGCTCTGCTCTGCTCTGCTCTGCTCTGCTCTGATGATGATGTCACACCTTAGAACTCTAGACTGCTTCATACATGTAGCTTTGAATTCACACAAACCTTATGAAACCCCAGCTTAGGAAATTGAACACGGAATTCCCCACATACGGTACATCAGCTGTATTTAACCTCAGTCTTTACCTTTCTATCTGTTGTTTTTTCAGTGTTATTATCAACAAAGTGAATATAGTGAATGTAAAGAATGGCTACAAAAGACTTTGGCCATGGAAGTCAAATCAGATGATGTAAGTAGCCTTAATCTGCCCAAAAAATATTTCCGGTATTCACATTTTATGGTTGTCGTTAAAGTTTGTATTCAGGTGTTAGAGTAGTCAGGTTCATTACTCGAGGCTGAGGAACTTTAGGCATACATCCGCAGTTTGCAAGCTTTATTGTAGCTTGGTTAGGCCAAAATTGGAATATGCTAATTCTGCGTGGTATCCATACTCACAGAAAGACAAGTACCAACTAGATATGGTACAACGCTCTGCTGCCAGGTCTTGTTTTAATAATTATTCTAGGGAACAAGGTGTTGTGATAAGTATGCTTACCGGCCTCAAGAGACGGCCACTCTAACTTGTCATGCAGAGGACACTCTCTCGGTTGACAGTGTTTCACCGTGTTGTTTACAAAAATGTTGATATTGAGAAAGATTCGTACCTGTTTTCGGTACCTCACATTTCAAGGGATGGAAACTCTATATTATTCTTGAGACCACATTCGAACTGTAATCAACATGACAATAGCAGCTTTTTCCCATGGTCTGTTAGAGAGTGGAACAAGCTCCACGGTAGCGTAGTTAATATTAAAGGGGCTGTGACACGGTAATAGACTTTACATTCGTGTTCCGGGCCGGAAGCAGCTATTTCCACCGATTTTAATATGAACTAACCAACCTCTCGGCCATGTGGGATGCTTAAAATCAAAGCAAATATGCAAAAATGACTAACAAACAGTGTATATAAACAGTCTCCAGGGAAAATATTAAAAATCCTTTCAATCAAGGATTGTAAACTGTTTGTATCCAATTAACAGCCACCAACCGAGCGATTACTCGATACATGCGCAGTACCATGACATAGCCCCTTTAGCAACACTAACAAATTTAAGACCGCTGTACGCCAACATTTTATTGAATTAGGAGAATGGTTTTAATGTTTTTATCATATTACTAAGTATGTCTCCTTTTATCATGGCATTATTATTAACCTAGTTGTTATTATTGTAAATTGTTTCTTAATTTACACTGATGTGATACGGTTATACCGTTTTATCAGTTAATGAAGTAGAAGTAGAAGAGTTCCAAAGAGAATCAAAACTGGTGGTAAAATGAGATTGGCTTGTATCTAATTGTCCTACGAGCTGACCGTGAATTTCCGAAAACGATGAACCAGATAACGTCATTATTCAGTTAATAGTAACATTTATAGTAATTTACAAAATTACTCAATTCTAATTGGCTGAGAGCTAGTGCATTCCTGAAAAATAGAGTGCCAAAATAGGAAATAGAGACTTGCAATTTCGAAATTGCCACGGAAACGGGTAAACAATTCCCTGTGAAAGCAACCACACGATTGGTTGTAATTCATAGAGCGGTTTTCGATAGAGTGTCGAAAGTACTAAGTGATTGCGTTTGTTTTGCGTTACTTTAATTTGCTTAGCTTTTCTGTTGGCTGTGAGAAATGTTTTGTAATTATCAGCCACTCAAGTTCTAAACTAAAACCAAACGCAATCACGAAATCAAGTTTTATATCCACGATTACGTTTACTTTTCCCGGCTCGTGATTGGTTGAAGTGAAACCAATCGTGAATTACTTCAGTTCGTGATTGGCTTATTGCGTTTTCACTTGCTGCCGTGATTGGCTTATTGCGTTTTCACTTGCTGCCGTGATTGGCTTATTGCGTTTTCACTTGCTGCCGTGATTGGCTCTCTAAGTTACTTCATGTGTTTTACGACACTCAATTGAGAACCGCTGTAACATCTTGTCAACAAGGTGAATAAAGTGTACCAATTCGTCTGGTTTTGTATTGTGGTTAGTGTACTATAAATTACGAATGATATTGGAATTGAATGACTATCTGTTTCTTTCTTGTAGGATCGAGAATCCCGTCAAAAAGCTACTGAACTGCTAAGATGCCTGTAAACATACACTCTATGCCTTTTGCAGGAAACAGTCACGTGCTTGTATCACTTCAATAACCAATGAATCGATCTTGTTGTCCCATGGGAAACGCTTTACTGGAAACAGTCACGTGCTGATATATCACTTCAATAACCAATGAATTGCGCTCGTGATCCCCTGGGAAAGGCTTTACTGGACGGCAAACAAACTTCCAAACGCTGTTTTAGAAAGAGCGACAATCGATCGGAGGTGGTGATATATCTCGTACAAGTGCCTTCAAATCAGTAAAGTCAGATATTTGATGCCACCCAGTACAACCACGTGACTGTATCCTGCAAAAGGCCTGTTGAAACTATGATGTGAGCGACAAGAAGGTAGTTCCTGGAGCGGATGCTTTTTAATTTATAATATAGCGATGTTTCGTGTTTATAAATATAGCAATTGTTATGCTAAGGTCCAACCATGATTTCAAAAAGCCGCTTTGTGTCAGGAACCAACGATTGTCTAGTTGGCACATTAGTAATAATAGATGACTTAGCATGGCACATCGCTTTCATCGTCAGAAGCGGAGCGTCCACATCTCGTGTATATGTCACGGCGTTTTCACAAGTTGGGCTACTTTTAGATAATTTTTCCCGCCAATACTCCAGTTTCCTATTCGAAAATTACCGCTGAAAGCAATGACTACAGACGCATGTACTCAGGCTTAGCCTCATTCTGAAGTTAAACATTCATAAATATCAGCGAGAAGGTGGGCTATTCACAGCTCTGCGTACTGTTGTAGTTTCGCATTTTGCACCTTCTCGCTGGTATTTAACAATGTTTAACTTCAGAATGAGGCTAAGCCTGAGTACATGCGTCTGTAGTCATTGCATTCAGCGGTAATTTTCGAATAGGAATCTGGAGTATTGGTGGGTTGCACCAGTGGCGGAACAAAAGATGCCTCATTAGCTACTTTTGTTACACCAACCAATAAGGCTCCTACGCTTTTGTGATTTTATTCCCTTAGGAATGATTGCAATCCAAGAATAGCGGGAAACCGTTCTAAAAATAAACTTGTGAAAATGCTGTGACATAGGCCTAGTGTACGGACGCTTCTGGTTATGGGCTTCTGACATCGTACAATGTAATGTCTCGAGAGAAGGATGTCATCCTGACTTCACAGGCTTACTTATTTTTACATGCTCTTCTATCTGATTTTCTCATGTGATCATTACTGACCAATGTAAATAAATATAACATTCATAACTCTTTCCCGCATCCATAACAATCCAACTGTATGGAGTGTGTTATTGTACTGTCGCCGTGGTGTGTCTAATGGAATTAACGTAGTCTAAAAACGTGCTCCGCCCGATACGAAAATTCCAGAGATATAAACCTTCTTTAGGAAAAAAAAACCTCTGGAAAACTTATAAACAAAACTACGACACCTTACTTCAATGATTAATGCTCTTAAGCCGTTATGAATACGCTTTCCGACTTCACTTTCGTCGGAAAGCTTCAATTCTTCGTTTGTATGTTACGTCATGGCCGCCATGTTGGTGGACGTGAACAACATTCCTCGTTAGCTTCCCTTGTTAATTCCACCAACATGGCCGCCACGTCTTTATCGTTTGAATCTCTGGAGATTGGTTGCCAACCAGCAATATTATAGTATTGCATAAGGTCTATTACTGGAGTCACCAGCTTAAGCTTTTAAGAAAATTACCAACAACTGCACAGAGAAGGTATTCTTATTTTTGTATATAATATTATTAAAGTTCTCTAAAGCCATAACTGTGCCACTTGTTTTATTTGGATATACTCAAGGGTTGGATACTGGGGTGCGTGTATTATGTACTATTTACAATATGACAGACCGAATTCTATGGGATTTACGATGGCGAGCCGCTTCGGCGATACCATTATAAATCCCATAAATTCGGACGCGAATTGATGTGCTTGAGCCATACTTTTGTTGAGTAATATTGTCTTGATCATACCAAAGATTTCCAAAACCGCAATGAAATAATATTTCTTTTACTTTCTTACTCCAGTATGCTTATTTATGTTATTTTCGTTTTTTGTTTCATGGTAGCCGGATAGGCATGTACTAAAACCCGGATCACCGGAACGGAATCACCGGAACGACCGAAACCACCGGAACAGAACCACCGAAACGACCGAAACAGAACCAACGGAACCGTTATTAAAACTGCCGAAACCGACTATTAAGAGGCAAAGGCCAATACAACGTAGAATTTTGATGTTTTTTAAGATACAATATTTTAGCTGGCCAAACCAGCCTTCTTCAGGTCAGGAGTAGCCTGCTATGCAGACGTATTTTTTCACTCTCGTAAATTCGAAGAAAAAAAGTTACTTTTTTATTCGAATTTATGAGAGTGAAAAAATACGTCTGCAGAGCAGGCTAGGTCAGGAGCCCTGTTCAGGTATAATAAGATTCACAATGGCGTGTATTTTTGAACGTAACCCCCCATCCCCGCAAAACGTCCACCTCTTGAGTAGATCTTAAGACCGCATCAAACGTCTCATGAGCAGTAAAACGGATTGTAACAGATTGTACCAGATTGTATCAAATCTCGCCTAATATAGAAAAAATCCTCAACCAATCAGGCGCCACGTTACATGTATCATTTGACTCTGATGTCATCAGAGCTAGAGGCAAAGAATTCAAGATAACGGACGTCTTGAATGTGAGAGGGGAAAACCGAAGAAAAACATATTTACTTGGACGTTTTCAACACAAAAATAGGATCGCTTACTCATGTGGAATACGGAAATCGATAGTTTACGGTTTACATCTCGTCTTTATCACCTAAGAACGCTCATTTTTGGCCAACAAAGGGAGCTACATAGAAATGAACGATTTGTTAATAAAATACTGTGTAGATCTCTAGATATTTCACCCTATAGAATACATATTCTCGGCTTACCTTTTCGTCCAGGCCTTCCATGGCTGCCAACCATCAGATAAACATCGTAATGAAAGCGCGGGAACACAAATCACGCGGGAGAAAATATATACTAGAAACCTCCAGAGGTGAGAGAGGAGATTAATGTTCTTTTTTTTTGCCAGGGAGGGGAGAGAAGAAGGAATTATTTCTGTTTTCTCGGACTGTAAATCTATCACATGCACAATGTGGACTGTCGCGCTCAAAAACTAACTTTAGCGTAATTATTGCTCTGGTCAGCTCAAATAACTGTTTGCGTGAATTAGTTTATTACTGTTTCTACAATAACCTTAGCGTCTTTCAAAATTTACCAAGGCAGAGAATGTCGAATATTCTAGTCTGTGGTTGCTGTACTGAAGATCGGCTATCTCTAACAAATCGATACGTTGGTTTCGACGACTGTCGGTTTCGACAGTTTTAATAACGGTTCCGGTCGTTCCGGTCGTTCCGGTGTTCCGGATTTTAGTACATGCCAGCCGGACACTGTAAGATAATTTTTGAACGCATGCAGAAGCAGAACACAGACAAGTTTGTGTCAACTGGCGCCATTTTGTAGTAGTTGTTTGTATGATACTGCTGCTATCTGACATTCTTAATCCCTCTGTTTATTTTCCTGAGAATAGTTCTAGCCGGGAGTTCTAGGAGCTGTCGGCACGATTTCTCGCAGACAGACTTGAATAATCAAATAATATAGAATATAGTGTGCAAAGTTAATCCCATTTGAAATCAAGCTCGTGGGATTGTTTTACTGTTTTGTTGATCGCTTCTGTAAAGAGAATTGATACCAAAGTGTTTACCAAACGGTCATATACACAGAAATTACGGATGGTCTCATCGAGTTCGTGTAAAAGGAACACAACAGTTCTTAAACGGAATTTCCCGATCAAAAACATTTACCATTTCTACACAAACCGAATAGCAGACAATGAACAGCCTGAGTAACCACGCAAAAGCTCGGCATAAAGCCTGGAACTGGTACGGGATTTCGGAAATTTTTAATGGCACGAACCGAAAAAACGTTTGCCATTTACATTCCAACCGAAACTTCCAGATTTTCCGTGTAAATGGTAAACAACCAGTCAGATGACTTCTGAATGTTGTTACTTTTGGGTCAAGGAAAAGCAAAACAAAAACGGCGAAACACTGCAGAACTAGCTACTCGCCTCTGGCAGCAAGTTTCCAAACACTTTGTTTTCTGAATAACTGAGGAAAGATAATTCGAAAACACTTTCCCATCTGCCTCCAGCTTATATTGTACTTAAATATTAATAGAATCCGTATATTTACCGCATAAATAAGTTTTTTTCGGCCTAATTAATTGGTCAAGTTCTTCCGCTAATAGTTGAACATTGTATGGTTCCCGCCGTAGAGAAAATCTTTCTCCTAAACTTTCAAACTTTATTACAACTAAACGTACTTTTGTAGCTTTACAGTATTTGATATTCCTAAAAGCAAGAGGGAGCAAGTTATCCTATGGCAAGTTGCATGAAGTTAGAATGAAGTGAGTTTTCTGAACATCTGGACACAAGACTTAAACCTGCATCTTTTCAAATATCTGTAAAACGTTAACAAGCCAATTCATTATAAAAGCTAGAGAGAGAGGGAGTGGGGATTCGTTGTAGCCATGTATCATTCTAAGGTGGCTTCTTTATTTTATTTTGAAAAATAATAAACTTTTTAAAAGATGATTTTTTTCAATTGTTAATGATAAATTAATTGTAAAACACCAAAATGCGATACTGCAAGCAATCTGTTTCGGCCAGGGCAAACGAGCAAACATTGTCGCGGAAACCTTAATTTTGCGAATTTGCCTGTTTCTCAAAATGTTTCCCACTCGTCATTTTACGAAACAAATGTTTCCCTTTTGTTCCAACACTGAAATTCACAAATGTTTCTGCAAAAACGTTTGTTCGTTTGCCCAGAGATTCTGACTTCAAAACTCCCAAGAGATGCCTAAATCTCTTATGAGAATTGGATACGGCGAAGAGGATGTACACTTTCCAGCAGATATCCACGATCGAGCTATTTAAATGCAAGCTTCGTAATAAAACTCTAAACTTTGGTTTATAGCTGGGTCATCGTTTCTGCACAAAGAAAATAAATCTTAACATGATCTTGATAATAATATTGTAGAATTTTTTTTAAATCAGCTTAACGTCCAATTTGGTAAAGAAAGTAACATATTAAATATGTAGTTTACCACAATTTATTATTTCTCTATTATAACTATAGATATAAACTCTCATTCGAATAGTTATCCTCGGGGATCTTGTATTTTTCTTTTTTTCCCCTGTGAATTGAAGCTTTTAAGGTTATTGTTGCGAAACTACTTACAATGATGTATGCGAAACAAGCTTCGCTTAACATCGCGAAGCAACAACACTCAAAAAGATTTCATTAAGGAAAACACAGCCTTTTGTTTTTTTGCCCGGATTTGAACCAAACCATAGCTGGTTGGACTTGTCAGTCATAATAAGCGAATGAGTATTTGTGTTCCTATAATTATGGTGGATGGACTGGTCTTATTGACTCGTAACAGAATTGAATGTTTACCGTAGCGACGGACCACTTATCATTAATTATACAAATGATTCGAGGAATCGACAAAGGGTGTCTTGTTTTTAGTTCTAAATTTACAATATCTTCTCTGTATATACATATCTTCTCAATCCTAAGTTATCCTACGAATAACACCGCAGAATGTAATAAATATTTAACTTTTTTAGCACTCTGATTCAAGGTTTCTGTTCGCGGAATCTATTTTAGTGGTGGTGGTCTGAGTGATATATGTAGTTTCTACCGCAAGTTTTCCGCCTTAGATCAATGCATCTATTCATAGACTAAATATAATCCATTCTAGCAGCCTTATATTTAATCTCCTTTTGGGTTAACATTAATCATTTATCGCTCAACAAAGTCGATAAACATCTAAGCAAGTTTCTCCGCATTTTATGACCTATTCGCGGCGCCGACGAGAAGTCTGAATTCAATTCATTACCACAATGTAGTATACTGTAGCTTTCCGACTAGTAAAACAGATATCGCGGTACATCTGGTTTCGCCTGTTTTGCTTTCCACTTCGTCTTCCGTCTGGTTTCATTTACCTCGCTTGCTGCTGTTTGTAATCTGCTCCCAGGTGTCTTTGCGGTTTGTAAACGACTCGCTGGTGTCTTTGCAAAATCCAGTCTAATCTCTTTATCGGATTTCTTTTTCTCTCTCTTTTGTTCTCGCCTTCTTGCTCGTCGCTCTTTTTTCCCCGCTTCAAAACGCGACGAATTACCTCTGCTAGAGGCAGCAAAACCAATTGTAGCCCCACCATTGGATATTTGATGTAATATTCTCCGTTTCTGGTTGTGTAGCTCCCACAGTGACTTACTTAAGCGCTCCTTCTCTTTGCAAAGTTTGAGACAGTAGGCCATTCTAATATCTTCGATGTCTTGTGCAAGGTACAACTGACGTTGTATTTGTCTCTCGTGGTACTCCCGCACTTGTGCAAGCTGTTTTGCCGGGTTACTAGTCAAAAGTGCTGGCAGAAAACTGTCTTCTTCTGCGATGGAATACATGTTGTCGTCCCACGATAATATTTTGGAAGCTTTTCGTCAATAATCGCTCTAAACTGTCCGGCGACTCGGGGAAGCGAAGTTAGCTGACACTCTAAGCTAGTCTATACAGCTGTAGTAGCATTCATTTAGGTTTGTGTTTGCTTTTGAGAACTATTGTGACAGATAATATTGTATGCTAATACGGGTTGCTATAGTTCTACTGACCTGTGTTTAGAACCTTTACTTTGACTAAAAGCAAAACGTCAAACCCTCAAGAGAAAGGAAACAGACTGATATAGCAGTAAACTCAAGTCATAACCGCTGCAAAACCCAGGTCAATTTTTTGCGGTTGTCATGCTAAATGCTAAGGTGCCATCTGTTGTATAAGACAGGTTAGACTAGTTCCGTCCAGGCGAACGCTCTCACGAAGTCGTTAAATCTTAGCCAAAGAAACTTGAAATTTACATCAATAGGTTATGTGAAATGATAATGAGATTTATTATCGACTTACTTACCCATGTACTAACTCATATTAGCTTCACGGAAGAGCTTTGAATCTGTTGCTATGACTACTAAAATGTTTAAAGCTACTATTTTATAAATTATTGCTTTAGTGAATGAGTTTCGACGTCAGATATATGCTCTTGAACTTTTCAATACCTTAAATGATTACACTTATTACAGCTGATTGGTCCAAGGACTATGTTACAGAAAAGTTGATCGAACAACGTATATATTGAGTTTACAATATTTCTGCTGGCCAAACCAGCCGTCTTCAGGTCGATCTTACCGGTAGATATTGTCTTATTCTTACCATTATTATCTAATGCACAGCTATATTATGCATGTCTGCATGTAGAAGATGTAAGTGTAGCCATAAAATACCTCGTATAACATTTATCAAAATGCTGGCATTATTTGGAAGTTAAAAAGAAGCAACTAGTTATTAAACAGAGTAACGAATAGTTAATGTTTGATATAAATTTGACTTTCGTTGTCTTCAAGAACACGAATATATTGTTAACCACCGCGGATACAAACTTCAGGCGTTATAGTTCACCGCAAAGTTTTGGCGCGCGCTCATTGGCTAAAAGCGAACACCACGTGATAGTTGTCGTCCGCGGATGCAAACTATCAGGCGTTATAGTTCACCACAAAATTTTGGCGCGCGCTCATTTGCCAAAAGCGATCACGTGACGTGATAGTTGTCTTCCGCGGATGCAAACTATCAGGAGATAGTGTCCGCTGAGCACGAAAGACAATTTTATGTTGAACAATAATGACAAATAGACTGTGTTTGTCTCGGAACTATCGGCTGATAGTTTCCCTTGGAAATTTGATGTTCTTAAAACTAGCATATAAGCCCTCGAACTTCGTTCTCGGGCTTATATTTGTTTTAAGAACATCAAATTTCCGCGGGCAACTATCAGCCGATAGTTCCTCGACGGACACAGTCTATTTGTATAATAGTGCCCGCTGAGCACGAAAGAGAATTTTGCGTTGAACAATAACGCAAATAGACTGTGTCTGTCTCGGACCTATCGGCTGATAGTTTCCCTTGGAAATTTGATGTTCTTAAAACTAGCATATAAGCCCCCGAACTGCGTTCTCGGGCTCATATTTGTTTTAAGAACATCAAATTTCCGCGGGCAACTATCAGCCGATAGTTCCTCGACGGACACAGTCTATTTGTATAATAGTGCCCGCTGAGAGCGGAAGACAATTTTGTGATGAACAATAACGACAAATAGACTGTGTTTGTCTCGGAACTATCGGCTGATAGTTTCCCTTGGAAATTTTCGCAGGCAACTATCAGCCGATAGTTCCTCGACGGACACAGTCTATTTATTTAATATAGCTCCCAGTGAGCACTATATCCAGAATTTTGAGTTGAACAATAAGCCAAGAAACAATAGAGTGTTTCTGTCTCGAGACGATCGGATGATAGTTCCCTTGTAGATAATCTAATCGGCAAAATTATATAAGTACTAATTTGTCGATGCAAGGCTGATTGTGCGGTCTGGGGAATAATAATTATATTTAACCAATAATTCGGATTTACGTATTGTGAAAACTAATGAAGTTTGCTCGTTCCAGCCGAAATATTATTATTCCTCAATCCAAGCAATCGTCTTTATTTACAAAATATGAAGATAAACAAATTACTAGCTAGACTGTGGAAGAAACATACTACAAGGTAACCACTAGAGAGTTGAGTGAAATCAATAAATAAAATGTACAAATTAGTTTCGTCTTAAGCGTGAGAACTGTCTCTTGTGATTGTCATCAGTCATCTGTAACCTGACTGCATGAGTGCGCGTCATTTTGTTGTCCTTATTCTCACTTTAAAATCAGTATTTCCACAAGCCAATAATATTTCTTGACTGTCTTAGAGCTCTCAAGCCGAATTTTGGCAAAAAAGTTTTTAGTTCACCTCTTCCTAAAATATTTCTAGCCGAAATTCTGCTTGGGGGCTCTTATAGTTGATTTAATAAGTCGCATTTTTGCCGCACTGAAAATTCGATGGATTAACTGTCGCATTTCTGCCGAACGGCCCAAATACAATGTTTAAATTGCCACCACATGCGTTGTTACCCAAAAAAATCCTTCAAAACATTAACATAACGTGTGTATTCGATTCTGCGACGTTTGAATCATGTCGCACTTCTGCCGCATATACATAGCGCGCCCACAGGCAGCCCAATCTATGGGTTTGTGCATGAAAATAGAAGATATGAACGGGGTTTTGTCTAAAATGGCTCCAGGACAAGAAAAACCACAAAGGAAACAACATGGAAGCAAAAAAGGTATGTTTATTTATACATTGTACGGCAATTTGAAAGGATTTGTAAAACCCCATACATATCTTCTATTTTCATGCACAAACCCATAGATTGGGCTGCCTGTGGCGCGCCAAGGCCAGTCGAACTTTCGACACAAATTCGACTAGTCGAATTTAATTGATTCAAACGTCGAATTTATGTCGAATTAAATTCATTAATTGAATTCGATACGGCAGAAATTTGACGTTTGAACCAAGCTTAAGACAGTCAAAGAACAACAGCTGGTCAAGATTTGATGTGGTATGTAAACTTTAACGGCTGTTTGTTATCATTTTCCATCAGCTATATATTTAATACAAATCCTTATATTTTGCCATTGTGTGAGCCTGGGCTCGAATTTCAATCCAGTGGGTCTCGTACAATGCACACCACGGCCACACAGCGGTCAAACGTCTGCGCATGCGTCAAAAGTCTTGCAACAACAACATATTCCAAAACAAATTGAAAGCGAGCCGGCGGCCGTCACTGTTCACACACCCGTTTTCAAACCTTGAGAACTTTTTGGTAAATTACGGAAACATTTGGTAAACTCACAGTTTGAAGTTTGTTCAATTTCCCGTCGACTGTGAAAATAAAAAGCTTAAAGGGATACCCGAGTGAAAAACACATTGGGGCTCAAAAGAATCTTCAACATGTTCTTTGTTCAGAAAATGTATTAAAATTTGATCAAACGTTTTTAGTATTAAGAACGAGCACCTCAAAGTTGGCCCCGCGAAGACATGGGCGTCGCCATCTTTGTTTGCATTTACGGAAGTGACGTCACTTCGTCCCATCAGCGTATCGCGGCTACTTGTCTTTGTATGATTTTCACACGCTCGGAATTAAAGTGGATATATTTTCATCGAGATTGCAGAGGAATTCTTACAGAAACCGGAATTATGATGAAGACGACATTATGAGAAAAGTTCAGAAGACTGAGAGGAGGAAGAAAAGCATTGGGAAGGCGAGAAATTATCAGACGAACAACAAGGTCTCGTAACTGCCATTTAATAATAGCAAAACAACATGGCTTAAAAGACTCGAGTGACTTCTGAATAAGTATAAGAACTACAATATATGTGAGGTACAGTTAAGGCGTTTATTATCCTAAAAACACCTAATAAGTGAGATTGAGAACGCTGGTGGGACGAAGTGACGTCACTTCCGTAAATGCAAACAAAGATGGCGGCGCCCATGTCTTCGCGGGGCCAACTTTGAGGTGCTCGTTCTTAATACTAAAAACGTTTGATCAAATTTTAATACATTTTCTGAACAAAGAACATGTTGAAGATTCTTTTGAGCCCCAATGTGTTTTTCACTCGGGTATCCCTTTAACTTTCACGTATTTTTCCTAACTTTTGGGGGTAGAAGTTCACTGTAATATGTTTTAAGGTACATTTTGCGCGGTAAATTCGCGCGGCCACCCACCGCGCAGACGTTTGACCGCTGTCAATCTCGTACCCAGACCCCATTTGTTTCTTACTGCGCATGCTCGACGAAATAATATTATTTCGTCGAGCATGCGCAGTAAGAAACAAATGGGATCTGGATACGAGATTGGACCGCTGTGTGCACCACGGCAAAACGTTATGCTCCGCTGGCCGAAAGAACGAAGGCTCTGGAGTTCAAATACAAGTTTTAAACTTAAACTTTTTTAGTAAATAATTTTATAACTTAGTAAACTCACTGTGAATTACAAATTAAGAAACCTTCAACCCGTGAAAGTCTGAAGTTTAGCTTTTATGTGATTTTCCTGTTTTTCGCGAAACATTTCACGTAACTACGCGTACGTACTTAACAGGGGTGATTGCCTCTGTCGGCGGGAAACTGGGGAGTTGCGCGCGCAATCGGCTCATCAAAAGCGCATGCGCGTACACTGGCCAAACAAAAATAACTAAGTGTTCTGATTGGTTAATTCATGCATGTGTAATTTGAACCACTGCATGGGAGAATATCGTATATAGTATAAACTTTTTAACTTCACTTTATACTGATCAAGGGAACTATATCTACTATGCTTTCCCACATGTATCAAATCACGGTACCAGACGAGTTTTAACCTGTACAATTAAAAGAATAACGGAACAGTTGGGTTTACGCTTCGCCGGGCTAATGCAGGTCTCAAACTTGTACGGATAGAGTACAAACGTACGAATTTCGTACCGGTTTTAAATTCCTGCGGTACCAGGCATATCAGTTACCGTACTTATTAAACTCATAAATAATTCATCACGTAAAAACAAAGAAAGGAATGCGTAAATCTGATACAGATTCGTCCTGATTTACGTAAACTTTGCTTCGGTTTTCTCGGCTGAAATAGGTCGCATCGCCAAAATAACTGAAAAACATGACTCTGCATATATATATATATAGGTGAAGTTCACCGGTGAAACCAACATAGTGCTCTACAATAAAGGAGCGGATTAAGCCAATGTGTAGACTACTCAATTTTTGAGTACATAGATTTAATACAAATCTGTTTCGTAGACCGACGTGAAGTCGATCCACCCTTCAGTTAATCTCTATACACTGAAGCATTGCTAAGAGCCACAACAATAATATGATCACGTCAATAAACCGTTAAATAGTTGCGCGCGCTAAAGTGATCGTGTTTTATGTTACGCCAATACTCGATGTTCTAGGCTTGTTTGAAATGGTGAAAATGTGACCTCCCCTGACCCATTACCGTGTAAGAAAAAGCCTGGGTCGATTCCCTATCTTACGTCACCTCATTAATGCATTATTGTCCATGACGCCTTTCTATCACAACAGCATCGATATATAGAGAGTATACACAGTCTGTGAGATTTTAGTAAAGAAAACACCTATTTTAGACAAAATGCTAAATATTTATTCAAGTTATTAAATTGCAAAGTCGAATGAATTGGATGACGTAAGATAGGGAATCGACCCAGGCTTTTTCTTACAAGGTCATGGGTCAGGAAAGGTCAAATTTTCACCATTTCAAACAAGCATAGAACATAGTGTATTCTCTGTAAGCCACAAATTTCTTCGCAGAAGTATTCAAAGCCTTTCAAAGTTTCATATATATAAACATTGCAAAAGGGTTTAGGGGCACTTTAACTAAATGGGAAACTGCAAGATACGACTGAAAAACCACGAAAAAACCACCCTGGGGTTATGGCCAAACAACGTGGAAATGTGCGGAAACGTACTCCTCGACCTAATGCAGCAACCGAATTCTCCGAGGGCTAGAGAACTAACTATCGACTTACTAAGTTAATACAAAGTAACCGTGCTATAATCAATAAGATATATAAAATAAATTCGAAACAAACGTAGAGCTGACTGGCCTAGAATGAGTACTTTTTCCGCTCGAAGCATTATTAATATATGCTAGAAGCATTACCCATAATGCTATCGTCTCCTCCCAAAAACCTCTTTACCGTACCGGCAGAATATCCATTTCTGACTATATCGCTCCTGCGTCGCTCAAATGTCAGAAATTACATATTTCAAAAAGTTTGTCCCGGCGACAAGCGACATTCCCAGACGAGATGGATTGTGGGTATAACTGTGCAGCTGTGTGAAACGGATAAACTACAGTGTAATTCGAAAAATCGATTCGCAGGAGACCAATAATTATAAATATTGATCTTATAGGTTTTGACCCACAAAACAAATGAATTCACCAGATTTGTAGCTACAACCACAATGCAATTCGGACTGAGAATGTCATTTGTCATTTGCCATTTTCTGGGACAACCTCTTTTGAAACAGGTGTAGGCTAATGTTTTGTAAAATATATCGCTTCGTGTTAGTCGGTTAATTGCATTAAGTTACCAATGCCTAACCGAAACGTTGTATTTTGCTGGCCGGCAACTGAAATCTCACCTCAGGTAAACAAGACTCTGGTTTGGAGATTCAACGGATTTAAACGTTCATAGAAGTGCAGAGTATATGTGACAAGCAAAAATGTATTTTTTCGTGGTGCGTGGAAGGAAGTAATCAGCTTGGTAATAACGGATCAGTGATGCTTGTTCGACTGAACCAGTTGTCGCAACGGAGCATGGGATACCCATGACGTCATTTGCTGCAAACGTTTCATCATCTCGATCCCAGGCTCTTTTCCTCTAGCGAGAAAATGTTTGGCCCGCTCTATCCTACTGATAGGTAAGGACAATATTTATCTTTCCCGTCCCTCCCTCCAATCTGTAATTTGAAATCTCCCAAGGTCTTTTTCTCGCTGGAGGAAAAGAGGATGAGAACGAGGCAAGCTCTGTTTTGCTAAACTGCATAGCCAGCTTATTAATAAATAATTAAGGACTTGGGGGAGGGGAGGGGAGTAGATCAAGTCCACCACCCTCCACCTCACCCCAGTCAAAAATATTGTAATTTTGAACTCGTGGTTGCACGCATGTGCAGGAACGAATTATTAATTAGGGTTAGGTGGATTTTTTGGGTCGCCTCGCAGCGCTCGTAAGATTTGCTCCAATTTGCTACTACCTTCACCGACAAACAATAGAACAAAGTTTAATAGAACGAAGCAAACAATAACGTCTATTGTTTTGGTTATCCAATCAAGAAATATGTTCCGAGCAGCTGCGACCTCACCCGGGATTTTTTAACATGTTGATAGCTATTCTGCTTGCTTTCTCTAGATCTAGTACTCGCAGGGATTTTGCCATGTCCCCAGCAGTATTTCAGGTATTTCTTTTAAAATAACTTTGAACATAAAATCGTCTTTCTTTATTTCGAAATAGACTGTTACTACTGATATATTTTTATTTGTCGGTATTCTGTTGTATTGAGGTGATAGCTTTTGGTTGGGTAGAACTGGGGGCAGACTCACCCTGTTGATAAAAGTTTATCGAGTTGGTATCTGATGGGCCCAGAGGTTTTCACCGTTTCTCTTAGAAACCGCAGAGTCTTAAGAGCCTCAAAGCAGCAATAAGAACAGGGTGACTGATCCTGACTGTTACTGAGTAATCTTCTGAAGTAAGAGGCCTAAATTCGTAAATAGTCGACATACTGAATGCCATTTATTCAGAGGAAATAAGATGCTTCTTGTACAAAGCATTAAGACACGAGCCAGCTAACTACATTATACGAGTGTGTATAAGGGCTTCTTCAATTGACCGAATACCAGGGGATTAGGGGGGATTTTTCTCGCCCCAGTCCCCCTAATCTCCCCTCGCTGCGCTCCGATACTCCAGAGCCGCAACGCAGCCCTTGGTCACACCGCGGCAAAACGTCACGCGCATGCGTATTTGCTATTTCTTGTCCGCGCGCGGCCGCCCCCAGTTTCCCGCGAAAACTGAAAAGAAACAACAGGCACATGCCGTGATTTTAACGTTTCTGCTTAAAAGTATTCATTTGTGAACTGTTTTGTCAAAAACTAAGAAAACTACTTAAAAGCTAAGCCTAAGACTTTAACAGGTTGAAGTTTTCTTAATTTGTAATTCATTGTGAGTTTACTAAGTTATAAAATGATTTACTAAAAAAGTCGAAACCCTCGGTAATTTGTATTTGATAGCAGAGCCTTCGTTCTTTTGGCCAGCGGAGCATACCGTTTTGCCGCGGTGTGGCCCTAGGTGCAACGTCAAACCAGGACTGATTTACAGTCATTTCTTTATCCTTGCGATTGAAACTATTTTCTGATTTGGACAAAATATTTGGCCAAATCACTGATATAAGCTTCAAATATAACATGGATATTGATAAAAGGTTATTTATCTCAACAAGTATGTTTTTGTAATAAAAGAAATGTGTTCCTGGTTTGACGTCACAGTCACTGTCATTGGAAACTGATAAACCATTATAGCCTATAGACGACGCAACACTCAATCAAGACATAGCCGTTAGTCTACTATTTAACTATTCACTTTATGTAGACTGATCGATATTAATGAAATATAATTTGGTCTTGTAGTGAGCAAGGATAGTGATCACTAAATATTTCAAACAGCCATGCCTTAATCGACCGTATAGCACAAGCCACTTTTTCAAATCTCAGTTTGAGGAACTCTACTGTCTATATGGCTGATGTGGTAGTGGGGTATAACTGTTTTACTAAATATTTAGTGATTGATACTCATCTTTTCTTTCAGCCTTATCGCGTAAGTTTCATTTGAACTAGCTTATTGTATTTCGTGCATGGCTCCTATCGACATGCCTTTCCGTAAGCCATTACCGTAACTGAACTCTATAGGCGACTCAATTGGAGCATTTTCACATTGACTCGACACAAGGTTTTCGCTTAATCATTGGAGCAAACGTAACGGTATAACTGCAAATATTTAAGAATCTTTATTTAACTATCATATTTGGTAGGCCTTGACGGATAATTTAACGAGTTCACTTTGACTACTATTGTTGATTCTAAACACACAGTAGTTCGATATGTAATCCATTGTTAATAAGAATACCGAATCGTGAACGATAATCACGAAATGCCTTAATTTAATGGAACGATTTGGCTGCAGAACTCATGTGTCCAAAATGTGGTTTATATACATACTATATGCATGCAGTTTGAGGGAAGAACTGTAATGTGATAAATTCAAACTGACATTTTAATTAATGAAGTTATCGCACCCAACGAGTACTTTTTGAAATTCGTTTGAAACCAGTCTTTTGACGTATTCTAGAAAGCTATTAGCTGTTCGGATTTTCTACGTGGAAATCGCGTCAACCGAAAATACTATGGCAAAATATTCCCGGCCTACGAATTTGTTAGTAGTCTAGACCATAAACAAGAATTTTCTAGCCCAAGTAACTTCATGTTGCAAAGTTTTGTGGAGGTACGAATTTTTTAGGGGTTCTTTTTTCCTTTAGGCAATTCTTTTAGGTGACCTCCATTTGCTAAAGGTTTATTCTTTCGGATTTTAGATGTCAGAATTTCTTAGAGAATGAAAATGTGTTCTCGAAAACTTTAGGTGGCCGCTTCACTAAATGAATAGTGATAATATTGGCTTTTTTTTTCATTTAAACCAATGTTTTATTCCGGATCGTTCTGACTCTGATTGATCAGACGAAAACGTACGAATATTTTAGGGGAAACCTTTTAGTCTCCCTTTTCTTCTATAATTTTCTAGGGATTGAAAACAATTTTCTAGGGACAATTTTTTCAAATCCGAAAGTTTTAGGCTAACTTACTCTCCCGAGCAGCTTTTTAACCGAAAACTGACTTCGTTGGGTGCCCTTAAAATGTACCCGCGTACATCTAATTTTGTGTCGTTAATTCCAAGAGCCCCGTCGTTCGCTTGGCAGGAATCTATCTGAAACCACAATTAGATCCCGTGCGGTTGTTTAGTACTGTGGTCTTGAGCTTGTAGTTATTTTCGTCTAGTATTGTATTTCTCCTCCGTATTTTTGTGTTTCAATGACAGAGCAAATAAGGCTTGTTTACTACACGTGCGGTTGTATAACTGACGTAGCGCTTTCTTTATCCCTTCCTTTTATTCCAACAATACAACTAAATAACAGCGAATGAGGTTATGTATGTAGCGTTCACCCTTGACAACTAAATGCTCCTTTAACTGAGAAAAAATACTTATGTAAATACCGACCACACAAGACCTGCCTGGCGAATGAAAAGACACTTCTGTATTCAATATTCCATGGTAATTGTTCTCTAATCTCGAGAGACTCGACCCCTCGTAAGACCAGGAATGTACCGTCAACCTTACAAACACTAAATTTCTCTTATCTCTATATGTGAGTCCTTAAAAGCTTGGCACTTTCATTTAATATATCGTAATATTGAGTTTGTCGTTCACAGAAGTTGCTGTATCTTCTTCTAATCATTGCCTTCTGTATGAACGCCGAGTGTGTACTTTGCACAATGGTTTATGAGCCATGCGCACTTTGTTTCAGACAATCACGGTTCGTGTTGATTACATCTACAAGAACTCCACTAAGCTGAAAACCTTTTCTTATCAACTCAAAGAACTTACACTAAGGGAATTGTACCAGTTAAACATTTGCCTAAGTCATTTCATTTCAGAATTTTTTTGGAAGTGTTTAGTGCCGTCATGAAAACTAATTTAACGGCCCCCACTTAATTAGTGTCATCAATATTTATTACGACTGAGGCAATTCATTAAAATTCAAAACAGCATATATTTACTCTGGCCCTCCAATCACAGCCAATTAGCGTTTTCTATTTGTTAGCTACCAAAAAGAATACACAAACACCACTAGTTCGCAGCTTGGTGATTACGATCGCTTCCTTTTATTTTTTGGTGGTTTTGATACACAGCGAGTTTTCATTTCAAATGGGCTCAAGCACGGTTAATTCTTGTAAGACATTTGTGGAAAGGGATCCCTTTAGACAAAGTGTCGCTCTGGTAGAAATAAGCTTCGGAGGATGTCTTTATTGAGGTTCGATGAAGCATAAACATCAACACTTTTGAGCCGATGAGATCGAACTATTGAGGGTTTGGAAAGCAAGTGCAGTATTCTTTACAGAGGATCGAACTACAGAAAAGAGATCACGGAGTGGTGTCTTTTGGAGTTGAAGGAGTCGTTTATCACTTCGAAATGACGAAAGATTGTTATTAGTTAGTTTCTGCTCGATAGGCAGGGATTTATTCGACGAGGAACGTAATTAGATTTTGAACACCGAAATCTTAATATGTCGTCAAAGGAAAGCAATTCGGATCAAAGTCTCGCACATTTGGATAGTAATCTTGGTCAAGCCAAGAGAGATTTGGTTCTACGTTTTGTAAGGGACCAAGAGAAACTGCAGACGTCCCAAGTGGACTTGAAACTTGTCGATGATGAGACAATTGATTTAATTGATTCAGCTTTGGTTGGCAACGAGGATGAAGGCCAGCGAAAAACTACTGAACAAACAGCCGCTCACCAACGACACGCAATCTGCGAAGAATATTCACTGGATTGTGGTGTTTCGCAAATGAAGCTTGAAGGTGAAGAAGGGAGAACGCAGGGGAAATATTGCCCCGAACCCCCGATCACTCCTCGTCCGCCGTCGGGACGGCCACAGTCGAGAAGGAGAAAGAAATCTGCTTCTGTTGAAGTTAGAAATAAACGAAAAACCACATCTAGCAGGATTTCTGGAGAGGCCGACGATAAATTAAAGCAGCCACTCTCGCCTATACCCGTCCCTAAAAATCGCTGTAGTATGGATTATCCACCACAGACAATGAACTATAACTCTCGCTCGGACTCACCTGAGATATCCACAAATGGGTTAAACTCTTCCTGGCCGCATGAATTCCTGGCGCGAAAATTTTTCACAGGGTCGCACATTCGGAAATACGCTATCTGCAGCCCAGAACAGGCAGTTGGCTATGAAACTGTTGATAACTTCTCAGGAGTGGAGAATTTTATGCAAGACGGCGTTAGACCGACCTCGACGCAAAGTTTAAGGCATATAACAACAGGCGAAATGATCGCCGCTCGGGTACGAAAACATTCTGCGACGAATTCAAGCAGAATTACTTGTGACATTGGGCCCCTCGTGAGTCCTACAAAGACTCGGAGCGATAGCCCGAGCAAAGTGACATCGAAATCGAGTAGTAGAAGTAGAACTATTTTTAACTTTGGGTTCGAAGGGCCTTTAGAACTGGAGCCCGTTCATGCGTCTGAACTTTCAATGCTGCGAAGCGCCTCGGCTTCTGGCTGCTCTTCTGGCGTGCCGTACGCGCTCGTTCAGCTGCCGCCAATTTCTAGAGAAGCGCCGGCTGCAACACCGCCATCCAGTTAGGCGGGAAAAGTGTGGACGTGTTTGGTACTACTTACTTGTAAAATAAGCGCTAAATAGTGCACAAATTTAAGTAAATTGACGAATGATTTTGAAAAGCGAGAATTCAAAATATTGCAAAACAGCGACGGTGTCTGCTGTTTTATAACATCTGTGTTTGGGTTATTTCAATTGTACTTATCGTTAAACTATTAAAGCCATTTAAAGTATTGGAATTTCTAGACTTGATTGGCAATTCACTTGAGTGTCTGTAATCGCAGGTTCCCTATATATATATCAGTCCATTTTCCGAATTCGACGATATTTCATTGGACATTCTCCTGTTCATGCAAGTGAGATCTTATCATTATACTGTGTGGCCTATGAGATGGAAATTTCCCAGTGGAAATTCAATAACTTGGTTTATCTGCTTTTAATTATTCAGCCGCTATGATTCCTTAGCTTCCAAATTCTCATCAGTTAGTTGCCGGTCTATAGATGGCGAGCTAGTTCTTAATATTATTTCTCCTATCAGTGTCTTGTCATTTCAAATTTATCATATGCTGTATGTTCAGTTCTTCTTTGTAATCTTCCAGTCTGATGTCCGGGAGTCAGTTCTAGGTTCAAATCCCCGACCGGGGCAACAATTGGGGTCTTAAAATCACCGAGTAGAAGGTGCTTCCTTTACATAAACCTTCATTAACTAACAGTGAAACGTTAGACATTCATATGTTCTCTGATAAGGTGTTTCGGATTGGTTCTATCCAATGCTGTTATCTGATAACAATACAAATCGTATCGCTGAGATTCGCGGAAAAAGAAATAGAAAAGATGTATCTGTTCGGAGGAACTGCAGGAGGCTAATTTTCACTTTTCTCAAAATTGTGAAACTCAAGGTACTCGTTTACATCTGTAGACTGACATTATAAGAGTACTTTGACATGTTGATATTTAGAAAGAAAAGTAAAAGTTAAGTCTCTTTATCTATTGAGGGGAACATGTTTACCGCTAACCGGTGGTAACACTGGCATTCCATGCAATTTCAAAATAAATTGTTGTACTTGTACTGCCAGCGAAGGGAAAACACTCAGAGGCTGCCAAATTTGATCTTATTCGTACACGGAAATTGCCACAAAATGTTAGAAAGATTGATAGCCGTTCTTATGTATATGTTCACATTCCTGTTTATAATTTGACTGAATCCACTGGTAACCGTGGAAAGTCACGAGGTTTGGTAACATGATTACGCGACTTTAAACGTGGTCTTGTGCCGTTTTATTCGTTGGTTTTTGAGCACATTTCCTTGCTGTGAAACTGAAAGGCCGATGACCAAAGATGTCATCTTTAGTATTATCTTTCGCTGATTCCTGGTCGCTTTTGTACTATGGCGCTAAGTAAGGGACGGACCATTAGAAAAATTATGGGGGGGGGGGGGGGATTCTCAAGCTGCATGATTTTTTTTACTCCAGTTTGCTGTGCAGCAATTTTGTTTTTGGCTAAGATCTCATGCACGTTTTTTTTTGTTGAAAATATTTTATGTACTAATCTATTCAATTTGGAATATTAAGTTTTTCCAAAATTAGCTATTTTTGTCCTAAGTAAACTTTAAGAGCCATGCCCCTGTGAAAACTTGTTTTTTTGGGGGATGATAGAGAACAATAAAGTTCTGCTTTTTAGACATTTTAACATTCCAATGTGCATTCCTTATCTTTCAGTTGAGTGGTTTATGCTATTTGTTACAAAATAAAAGCAATTACTCAATACTTATTTTGTTTTATTTCACAGGTTTTCGGTCCTCATTCTATGTTTGTATACATTATTTTTATTGTTTAAAACAAAATGTTAGAGTAGAAGAAAAAATACTTCGTTCTGGTCTACAATGTTAATATTAATATAGCGAAAGAGATCATTTATCGAATAGGCAAACGAGCCTATAGGAAACAAGTCGCTATATTCATGAATAGAGAACTCTCATTTATTATCAGATGGCTGAAATTCAACTTGAAAATAAAAAAAAGGTTTAACAATTATCAACAGCTGTTTTTTTTTTTTTTTTTATTTATTTAACGATTTAGCATAACATGCATGGTGCAGAAACAAAAGGACACGAAGTCCCCTACAAGGTTTAAGCACCAGTAACCCAGCCCACAATAAAACCCGATCACACCCGTCCCCAGTTACACCCTTGGATTAAGATAATAAGATAATAAAGCAAAGATAATAATAAAGCAAAAGAAGGATCTAGCAAGAACAGATAATAAAAGCATTGGTACGACGACACTTTCACAGTTTCACTGTGTCTTATGTCTTGGGAAGAGTACGTTTCATGCTATGGAAATTAACTGCATTTATATGTTGACTATGCAATTTCATCCCATCTTTCTTTCCTGTCATATAAAAGAGGTCAAGGACAAGAGATGCAGCATTGTTTTCTTTCAATTTCAATGTTAATATTTACACTGAATGAATGAGCAGGTTTATACTTCCGATACAGAATGTTTTTGCTATAAATGTTTTCACTATAAATTAATCGCTTTAGATTTCTGGGATGAAGTTGGGAAGTTCCATGTAGGATTTTTTTTCTGTGTTGCTGGCTCTGCATGAATATGTTTTTTTGATAATTTTCCCTTGTATGGATTTTTTTTTGGAATTCCCCCACCCCCTCCCCCCATAACTTTTCTAATGGTCCGTCCCCAACACTTCTAGAGAAATTGGTAATTTTTCTTTTTCATTTTCGGTGTTACGCACACAACTCTCGAGCTAATCCACCTCCTTTTTAAGTGCTGTTTAATTGTCTCACACGTGACTTTCCAAGAAAAAGATTTGAGTGTCATACGTATTTTTCAGCTTCTATTTCCTAAATTGTACTTCTCATTTCCCCAGAGTCGATCGTGTTTGATTTGCTGATCGGTAGTTGTGTGAAGCTGAACGAGTCCAGTTAAATTAAAGTCGGGTATTGCTGGGTTGCGTCATCGACGCCATCTTGGCCGTTCCTTTTAACAAAAGAATCCTCGTTGGCCACGTCTTTGTCGCTCATTTTAATCCCGGTTTCTGGAAAACTACCCACCCACCCCTCCCTTGGTTACGCATTGTTCTATTAATGCCGGATTAGCCATCGAGGGGAGCCGGGGTGGTGCAGTGGTTAAGCCGGCTTTGCCTCTCATCTCTGTGGTCCAGGTTCGATTCCCGGACGCGGCGCCATATGTGAGTTGAGTTTGTTGGTATCTCGCCCTTGCTCCGAGGGGTTTTCTCCGGGTTCTCCGTTTTTCCTCCATCCGCAAAAACCAACACGCTAAATTCCAATTCGATCTGTGGATTAGCCAGGACATGGCTTTGAACAGCCACCATGGTTGTTTCAGGTCTCGTTAGAAATTCATAGTTTCAGATTAAAGGTGAGGGTGAAGTGCGGGGGGTTTTCCCAGAAACCGTGATTGATCGGGAATCTCTTGGAATGGATTACACACCAGTAATACCAAACCGTCTCTCTGGAATAAAGGGCAACCATTTAAATTTCATAAAGGTTCTACCACCCATCAGTTGCTTATAAGAGGGAACTTAGTGATTAAATTTCCCCTCGAGCTTCGGGAGGATTTGTGCTCAATATGCCATGTTATAGACTAGTTCGCGGTTAATTTCGAAAGGGGTGCAAACATGGCACGAAATACAGTGTTTGTATGGGAATCCGATGCCAAATAATTTCCGTAAATCAAATTTCTGAAATATTCACTTTCTGCAAACTTAAAGTGCATATAAGCCCTAGCCAGTTATCTTTGATTTTAAAATCAAACTGGAAAACAAAATGACCGACATAGGCCAAATAATACTTACAGTCTGCCAATTTCAATTCATTGTTATAACTCAATTCATTTTCAACTCATTAGCATAAGCCTTTAAATGACGTCATTTCAAGGATTTGTATTGATTTGTATTTTGTAGCACTATGACGAACACAAATCGCCCAAAAATGAGTGAACAATATTCAAAACACTTTACTGCGCCCAAATAAATGATTTCTGGCTAGGACTTATAAGCACTTGAAGATACCAGGTATCTTAATTTAAGAGATGTAGCTCAGTGTGCTGGGAAGCATCGTGTTTTCAATTTTCCACACGTTTTTCATTGTACAATTAATTATTATATTTGTATGTAAAATAGATCAGTGTGTAAATACTGAACAAAACTGAAACGGAAACGAGTCAAAGTCCGCGGGAAAATTTACAGACTAATGGGTATTCACTATTACCCTAAAACTAGTGACCTATTAGATATCAGGCACAGAATATGATCAGCGGTTTACACTAGTCATAATAGTGGCCTCGTCTATAATATTCCATACCAGACTTAAAGAGTTCGATGGAATTTGGAAATCATTACAAAGAAAGAGAGGCAAAGAGTTCTATTCTGGGATAGCGTGTGGAAGAAAGGAGGACCTGTAACAATTCTTATTACAATTAAAGCAAGATTTGTCGATTGCCTAGTTATACGGCTACTTGGCAACACCTATACATAGTGGTGTACGATTTTGTACATCATATCAGGGTACTGAGTCGAACTACTGCCTGCGTTCCTCAAGTCTCTGAATCATCTTCGTTACACTGGACTCTCCCCAGATCTATCGTAATATTGCAATTGTGAGACAAATGTGCGAATCTCCGCTAAACTTTCTCTCATTATCTCCTATTCTCCAGCATTGTAATGTCACCTTTCAGTACTGTACTTTAGGAGTACAGTAATTTAGATTCCGACAGAGCAGACCAATTAAGACACGCGTTGGTTTTGGTAGCAATCGTTTTAATAGTATGTGAGCTCCAATCAAGTTTATTCTGTGATACTAACTCCTAGATATTTCTGTTTAGATGAAATTCCCAGTGGTATATATACTGTCTCATGCTATATATAGAATTTATAGGATGTTTCTTCTGCGATATATGTATAGGGCAAAACATTTGGTAATGTCAAATTCCCTTTGCCGTCGTATCTGCATGCTTTCCCAACAACACAGAGATGAAAAATGTATTCCTGTAGCTAATAGACACATGCAGTCATAGTTCGACTGTGCTATTGCATTGACAGTCGTCAGCAGAGGTGATCTCGCTATACATCAAGCAATCGTCAGCAAATAACCTCATTTGCTATTATATATTATTATGGATGTTGTTTATGTAAACAAGGAAACGAAGTGGACCTAAGACAGTCCCTTTGTGGAGACTAGCTATAGATGTAATGGCCGCCGGATTTTCCGACCTGATTCCCTCAAGGACAACTTGCTGGGTGCGTTGTGTGAGAACTGAAGCTGCAGTTGAGCCACTCCTGAATAGCGCCTGAAATGCCGTAATGCTGTAGTTACGTTTGGAAAGCAGTTTTTGACGAGGAACTTAATTTGTTCTATTGCAGCAATCAGAATTAAGTGTCCTATGTATTCAGCTATGTCAAGAGAAAGGTTATCTCGCGGTGATCGTGCATGTTGCATTGTGGCAGTATAAGCGGGTTCGGAGTTTCACCGTATGGAGACTGGGGCGAAGCTAGTGCTGCAGTGACTGCCACAAACAATGTTTTCTATATGTAGAAGCTTTCGTTAAAAAGGTGTTAAAAGAAACAGAGTGTCCTCCGTGTAAATGGCAATATATCACTGAAGCCCTGGCTAAAAGTTCAACATTGTTGTATAACAGTATACGTACAACATCAGAGTATCCAACATTGTTCAAACTGTGACGGTCGACTGTTTTGTTCACTGATTTTTATTCATTTTATTGCATTGACGTTTGATTAAAGACACAACTTCATCCAATATCGATACGGCAAAATATATGGGACAAATACTATATAACATGCGATGGCAGGCCGCCAAACATTGACAAAGTCGAAATCGTCTCATAATATATAACACCTGACAAAACCACCCTTTGTAAACATTGCATGTCATGACTCAGTTATAAGAAAACCTCGAAGTAATCCCACTACAATGGTTGGATTGTTTAACAAATAAACTTTACTTATTACATGTCATTCACAGCTGTTCTAAGGGATACCTTTAAAGTGCCTATTAAGCCAAATTCTATATATCATTAATATCGATTCTACATTAAAAGTGAATATAGTTGAATAGTATTGCCTATAGTTCTTTATTCGAATATTGCGTCTATGAGTTGTAAAGGTTTGTATTTCGAATATCCTAATGTGTGACGTCAAGCCAGGAATTTACTGTCAATTCATTCTGCATAGAGGACAAATTAATCCCTGATTTCAACTTGAAATTTCACGCGTAATTTGTAATTTTACATGTGAAATTTCAAACGCCGCCTTAACGCGCGCTTTAAATAATGTTTTCCTGGATCGTACTGATTTGCCCTCCATATACTATCATTGGGTAATCAAATAGTGACTCGTGATTTCACTTGTGCCTGTCAAAATCTACGTAATTTCCCTCGCCGAAGCGATTTTGACAAACACGCGTGAAATTTATCCCTAATTTCACTCGTCCCCATTTGATTATACCTATACTAATAAAGAATGCTTGGTTTGACGACACATATTTAGCATATTGGAAATATAAACCTTAATAGAAACAGAACTCAAATATTCTACGATTCAACTACACTGGAAACCTTTCTGGACCTCTTCCATGGATTGGAAATTAGGATTTCTATCAAAGTCCAACATATCTCCAGCATATTTCAAACCCGTGGAAATGAAATTTAGTGTGCAAAACCTTGGAAATTTCAGCTTATTTCCAACATATATTTCCAACACATGGAAGAGGTTCAGATTTTCCAGTGTTATTCAGTTTATATAGAAACGACATTAATGACATATATATAACTGATTTTGGTCTTACTTGCAGCATTTGATCATTTAAAGGAGAACTGAAGCCTTCAATCAACTTTAGCTCAATGAGTAGATCCAAACATGAAAGACTTGTACCAAAATTATTTTACCGTATTTTGCGTCGAAGGAAAGGAAATCTGCAAATCGTCCTCCCAACCGCCGCTAAGTACAGACGGCTCAATTCCTGTAATCTGTGACGTATAATATGGGGAATACATTAATTTTGTCATGTTGTTCTCGGCTTTGAATAGATGGACTAACGACTCATAATTGCGCACTATTGTGCTTTCTTTGTGCTGAAGGTGTGGTTGTTTTTCTTTGGTATGCATGACGTGCGATACGGGAAAAAAAAACTACAAACTAGCTTTATCGTATCAAACTACAGGTTACTCGAGTGTGTCGCTTTTTAATTTGACCGAGGTTTTATTTTGACCTTTAGAACAACTCCAGAACTAAGCAGGTTTGTAAGATGACGTACAAGGATTCACGACGGATTGAAACCTAAACAAGCTTTACTTGCAAGAAGCCATTAAACATGAGCTTCCACACGAGGCTACACAGGGATCCCGTGACAATAAAGACGATAAACACAGGGAGCCCAATACTACATCTCCCGGCTTCCAGTAGAAACCTTGCCTTATGCTTGATGATGTCATGCTTTGGTCATCACCACCAAGCCAGGAACCCAACGATTTGATAATTAATGATTGACAGGTGTGCACTAAAGCTGTTTTGATTGGTTACTCTTATAATTTATTCACTGATCCAATTTTCGGGTGCGAAACAAGGACGAAAAGTCCCTCGTCCAGCGCCAACCCAAATCACAAAATAACGGACGGGGGACTTTGAGAAAGTCTACTTTATCCCGACCTGTAGCTTAGCGCTAAATACGTAATTGTAACCTCGGGGTAGCCCTTACAATGAACAAACAATGTTGGGTCACAACCAATATTGTGGGATCAAAGAAAGATGGATTAGGCGTAAAACGTTGTCAAATATTCAAATTCAGATACCTGGAAGTGAGAAGCCCGGTTACGAGGATGTTATTTTGTTACCCCCTCCCTCTCCCTCTCCCCCTCCCCCTTCCCCTCTGTGGATTAGCCGGGTCCTGACTTTGATCAGCCCCTATGGTTGTTTCAGGTCTCGTTAGAAATTCAGAGGGTTTTTTCACACTTGTGACATAAGCATAAGCGCAGTCAACATACGCAGACACAGTGATAGCGGTACGACAGGTCTGCAAAATGTGCGCATGTCCAGTCAGCAGTAGAAATCGCGGGAGCAGTACTAAATGGTTTCTGTTCAGAAAATCTTCAGAAACTCAACACAGCAAAAAATAACGGGAGTCATCAAGCCAATTAATTTTAGGGCTGGTCCAAGAAAGGCATTAAAAATCGAAGCTCGCACTTTTCTGTAACTTTTCTGTTCTTTGAATCCAAATTTCGATTTACAATTCAACCAAAATGATGAGCACGACAATATTTTTCTGGATGAAAGTTCACGCATGCGCAAGTGCTATGCAGACCTGTCTAGCGGTACTTTGTTCTTTTTGTAGATGTGATTACTGCATTCTCGACCCCGGACCCCAGGTCTGGGGTCGAGAATGTGATGACTGCGTCTGCGTTAGCCTGCTAGCG
This sequence comes from Actinernus sp. WN-2022, assembly GCA_030867875.1. Lineage (NCBI taxonomy): Eukaryota > Metazoa > Cnidaria > Anthozoa > Actiniaria > Actinernidae > Actinernus > Actinernus sp. WN-2022. The sequence goes on from JAOWCC010001589.1 coordinate 24,289,914, forward strand.
GCTCTTATGTTTTTTTTTGCTAATCTGTTTTCGGATTGGGCTACCTGTGCCGCGCGGTCAAAATGGGGCCGAGGACTGAAGGGAAGCAGAAGCAGGAGGGTGGGGGAGGAGAAGGGGAGATAATGAAATAAAATGCTTGTCATTATGTTACAAGTGTGAACCAGCCTTTAGAGTTGGAAAGGGAATACAAATCTTTGACAGAGTATATGTACGAATTTCCGGATATTTTCTCGCTTTTACCAAATTAAGAAAGCGATGACCGAGGCTTACCAAATAAGTCGAAATAAGTCGTCGGATCGGATATTGAATAGCATTTGATAGATAGAATTAGGGGAGCCCGGGTGGTGGAGTGGTTAAGCGCTTCGCCTTTCATCTCTGTGGCCCAGGTTCGATTCCCGAACGCGGCGCCATATGCGAGTTGAGATTGTTGGTATATCGCCTTGCTCCGAGAGTTTTTCACCGGGTTCTCCCGTCCCCCCCCCCCCCCCCCCCCCCCGCAAAAAAAAAAGCAAAATTCGATCTGTGGATTAGCCGGGTCCTGACTTTGATCAGCTCCCATGGTTGTTTCAGATCTGTTTAGAAATTCAGCGTCAGTGTCTTAAAATTCTCTAAAAACAAAGCAACCCACTAGGGAACTAAAATATAAAATGTTATAAAGCATCACCACCAAATGTAATTATATCCAAAAAAATTCATCTCTGACTTATTTATTTAGAGCGTTCATTAAAATAGCTTGTAAGAGGGGCTGAATGGGGTTAACTGATAACTGAGAAATGGACCAAAAATAGTGCTGTTAACTGAGAATTTTACCTTTTTTTAGCTGTTAGCTGATATTTGTGAGATAGCTGTTACCTGATATTTCAATATTTTTTATTAAAATGACGTAACGTCACATGCTATTATTGGGTTTTCGGATGGTTTTCGACAGATTTGATCCAGTTGATAATAGTCAAATATTAAACATGACACATCAGAGTTATCTGATACTAGAAAAATATATTGTCTGTTACCAATGAATGACCTTTCCTCTCGCGCCACATTGACCAGACACATGCGATTTCTGTCCTGGTCGTGTTGTAGTCTTACAATGAGTGCTGCGAGCGGTGTCGTTAAAGTTATTGTCAGTTTTTTTCGTAAGGGAGAAGATTCTTCAGCTTTCGAGCGTCACAGAAGCCGTGTGCCGATCGAACGTGAATCTCCCCAAACCGTTTTACAACTGAAGAAACATCTAAGAGACTTCCTCGGAATAAAAGAACAAGCGGCAAGCTACGGCCTGGGAGGGTTTAAACTAAAGCTGTACAGGTTATCAAAAGCCGGCGGTAAAACAGAACATTTCGCCATTGTCACCGACAGTCAGTGGCAACTTGAACTACCAATCCTGGTAGCAGACGAGGGGATTGAATTGAATGGTAAGTGCAAATTGTTGCCAGACTACCGTATATATTATATGAGGGTCCACAATAGGTTTTACGGGATGCGGGATTGGGCATTTTTTGGACACGGGATTCGGGATATGAAAGAAAATGAGGCGGGATTTCGGGATTTCAACTTTTGACGGGACGCGGGATATAGATGATTTTTGCTGCGGGATATGGGAAATACGGGCACCGCGAGGCGGGATTCGGGATTTTCGCGATCTGCTTATTTGTCTTACTTCAGTTCGCTCAGAGAAAATAATAAAACCCGACGTGGTCAAAACCGGTTTAGTCAAAAGAACATTTCACTGGTTTCTCAGTTGTCAATCAAAAGGGATTAGTCTGGCATGGAAGTGAGATTCGTACTTGGAGCGCCAAAAGCCCGCTGCGCAGTCTTCTCGCTGACTTTTGCTTAGAGAGGGCATTATAATCTTAGAACCTCTGGCAACCAGGGTAGGGGCTTCGTGAGCCTCGTTCTAAATTATGGCCACTGATGAACAAGCTACGGATGACAAGTTAGGTGGCATGTGGTGGATATCATAAATTGTGTTGCCCTTTTTATGAAAAGGGTGGGAGTGGCAGCTCTTTCCTGCGAAAAGAAAAATTTCGGACTGAACTTCCAAGAACCACAAAGACTTTAAAAGCGGTTAAGGAAGCTGTCAGGTGAGTACCGGTCGTAGTTATATTTCTATTTATAAACTTGCTTTGGGTATTGTAGAGGTCTGTAGAGACGTAGTTGTAGAACTATCTAGCATAGGATTTAAGAAGTTACAGGAGTCTGCACGTGCAGTTTCCATGCAAGTCGACTCTATAACGTCTTTAACTCTAACGTAAGATGACTAGCAGTGCCCAGGATAGTCGAAAGAAAACGGCTAAAAGTAACCCAAAATGAAAAAAACACATTGTATGTGAATTATTAATTCAGTGTGTAAATCCTTGTTTGGTCTTTGCCGCGACATGACACATGAGTCCGAAAAATGAATCTGAGTGAAAGGGAGAATTTCGCAAACTGTCAAACGAGCCAACCAAGGTACGTTGTCATTTTAATACACTCGCCCAAGCATCTCTAGTAAAATAAGAATTCGAAAAATTTGGAAAATTGAGCTTCCTGTTGCAAAAGGGGAGAGTTCATACACAGGAAGCCCACTCACCCGATTTATTTTTATTCTTACTTAAGGCGTTTTCCATATATCCGTCCGATTTGGACAGGGCTCTTGTTGTACAAAAGGAAAGGTCCGCTCTTTTTAGGCGTAAAACTCGACGTTTTCAAGTTGTGTTTTTGCAGACAACAGTCAAATCGTTTACGACTGCATGCATTTTCACGGCAGTTATTGTATTTTGTAAATGAAAACTTGCTTCATGACGTCATGGTTTCTTACGTCCCTAATTGTATGCGTTAGTTCTCCTCCCTGAGTAGCCAATCTGAACCAGTTCTTAGAACTGACGCGTTCCATTTGAGAACTGGCCTATCAGACCACTCTGTTCGTGTAAATGGAAAGCGCCCTAAGTCCCTACTTTGCCCTTCATTTGGATATTGAGCGAAGTCAGGGAGAATGGGGGCGAGTTCTCGCCCCCATTCTCCCTCCTCAAACGCGTCCTAAACTTTGACTTCGCCCGCTCATATCGATGTCCGAATGCAGGGAAAAGGACTGCTCACAGTCTAGTGCGGAGTCTCCCAAAAGCAAATATCGAATAGACTTAGTATTAAAATGCTCCTGTTCAGCCTCTTCTTCTACATTTAAAACAATTGTTTCATTGAAATGAAAATTATAAAAAAACAATGACACGGGACGGAAATTAAATAAAGGGAAGATAAAACTCAGAATATGCCGGTTTAAATTAGATGATTAATTTTGAATGTTGAGGTTTTTGCCGGGAGCGGTGACGGGGCAACAGGGATGGATTGGCCAAAATAGCCGAGTAGGTCTTTCTGTAGAATTTGACCACGTCGTCTACGTTTTGTCATGCACAAACGAACTGCGGAATTTCTGATTGCTGTAGGGAGGATTTATAAAGCCTTCTCTATCCACGAGAAACGTCGTCAACCGTACACTCTATCTAGTCTGCAAGAAGCAGCTGCACTAGTTGACCAATGTCTACTACTCGTACGGCAAAATGAGGCTGGTATCAGAGATGCGATTCCCAAGTTACCCAAGTCTCTCAATGGACCCCAAGGCAACGTGGCGCCATGTCACTTTCTGAAATCCCACTTATGCAGCCACTTCCCCCCGCAGCAATTGCTCCAGAAGACACGCAGCGTATGAGGGAGTGGGCTCGTGCGTATGGGTCCTCTGTACGTCAGCGCACGGTTAGACAGGAAACCACCATGGCAATTAAGAGCTGGGACACTTCCTGATTACCGTGTACACGAGATCAGTCGAGCCAGGAGAGGCTGTTTGCTTTGATGAAGTAATATATGCGCCTAACGGTGTCGAAGAAACACTTATGTCCGCACATGTTGGTCGTGAAGTCCATGAACAAGAAGAGTACGACTCGAGTGTGAGGAGGAAACTGAACCAGAAACGGAAGAAAGTCGAGAAACGGCAGAGGAAACCGGTCGTGAAGTTAATTTTCTGTTTGGGACAGTGTCCAGGTTTGGTAGAACTATTCGCTTCAACAATAGGTTGATGCTTTGATTTTAGATTACTTGAATCAGATAAACAGTGCATTCCGAATAAAAATCCGTAGTCAGAGTAGAATACTAGGTGTAATCACGTGGAATGTTTATTATTTTTAAGATAGAGGAACAGAGTAGTATTAACTGTAAACACCGTATATGGCTTGAGGGCATAGTCGACAGCCGCAACGTTTTGCGTGGCGAGAGAGTATACTGAGATACTGAGGACGTTAACGAATCTCTGGCGGTGATTTGTCTTATCTTATCTCAGTGCCAGCAAACGAGGTCGACTAAATGTCAATAAATCAAAAAGGCTGCAAGTATAATGACAGACCACAGGTAACCCAAGCTCTGTAAGTGGCAATATTTACTAGTATTTGAATGGGATTTTTTAGTGTTGGATTTTCAAAAACTAATATTGAATAAAAAGCGACAATACCTACAGGATTGTTTTTATTTGTCCATGGGCTGTGTGGGGTAAAAACTCGCCCCAAAACGCTGAAATTGCAACCACACACAGCCTATGGACAAATAAACACAATCCTGTATTAAAGTATTCTCGCTTTTTATTCAATATTAGTTTTGAAAATCCAACACTAAAAAATCCCATAAAAATACTAGTAAATATTGCCACTTACAGTGCTTGGGTTACCTGTGGACAGACGAGACACGATTACAAACCGTCGCGCAATTAAAACAACTACGAAAGGAACTATCGCAACTACTGGCGTAAATTTCGTTAAGGTACTAAAACTTATTTTTAGAGAATTATGTTTCGGGATCGGGATTAGAGATAAAATATTGCGGGATTGCGGGATTGAGAGAAAAAAATGTCGGGATTGCGGGATTTAAGAACCCCTATTGTGGACCCTCTTATATGCATGTATTCATTTTTTTTAGTATGCGGTTGAACGCTTTTCATTGTTGAAGACAAATGATATATATATATATATATTCTCGGGTCAGACGTTTTTACAACGAGTGTATGTGTATGTGTATGTATTTGCGGCGTGTCTAAAACGCAGGTAACGGGTAGCGGGTAGCGGGTAACGGGTAGCAGGTAACGGGTAACGGGTAGCGGGTAACGGGTAGCGGGTAGCGGGTAACGGGTAACGGGTAACGGTTAGATGAAGGGTTTTTTTTTTGTACAAAAATATCATCTGGCACCCGTTTACGGTGTGCCACACAGGTACCCCAGGCTCATTATGCGTAAAACGGATATTTCCCGGATATTTGAAATTACAACAAGAGGCCCTGAGTGGCCTTAACTCGGGCCATCTATAGCATGTACTACATGGAGTTCTAGCATAATTTTGTCAACATCGTTTGTGCTAGAGTAGCCAGAGAATTGGTTCTCTACTGATGCTCTTGACTGATGCTCTTGTCTGTCAAATGTCAATGTGCAAGTGCCCCACGTATTCCAGGGGGGGGGGGGTTAGGTTAGGGTATGCCTGGGGGGGGATGATAGAGCCATAATACACACACAACTCAGACATACATACATGCTGTGCATGTACATTTCAGCCACAATTTCCCTCAATTCTGTAGTTTAATATTACTTTCTTTTCAATAATATTGTTCCTTGAGGGTCGTTAGAATTACAAAAAAAAAACTTGGTATGGGTGTTGTTGATTGAAGTGCAATGGTTATTTGAGTAGTTGCATGATATTTTGTCACTCAAATTTGATGCATTGTAATTATATCAGGTGCAGTACAACTATGAGAAATCAAGCAATTTAGAACAACAAATTCCACATAATGTTGCTATTCATTGTGAATAGTTAGGTAATGTCATTCTACATGTGAAATAAAGTCATCTATTTGCATTTCTCAATAACAAACCAGTGGAGACGGCTGAAATTCAGGCTAAATTCTCAATACAATATTTTCGATTGAGGTCTTAAACTACAGACCACCATTTTCTAGTATTATGCTGCGGTCAGACTCGCGCTAGAACCGTGCTTGCTTGGCTCATTCCTGTTTACCTAGCACATTCCTAGCACGCTAGCGAATGTGACCGACCAAGCACGGCAGCTTCTGCTTAATGGCAAACCGATGCCTAGGTAAATAAAACTACAAAGAGACCGAAGGAAGATGGAAGATGATGGAAATGTTTACGAGTAATAAGGCATAATAAGAAATACAATGATGAGAAGGTAGGTCCTTAAGGTAACCTTAGGGTTATCTTAAGCCTGAGGACCAGCTCAGATGGAAAACACTGAAACAAGATCTAGCTTGCATGGATATATAATGGTACCAATTAAGAAAGGGGAAGGGAAAGAAAGAGTGCCACTTGCATGTACACTGTAAGTATACTCTCAGTTCTGGACCAAATTTTGTTATGTTATAAACTTGCAATAATGATAAATACACTACTCTATACATAATATCATTATGTCAGTTCTAAAAAAAAAACATTAAATACACTGTAGAATGCCTAAACCAAGAGATAATAATCAAATACAAAGGGCTACAGGCCAGATGTAAATAGACCCGGGAAATAGAACAACAATATAAACACGCCACAGATAAATATGCGATTTCCACATCAGAGTCATTTATCGTTCGTTTGAAAAAATCTTCATTTCGGATTACTTACTCAGTTTATACTCAGTCACTGCATGCTGGATTTTTGTTCACGAATTTATAAACATTTAAATACATTGTGCATGGGGGGCGAAACCACTGTAATTCTTTTAAAAGGCCCCTGTCAGTCAGAGAACTGAGAAATCGGGTCATTTCTATTACACTTTCGAGAGGTTAATAACAATAAATAACAACACAACGACAGTCAATTGGTATAAAGGTTATCATGTTCAGATTAGCGGTTACTTACATTTACAAGCTGTTGTCTTTATATATAGTCAGTGTTGATCGCAGAGCGGACAGCCCGGGCAGAGTCTCCGCTGTCACGTCTCACGAGTGTATCTTAAAGCATGTCGCATATGTGATAAATTCCCGTCCAAAGCCCGTAAAACACCTCTCAGTTTTAGAAAAGACAAAAATCTTGGTATTGCACTTGAAGGAACCTTTGGTTTACACAAAAAAACAGCTGGTATTAAAGGTTTTGCTAAGTCAAAACTCCCACTCGCCGCCATCTTGAAAAACCTGGAAAGTTGTCCACTGATCACGTGACCAGCACAGTGCAATCTGATTGGTACGGTGGTGAAAAGAACTTCCAAAGTAGGCGCAATCTGATTGGTTGACGGCGCAAAATCTCGACACAAAAAATAAAAAGATAAAAACTTGCGATTTCTGACTCGAGCCAGCCGAAGGCCTGGCCCGAGTAATAAATGTATGGAGTTTTAGCTCGCATGCCCGTTTGCTCTAAAATAAATTTCAATAAATCGTCAAAATATTCTTACCTGTCTCTTGTGTATTTCTCTCAGTTTCTGTGAAGTTTCAAGCCATTCCGTTCAATATTGAGTGAGTTACAGGACGTTTCCTTACCTTACAGTATAATTATTGGGAAGGTAGCAAACTCTAGGCCGATCAGCCGCCGATCAGCTGCAGAAGATCGCCTCGAATTCCCACAAAAATCCCGTACGTCGCCGAGATTCCTTCAAATAACGGTTGCCCAAACAGAGGTCCTTCACCACACTCAGCTTCCCTTTCACTGGTTTACTTTAACGGGAGAAAAATGCCACGTAGTTTGCAGTTTTCGAGTTTCGCGGATGTTCTTGTCCATCTGTCCTGCAACGGGCTCAGACCTCAAACATATATATCAATGTTTTGTTTATTTTTTAGTGTAGAAAGCGGCTCTAATACCTTAAAATAGACGAAAAGATTAAATAAAAGTGAGAAAAGAGAAAAAGAAGTAAAAAAACTATTTTTGCGTGCGGTGTAGGACTCGAACTCCGGCCTTAGGATCGAAAGCGAATAATCTAAACCACTTGACCATTAGACCAGGGAGGGGGGGGGACTCCCTTATGTGAGGGGTACATGGATGGTCGTCGTACCACTTAGGAGTATCCACCATAGGAGTTTGGTACCACTTAGGGTATCCACCATCAAACACAGACATTTCTATGTAAAGCGGTACCTTTTAGGGGTCGGGTGTCAATTGAACAAAAAAGCTGTTACAATTTACATTTTTATTATATGACCGCTTGTTGAAATATCATTTTTAAAATAAGGTATATATGTTTGAGGTCTGAGCCCGTTGCAGGACATCCGCGAAACTCGAAAACTGCAAACTACGTGGCATTTTTCTCCCGTTAAAGTAAACCAGTGAAAGGGAAGCTGAGTGTGGTGAAGGACCTGTGTTTGGGCAACCGTTATTTGAAGGAATTTTGGCGATGTACGGGATTTTTATGCGAATTCGAGCGGCCGATCGGCCTAGAGTTTGCTACCTTCCCAATAATTATACTAAGGGAAGGACAATTCCTGTAACTCACTCAATATTGAACGGAATGGCTTGAAACTTCACAGAAACTGAAAGAAATACACAAAAGACAGGTAAGAATATTTTGACGATTTATTGAAATTTATTTTAGAGCAAACGGGCATGCGAGCTAAACTACTCCATACATTTATTGTAATTTCAAATATCCGGGAAATAACCGTTTTACGCATAATGAGCCTGGGGTACCTGTGTGGCACACCGTAAACGGGTGCCAAATAATATTTTTGTAAAAAAAAAAACCTTCATCTATCCATTACACCCGCTACCCGCTACCCGTTACCCGCTACCCGCTACCCGTTACCCGCTACCCGTTACCCGCTACCCGCTACCCGCTACCCGCTACCCGCTACCCGTTACCCGCTACCCGTTACCTGCGTTTTAGACACGCCGGTTCCCAGGGTATCACTATTAATATTAGAAGGCTCAGAATACTCTAAGTTGTATCTCACTTTTTTAAGTTCACGTTATACAAGAGGACATAAACTGGAGCGGAAAAATACCTGTTGTGGTTACTGCTAAAGCTGGCGGAGTACGTCAAGTTCGAACAGGACGAGTGGAGAAGAAGCAGCGAAAATCTCGCAAAGACGCTAGAGACGATGTTCGTTTGGCTAAAACACTGTTGACCGGTGGAGGGAAAACTGTTCAAAGGAATGCAAGACAGGAACAAGAACTTCAACAGTTTAAACACGGTTTGTAGATAAAAGTTTAAAATACCCATGTAGTCTGGCTGTCGCACAAAGTAGGAATTTGTCTTCAGTTCAAGTTCCGTCCAAAAAGTGGTTGTTTTACACCGGAGACCATAGTAACACGAAAAATGTACGACACAAAGACTAAGTAAGAAATTGGTAGGTAATGCGGCCATTGTTAGTCCAAGGGCAGAGACGCTTTCTCAATATGGTATTTATTTGACAATCTTGGGAAATACAACTATAGCTAGACAGGTCTAGACAGAGGTTGACCCTTATGAGATTATGACCCTGATAAAAAATAGAAATAACTATTGGGGTCTGTTGTTTTATGGAAATAAATAGTAAAAGGCAAATCACTAAAGGTTCAATGCATGACATTATAACAATCTTGTAGATAAAGATGTATACCATTCATTTATCAATGCAACGTGAAAAGATAGATACACAAAGGCGTATGAGAATATCTGTATTCCAGAAAGAAACAACAACAAACGACAAAGTTGGACAGGGAAATAAACCAGACTTTGAAGCATAAAATATCTATCTATCGCTTTCAATGAGAATTACAAAAAAATCCACCTTTTTAAGGTAAAGTATTCCTTGGATGTTGATGCGACATAAAACAAGATAATTCAATATAATTTCGTGATCTTCTCGATCAATCGAATTCTTAGTGAGATATTTCATCCTTAGTTACAGACGACTACAGACACTATCAGAAATACAGACCTTGCGTGGGGTAAAAAAGAAAATTTGACCCATGGGACGACTGTATTATGAGCACGAACCCTCTTCAGGGATGAATAATAGATACATTAAATAATTATTCTATGCTTTTCTATTTAGAGCTTACCCAGCTTGAAGGCAGTACTGCAATTAGTGAAGTAGAGATAAGATGTGGCATTTGTTCAAGGAACTATTCAAGCTGCAATACTGACCGTTCTGTACAAGGGAAAGTGCAGTATTTCAAAGACAGTAAGTATATTAAATTTATAGCAAAACCTAACGAGCTACAGGTAATAGCTATGATGTATTATGGAACTCTCAATTATATACATATCACTCAAATCTTAAAATTCTCATTATTATTACATTTTCTATATCCTTGCAGAATATTTCACAACGTGCCTCAACAATAAAAGAAAAAATTATGCGGAGCTGAGAAACCAACTACGCATGGATGCATTCATGTCCCAAAAAGCTGCAAGCGCACAAATGTCCTCAAGAACTTCAGACATTGATGTGGATAATTTTGATGGAGCCGATGTAACAATCTCAGACAAGTAAATGCACGATTATATTCACACTATTAATCTTGTGGGTTTTTTCGTACATCGTATCTCCTCTAAAATACTTTTTAATTTCCAGCGTAATGTAATTGATTTTTAATATTGGGGAAAGGATTTAATTCGCGATAAAGAAACAGATGGCGTCTGTACGTTTTCCATAATCCTTTGCAAACCTAAACATCTACAAATTGCACTTAATGGTACAAAAACCTTTTCAAAAGATGTGACTTGGTAACAAGTATTCAAAGTTCAATTTTCAGATTCTAGGGTAAATCGTCTGCGAAGTTATAAAATATTTAGTAGTTTCTGTGCGAATAGAATTTGGGAAAACGTACAAGTCGCCATCTTTTTCGGTATGGTGGATTATGCACGAGAGCCACTCAGCGAAAGAGTAAAAATTAATATGATTATCGATAATGTACAGTCGTTGTTAGAATACTAAATAATATTTTTTTCTGGTGGATTTCTAAGTGATGTTGGTCTTGTCAATGCGTGTGCTTACTATACACTGTTACAAGAACATTCATTGTACCTTATTTAAATTTGGTATAGTGAATGTGAGGAGCTATTAGTGAATGACGACTATGGTGATGTGCATACTCATGAATGCACCGAAAATGCTCCTACTGAGACTTATGATGTTGTGATGAAGAGTGCTGCTGATGACAAAGGCATCGATGCTATTTATCTGTCCGAAGAGGAGGAAAGTGACCTAGACAGCGAGGAAGACACCCAACAGATATCATGCAATACGTAAGTTGTCTTGTTCACAAATGAAATGCTGACGGGAATGTTTAGAGGGTTCATAATATGAATTGAGAAGGACATCTGGATCAAATCGGATTAAGTATTCTTTCTTTTTATTTCTAGTTGTATAACTGATGCGCACCCTCTTGCAGTGAAACTCAACAAACTCCTTGAAGAAGGCAAACTACCCGAGAGCTGCATCTATTACAAATTTATAAATGATACTACATCTTTTGCGATGATCGACCCTACAGCGGCATCAAAATTTAAATGGGACAATGAGGTGTGCGAGTTTTTCTCAACAATCAAGTCTCTGGGAGGAGAACGAACGGTCAAGTTTTTAAGGGGACCAGGTTGTTACGGGACTGGGAGAGGTGGACTGAAAGAATTTAAGTCATTTGCAGACTTCAATCTGTGTGGCCCCTCCAAAAACTCGATGAAACGACTCCAGGTTGGCTACACTACGGAAAGTGGAATGATCAAACCTCATTTGCAGTCTCTCCATTCCTTGTCTCGGCACCCGAAAGCAAGCATACAAAGAATTGTTGATACTGATAACGTAAAGGTAATTCCAGTAGTTTTGCCAAGTGATGGTACTGCCATAAAACCTGGACTTGAATACGATCAAAGACAAAAGTGTGTCATTGCTTTGATTCACAAAGTAGACCAGGCCTTCATAAAAGAGAACCCTGTTCCGGACCCTCGGTACATAAAGAAAAACCTTGTTACCAATGCAGATGTAACATGCGCGATTTCCCTTGACAACGGTGCCGCAATGCCAGTGGCAGTTCGCTATTTACCCAAATCTGTTACTGGAGATGATATCTTTACCACTATGAAGGAGGAAGTGCAAGCTATTCAGATATGTAAGCGGTGCTTAGAAAACCATTCCAGCAACAATCACATTGTAAGCAGTGAAACGAGCTGCTTTAGCAAATGCGAAGAATGTTTAGATTCCAGGTCAGTCTGTGTGTCATGTAGAGAGAAGGGTCAGATCTCGTACATTCCAGCACTGAGGGCATGTGAAGCCTGTCAGGATAATAATGAAGTTTGCTACAAACTTGCTGTTATGGCTGTGGTGACTGATTGCGAAGAGTGTAATAAGAAGGCACTTCTACACATAAATGACCTTACTGAGTCACAGAGTTTGCCCCCAGAGCTGGAGCTCGTCGTGCCATTACCGGATGTTGTACATCTTGGGAAGAGCATCAAATGCAGCTGGGCAAACTGGTACATCGAACTGTATGGTGAGCTGAGCAATCTTGTTTTAATCCGCACGCTGCGCGACTGCGCTGACCCAGAGGCAAGAAAGAAGCTTAGGAAACTTCTAACACTAGAATGTGTCCGCAACAAGGACAGAATGGCTGTGGACCCAATTCTTCGACTGACCCGTCCAGAGGTATTAAAGGTGTTAGAGGAAGTTAAAGTAGTGATTCATACGGTTGTACCTGAAAAATACAGGTACTGGAAGAGCAACCTTCCTGGTGTTTGCAAGCACCCAATCGCCGTGTGTACAGGACCACAGGGCTCAATCCTTGTACTCGATTATGACTTTGAGTCAACCAAATCAAGGCTTCTTACCGTAAGACTTCACCAGCCAGCAGACGTTTCAATAACGAAAGAGGGCTTGTCAGATGCACGCGACGTTTGCTACGCAGATGGAGTTGCATTTATTTCGGAAAGAGGGATTTCAGCCGTGTCTTTCGTCGACTTGAAAGGAAATGTTAAGCTGAAGGTCAGCTCATTAAAGCGAGCTGAACTAGTACAGAAGCTACAGTGCTATGGACTTAGCGTCGACGGAACAGTTCCTGTTCTACGTAAACGACTACAGGGACACTTGAATACAGTTCGTGATGCTACAATCAATGTAGAGTGTCCAAATGCAAGGCCCTCTGCAAAGGCCTTCCGCAGTCTGTGCCGTCAGTTCTGACCTTCTGTTATGCGGTGATGATGACGAAAGAGTCGTTTACCAGGTAGCTCTGGAATTTGACGGGATAACTATTCAAGGCATACCGGTCAAAATCACGAACTATCCTGATGCTATCTGTACGATTGACTCTATTTCATGTGTCGACAGCTACGCATTCTTTTCGTCGTCTGCTTGCCAGGGAGGAGTCTATAGATGCAACCTCAGCACAAAGGAAGAGCGGATCGTCATCGCCAACTCGCAAACCACACAAGTGGCACGAGTATGCGCCTTCAACGGAAGCCTTGCGTTCACGGATGCGAAGGCGGGCAAGGTGAAGCTGTATGATCCTAACAAGGACTGCATCACTACTTTGGCAGGAAGTAGTGCTTCAAAGGACACCGATGGTACACAAGATTCGTGCGCATTTGTGCAGTTACAAGGAGTCGGTTCCTTAGGAAAGACCATTTTTGTTACAGATGTTGCTACTGGAAAGATCAAGATCGTCACAGGCCTTCGCGAGACAGTGTTCTTCTTGAGAATGCTTGGTCTCTTATATGATACCTTTGGAATACATTCAAAGGGAATGTCAGCTGAGCGAGTATCGCTCCAGAAAGCCATAGAGAGCGTCACAATTATTGATACTTACACAAAGGATACCGTCACCAGTGTAAAAGAACACCACCAAATGAAACAGACGGCAGCCACTAATGGCCCACAGGGGACAATTTCCAGCAAGACCCAGACGTCTCTTACTCTGCTTCGCAAGGGACTGGATCGGTTGATCAAAAATGTGTCGGGAATCAACGGTCAATTCGTAGATAACTTGTTTTGGAGACACTACTTACTACGCAAGTAGAGAATCTCCACGCTGTGTCTCACTTCAAACATGAAACGTTTAGTACACTTCAATATGCCCAGGATTTTGGAACAATTGTGAAGGAATCTTTGAAGCGCACCACAAACTGGGCTGCAAGTTATTTTACTCATGACAGGTCCTATTACCCAGTACCACAATCTGCAATGCCCTTTTCCGCAGCACAAGTTATGACTCCGCTGACAAATAACACAGTGTTGCCAGATACAGAAGCAGCTTTAAAAGACTGGATGGAGAGCTACAGGCCAGTGCGTCAGCGTACAGTACGCAGCGAGACAACGAAGGACAAAGCTGGCGCTTTGCCGCCAGCCGTCTACCTGACGTACAAGCCAAGAGAGGCTACACCCTTTCTCAATTTTCCTAAGGAACTGGAGCAACCATCAGATGGCAGGTCCATCCTCAACGGCAAGTCCAAATGCAACCTCCTGTTTCAGTTCGTATATCCTTTGTTGACGAGGCAGATATACCCGATGTTCATGTTGAGTCCTCAGCTTCAGACATAGTGGAGGAAAATGAAACAGACTCTGAGGACGAAACCTCATGCCCAGATGATCTAGAGCTTCCGGTTAGAAGAGCATGTATTACACGTTCCGGGAGAGCTGTACGGGCATTTATTCGCCTGGACTTGTGATGTGTCTCTCAACATCAAAGTTTGTTCAAGGCATGCTTTAGACTCGGATTTCTTTTAAAGAACTTTGGTACAAATGTTTAATACTTCAATTTTGCAATGTTTCTGACATCCTGCCTTGGTTCGCAATTTTCAATTTTTATGCGAGCATTCTACTAAATTATGTACATTTTCCTTCACATAAAATAGGATGTTATCATTAAAAGTTATGTTGTTCAAATGAATAGACAAAATGTAGTGTTTGATGTTGAATTAGCGGTTATTATTCATTTCATACAAGCAAATATGTATTCAAATCAGGTTAGGGTAGTCTTTTTATATAACTTAACTGATAACAGCAAAATTTAACTGATAACTGATAAATAGCTAAAAATTTAGCTGTTAACTAATATTGGTACTCCCCCATTCAGCCCCTCTTGTAAAATTCATATATAATTAATAAAGGTGCTAACCAATCCAAACGCAGTATTCAAGTTACACGCATACCTCTGTAAAACTCCATACAGAACTGATTAGAAATTCAATCCGTCTCGCAAGTATGGGACCTGGTTTTTGTCCCGGGGGGGGGGGGGGGGGGGGGGGGGGGGATGTAGGATAGGGGTGTGCTACAGAGATGTCGAAACCCTGACCCTATTTAAGGATGAAAAATTGGAAAATTCATACCCTTTCCAAGGATTGTAACTGAAATATATACCCTATTTAAGGAATACGTGAATACTCTATTTGTAACAGCTTTTATTATTTTGCTTTTCATGTTATTGTTTCTGTAGCCTATATTAGGGACTACCAGAGTAGCGTTATTTCCAAACGCTAATTCATTATGTAAAGTTGACTGATAAAAATAAAAAGCGTACCCATTTAAGGATCGGCTATTTTATTTGAGGGTCAAAATGCAAAATATGATACCCTATTTAAGGATCAGGAGGTTCTAAAACCATACCCTATTCGGGGGCACAGTTACATAGCGTATATATGGGAGTACCCCCCCCCCCCCCCCCCTCCCCCTTCCCCACCCCGGGGTTTTTGTACTCTACGCGTGTCAGTGACGCAAGCTATAGAGCTGAACCCAATTTGATCTCGATTTTTCTCTGCTTTAATTTTTTCCATCCAAATTTCATATACTTTTCTATACTTTATAGTTTCATTTCACAACTACTTTACGATATTCGCATGCGTGCATGTTGTATCGGCCTATACAATCTCTCGCCTCGCGAATGTTGTAAGGCTATACTTACCGATCTTTCTTGAAGGAATAGATACATAATGTATTGCGGTGTTTTATCAGATTTAGAAACTCGAGAAGGAGACGAGAGTCTTTAAATCCGATAAAACACGGAATCCAATTCTGTATACGATTAGAGTCACGTTTTCAGTTATTTTGGCGATACGATCTATCTCGGCCGAGGAAATCGAACGAAACGTTTATCAGGACGGATCTGTATCACATTTACCAACTACTCATTAAACATTCATTTCCTTTGGTTTTCCTTCTTGAACAAGAACCCATCTGGGCTTGCACTCGGGCCACATGAGATTGAAGATGAAATACACTTTCATTTCACGCTTGGCACAAAAGACCCTAAAATCTATCACTTTGCTATTTTTTCAAAAGTTTCCAACATAGAAGATTGAATTTTTGTGGGATGATGAAGACCGACGACCTAAACAAAATCCGATGATTTGATCTACCGTAGACATCTTGATGACGTCACAGTTACGTCATGTATCCATTTATAATAGGTTTCTCGATGTTTTCAATTACCTTCAACATCAGTAAATTTTATATTTTCGATTTCCCATCATGTCGACAACAAAGAAACCGAAAACCCGAGTTCGATTGGTTAAGAGGGAGAAAAGTTATTAAATTTGGAATTTTGGCAATTTTCCCGCCAAAATTTGGCGGGAAGTATTCAATACAGAACCATTTACAAAATAACTTCTTCATTCATCTTTTAGAGTTTAAAATATTTGTTTACGACAATCTAGCAATCAAAAGAGTAAATCGGTACCCACAACCGTATGTTTTTAGAATTTTCGATTTTTGAGAGGAAATACTTTAAAATTCCCAGTGAAAAAGAGGAAACGTCATCATGACGTCATATATTTTTGAAAACGTCTTTTAAAAATAACTATTCAAGTATTTTTCGGGTTTTAAAGAGGAACTGTACTTACTGTACACTGAATAGCCGTAATATGGTCTTTTTTATGTTTATTCAATGATTTAGAAAGCATGACTGATGTCAGACCCATGACGTCAGAAAATGTGACGTCACAGGAACCTTCAGTTCTTAATAACTCAGCAAATATTTATCGTAGAGGCAATCAAAAACACATATTTATGTTCTTGTGATAACATGCTTTATTTCAAACGTATAGGTAACGCAGAATTTGACCTTAAAAGGAGTCGTTCGTTATGACGTCACACCAACGTCAATATACAAACGTGTTTGATCCTAAAGACGTTATTTCATTTTAATATTAACATTCGAAAATTTCGTTAAATTTGACAGCGAATTAAACAAGATGTGCTGGTTTATATATTTTTGGCTCGCTTTCAGTGATCGATTTTGAGGTAACTTATGCCAGGCGTGTTTGAAATCCTCTTAGTAATAATAACCAAAATAATAATAACCCTGGAATGCCAAAAAGTTGCTAAAAAGTTGCCAAAAATCCAAAAAGTTGCTACCTAAATTTCGAAAGTTGCTAGTCAGGCTCTGCGTGCAGACGTTCTCTCAGGGAGAGAGAACGTCTGCACGCAGGCTATAGTCAGGCCTGCTACATAAATTTCACGATATTTTCACATAAACGTTAATGAAAAGCTTTATTCCTTCTTAATAATTCGGCTAATATTGGTTAAGATAAGATAAATCGATTGAAATTTGAACAAAACTATAAAAAGTTGCAACTGCATTTTAAAAAGTCACTCGCAAATATGGGTGTCTTTAGAAAGTGATTTTTCAAAAACGTTTTCTAAGAAGTGATTTTTAGAAAACTGTTAATGGTTCATTTGACGTCTTGCTAAACGATATGTAGGATTACCAAAACTTGATAAACATCAAGATATTCGCGGAAATTGAAGTTTTCTATCAAATTGTTAACTTTTGCGTGCTTGATTTATGCTGTAAACCTGTAATTTGGTCAAAAGTTGCTCAAAAGTTGCCCAGAAAGGCAAAAGTTGCTCGAGGTTGCTAGAACTGAAAAAGTTGCTCCAAACGCCAAAAGTTCCTCAAAAGTTTCCGAGCACAATCGGTAGATGCCTAGTCTTTATAAATGGCCGGTAACGCGGTGACTTTCATTCTCTGCTCCCCTAGTATATATGTAATTTAATATTTTTGTTTTTCTCGTATGTTGACCTTTTAATTTAAACACTATATACTTATTCGTTTAACACACTGCATCTGAGCAGGCATATATTCATTGTTTTGAACCCGAGAATTAACCGTACTACCGTACTTCATGGTCCCTTTCTTTAGTAGTGGGTTGTCGGTCAGGTGATTGTAAACTCTCGTCATTTAGCACAGAAAATGTATTCTGATGAATAAGGATCGGGTTGTCATGTAAGAAAGATGGCTCTTGAACAAACTGATTCGTTGCTAAAGCTTCAGTAGGTTGGATAGTCTCGGAACACTGGAGACATTGGTCTTTCATTGTCAGTCTTCTTTTTTGTATTCTTGATTTTGTTTTTAAAGTTTGAAAGTCGGATCTCAGCTTTATTATATCCGCTTTCAACTCGCCATTTTCAACTTCTAGGTCAATAATACGTGATGACAGCATCTTGATTTCGGTCTTGTATATATTATCTTGCTGCACTAATTTGTCTTCCAAATGACTGAGTTTCGTTTCTTGATTCGTGTTTTGATGTGACGAAAGTAAGAATTAATTACGCATATCAGTTAGGTCAGCCTCCATGTTACAAATCAAGGTCATTAAATCAGCGAGAGAGTTCTTATTGCGGGCTAACAATCCCCGTGAAGAACCTAAAGAATTCCGTCTCTTCCGGTTTGAATTTGACTCATGTGTATGTTGCTTTTGGAGTTTCAAGGATATGTTGATCCAAAACTACAGGCTCTTGGGGTTTTTCATTGACTTGTGAACTTGCAGGCTCTGTATAACTTGTTTTCTTTTCTTAGTATAACATAAAGTGTTGAACATGTTCTCAAGCATGTCGCGCGTGACCTCTGTTTCTTCATTCATTAAGTTCTCTACTTTCATCTATAATCTAGGAAACTCAATCTTTGCCCATGCCTTGGCACATAACTATTCCTGTTGTTAAGTAGACGTGGATGGTTATAAGTAAAATCCTTCGACAGCTTGTACCGTTTCCGCTAGGTCAATATCCTCGCTCAATACTCTCTGACTGTGTCTCTGCCTCATTTAAGTGGTCGATCCAAGTTACGGTAAATTTAAATCTCTGACAGTTTTTAAGAAACTCATAATATTGTTCTTGAAGTGCCTTCACCCAAAATAAGATGTTCTCCTCGGATGTTTTAAATGCAGCACAGCGAGCCGATGGCTTATAGATTCCAATATCTATTTCTTCGAATTTTAGCTTTCCGGATCCTGGCCCCAGTTCACTGGCTTCAGGTCGTCGTACGTGTCGTATATAATATCACTGGCCATCTGGGTAAAAAACGCGGTCCTTCGGCTCCGACAATAGCGCCAGTTGAAATATCCTGAGCCTGTTGGAAGGCTTTCGCACGAGTGAAGTTAAATAAAACATTAAACTGCTTACATGTGAGAGATGGGACTCCAAATTAGAGAGAAAGTTCCTCGCGGGTCCTCCACCATCTTGATTTACTGTATTAAATTATGTAAATAAATTAACCTGGCGATTGTTGCGTGACCAGCACAGTGCGATCTGATTGGTGCTGAAATTTGAGACATGGGTCAAAAGTCACATTTTGTTGCACCCAACAACAACAAAATAACCGCTTGCATTTTAAGACTCGCCCGAGTAATTTATGAGTTTAATAACGTACTATAGTTACAACGTTTAGAACTGTCCAAGGCGGGAGCTCTAAACAAAATAAATCTAAAGAACTAAAACCGAAAGGTCACGTCACACAGCCATCAAAACGTATACGGCCCCATAATTGTCTTTTGTCACTCTCACCTGAGAGAAAATGGTTTGTGGCTTGGTGCTGATAAAAAAATCTGCCCATAAACATGAGAAAGTGTTCGTATCTCTCTGAATTCAAATCTCAGTTAAAACTGAACTTATCTATTTAAACTTCCTCATAACTTAAATTAACTCAGATGTGCAGGGCCTGTAACTTGAATATTTTATCATAATGTTTTTATATTACGGAAGTACATCTCGGAGCTCTTCTCAATTTATAGCATCTTGGAAAATAGCGACATGCGTATTAAAAAAAAAAAAAAAGCACCGTCCTCTCACCCGCTAAGGTCTATAATCCCTAAATTTAAACCTACTACTTAACAGAACGCTTCAAGAACAGTTATATAAATATATTAATTTTAAAATATGGTTTTGCCATATAGTTTCCTTCTCTCATGTAAGCGCATCAAATTACAATTACTTCTATTATTGATACATTTCTTAATACATCACCATACCAATTACCCTATATCATTATGACGTCACGGCTTGTTTATGAGGGGGACAGAATCGACTTGAACAATAGAATTTTGAACTAAATCTGCTCTGCTGAGGAACATTTCACTTCGAATTGTCTGGTTTCCAGATATCAACTGTATCAATATTTATCCCACAATATTTACCGTATTTGGTGGCTGTTACCGCTATTCTACGTTCTACAAAATGCATTTGATAGCAATTTCCTTTGTGTTGTTGCTGTTTTGTACCCCTCCCACGACCGTGATCCTTCGCGTTTAAACAATAGATTGTTTTAATTTGACGTCGTAATGATATAGGTCAATTGTAACATAGATAAGTATTTAGCTATGCATATTAAAGATTTATTATTATTACTGTTATGTCTATTTTTTAGATAAGTTAGGATTTTTTATCAGTCATTAGTGTAGTAAAGAGTTTTTCTATTTTCTATTTCATTTTCTATATTATATTTTATGTGCTTTTATTAGATTAGTAAGGTTTTTGTAACTTATTTTAAACTTCAGATCGTTACTATTGTAATTATTGTAAAGAGCCTAGAATAGTTTGGATACGCACTATATAAGTGTTCAGTTTTATCATTATTATTATCGATCACAAAAGCATGCATAAGGCCTCTATTCAGCCATCCCTATAAAAGAAAAAATAGTTGCGAAACAGGCCGGGTTTTATGTGGCGAGAAGAGGTAACACACATACATACATTTACTTTATTTATACATGGTAATAATATCAGTCATTAAAAGTAGGCTCTAAAATTGTTCTCTACCTGTCTTATCACAGGCGGGAGATTAGCGTCAGGTGGCTCTTGTTTGTTATATAGCAAACAATATAATAATTCTTTTGCCTGGGTTTTGGTAAACAAATAATATTTATTTCCCGTCTTTAGCTAGCCAGTGGCGCACGTGGCACATCTCAAGCATGTTAAGGCCTGGTCCAGGGATAAAATTTCGGGTAAAAACTGATTTGAGCATAGCCGAGTACGGTAAGTGCGCCAAGTTACTCACGATAATAGATATCGTCATTCTTGACTCCCTTAAGTGGTTTGTGTGCAGCAAAACATGTCACGTGGTCTGTCACGGGCCACAAACTCAGTAAATAAAAAACGCGGCTCCGAGTTTAACAGAAACAGTGAAAATAATGAGTGGATGTGCCTTTTACCAATTTCAACTTATATTAGAAAAGATGACTACAATGTTTCGTTAACGAGTTATTAAGGCGAAAATATGCAAAATAGGTCACGTGACTTTTTTTGGTACTCTTAATAGTTCCTTATCGATGATATCCATGTTTTCTTAGCGTGATCTAAAACACTGGTGGAAAAGGAATATTTCAGTAGGATTACTTTCTCTTTTTATGTTATCGTCGCAACCGGATTTAGCTTAAATTATTTTCTCTAATTATGACGTCATCGATCACGTGATACGACAATCATCCACTTAAGAAATTTAAGGAAGTGGATATTAGTATTATGGTGTGCTTAAATTTTGTTTAAATCCTGTTAGCAACATTTATTTACGGTAAATATATTTTTCGTTAATTGAACCAGGCCTTAAGTGCCACTACGACGAAAATTTACCATTTCGATTTGCCACTTTTTCGGTGTCAATAGGTCAATCAGTATTAGAAATATCCGAAATAGTAAAACATATTCCCAAATGGGCATGTTAAACCACAACATTTTAGGAGAGTTTACCGGTGAAATCCTGTCCGCCATTACTGGAAACCGTTCTCAGTATTCAGCGGAAGGGATGTCATACACTTAACACGACAACCTCGTGGCGCGAATAGTGTGTATAAAAAAGTAGCCAACCTCGGAAAGATAAATATAACTTTCTTCTTATGTACGTGAAGACGTTTTTAGTATAAATATGTCTCCAGGCGTTGTGTTCGGCAGGCGAGCGTTAAGTGTATGACATCGCTTCCGCTGAGTAAACCTTTGTTTAAAGCTGAACAAAGGGAACGGCCTCCAGTAATGGCGGACGTTTAGATTCAATATTCGGAGCTAAAAAAATAAGACTTCCTGTCGTTGTATCGAAAAACAATTTGAACTGGTAATAATATATCAACTCTACTTTATGAATATGCAAACATTTTGATATGTCAAAATTTGATCATCGTGGCACTTTAACATGGTTGAGATCACATCATCACATCACAATGATGATTGTTACATAGATACATGTATAGGATTTCAAGACACAACGCACATTCTCATTGGCTGATCTCGGGTCACGTGGTAGTCGTCAAACTCCAGTGTATCCCACCACGTGATCATATCATGAGATATGATGGTGTGATGTGTCGCGCCGCCACTGCCTAGCTAAAGACGGGATTTTTTTGTTGCTGTAGTGAGTTTTGTTTTCTTTCGATCTTCAATGTTCCCCGAGATCCTCGATGTTCCCCTAGACGGATCGGGGAAACAAAACTCACTGTTTCCCTCGGGGCCAATCATTAAGTATTCAATATGCACTGAGACTAATTGTTTGGCTCAATCCGGGTTTCTGGGAAACTACCCACCCACCCCTCCCTTGGATATGCATCGTTTTATTAATGATTAACCATTAAAGGTTAGGGTGAAGCTTAAGCGTTGAGGAGGGGTGGGGGTTTTCAAGAAACCGCGATTGATCCAATTGTTTTCAGGAGCCCATAACCAGGAGCGTCCATATCTCCTATATAGGTGTCACGGCGTTTTCACAAGTTGGGCTAATTTATATATATTTTCTCCGCCAATTGGTGGGTTGCAACGTTTTTTAGACCGACCGACATGGTCGCTACGCTTTTGTGTCTTTATTCCCTTATCAATGATTGCAATCCAAGAATAGTAATCTACTTATCAATGCTCTCCCTCGCGCTATGAGAATGGGAGCCAGCTGTCGCGATTAGGCAACGGAGAGGGTGGGTGGGGGAAAATGAAAACAAACTGAACTGAAACAGCGTGGGAAGTGAGAAGAAGGCAGATGTGCGGAGTAGCATCTCGAAGCACTAGACTGGCGCGAAGTGAGAATCAGATACGAGTGCGCTCATCTCTTACATAAGCGCTGAGGGAGACCGCTGGCAAATAGCGGGAATTCGTTCTGAAAATAACCTAACTTGTGACAACACAGTGACATAGGCCTAGTGTGCGGGATGGCGTTCCTGGTTATTGTGCTCCTGATTTAAAAAAACTTTTAATTTTGTCCCGACAAAATTTAAGTTTCGCATCTTTAATGTGCTAATTAGGATTATTAGACATTTTACTCACTATATTAATTCTCATTAGTTGAGAATACAGCTAATTCTCGAAAGCTGGCTATAGCATTGATTGCAATTTTTAGGACTTTTAGATTAAATTTTAAATATTTTAAATAGGATACCTTAATTTATTGTAAGTAAAGATAATTATTTAATATGGAAAATGTGTATGTAATTCAGCCTTAGGGCTGCTAAGTTCAGTTATTAAACAATCTATATATTTATCTATCTATCTGGCACGAATAATAAGAAACAAAACATCTTGAAATTAAATCGTAAATTCACGGCGATTCATGTAGCTTGGTTTTCACTAGATTTCGATTTGCTAAAACGTTTCCTTAAAATATATAATAAAACAATTATTGAATTCGATTTTCGCATGATAGAAAAGACTATCAAGACATCGTATCGGTCTGTGTTATCAGCCTCAGCCTTCGGCTTACCGAGCAGATAACACAGACCTCTGTCTTGATAATTTCCGCTATCATGCTCAACCTTATCCAGTAATGGCTTTAATGTAATTTCCTTTCATCTGATCGATTTATTCATTGAAAATCTTTTAGCAGCCATCTTAAAAACTTAGCTCGAAGCACCAAAACTCATATTCACCTCACAAAGGAGTGACTATGGGGATTTAGCCAGAACCGGCTCTCGACAAATCAGAACGCTTGAATCTCTATGAAATTATAATAAAAATATTTGACACTTAATGAGAATTTGATTCTCTAGAAATATATGTGGACAAACTTTCGCGGGACACAAATTTAGCAAATTCATCACCAATGCATGTAATAACTTAACTTGACACACTCCTTGCACGCACTTGACACACTCCTTGCACGCAGTTGGCACACTCCTGCACGCACTTGACACACTCCTTGCACGCACTTGACACACTCCTTGCACGCACTTGACACACTCCTTGCACGCACTTGACACACTCCTTGCACGCACTTGACACACTCCTTGCACGCACTTGACACACTCCTTGCACGCACTTGACACACTCCTTGCACGCACGACACGGAACAGCGGCTCTTAAATTGCCCCTAACCCATTTTAGTTTTATTTAGTTTCAAAGTGAGGACGAAAGAAAAAGAAAAAAGTTAAATCGGTATAATTCCTGATTTTTAAATCCTGATTAAAGTCCCGCGCATTTTGTTTGACGACCGCGCAGTTTGAGGTCTTGGTCGAGTGACGTAATATCAAGAAAAAGCCATTGTTCACCAACACTTGTTGTAGGTTCTATTGTTATGGATTCCCAATCTTACGTCACACACAATGCATGATGTACTAGGCCCATGCTTCTAATTAGTGTACTGTGGCTCGGTCGTGAAAAGAGCCTGGTTGCTTTTCGCAAACTTCAACAGGTTGTAGACAATCAAGGTTTCAAGGAAACACAAAACGTTTTTCGCAGAATTACTCTAAATATTTTAAGAATTTATGTTAAGAATAAAAAATGGGGTTAGGAGTAAAAATTATATCCATTATATAACAACGCGTGTAAAAACTAGTCAAGATTCTATTATTCAGGGGAAATATGCCTTTGGCACATAACAAATTAGGTTCTGTTTTCGATATTGTGCACACATCAACCTTAAATAATAAATTTATTAAATCAAATCCACTGAAACTGTGTTTTAAAACTACTTTCCTTTTGTGTGAAAACTTTTCCTCCAATCAGAAGTCCAAAACAATAACCAAGAAAGTTTTCAATTTTAAAATGTTCCCCACGTTGAATTTTCGTCATATCAGTAAAGTTATGAGAGTTTTCATTAGATGCAATTCAAATATATTTTAAAAAATGAGAGAAAATAATGCTATTCTTCAGGTTTTGATAGATTTTGATGTCTAAGCCAATGAGGTGAACGATTGAAACAATACCGACAATTGGCACCTTTTTCATTTTTTGTCGTTGGACTGCCTTATTCTTAGCTGGACTACTACTTTACAAAGAGAGATTTTTTTAAACATTATTATTTATCAGCTGGTCCTATAAACAGATAAATTAACGTTCTTTATAAGCCACCACAGAATGTATTGTTATGTGACCCTGTGTATCAGTTACCCTTGCGAGCAGAGTGCACGTGAAATGAACCGAAGACCTTCTGCTCGTAACGTTGAACTTTTCATGCGCCGAACCTAATTGGATCAAAAGAAGCCGCCTAATTATATTTTGTTTCAATTGCGTTCGGCGCATGAAACGGTTCGACGTTTGAATCGGGCCCTCCTTCGCAGCCGTTTTTAGAGTCGTCACGCAAACACTAGCCTCACTTACGGCTGCTTACACAACAACGAATTTTATTTCGTACTGGAATTAATAATAATTACAGATTAACTAACCCTACACCAGCCAGACTAGACTTGCTACGAGTCGAACTCGCTGAGTCACTGGGTAAGCGATTACCGGGTCAAAAATCGAGCGCGAAGCGAGAGGCGAGTTCGTGCGGGGACATTCCATTCCAACCTCATGGCCAAGCATATTTCAGTTCTCAGAATCCAAACCCACTCGCGCCAGAACTTTCTGGAATCAAATAGTTTAGTATATATTCTGTTCTTAGTTTTTCTCAAGAAAGCGGATAGAGTTTAGAAGAAACTTACACTTGATTGGATTACACAAACAATCGGGAATGGAATGTCGGGCTGGTGTCACACCGCGGCAAAACGTCACGCGCATGCGTATTTGCTATTTCTTGCCGGCGCGCGGCCGCCCCCAGTTTCCCGCGAAAACTGAAATCAAACAACAGACACATGCCGTGATTTTAACGTTTCTGCTTAAAAGTATTCATTTGTGAACTGTTTTGTAAAAAAAATAAGAAAACTACTTAAAAGTTAAGAATAAGACTTTATTAAATAGGTTGAAGTTTTCTTAATTTGTGAGTTTACTAAGTTATACAATGATTTACTAAAAAAGTTTAAGCCCTCGGTAATTTGTATTTGATAGCAGAGCCTTCGTTCTTTCGGCCAGCGGAGCATACCGTTTTGCCGCGGTGTGGGCTGGTATTAGTGGGCTAGTGTTTGCGTGACGATCTTAAGAACCTTTTTGTAAATTTTGGCAGTTTCACAAAGCTAAGCCCTCCCCAGGCAACAAGGACACCCAACGAGTACTTTTTGAAATTCGTTTGAAATTAGTTGTCTGCAGCTTATCTAGCCATTTTAAGGCGCCTACTATATCTTTTGACGTATTCTAGAAAGCTATTAGCTGTTCGGATTTTCTAGGTGGAAATCGCGTCAACCGAAAATACTATGGCAAAATGTTCCCGGCCTACGAATTTGTTAGTAGCCTAGAACAGAAACAATAATTTTCTAGCCCAAGTAACTTCATGTTGCAACGTTTTGTGGAGGTACGAATTTTTTAGGGATTCTTTTTCCTTTAGGCAATTCTTAGGGAATGAAAATGTGTTGTATAACGAGCCAGACGCTCTTAGCAATCAATGTTTGACTCGGCACCCCGGAGAGATCGCAGACCAGAGTTCTGCGATCTCTGCGGGGTCCTAGTCAACTCTCTACATTCCCATCAATTAAACGCAGCTTGAGTTATCTCTAATCCCTTTAACTATGACAGCCTTCGACGGCCACTAACTTAAGTTGAAATCAATCTTATTTTGGTAAACTTGCCTGAGACGCTAGAAAAAAATGAGTTCCATATCCCTGAAGCGCTCAGGCAGACTAAGCTGCCAGGACTTCCCGCTGGATGAACCAACTGGGGATATAGAACAAACTTGAAATCAATCTTATTTTAGTAAACTTGCCGGAGACGCTAGAAAAAAATGACTTCTATATCCCTGAAGCACTCAGGCAGACTAAGCTGCCAGGACTTCCCGCTGGATGAACCAACTAGGGATATAGAACAAACTTGAAATCAATCTTATTTTGGTAATTTAAAAATTGTCGGAGTCGCTAGAAAAAAATGACTTCTATATCCCTGAAGCGCTCAGGCAGACTAAGCTGCCAGGACTTCCCGCTGGATGAACCAACCGGGGATATAGAACTAGCTTGAAATAAATCTTATTTTAGTAAACTTGCCGGAGTTGCTAGATAGAAATGACTGAGGTCTATATCCCTGAAGCGCTCAGGCAGACTAAGCTGCCAGGACTTCCCGCTGGATGAACCAACTGGGGATATAGAACTAGCTAGAAATAAACCTTATTTTGGTAAACTTGCCGGAGGCGCTAGAAAAAAAATAGTTATATATCCCTGAAGCGCTCAGGCAGACTAAGTTGCCAGGACTTCCCGCTGGATGAACCAACTGGGGATATAGAACAAACTTGAAATCAATCTTATTTTGGTAATTTAAAACTTGCCGAAGTCGCTAGAAAAAAATGAGTTCTATATCCCGGAAGCGCTCAGGCAGACTAAGCTGTCAGGACTTCCCGCTGGATGAACCAACTGGGGATATAGAACTAGCTTGAAATAAATCTTATTTTAGTAAACTTGCCGGAGATGCTAGATAGAAATGACTGAGTTCTATATCCCTGAATCGCTCAGGCAGACTAAGCTGCCAGGACTTCCCGCTGGATGAACCAACTGGGGATATAGAACTAGCTAGAAATCAATCTTATTTTGCCAAACTTGCCGGAGGCGCTAGAAAAAAATGAGTTCTATATCCCTGAAGCGCTCAGCGAGACTAAGCTGCCAGGACTTCCCGCTGGATGAACCAACTGGGGATATAGAACTAACTTGAAATCAATCTTATTTTAGTAAACTTGCCGGAGATTCTAGATATAAATGACTGAGTTCTATATCCCTGAAGCGCTCAGGCAGACTAAGCTGACAGGACTTCCCACTGGATGAACCAACTGGGGATATAGAACTAACTTGAAATCAATCTTATTTTAGTAAACTTGCCGGAGATGCTAGATAGAAATGACTGAGTTCTATATCCCTGAAGCGCTCAGGCAGACTAAGCTGCCAGGACTTCCCGCTGGATGAACCAAATGGGGATATAGAACTAGCTTGAAATAAATCTTATTTTGGTAAACTTGGCGGAGGCACTAGAAAAAAATTAGTTATATATCTCTGAAGCGCTCAGGCAGACTAAGCTGCCAGGACTTCCCGCTGGATGAACCAACTGGGGATATTGAACTTTAGCTTGAAATATTAAGTCTTACTGGATTCTCTCCTTTCTAATGTAAATATGAGCATAATAACTCAGTAATAGTTAGGTTTTCTTTTAAATGGTGTTTCGGTTCCCACTGTCACGTTTCTCTGTCCTGTTTAGCTTTCATTTAATTGGCCGCATTTTTAGAAGGCTGTTCAACTCCGGTCTATTATGTTCGTCGCTTGAACCCTGAGTTAGGAGTACCGAAGTGTTCTTGGGTCGAAATCTGTAGCTTGAGCTTGTTTATTTCGTCTCGCAGGATCAATGTTTCCTCGTGGCTGCTTCTCAATTAAAACCTTGCAGTTAGCTGATTCTGTGTAAGCAATCATAAGACTTGGTTTGGCGGGAATTTCCTACCATGTAGATGTACGCCACTTTTTAGTACTACCACCTTCGCAAAGTCACTAACGTTCAATCCAAGGCATAAATCCAAATTGTGTACTCCTAATTGCGCAGCTGATGCGGAGAAGCAGTACTGGTTTAGCCGTTGTGTAATCCATATAGAGTCCATTACTGCGAAACTCACCATTTTTCTCATCGACTAGTCTTTCGCAAAATCCTTCGGTTTCTCATATATATTTTGCTCCCAAGATTTATCTGTACTCTTGTTGATGAAATGTCCAAGCTATAGAAATACTAATAACGACGGTCAGTTTGAAGCAAAATACTCTGTGCACAGCTTCAACATTCATCCTGGCTGTGAATACGGACACTGAATGGCAGACTAAATCAGAAATAAAACAATGCATACCGGAATCAAAATTTAACTTT
Source organism: Actinernus sp. WN-2022 (assembly GCA_030867875.1). Classification (NCBI taxonomy): domain Eukaryota; kingdom Metazoa; phylum Cnidaria; class Anthozoa; order Actiniaria; family Actinernidae; genus Actinernus; species Actinernus sp. WN-2022. Next base: position 24,319,188 of record JAOWCC010001589.1, read on the forward strand.
CCTACATCCCTGATATTAGCCAGGACTAGCTTTACTCACCTAACTGTCATACTCACTTAAAAGGTAAATAAAACAAAACCGCAAAATGTTATTCGATTTCTAAACTGTGACGTCACTTCATAGCAACCAGACCTCACGCTGATTTGGATTTCTGATGATCTCTTGCTCGTTATGGAGTCTGACTCTATTGATCAGACGAATTGGGACGTACGAATATTTTAGGGGAAACCTTTTAGTTTCCCTTTTCTTCTATAATTTTCTAGGGATTGAAAACTAATTTTCTAGCCAGTATTTCAGAAAACAATTTTCTAGGGACAATTTTTTTAAATCCGAAAGTTTTAGGCTAACTTACTCTCCCGAACAGCTTTTTAACCGAAAACTTCGTTGGGTGCTCTTGAGGGAAGGCGTACCTGGTTTACCAAAACTCGAAGAAGTAAGGGAATATTTGAATTCATAAAAAAATCTTGAAATTTGTCATAATTTTGCCATTTCTCGACCGTTTGGTCAAATATTACATTTCGACGGCTTTACGATCCACATGAGCTGATCCATTATTAAGTGATTAATTGAAGAGGACTTAGAGAGGTTCAGAACTCAACTTAACAAGCCACTTTAAGAGGTTGAGTGCTGATGGCTCACACTGAGAAAAGTTACCTTTGACGTATTTTGGCATAATCTGGTGTTCATTATAATACATGGTCTATTTATTATGTGTGTTTAACTGGATAATTGCTTGGGGCTGATCGGCCATTCTACTTCAAATACGTTATAATTACGTGCCTGTATTTTTTCTATGATGAGGCCAGGATAAATTCTAGTAAGTGAGAACGATCTTTCGTTAGTCATTCAGTGTTACCATGGAAATATTGCCTTAAGCTTTCATCTTTAACCTGATCGTAAAATATGGTCTCTAAAGTTCATTTTGTTGAGCTACATATTTGCACCAACGGTTTGAATTTGTCTTTCAGCCATGGTTTTAATAACTCTAATAGCTATAGCCTCGTTTCGCTGACGTGATGCGGTGCACGTCTTGATAACAAGACTACGGTGTCAAGAATGTGACCGTTTTAAAGTGCATCACCTTAAAAGTTTGAATATTTGCTAATATTAGCTGGTATTCAGTGCTGTGACACCAGATGATAAAATAGGAATAAACTGTCGATTTTTTTTTAAAAATATAATTTTGTATATCTCTTTCTAATAAGTGATATCTTCACACGTGAAGATATCACTTTTGAAAATATGACTCAATTTCAAAGATTTCTAGCCTATTTAGTAAGAGATTGAAACTGGTATTTCATCAAAAACTCATTAATAATTCATGAGGCAAAAACAAAAGAAATGAATGTTTGCCTAACTGAGTGGTTTCTAAATGTCTTTAATTATTTACACAAACTTTAACTTGAATTACATGACTCTATACATCGACGTTTTAGAAGCCGTTCATTTAAATCGCAGCACCCTCGTGTTTGTAAATCTGATAAAACACCGCTGTTCGTTTATTAAACAGTGACTTCAAATCAAAAAGTCTCAGGCTTGTTGCTAGGATACGATTGTTGACGGAAAAAGTGGAAGGTTGGTTTTAACTGGCACAATAACGGCGAAGAGGGTCAATATTCTGGGTGAGAGTTTGGGGATGAAAATCTAAATATTTGAACATCAACGATTCAGTTTCCTATCGCTCGCGAGTTCATGTTGCAAAACGCGAGAATCTTACAAGGCCGACACATACAATTATATCTAGGCGATGTGTCGTCAATATCGCAGAGTATTTCTAATAATTATTGTTTATAAAGAAAACCAAAGACCACAAACAAGCCGGACGTCAATAGCTTAATGTTCCATTCGTCAGTGCACAACAACAATAAAGATCTTGATGCTATGACGTTATTGATTTATTTTGAGCTGAATTAAAAATAGACTTTGTTTTAAGATGTTACGGCCGTTATTGGTAAACCGACAAATACATGTTTCAAGGTGAAATGATGAAGTGATGACTTCCGAAGATAGTATTATATCAATTAACACTATGTATAGCTGCAGCTGTTGAATAAGAAGAACTTATTAGAGATGAATATTTAGTTTGCATTGTGAGCAGTTTCCGCGTCGATGGACTGCCGGGGGGCAGAAAGACACAGCGTTTTGAAAGTGCATCGTGGCTCACTTTTATAACAACAAGACAAAGCAAATACTGGAAGGGCTACGAATAGGCGAACGCTGTGCCACGATTGTTGACGGAAAAAGGATACGATTGTTGACGGAAAAAGTGGAAGGTTGGTTTTAACTGGCACAATAACGGCGAAGAGGGTCAATATTCTGGGTGAGAGTTTGGGGATGAAAATCTAAATATTTGAACATCAACGATTCAGTTTCCTATCGCTCGCGAGTTCATGTTGCAAAACGCGAGAATCTTACAAGGCCGACACATACAATTATATCTAGGCGATGTGTCGTCAATATCGCAGAGTATTTCTAATAATTATTGTTTATAAAGAAAACCAAAGACCACAAACAAGCCGGACGTCAATAGCTTAATGTTCCATTCGTCAGTGCACAACAACAATAAAGATCTTGATGCTATGACGTTATTGATTTATTTTGAGCTGAATTAAAAATAGACTTTGTTTTAAGATGTTACGGCCGTTATTGGTAAACCGACAAATACATGTTTCAAGGTGAAATGATGAAGTGATGACTTCCGAAGATAGTATTATATCAATTAACACTATGTATAGCTGCAGCTGTTGAATAAGAAGAACTTATTAGAGATGAATATTTAGTTTGCATTGTGAGCAGTTTCCGCGTCGATGGACTGCCGGGGGGCAGAAAGACACGGCGTTTTGAAAGTGCATCGTGGCTCACTTTTATAACAACAAGACAAAGCAAATACTGGAAGGGCTACGAATAGGCGAACGCTGTGCCACAAAGAAACAACGATTATGCACGCCCCACCCGGCTAGAAGCCTATAATTATTGTGATATCAGTCTGAAGCTTTCAGATATTATTATCAGTATTAAATGGAGCGAGCCTCCCAAAGGGTTCTGGGCCTAAAGTTTGTCTGGAAACAACATAAGAAAACTAAAAAGTTATTATGACACACGAATACGAGTATATAATAAAACAACGAACAGTAGCTGGCGACTGAACTGCTTTATTCGAGTGTACCGACGTTAGAGAATTTATAAGTTTAAACCAGAGTACAGATACGGTATAGACGTTCAAAGAATAGAATTTCCATCTGACCTAAACATCGGGAAATAGACAGAAACCCCACGTGGATTTGCAATTAAGGTCGCAGCTCCCAGCCCCATCCAGGATTTCTGTGATAGCCGATGACTATATAATGGCATATTTAGATTCTTGTGAAAGCGGAATTAAGGTCTTTAATAGCTTGTGTGACTCAGACAGGCAAAGCTAACGAAGCAAGCAAGGGACAGATACCAATTGCAACAAATTTAACTCACATATGACGTCGAATCCGGTAATCTGGTCAAAGAGGTAACAGACGAACGCTTGAAATAACGACTCGGCTACCCAATGCTGAAAGCAGTGGAGTCATCGTTTAATAACATTTCCACCCATGGACGTAATTAATGCACAGTTGTCAAGTATGATCGGAAAGCTCTTTCTGTAATTATGCCATAATGACACATAATTGGACATGTGGGTACTCAACTATGGTACCTCAAATTGGCTAAAGTTTCATTCTCATCTATTCCATAAACATTGATTTAAAAAATTAAGAAAACCGTGAGGTTAGCAGTCACACCGACACAGGTCCAGCCAAAACATATCGGACTTATATAAACACATATAATTATGGATGGTTTCCACTCGAGGCCAGTAAACGTTTGTCGTACGACTTTATTATTCTTTTTATCTAAGCATTTCCAAATTCAACTATAACACAATAAAATTATCCACGTTGCCCGCTTATTTGCTACACGCTACCTTCAGTTTTGGCAATATTTACCACCCACAGTAATCACTTTAACCATGAGTCAATAGAATAAAGCGCCAGGATTCTTAGTCCAACTAGAAAGTGCAAGGGTGGCGAATGGTAAATACGAGACTTTCCGAGACTTTCATTTTAATTAAAATACGAGCCCGAGACTTAGGCTCTCTTTTCAATTACCCAAGAAAACGGTATTGCATTGAAAAACGAGACATCGAGACAATATTTTCAAGTACCATTCGCCATCCCTAAGTGCAAATACGAAACTTCCAACTAGGGGGTTTCTTTTTATTCAATGGGTTTCCTTTCGAATCATTCACCGATATCAACAGAATTCATAAACACTTCATTTTTTAAGGTTCGGTTGTTGAAAAAATGGATAACGCTATCCATCGGATAAATCCTTACCCATAGGATAGAATAAGCTAGTCTGGTTAACATGCACTTACTTCTGGATAGGGATTTATCCACTTTACAACCGGGACCAGGTTGGGAACTATCAAGTGTTAACGTGTCTCTAACATTTAGAACCTCGTGCTATGTATGACTGAATTCGTTGTCTATTTCCAAGCGGTACCACAATCTATAATGGCTATCTCCAGTTACTCACTTTTTAATTTAGTCTTATTTTATTATGCAAACCTTTATGAATTCGAGTTCGCCAACATCACGTCTCCAAAATGCAAATCTTCAGTTGTTTTCTAACATATGCATGCCTACTAAAGGCACGTTCCCCTTTACTTTATGAAGTTCATTGATATTCTTCCTTATAAGACCTCTCGAAACCAATCTATGCTTCACCGGCTGTCACTTTCCTAAGTTTCCCATTACGATTTAAGAGTTTCTTATTCAAGGCCAATGCCTATGTTTACAATATATGTAGTACTTAACAGTTTGCGTGACTTTTAGTATATAACGTAGAGTGTATTTTTCCGCCCACCGGAACTGGTAGTTAGCTTTATTTCCGTCAGAATTTAGGAATTAAATATTTACTGTACACGAAAGAAAGATCTTCCGGACCGATTTCTAATAACTTTGCCCTTTTCATAGCTAAGTTCTCTTGACATCATGTCATGTTGTTTCAGAATCACTAATCTTTTCGAAGCTAGTATTTTTCCATTCAAAAGAGTTAAACATATATATAATTTGTTAGACTTTTCTTTTTTGCAAACGGTGACGAAATTGAATCGCATTTTTGGGGTTGTTCCGAATATGTAATGCCATTTCAATTTGTCGATTTTTCCTTGTTAGTAATCTATACCGCATTTCTTGATTGGTGTTTCGAAATTGCCGTATAAATGTGAACAAAAGTAAGACATATGGCGAAACTTAGCGAATTTGATTCTGTGAACGCAGCTTGTAATGGCAAACCAATTTAAGTTGTATCCACAAATTTAAGAAAAACCGCCACGTATACTGTAACTTAACCCAACTGGTTCAGTAACATCTTTATTTCGCCAGGCAGTTCACTTGAAATGACTTCTTTATACGCTCCCGCACGATTTGATTACTAATGTACTTGCAAGCACGGTTTTCATTTCAGCAGCAACATTTATTTGTTTTAAACCTTAATCTCTATAATAAATTACTGGAATCATAAACATATTATAACACAAATACGCGAGTCTGATGTTTTCAGAAACAGTGCGAAAGAAGACACCCGTAGTGCTGTAAAGCATGAATGGACAAGATTCTCGCATGTTCGTGTCCGTGACGGATTCGTAACCAAAGTCTGGCATTTTTCCGTGATATATATTTTTCTTTATCAGGCATGAAATACTTGGATAATTCCTAAGCTACATTCCCTTAACCACTGCCCAGTTCTCAAGACAACAGTATATAGGAAAACCCCTAAATTGTTGAATTCAAAACGTACCATGCGCTCTATTCAGAGTGTCCAAAGCTCACGTGAATCGTGTAGCGCGCAATCATGTGGTATCTACCCGTATTATCGATGCATTACAAACCAAGTTTCAGTCATTCATGCTGTTATATTTCGCGTCCTCGGTACCGTTCTAGGACCGCGAGCAGATGATGGTCGAGGCGGATGCTTGAGTTTAATGTGTTCATCGCGAGTCAATGCCTCTTGCGGTGGAGAACGCGGTGGTGGCCGTGATGGTCGTTTTAACTTGACAGGATCGAGTGGGGGGAGACGAGGGCTTTTACAACCCATTCCCTCTCTTGACAAGTCTTTGTTGATGACATTATGGGGGCTAATATCCCACGAAATCCTCTCTTGAGTTGGAAGAGGTGAATAGCTGGAGGAAGAAAAATCTGAGCTGGTAGTATAAGAGCTCAGATCGTCAAAAGACTCTTCGCTGTCCATTTCACTTTGCGACGCCATCCTTTCAAGTCGCTTGTGAATGCGGTAGTCAGCTCCTGACAGCGATAATCTTCTACCCTGATCGGCCACGACTTCCAGAAGTTCATTTACGGATTGTTGTGCCTGTAGCGATATTTTCCTAGGCAGAACAGGCAAGCTTTGAGTTGTAGGAGAATTCATGGCAAGGGATGACACACTGCGGTTTTCTTCTTTGTCCAACACTGATCGAGTCAATAAGTCAGTCCAAACTTCAGTTTGACACCCAGCAAACTAAGACCTCAACAGATTCCCGGTTGTAACCTCTACCATTGACAAAAAGAAAACAAATTGCAATTAATATTCGAGTTTCTCTTTTTGATAGAAATGTTTAGGTATCGCTCTCTGCATTGGTTTCTGACTACAGCACGCGGCACAGAATAATCTCGTTGACTAGTTTCGCGTGTTGCCGTGAACTTGTCGCCGCCTCTCAAGCTTGACACCCAATTCTATGCCACTAATTCCTATTAACGACCGCTAAAACCCTCTTGCGTGTTGCTATATTGTCTCTCTAGAACAATCCTCTCAGTTGCTATGTTGCACTGTAAAAAATGACTAGTTAAAATAACCTTTAATTTTGGTTGCGACTATTTTAAAGGTTTGTTTTGACCATTTTATAAATGGTCAAAATCACAACTATATATAAAAGTTATAACAACCTTTATTTCAGGTTAATTTCACCTTTTCTTTATTGGTTGTCACAAGTTGTAACTATTTTGATTGGTCGTAACAGTTACAATAGGTTGAAATAACTATTACTTTTGGTTGTAGCTATTGACAATGGTTATACTGACCATTTTACAAACGGCGAGAAACACAAACTATAAACAAGAGTAATAACAACCTTTATTATGGATTAATTTCACCATAGTGTCCAAATAAGTCTGTAGTGTCATGAGTTGATTCCTATATATGCCGTAGACGGCTGCAGCGAAACAGCGGTACGGAAATTTTCTCGGATGCGGATAACTATTTAAATAGTCTCTACTTTGTGAGGAAGTTAGCCTGAAATTGCTTATGCATTAATACATGAAAAATAATACTATAGTACTAAATAATATTATGAAAATAGTCCGGAAGATCAATCGATCTACTCCGCAGTTGTTTCAGCCGTGTCTCCAGAGACTGGTAACTAACAGTACTGTAAATCGGTCAGCGGCAACGCACATGAGTATATCAGGTTTCGGCTGCGTGGAGGAAGAACTTCAACGGTTTCACGATGGAGCAGCTCAAATATGGCTTTACAGACCAAGCTAAGAACTCATCAAGATGTCGTGTGGACCCTAAGTGGCTATTTATGGGCTGGTATCCTTGGAGGAAAACGAAACACTAAGACAGTTTGAAGATGATAGACCGGTAAGCTCACAGTACAATCGGCCTATCGATAATTTTTAAAGTAATTCCTAATTTACGTACAACTAAAGATATGTTGATCAGTAGCTCCCTTAATAATACTCCCAAAAAGTAAATGAGTATATCATGGACGAACTAACTATGCAAAAAACGATGTACGTATGCATGTGGCGCAACTGCTGTGTTTGCTCTCTCACCTTGTTTGACGAGCAGAGTCAAAACATGAAGTCTCATTGCAACTTAAATACACATCGGCGACTCGAATTAACCATCTAGTTACAAGGTTAGGACATTGCGTTGTGTTTGAGTATATTTCTAAGTTAACAAGGACGTTTCTAACTTATAAATAGAAGCGAGTAAATAATGATAAGAATAACACAAAAGCATAGATAGTGAACCTCGTGTCAGCCCAATCCAGAAGTCTTTGCGGGCACCAATATGGTAATCATATGATAATTTCCGGCCCATACTTCCGGTAAGATACTAAAATTAATTGTCAAAATAACAAATGTCACGGACAATGGCCACATGCATATAAACTTAATATACATTTTACTACAACTGTCGGTGTCTCAACAATCAAGTGAAAATCACTAACTTGCAAAGCAAACATTTTAGAACAACAAAATTCAGCATGATCTTTCTATTAGAACCTTTCTATCTCCTACATGTATGTGATATGAATGTTGTTGTTCTTAGATGTTTGTTAATTTTCAAATGGATTCCCAAACTAAACTTTTATTTGAATGGCCCATTTTCATGCCAACCCGTTTTACAAATTTGTAAACCAGCCATTGGGCCTTGGTGAATCCATATACAGTACATGTATTTTCGGGGTAGTGCTTTGTCTCTCACCTCTGTGGCCCTGGTTTAGATTATCGATTGCGATACCATTTGTGAGTTGAGTTTGTTGGTATTTTGCCCTTGCTCCAAGGTTTTTTTGGGGGTTTCTCCAGTTTTTCTCTCTCCATAAAAACCAACACGCCAAATATTTATTCCAATTCAATCTGTGATTTAGCCAGGTACTGGCTAAGATCAGCTCCATGGTTGTTCCAAGTCCTGTTACAAGTCTAAGACTTCTTTTGTGTAGGCTGGACTGATTGTCTTACATTTGTCTATCGGTTGTTTGTCAGTATTTATTTCTTTAGAAAAAGGTTTAACTTCAGGCCATTTCATGACTAAGAAACCAAAGTAATCCTTAGAATTTGAATTTTTGTTTTAATTTCTTAATTAAAATAACATTCAATACTTTTTTTGTTAGTGGGGCTTCCGATGGCAACACAAACAACTTGAAAATCAAAATCAAAGTATTTATTTCCCAAAATAATGTAAATTAAGTGGCTAGAACACTGCTAACAGTTGTATTATTCCTTTTTTCAGCATATACATGTATATGTGTACAGTTTGGAAAGCACTTACATGTAGCAACAAGATTGCTGGTTGGCTGAGTACACATGGGAGAAGACCACAGATAAGACTTATAAAAAGAAACTAGGCTATGTTAGGATAATTACTCATGTTTAAAAAATTCCTCTCCAGCTAAGGTATAATTTCTTAAAATTATGCTTACAATATTTTCTGGAATATTAATGCAAGGTATCTGTATGTCTTGAGCATGATGATTTTAAATAAATGTCCAGGGCATTTACATGTATTTAAGATGAGGCCTTGGTTTTTATTCGATAAACACATGTGACGAAACTTTTGGCCTGGGCTGAGTAATAACAAGTGAAATCAGTTTCTTGGACAATAAAAAATGTGTTTTGTGTTCATGTTGTTTGATATTTGACACTAACCCAGTTTTTTATTTTGTCAAAAATGTTTGCCTTCTATGCTATTAACAAGTAATCGCATGGGTCCCCGTAAAATAATAATTAAAATCGCATGGATCCTCAATAAAATAATTATTAAAGGGAACCTTGGCTGAAAACTGTTTGTTCTCAAGTGTTTGTTTATAGATGCCTAACTACATTGTTGTGTTTGTCTCCAGTAAATTGTACACTAGACATTATTTTGAACTGATTTTCCTGTCGATAAAATGTCCTGCATGCTGCCATCTTGGATTTTATAATGTCAGTGTTGCTCCTATTGTCAGAAAAAAATAGCTCTTTTGTTGTGTAACAATAGAGGCAACACTGTGACGTCATGAGATCCAAGATGGCAGTGCACAGGAAATTAAATGAGTTTTATTGACAGGAAAATAGGTGCATAAATGACATCTAGTGTACAATTTATTGGAGACAAACACAGTGACAGACTTAGGGTAGGCATGTACAATGTATAACAATCATTTGAGAATAAACTTTGTTTTTCAGCCTAGATTCCCTTTAAGAATTGATTTCACTTGTGTTAACTTAATTAGTCTTTAATTTTACTGTTTCCCAGAGCAAGTGAGGATCACTAATATTTTTTTCAAGTAAATCTTAAAGCACAGTAAAACTACATTTTGTATCAAGTGTTATCCACAAACTTAATTGAACAATAACTTTGATTTGTAGTCAATCTAAAGCTTGAGCTGAATAAGTCAACACATGATAGCTACATTTGTATTAGTGTGCTGTGTGAAAATCAATGAGATTGTACAAGTGATTTTTTGCCTGAATACTGAATAGTTGGAAAATAATACTACTTAGTTACAAATTAGAGAGAAAAATAACTGCAACATGCATATTGTGTGTACTGTACAAGTCATGTACTTTTGAGGAAATATACTGCCATCAATGTTAATTTTAAAGTAGGCTGCTGCTTTGTTGCATTGCTGTTAGTAGTGTGGTCAAGCTAATGCACCTTAATGGTGCTTATTAGCAAATCGTGCGAGTGATGAGTAATCAAGCGCTTGCTGACGGTTGGCCATTGCAAAGACAGGATGCCCTGAAGCCATAACATAAAGAGTTTGATTCTGGTTTGATGAATGCTACTTGTATATACATATATGTTGCAGTTAATTTTTGTTTTCAGTTGATATTTTTCTAACTAGTTATTTTGTTCTTATTAAAGAACTCATTGCTGACGGTTAGGATTTGTTAGGCTTTGAATTAGTTCACAGGATCATTGAAGAAGCATTATATTTATCTGTTGTTTATAACTTAGCCCTAAAAATCCTAAATTAGTGAGCACCTGTTGTTGATGGGTAGGGTTTTTGGTAGGCTTTGGATTAGTTCACATTTTTCTAACTGGTTAATTTTTTAGGTTTATTATCCTTATTACTTGGTGAACCCTAGCCATAGGCCAGTGAAAACTCTTTGTTTGCCTGTGAACCCAAAACCACTGTGAGTGACTTGTGTAGCCCTAAAAACCCTAAATTAGTGAGAACCCATTGTAGACGGTTAGATATGTAGGATTAGGCTTTGAATTAGATCACATGGGAATTGAAGAAGCTTTATATTTGTGTGTTGTTTATTTATATATATAGTAACTTAGCCCTAAAAATCCTAAATTAGTGAGAACCTGTTGTAGATGGTTAAGGCTGGTTCACAGTAGTGATATAACAGTAAGCATAAGCAACATATGCAGACCCAGTAATCACATCTGAGTAGAACAAGCACTGCTAATGATCAGTGCATTCACTGCATGTATGTTGCCTGTGCTTATACTTATGTTACTAGTGCGAACCAGCCGTTTGTTTTAGTCTTTAATAGATAACAGGGCCGTCCCTTCATGTAGGACGACACAAATTGCTACCAAATTGTATTGTGTTGCGTTGCGTTCTATTGTATTGTGTTGTATACTATTGTATTTTTGGTAAAAATTCGTGTCGTCCTACATAAAGGGATTGCCGATAACATTATTATTATGCTGCCACAAATTATTCATATTCACTGTAAGATTATGACTTGCAAATTATTCATTATATTTTATGTTACAAGTGCAAATTTGATTGTCTTTTTCAGAAAGACTGTTCACAAATTAGTCAACATTCAAATCAGTACAAACTTATATATCTATTCATGCACGTGTATAGGTTGTTAGCTGACAACCTACAAGTTTTTGTGAAATAAAGGAAATTTGAAAAATAAATCAAGCTTTTTTTGTGATCAATGAAAGTATATGTGCATTCTATGTTTTGAAAACGTTATATCAACTTTTAGAAAAGGCTGATGAAAGTCTTTTTTTTTTGGGTTAAAATAACCATATTATCAACCATTTGAAAAAAGGTTAAATTGGCCAAAGTTAACTAAAAAAATGGGTTCTCTCAGATGCATCCCAAGTACCATTTTAATTAGTCAATTTGACTAAAGAAATGGTTATTTCAACCTATTAAATAAGGTTCTTACCAATTTCGAATAGGTTAAAATAACCAACGGGAAAAAGTCAAAGTAACCAAATCTGAAGGTTACTGTTACTGATAAATAATGGATGAAAACAACCACTAGAGAAATGTCGAACTAACCAAATTTAAAGGTTATAATTACCAAACGAATTGGTTAAATCAAACAAAAAATAATTGGTGAAAATGAATTTAAAAAAGGGTTCTCTCAGATGCATTTAATGACCAATTTTTAAAGGTTATTTCAACTGGTCATTTTTTACAGTGTGATAGCTCGATTGTTTAGGCAACGCGCCCCGCGGGCACAACTTTCATTTTGTTTTGTTTTTCGCCAGTTTGTGTAGCGTGACTTCGTTTCTAAATCATCACTGCTATAACATTCAAAAAAACCAATCTCAGTTAAACATAACTAAAATATTTTACACAGTTTTATACACTTGCGGCGCATTGATGTCAGACTATATGTTAAGCTACTGTCGTTTAGTTCCGTATTTGCGTGCTTTTTCCTTCCAAGATATCAATATTTCAGCTCAGCCTTATAGTATCTGCAATGCATTAATTGTTTATTGGCTATCCACGTGTTTGTGATCCGCTCTGTTGACAAAAACGTTTCTTTGTATGGAGTTGATCGAAGGAAGGGTTTGGTCGCAAAGCTTTTAAAGTATTTCATCAAGAATGAGTTGGTTAATCCAAGCAAACCAATCTCGGTTAAACATAACTAAAATATTTTACACAGTTTTATACACTTGCGGCGCATTGATGTCAGACTATATGTTAAGCTACTGTCGTTTAGTTCCGTATTTGCGTGCTTTTTCCTTCCAAGATATCAATATTTCAGCTCAACCTTATAGTATCTGCAATGCATTAATTGTTTATTGGCTATCCACGTGTTTGTGATCCGCTCTGTTGACAAAAACGTTTCTTTGTATGGAGTTGATCGAAGGAAGGGTTTGGTCGCAAAGCTTTTAAAGTATTTCATCAAGAATGAGTTGGTTAATCCAAGCAAACACTTAATTATTCGTATCACATCGCTAGATAATCCTTACACCTGTTCAGTATATTGTTGACGCGTTTCAACGATTAAAAAGTGGAGAACTGAACATTTTGGGATTAATTTCAAACCAAATAAACTTCAATCAGTTTGTTCAAACAGCGCAAAGTGGCTTAGGAGATTGTAGACTAACAACGCGAGGCAAAATAACCATTTACCTATCGCCTGTGAGCTTAAAACGTCGAAGCAGGAAGATAAAGCATACATTTGCATTTAGAAGTGAATTGCATCTCCAAGCATCAACATGTCTAACAACTAGAAATCATTATCTTCTTAAGCCGAAGATTTGACTTTCAGAATTGCAGCATCCATTCTTTTATTGTCCTTACTTATTTGTGAGTTTAAAAAAGGCCAATAGCAGCTAGGAAATTAAGAAGTGCTTGTAAAACATTTCTGAACACAAATACAAAACAGGCTAAGTGCTATCACTAAAGTTCCTTGTCCTTGTCATAGAATACGCTTTTATCCGTCTTCTAAAACTCTATACTAAAGTGTTTTAGTTTGATTGACTGTGGAATTAACTAATGCGGCATCTTGGAATGACAACCAGTTGACAGAACAGACCTAACTGCTTCAAAAAAGTGTGCAAAATGTCTTGCTCGGAGATTAGATATCGATTTGGTATCGAAAGTGTCGAGTAAGTATCAGAATGGTTCCGTCTTGTAGAATGGTTGCGGAAGAAAGACGCTACCATGAACGGGTACGAATGTTTTACCCTTCAGCGCTCGTTCAGAATTACAGCAGAAGTATAGGAATATCCTTCTATTAAAACACGATTCCTCAGTAGCGACTTTGTGCATCGCTTAAAAAACATATCTTTAGCATACTAATTGTGCTAAATAACAACTGTATCTTCCATCTTTAAGATTTGACGTTAATTAATGGCAAGTCATGTTATATTAAGACTTTCATAAAGGATAAATCACCCTGAACAGTACCTTTGTGTTGACGATATGAGTGATCGCAGTGTGGCTTGGACGACTCTGCATGAATATCGTATCTCTCAAATCATGGATTCTACCGTTTGGTTCTTTGTTAAAAATGTTACACATATATCAGGGTTATTAACACTGTGATGACGCAGTTGCCTGGGGTTTGATATTATGGCCTCTTCAGTATTAATTATTAACCTTACACTTGACTATTTCACTGTAACAATGTTTGAAAGAAAACAAGTTGAAAATATACTTTAACCGCAAACAGCTGCCAAACTTCAAATCAGACAGCTTCCGCAATTTGCTTCTTTGAAGTAAATTTCGCTCAAAAAAGGATATCGCGAGGTTAATAAAATTGATCAGTCACTAAAGGCGTCTGAACTTCATTAGTTCGATGAAGATCAGTGCATGGGAAATAAAAAGCATCTATTAAATGTTGGAAGTTATGCAACTTGTTAATGTTAGTTATCTGAAAATGAGCTCGAGAAGTTATGCTTTCAGAGTGACTTTGCAAATATCAGTTGTCCCATTCTGTTTTTATTTTTTGGCAAGAGCTTTTTTATTCACATATTTGTTACATTCATAATACAGAGAAAAGTGCTAAAATAAATTTTACAACCAAGGTATTAAAACTAGTCAAGAGATAGTGCTAGATAGTGTGAGAATTACTTTGATTCGAGTTCTCTGGTACTGCATGCATGACAAGAAGGATGGTTACTAACATTGGATTTGCGGTGAAGTACAACATTATACTTCAGTTCTATTATTTGTTTTCAAATTTCATGATTGTCTTTGACGTTAGAGCAAAGTCAATGTCAAATCGTTAGCCGCAAAGTCAAATCTTCTGAAGTAGGTTTTTCGGTAAAATTCGTCTTCACTGAATTGATTTTTACCAAGTCAATGGTAAGAATTCCACATGGTAGCTAAAACGCTGGAAATAAATGTACTTAGTATTTTTTGTCCTATTGTTTTAAATTTGTTTTTATTATCATTTCGCAAGTGTTTCTTCTTCTCATTTTTATTTTTATTATTATTTTCCGTGTCGACTTCCGGTCCCGTTAACCAATCAGCTCACACTGTTCAAGTGCACATATTTGAACATGAAGCCGCCTGGCGCCGCATTATATAATGTCAATGAGGGATAATCGTGAAAGGTCAACCGGAAGTCACAGTCTGCCGGATAGAATTAATTCAAGAGTTTTTACTTTAATCGGTACGGAAGGGTTGCGATATAATTAATTTAAGAATGTTACTTTAATCATACGGAGAGATTCGGTGACAGCACAATTTTATCTCCTTACGTACGGTAGTATCAGCAGCAGTATCTATTCTTGTGTTATTCTTTATCCACAATACACCATCAACACCACTACTTTTCTTATACCGTATAAGAAATGTAGTGGTGTTGATGGTGTATTGTGGATAAAGAATAACACAAGGCTTGCTATTTTACAAGGAACATAGCTCTCAGCTTTGATTTCTAGTAGTTTGTGCTTTTTTGGAGAAAAGCATATAGCTTTGGAAATATTTTATTTCATCTTGAATGTAAAATGAAAAGTATTCAGACCCTTTGGCACCGTTTGTCGTTGGGCTGACTTCCTGGATATATACAATCAAGCATTCCTTTGTGTATACTTTCATAGCAACCAAAAATACATATATATAGCATTTTATGATAGACATAAATCTCAGTTTGCATTGACAAACTCAATCGAATTAACACCGCCATTACAATTAACTGTCGTATAACATATCCTCCTTTGTATCAGTAACGACAGATTTAACTGAAACATCGAATTTGGGTTGAAACAGGATTGCAACACCGCGACTATGTTTGGTTCAAGAGACCATCACCTAAGAGAACCGATCTCCCATATTGGGCTCTCTCCCCTGCAGCAATTAGTTGGATTATTTTACCACTCTATCCGATTGGTTGTTGGCGTGACGTGTCCGAATGGATCGGCGCCGGCGGGCGAGAGATTAGAAGAACAGAATGCATTCAGTGTTTTACTCAGCATTCACAATTTTTAGATGAGTATAGAGGCTATCTGTACTAAAGAGGAAAATGTCTAATTTTCCCCCGATAGCTTCAGGTATAACAGTTACTATATTTGTATCAGAATTTGACATCACGGATTTGAGGGTCTCAAAGTGTGCAGATGTGTTTCTGCTGTATACGCTCCGATGTTCGCTATCTTCTAAGGCCTATTTTCACCTCATAGTGCTGAAAAGTATTTAAAATAACGCCTGAAGACTCCCTTATGCCCTGTAAACAAGGCAACAGCTAATTCTAGAACACCAAGACGAAATAAGAACGCCAATCAGTCCAACTCTTTACCTGAAACAGAGTCAATGGCTAACGACATATTAAACAAAATCAATGCAAAGTTACACAAACTCAATGCCGTTGAATAGATCGGCAGTTCGCGGTTAGGTCGTTTTTAATGAGCGGGGGGGGGGGGGGGGGGGAGGGGGCGGGGGGGGCTGGAGTTTTTTTGCTATAGATACAAGGGAAAACCTTGGCCCTCTCCCTTGCTTCTTAAAAAAAACGATGGCCTTTCACTTGAAGTTGCAGAAAAAGGGATGACCCTCCCCCCAATACGTTTGACATTATTGCGGCACAATTTTTCCGTGTCATAATGTTAGAATGTATGAGCAGGTTGTATGGCAGTGAGCAGTAAACATAATTTGGTCAAGACGGATTTAAAATTACAAAAGGGTGACCCTCCCCCTAAAATAAAAAAAGTAAGGATGACCCTTCAGAGACATTACATTTTTTTTCGATGACTCTCCCCCCAAATACTTCAGCCCACCCCCACCCCCTCATTAAAAACGTACACCCTTAATTCAGACATTTTAAAAGGGGCGCAAACATGGCGCGAAATCAGTTATCGGCTCCTGGCAAAATACAGTGTTAGTATGGGAATCCGATGCCAAATAATTTCCGTAAAATTGAATTTCTGAAATATTCACTGTCTGCAAACTTAAAATACCAGGTAAAAGATTAACTGATTAAAATATAAGGGATGCAGCTGTGGTGGGAAGCGTGCAATCATGTTTTCAACGAGTCACCGTCCCCGGGAAAATTTACAGACAAATGTATGGAAAACTGGAAACACGATTGCACGAGGAACACAAAGAACTAGAATCCATTGTGCTTATCTCGCTACTACAAAAGACCAGTTGAACGAAGAGAGCTCGCAATATCAAGCTGGAAGCCTACACCCGAAGAAATAACCTCTTGGTGTTCAGAGTTAATGAGAACAGCCAGAAAATACTGTCGACGTGCTGAAGAAAACATCAGTCGGAGAAGATGAAAATCCCTGAATAAAAAGTTAAATCTTTCAAATTTGAGAGAGTTCACAGAATTCCTACCCGAATGCAAAGCCGTGGCGCCGCAAATCAACCAAGGCCAATTATCGCTCGATTCAGATTTTTTCAAGAAATAGTATGTTAGGAATTTAAAGGGAGCCCCCAGGATTTTCTCTGACTTGCGCGGTGCAACAGTTGTTTATTTTTCAAGGAACTTTTGCGTGGATGGCGATAAATTTGAAAGCTAATGTTATCTGACAGAAACGTGTTAAGAATAATTTTATCGAGTAAAATTTATTTTGAATTGAATTTGAACTTTTGGCTTTTTCTGTTACTTCAATTTACCTTTTTTGAAACGAAGCATAGAGTCTACATAAATAATTAAAATGGCGGAGTTTTCAGGGGGAAAAACATTTCATGAATAAATGTTATCAGTGCAATACAGTATTCTTTTCTTTGAACCGTTGAGGTAAATCACAAAGAAAACAAACAGGTCTGGAGATGTTGAGAAAATTCATGCAGTTTGCTCACAATTCTTAACTTTATAAAGTGCGGTCTCAGTTAACGTTTTAAGAGCAATTCGTTCTAGTCAAATTTTAAACTACGACTAGATGTTGATTTTTGAAACGGTAGGACGGACTCAATGATTTAAAAATAAAGAAAGCTGTGCTTCCTGGTTAGGTCTATTGAGTCTGGAATAATGTTTAGTTATTATAATATCAATGGAACTCGATAAAAAAATAACGAATAATTTAGGTCAGCTTCGAAGGTTATACTTACTCTCGTACTCAACTGTTTAGTATCCGTAGAAGGAGAAAATAGACTGCCTAAGTTGGTTTGAAATAAAGCCATTTATTCACCATGAATTCTTGGGTCCTCGAAACTTAATATCATTTAAATCACCGTTGAGGTCGAAATTCCGTCTTATTTAAATTATTATTATGGCACTATACTAAAAGAACGAACGGAAGTACAAACTTGAGAATACTTCGATAGAGATAGAGTCAGTCTGGCTTGAGTGTAACTTAATGCAGGTGGAATGTCGAAAATATATACTTGAACTGCTCTCTAGTTGAACGTATTAACTGTCATTCGTTTATTTAAAAGAGGATGAGCATTTCTCAGTTATCAAAACTCACATCATCCAACTTCTCTAGTCCTTCTCTTCAAGTTCGCGCCCTTGTTTTGCCGTGTATCTTTTCCGGTCTCGCTTTTCCCTCGTGGACCTTACTGAAAATTAAAAGCGAAAACAAAACAAAACGTTTGCCACCAGCTCTCAGGTGACATAAGGTAGCCTGGGGGAGGAGCTTACAGTATGGACGCTATCGGTTTAACACTGATATGTCTGGAAGCACGACACTTACAGCCAGCTGTTCCTTTATATATCAATCGCACCTTTTAACTTCTACTAATTTAACATCTTTTGGAATCCATGTGGTCCTTTGTTCTCTAGCCAATGTGACTCCTGTTTTAATTATTAAGATAGCATTTTACTGGATAATAATAACAAGTCGGTCAGTAGCAGCATGTTCACGCGATGTGAAAACGGTATGACAACATTTGACAGAAAAAATAGGCACTCGAGTTGTGGTACCAAATCAAGTGTTCCAGTTCACCGCAGAGTTCGTGATAACGTTGACTTATTCGTACGACATTTCATGACAATGACAATGTTATTTTAGTACTTAAACGACGTACGTCTTTAATTAAGCTAGCGTATTCATCATCAAACCGAGCTGTTCGAAAATCCAAGATTTGGCAAATTAATTCAGGATAACACTATACGATTAACTACTAAATTCCCTGGAGCAAGCTGGCTTTGTATACCAAAACTCCAAGGAGGTCAGTGAAAATGTTTTTCTACTACTGGTCAACTCAAATGTATACAGCCTGGATTACAAAGCAAAGCAAAGGAAGCAAAACAAACAAAATAGAACAAACTTTTGTAGCGTTTGAAGTATTATATGTAGGGGGTACACCGGCATTCATATTTCGCCTGATATTTTCGAAAATAGATTTTCTAGCGTGTACTTTCAGGTGCAAGTTACTCAGTCTAGAGGATTTTAGGGCGACGCGTTTAACGAGGTTGAACACCTGACCCGCAGTCTTTGAAACTTACTGCGCTGCAGGAAACACAACAGAACTGTAAAAATAACCTCCACGCATACCATATTTGGATATTTATTAAAAAAATTAATAACAATATATAGTACCGTTGCATTTGTTGCATAAATTTACATTTGCCCAACTAGGGGCAATGTCAAGCGGCATATTTTCTACAGATGTATACAAAAAATTGCCTTAAAAACGACAGAAACTCAACGAAATATTTTAGGTACTGAATGGGTGAACTGCAAATCAGATTTGGAGAGAGAATTGTATATAATTTGAAATCTTCACCATGAACTGTTTTCAAGTTGCTTGTAATGTGTTTTTTTTCAATAATATATTGGCTTGGCTGATGTAAAACTAATTTACATTGAAGCTAAGTAGTCTTAAAGCGATATCTTTCGGATTCCAGCTTGACTGTACAAAAATACATTCACAACCAGCCAAGCAAATTTGAGCTCCAACTTTTAGAGATCAGCTAGGGCTTGAGGCCAGCGATTCAGTACGGACTCTTTACAATCCAAGAAAAATTGTAAGTGTTCATCAGACGAGTTAGGACTAAAAGATGTCTTCCTGAAATTTATATAATTTCCTGCCCATGAAGAGGCAAAGAATCGAACCGGCTCAAGACTTTGAATTACGCACTATATAGGCGAGACCTAGCATGCGAAAACAGTCGAATCTTTGAGCTCGCTCCAACGGGCTCCCGCAAACAGACGTCTGCGACTCCGGCGAGGCCAATACAAAAATTCCCGATAATGATATAAACATCATTAGTATAAACCAACTAGTGGACTATTACAAATCCTGCATTCTGATTGGCTACGCTACTATAGGTATATTTGTGATAGCCCATGGTAGAGAAAAACCGCACGCATTTTCACGAAATAATAACATTTTTTCAACTTCAATTTGTTTCTTTCTATTATTTCTACTGTCCGACTAGTTAGTTTATACTAAAACAATTAGACCTCTCGCCCTCATGGGCTACGAGTTAAATAGCCCATTCGGCTGCGCCTCATGGGCTATTGACTGGTAGCCGATTCGGGCTGCGGGTCTAATTGTTAAATATCAACCAGACGCATAAATTAACAATTTCAGAGTGCAATGCGAGATTTAGCCTGCGTAGCAGGCTCTCCGGGATATATTCAGAGTGTAGCCGACCGAGGCCGAAGGCCGAGCGAGCTGAACCACACAAAGTCTTGTGTGCCGTACGAACTCTATGATTAGTCAAAAGACAATAAACTTAATTGAACTTAAGATGGGCACGGCCATGGTACAGAGTAGCAAGAATTCAGTATTGATTGGCATAGCAGTCGATGAAGTATTGCAGTCGATGAAATCCACAATCTCAATATCATACTCCATTTAATGCCTGTCACTCAGAACAGGAATAATCAAGGCGTTGAGAGATTCTCTCTTGATTAGCTCTGCTATTGGAGAACCCTCACTCATCAACTTATATCTCATCTATTATTGTAAGCTTAATGTCCATCCTTTTTCTCTTAAAAATATCTAGTTCTAATTATTATTTTTATTTCAATTTCTATTCCTATTACGAAATGTAGTTGTTGAGTAAATTAATAAACTTGAACTTGTGTACTGTGTAAAGCTTCCCATATAGCAAAGAGAAGAGCCAGCTGAACGAGTTGCATTCAAGTCTCATCGATAAAAATAGTTATTCTTTTAGACTTTACCAACACAAAAACTGTACAAGGAATTGATTTGACTGTTGGTGAGAGCCTAAGCCCAAAGCAAGGCACAACTCTTCAATACAACATTTAAAAACATCCAAAGAGAATATTTCTGTACATTCGCTTCGCACTCGAAGAGTTTGTTGAACATTTTAATTTATGCACATACGACAAAGGAATTGGTGAATGGCCAATCACAAGCGATATTGACGTTATCAGTGTGGAATTTTTGGCCTCGTGTCGCATTGCGGGAGCCCGTTTCGTTTCTATAAAAAAAAAAACTAAATCAGAAAAATGTCGTTTGAGATATCTGTTCATAAAATCATTAAGACAAACAAAGTGTCTCCTTGATATTTCAGGATTTTTTCTTGTCAGCTTCTGAAGTTCATAGCTACAGTATTAGATATTCCTCAAGGCAAAACTGTACAGGCCTAAGGCTAAAACAAGTTTTTTTTCCTTTTCGATTAGAGAATGTGCAAACAATTCCAAATAGTTCATATCTTTTTCATATGATTTTCCCATATATATATATATATTGTTGCTAGTTCTGTCGGTACGCTGAGTCAGTACATCCCAAACTTGAGACCCAGTTCTCAAGAAGCTTCAACGGTTATTTAGGTAATTACTTACCCTAACGCCATACCCTTCCACTTGAAGTTCAATGCTTCAGTGACTCGGAATTTCGGTTGTAATTTTGGATCCCACGCTAGGTTGATGTCAATATTGTACCTTTATAGTATATCAATCCAAGATCGCTATTTCCATTACGATATGGACTTAAATTAGCGATAGCACCGATCAGTACTTCTGAAAAGACCACCCCAAAATTAGACAAAATCCCAAATTTGAGGGTTACATCTTACGTAGAAACCAAGATCGGTAGTCGAGTAAAATGCGTTAACTTTACAGACATTTGTATGAAGGGTGAAACAATTTGCACCCCCTCAAAATTTGTCCTAGTTTGCGGGACCGTACCTTTGCTCCCATATAAGTTATAACAAGCCTTAAATTTGGAATTTTGAGGTGCTCTTTCCAGCAGTATTGGTGCTATGACTAATTTAAGTAGATATCGTAATGGAATTGGCGACTTTGGGTTGGTCTATTTGAGCCGATCAATAATCCATGCAAACAAGATATTAAGTGCACTTGCGTGTCACGCTTTTCTTGTGTTTTGCTGCAAACAGGTTGTTCGAGTTTCTATTTGAAAACCTGGTCCAAGCTAATATAATTTGTGAAAATTCCTGCTCACTTTAGTTTAGTTAGCTATGGAAATAAATTGATAACGATATCTTTTGAATTCCTTCTGATTAGCAAGAACAGGCTAAATGATAAACTGAAAGATGTATCGATAAGATCAGATCAGATCAGCCGATATTTCTGGTAGCGTTGTACATATCTGGAAGCTAAGAAATCCAGTCAAGGGAGGGGTGCGGAGGATACTGGGCCAAAAGGAATTCCAACCACCCCTTCAAAACAGCAAAATAAGAATAACAAACCATTGCATGATATGATCCACTTCAAAACGAGTAGGAGTAAATCAGATTTCATCTTCCCATCTCTGTCGCCATCCCTTCAATCGGATTTCTTTTCAAATTAATTAAAAAAATTGTGAAGTTATTTGCGCATGAACTTAAATATGTGATGTTTTTCCCGTTCTGCATCCATGTTAACTGATCATGAAAACGTCGATGTGAAGATCGTATTCCTTTTCACCTTCAAAACCGTTATCGGTCGAACTGCTACCAGTATCCTGGGTGCCAGAGGCGAAGAAGCGAGAGAAAGCAGAGCTTCTGCGAACTGTTAGGTTCACAATTTGAACCTCGTTACTAATTGGATAATCTACTCATTACCGGGAGCAACAGTGAGTGCTGGATGTAACTATACTTTTCACTGGCTTACCAATGGCCCAGTAAAACCGGTTTGACGTGTTTTCTTGATTTGCAACTCAGCGCATGGAAGTGAGATTCTCAACGGATAACACCAGAGGTTCCTCATTAACTCGCTCTCTCTCGTCTCTTCCATCTGTCTTCAAATATTTTTTCAAACCCGATCAAAAGTTAATTGTTATAATACACGACTATCTTTCAAGCCCTTCGTATCATCTTTCAATTATTCGAACAAATTATGGAGTTTTCAGAATCCTAAAATACGGAATTCAGTTGACAAGAACATAAAATATCTAACAAAAAAATTAACATGAATTTTATTTTTTCAAGCCTCAGTCAGGCACCCAGGGTAGCTACGTCTGTGAAGCTATTTTAAAACGTTTCGCTGCAGGTATCGCAGCGGAAGCATTCATACGAACTTTTATTTCAATGTTTCGCCGGCTCTAACGTTTCGGCACCCAAATAGTCCGTAACATTTAAAGTTTATTAGGATCGAAGGACTCAAGTACATCATAACAACGTACGACAAAAAGGGAAACAAGTTGGGATTAGGTGACAAAACTCTACGACATTTTACCTTTCCGCCTCCAACGTACTGTTGAGTTAGTTATTCGTTTTTAATATCTTAATTGCGCTTTGTATTTTTCAGCAAAGAGTAACGTACCTTGCAAGGTTATATCTAGAAACACACAAAAAAGCGGTTAAGCTATATAGCTAGTTGATGATTTTATTAACGAAGATGAAAAGCAACCGAGTGCGAATATATATAATATACATCTTGTATTTGCATATAAAGTGAACCTTTTCTTTTCTTTTGATCATGCCGCCACTCGAACGTGACTCGGACACTCGGTGCTTATGGACTCGTTCGTTGCTTATTATAGCCGGGGAACTCAAGGTGTTTGATAGTAACTGTATTGGTCACAATTTTGCGCCTGTTGTGTTTCTTGAGGGTCGGAAAGCTTGCCGCTCGTCTTCATTCTAATATTAAGTTACGATTCTCTGAATGCGCCAGGCGGAAAATTAAAATTGACTACAACTTGAAGATAAAATGTTAACTTCCACCCTTTTCCCTCCTCTTGGGGAAATGTAACCACTAATTTCTGCATTAAGAAAAGACCACATAAATACATTTCATTCTAAAAATAAAGAATTTAACAAAAACAAGACGACATGAGTCGTCAGAGAAACGCAATGCTATAATTGTTTGTATTTTTAGATTCGTAATCTTACTACCAACATCTCGAAGTTTGGGGTAAGTCTAAAGATGTATGTTATTAACTTTTGATTCCTTATCTTTTAATTAAATATCATGATATCTTGTAGCTTCACATATTGTCTGTTCCTGATTTAAAGAAGCTGTGTCACGTTGAGAGGCCGGACAATCCGGACAATCCGGACAAGACACAATTATTTTTAGCGATGTTCATATGAACTGACGAACGTCGCGCACATGTGGGATGGGTAAAATCAAAGCAAATATGCAAAAATGACTAACTGTGTATAGACATAGTCTTATTGGAAATATTGTATATAATTTCAATCAATATATAATTGCAAGCATCGAGGGAGCAAACTTTAACGGTTGTAGACAATAGGCAATATTCGTATTCTCACGGACGAGCTGGAACGAGCACTCAATGGAGGCTCATGCGGGGGAATCTTTTCTAATGCTAAATAGTTTTTAGCGAATTCCCCCGCACGAGCCTCCATTGAGTGCTCGTTCCAGCTCGTCCGTGAGAATACGAATATTGCCTATTAACAGCCACCAATCGAACATTGGCTCAACGCATGCGCATAACCATGACATAACTCCTTTAATATCAGTGAGACCTCCCTCCTAATAGGTGACACCTATTACATGGTAGAACCACAGGCATTCCAAGCTCTCTAATCACTTAAAATATAAGCGTTTGTATGAGAATTCGACGATCTTTATATGCTTGGAGCTAGAAAATCGAACGATTTGTGAATAAAATGCCTTACCATCGTTATCTGCCTGAATCGGTAGGATAGAATAAAGGAACATAATTAACGTTAAATCTGAATAATATTTTCAAGCAATGACACTAGGAACACGGCATTTTTGATGTTTTATTAGTATTAACTCAAGGTAATTCACCCCGGGGCCGGGAACTCCGGTATCAAAGTGTTCGACGCGGGGAATTTTGCAAATGACCCTAAAAAGGTACGCGTGAATTGGCATATTAAAGTGGCTATATACGCCCAAATGTTTTTATAATCAATATTAATTCTACATCAAGTGAATAGTAGAATATTTATTGATTTTAGCGTTGCGTCTATGAAGCCTGTCATTTCTTTTTCCTTTCCGGAATGAAAATATTTTTTGATTTAGACAAAATATTAGGTAGAATTACTGATAAAAGTTTGAAACATAACATATGTTTATAAAAGGCAAGCGTAAAATTAATCGAATTGACAATTCAAGTTTCTTTAAAAAAGAACCACGGAACTAACAAGACGGAAAATATATTAATTGTGGTGTCGGGATATGCTTTGAAAAAAAGAAACTGTTTTGACAGCAGATAGCAAAGATTGAAATAGACTGCAAAATATTACCTATACATTCAATTCACTGTGGACCGAAATCGTTCTAAATTTATTTCTAATTATGAATCGGTCGTAATTTGCATCCGGCTCAAACAGTTTGTCATCCATCATTAAAATGATCTCCTATATCTGTCCATAGTCTCCCTTAAAAGCATACCCTGATAATCTGAGTAAGTTAGTTATGTATTTTTGCGGTTTACAGAGTTTTTTTGAACTTTGATTTTGGGTTATTAACTAGAAATTTATGCACTTCCTCTTGAGATACAGAAAAAAAGAGAAAACATTCATTGTCAAGGGTAAAGTCAGGTCAGTGTAAAATGGGGCAACAAAGAAGCACACTGAATCAATTTAGTCAATTCTATGCAAGAACGTGACAACCGGTGAAAGTTATATCCCATTCACACCAACTAAACCTGTTTAATTATACTGAGTTATCAGCCCCTATCTTGAATGTATTTAGCTAACACTGGGTTAAAACTACCTCGAACAGGTTGTTTACTTAAGAAAGGTCAGTTTGAAACTAGTTTAGCGCCAGCGAACAGCTTTGGCGTGAATGGGGCATAATTAGTGTATTGGAACAACATTGAGGGAAGCGAAATCGGTCTATTTTCTGATCTCAATTTGGATTTAAAAGATAGATAATACAATAATACTTCTGCTGCTTTAAATGTTGGGGAAAATTACACCCCAGAGTTAAGAGAGACATAACACAAGGTCGACATGTAAACTTGTTTGATAAGCCTTAGTTACTTGTATGTATCAAAAACACAACTAGCTTACCTGAAACAGAGGCGTAGCCAGAATTTGAAGTAGGGGGTTCCTAACCGTTAAGGGGGTCCGGGATGCCACCCCGGAAAAGTTAGAAAATCTAAGGTTTCTTAAATGGCATTTTCTGAGGACGGTGAGAATGGTTTTCCTCAGGGAAAGGAAGGGGGGTTCCGGAACTCCACATACAAAATGTATTATAAGCTGGTGCAAATATAGACCTTATCCCTTCCTTCTATCAAAATCACCCATATCACATGCGCATCAATTTATTCCTCGAGCCCCTTCCTCCAATTAAGATCTAGGCGCCGCACTTAAATTTAGCTTGCCTTTTACGCATGCGCATAACCTTGGTAGATGTTAAAAAGAAACAAACAGGAAGGTAATACGACAGCCCTGAGGCAACAAGAGTTGTAATGGATATAGGAGCACTTAATATGAGCTGATATCCTTCCAATAATGACTACCTTATGCAGGGTAACGACATGCATGCAAGTTACTAGATTAATTGGAAACGAAAAGAGCCTAGCAAAAATAAAGCCAATATACATGAACTTTCTATCATTTTATGTCATACGGCTAAGAGATATTTTATGGCATCCTTGACTGTTTTTTTTGTTCTGTACAATTTATAATTGGCAAGTTGATTTGTAAAACAAACGAGAGAAAAAAGCCTTTTAAAATATTTCTAAAGATAATATATATTCTGGACACGTTAAACTTATTTTGACCACAGTATTTGATACTAGTATTTGGTTGTGAGCTTGAAAGGCACGTCTTATAATTACACTATCGGGCTAGTATGTAATGGGTTCGGAAAATTTACATGTTATTAAGAAAAGAATGGAGAAAATTGGGTGCATGCAAGGATATTTTGAGAACGGTACAAAATATTCGGCAACAAGTATTAGTATTATATGTAGTTTTTAGGCCTTTTTATACATTCTATTTATCATTAATATTGTAACTATTGACACGTATTTTTTCATTAGCAATAAAAATATAACATGCCCAAATTATTGTTTTAGTTTTTGTGAGCATGGAAAAAAGATCGCAGAGTCGCCAAACATTTGCCAAAATAATGACACCACAGATTAACTTTGCCTATAATTCCCATATATTTGATACTACAATAGTATTATGGAATATGGCAGGTTTAAGAGCCTGTTAGATTGAAGCATATTCTTGGTTAGAAAAATGACTTGAGCCGGATCTATCGCAAGGACGATGTTAGCTTACGTCGCTAGCAGTATTTCGTTTGCTGACGGAAACTCGAGTAGCGTACGAGACTCGGTGAAAATACTTTGAAATTTAATTCATTATAGACCACCAAGAAAATCGAAACCTTTAGATTTGATGATTCGGACTATTAGTTGATTTGACACTCAATTAATGTGAATTGGAATGGTTATTTCTGTTACTTGACAGAACTATTTTGTACAAAACCAAACATTTTGACGGCAAGCGAATGCATTGTACTTTTCACGTATACTAGAACAAAAAATGGCGAACTACTATTTACCTTTGTATATACGTCGCTGAAGTCGTTCAAATATGTGTACCAAGCTAGTGTAGTGTTCATTGAGAGCTGATTAAACCGTCGCAGGTTGTTGGCTCAGTAAACCATAACTTCTGTCCACTGGCAAGGAAACCATGAGCTTGACTGCACAGGTGTTACCACGGAAACATAATATTGTGTTTTATCTGGTACCGTTAATTTGATCCCATTTCGATAATTTGACAAAATGATGAGACGTGCTAGTTTTTTTTATCTAATTAAACCAGCTCAACGGCCTCTCGTGGTGCCATCAAAAACAGTAGTATCCTGCTCGCTATAGTGACTTCCCCACTGCGGATAATATTATGGCTTTAAAAACACCCTGGCGCTGCCGTGTTCTATGCCCAGCCATCATGGCACCGTACCTACGCTTGGGTTTCAGATCTACTTCGAATAATGTTGCCACATTTGTACCGAATTTTGCACAGGGCCTGAGAATCATTGGAAATGGACTGAACTCTGCATGAATTCACTTTTGCGCTTCTGGTTTTGATTTTACTGAATACTTAAAAATGACTCCTATTTTTATAGAGTTTATATATCGCGATATTAAAAGCTAGTCAACGAAGCTTGCGTGTCATTCAAAGTAGATGCTTTTAAGGAAATTGGAAAGCGTGGGGAATAAAACACGCATGCAGACTGATACGATACTTCTGGGTTTTTAGGTCCCAGCTTTTATAGTTTTTCGACAGATCTATAATTAGTTAGATTGGTGATTTTATGTTATGTAGTCATTCCCTTCGAATCTTATCGCGGTATAAACCTTATATAGATTACTATAATTTACTTAAAAGTAAAGTATTCACGGCATCATGCACTGATCAGCCAATATAAAACCGAAGCGGCTGACTCTGCCGGGTCGTAAAGAATACGGAATTGAAACTAAAATCTAGTTTTATAGGAACAGATGGGTGTGTGGGTTTGTGTTGTTACGACGTTTCTTCGGTCTGTTTGATATACAACTTTGAGTATTTCTTCCCTGTTTAATGTTTGACATAAATACATAAAATGAATGAATGAACCATGAATAAATAAATGAATGAGTGACTGAGTGAGTGAGTAATTACAATAATGTGTGAATGTATAAATGAAGGAATAAACAAAACAGTAACATTTTCATTTCCTTGATATTCTTGTTGTTGAGTATTTTTAACCCACTAAAAATCGAAAGAGACATCAATTCTTACCTATAAAGGAGTCTAGAATTCTCTTTTCGACTTGATCTAATCAGGACAGCTGTTGAAAGAGGAACAGCGTTTTCAGTCGGATAAACGGCATATCACTATCGTTTCGACTGCTCAATTAGGCCTTTAGATTACACTTCAATGACATTTTTCATTTCATCTATAGATCTGCACAACGCGATATATATATATATATATACCGTTTTTATATGATACCCACACTTCATTCAGGCAACGCGGCACTAGACAATGAATTTCCTACTTCTTTCGCCTTAAAACACTCCGAAAACTATTGATGAAGAAATCTCTGCAGTCACTGAACAATCTGAACAGATCGTATATAGGTAGATATAAAGCAATTTTTCTACCAAAGATACAAGAAAGTTATTTGTTTATGAATAGGCTGTAAAGGTTGGTATTATTTAAAACGTACAAAAGCTTCTAGTTCTTGAAGTAACTGCTAAATGGTGCAAGCTTCTAAAATATGCATAATAGCTCCGTGGCTTGCCATTTCGAGTGCTTTTATCAACTTATTATTTACGGCTAAAACATGCACCGAGACGAAATGGTAGCAATAAAACATTGCCTGAAGTCTTTTGTTAAGTGGTATGTGTTTTACTATTTTTTACTATTTTAGAAGAAAAGTAGTAAGTTTCGGGCTCCTCTTTCGAAGGAAATTACAATTCTTAAATATTCTTTGGGTACGATCGACTCTATTTTTTGTATTTTGAAATTAATTTATGTTCGGGCGGGTGCTCTGTCAAACACGATTAATATTTTTGACGAATTTAGAGGAAAAGAAAACTGATTCGAATCCTACTTTGCGATACTTAGTTGGCGATAGGGCATTCCTCGAACTTTGTTGCTTTCGGAACATGATTGTGATGTGAAACAGCGTGTACTGATACAACGTTAGCAGACTGATACAACGACTCGCTCGTTATAAGTCAAATATTAAGATTTATTTTGACTGTTTATCACACTAATTTCCCACTGTCGGGTAAACCAAGCGGCAGGAACCAAATATAGCGGTATCATGGGATGGGGACTCAGCATGCGGAATCAATCTATATGCAGATTTCGGAGTAAAGATCGTCTCCGGATCTCTCAGATCGCTATTGAATAGACAAATTAAAACGTGGATCTCGCGGTACGATGCAGCCATTCTGTACAGAAGGCCCAAGATGTGAGAAATGACATAATCCATGCAAAATTGCGTCTGTAATAAACAGAGTGTGGAAAAGAAGTTGAAGAAAAATTAATAGTTAGAGTAGATGAAGAATTTCAAGGGCACCCAACGAGTACTTTTTAAAATTCGTTTGAAACCAGTTGTCTGCAGCTTATCTAGCCATTTTAAGGCGCCTACTATGTCTTTTGACGTATTCTAGAAAGCTATTAGCTGTTCGGATTTTCTAGGTGGAAATCGCGTCAACCGAAAATACTAGGGCAAAATATTCCCGGCTTACGAATTTGTTAGTAGTCTAGAACAGAACAAGAATTTTCTAGCCCAAGTAACTTCATGTTGCAAAGTTTTGTAGAGGTACGAATTTTCTAGGGATTCTTTTTTCCTGTTCTGACTCTATTGATCAGACGAATTGGGACGTACGAATATTTTAGGGAAAACCTTTTAGTCTCCCTTTTCTTCTATAATTTTCTAGGGATTGAAAACCAATTTTCTAGCCAGTATTTCAGAAAACAATTTTCTAGGGACATTTTTTTCAAATCCGAAAGTTTTAGGCTAACTCCCATATAAAAGGGGTAGGGATGCTCGTCGGACATTTTCGATTTGACCCGTAAGAGGTACTAAAATGGGCGTGGCTCAAGCTTATTTTGACCCCTAAAATAAAATAATAATGTAAATAGATAACCGCTTTTTTGTTCAATTGACACCCGACCCCTAAAAGGTACAGCTATATAGGTCTTCAGAAAAAATATTACGATTAATAAACGCATCAGGCCCAAATAGTGGAAGTCCGTCATTATATTTATATATGAGGGAGCTATACTATAGAATTCCAAATCTTTGAGGTATTCAAAAACATTTTAGTCTATTTTAATACAAGTCCTCAGCAATTTTCTATAAAGCTCTTTGTTTGCCGTCGTCTATAGAGAGAAACGTATAGCTTTTGTAAGTACTGCCTAATTACCTCTTGCTATAATTTCGTATTGGGGTAAAGCCACAACTAATAGAACACACGGCAGTATAAGGCTCACTTCGACCTTCCTTTTTTGAAATAAAAGAGTAATTCCTGAAATTGGTCAGCTTTATATTATCACTTGCTTCCTGTAAACTATGTTCTGCCAGTTAAGTCTCAAAGCTGGTTGAGCAGGATCTTATCAACCAGCTTTGAGAATACCCGCAGTTTTTAATCACATCCATAACCATTAAAAAGGTCCAACAGTGTGGTTTATACCACTAGCAGCGATTGATTGCTAGATTATGGAGCGACACCGTCAATTTGATTTTAAAACCTACTTCTGATGGCATAATTCCAAAACTCAAACCCTCTATCACTATTGAATTTCAACTCGCCGGTTTTTCCCACAAGGGAGTCACATCAAAATGAAGTTGAATTACGCTCTTTGAGTTGCATGAGCATGATGAGGTGTTTTCGTTTTGCAGTACATGCATGCGAATTGCATATCCGTGTAATGAATCACTTGTTTCATAATCCTAGTTGCTATGCAAAGTGAGTCAATGATACATTCCATCCACATCCACGTCCACGTCCACACCACACCACATCCACACCACTCCACTCCACATCCACATCCACATCCAAATTCCCACTACTCCACATCCACATCCACTCCACATCCACTCCACATCCACTCCACATCCACTCCACATCCACTCCACATCCACTCCACATCCACCTCCACATCCACCTCCACCAAATGCACACTACTCCACATCCACATCCACTCCACATCCACTCCACATCCACATCCACATCGACATCTGGATCTTTAGATTTTAAATTTAGATTTTGAACAGTTGTGGGTGGCCGAGGAGAACAGGCAGCAGTACTCCTACTAGGCGCTACAACTTATAAACTATGATATGATTTGATATATGATATGGAGGCTAGAATATGAGAACAGGATGTTGCACTGGGTATCAATCCCCTTCATAATCCATCGAACTCCATCTCCATCCACCTACATACCTACCTACTACCTACTTTACCTTTCTCACTCTAACGAATTGAAGAGCATACGTATGGGTAAACATATCCTTGTCAATTCTTTATAGTTAATAAAAGCCGTGCCTAACTTTCCCTTTTTTACGGAAAATTGTCGCCAATTGTATCAACCGGCCAACCTACCTATCTGCATACCTACCTAATTAGTTAACTATCTACATGTAACTATCTAATAACGTATATGTTATAAAATCTATTAACTTAAGAGGAATCCCTAAGATGTATGTATTACATTGAAATTATTTCAAACGTAAAATTTAGATATAGGAGATTTAGTATAAACATATAGTATACAATTTAAAGTGGCGTCATTTCTCGAGCTTGGCATGGATTTCAATGCACTACACGGCAAAACAACGTGCTCTTCATTTAATTTCATATGAGCATGGATAATGGCTACATATTTTGACCATAAATAGCCGAAAATGCCTTTTATTCCAACTTAACCACCCTGCTCGACATCTCAAATAAGGAAATTATGGATAGATCTAAAACAAACAAAATATGGGATAGAAAGGCCAGAAAAGTCAGAGACTGTCCTTTGCTCTTTAAATAAAACACTAGAAAGTGCGTTATTACATTCTAAAGCGAACAAGTACACAATAATACTTGTATAACCTAAACTTTAAAATAGACGCGTTTCTCGACGTTTTGATGGATCGATTTCAAAGCGTTACTGATAGGAAGACAACGTGCTCTTCATTTAATTTCATATGAGCATGGATAAGGGATAAATAGAATGCAAGCAACCGTGGACGACGATCCTGCTGGTGTACGTTGGATCAGTGATTGATCTAATCGGCTGAACACATAAAACTACTTTACTACTTTAAAAAATACTTTATTCATCTTGCCATCCACAACATACCAAAAAAGCCATCCCTTTTAACTTAGCCCTCCGTTTACGACGTATCTGTTCTACCGACGAAGCTTTTAAGCACCGCACTGCTGAGCTTACCACATACCTCATTAAACGCGGCTATAACCGTTCCTTTCTTGCTAGACAAATACAACGCGCTGCCGACATCCCTCGCGCTTTTGCTCTACAAACCAAAGACACACAATTCTAATCGTATACATTTTGTTATTACTTATAACCCATCACTCCCTCATATTTCTGAAATAATTAAGAAGAACTACAGCCTGCTACACTCCTCTGTCCGCTGCAAGAAAGTATTTCAACACTTGCCACTTGTAGCCTTCAGACGCACCTCTAACCTCCGTGACTTACTAGTTAAAGCTACACTCCCTTCTAACTCGACTGATCCTCAGCTCCCACCTGGCTCTTTCCACTGTGGAAAGAACTGTTCTACTTGCCCCTACATCTGTGACGGACAAAAAACTTATACTTTCTTCTCTACCGGTGAAATACGCTCTAACAGAACTAATTTGACGTGTAACACAAAAAATCTAATCTACATGATTTAATGCAACCGTACCGCTGCAATTTACAATACATAGGTGAGACAAAACGACGTTTGAAAGACAGATTTAACGAACATCGACGGACCGTAGACAAGTCTAACTGAACGTATCTAAACCTACAACAGCTGCTGAACATTTTCTCTCGACACCTAATCACACTGCTGATGACATGCAACTAATCCCCATCGAAAAAATGTTATCTAATAGAGACTCAATTCGTAAGGCCAGAGAAGCTACTCTCATTACACAAGCTAGAACACTCGTACCTTATGGTCTCAACATCCATGACGAGTCATACTAGCTGGTATATATATAACCTCATTATCTTATTATTTCTATATTTATAGTGTCAATCATTTGTCATCTATTTCCTATATTTCGTAACCCATATTTCTAGTTAGTCAGGTTCGCCAATGTAATAACATTTCTTCATATTACCTGAAGAAGGCTGGTTTGGCCAGCCGAAATATCGTCATAAACCTCTAAAATTTACGTTGTGTCGGCTTTGCTATTTTTAGTTTTATAGATAAGGGCTATGATTTTGAACAAAAATATCAGAAAATGCATTTTATTCTAACTTAACCACCTCGACATCACAAATAAAGAAATTATGGAATAAATCTCAGACAAAGAAATTATGGAATAAAAAGGCCAGAGACTGTCATTTGCTCTTTAAATAAAACACTGGAAATTGAGTTATTACCTCTGAAGCGAACAAGCACACAAGATCAGGCATGTTAACACGAAAGATGTCTTCCTTTCTAAAGCCACTTTCATATTAAAAACGGCCAATATTTCCCCATTTTCTCAGGCCCTTATGCCATAATTGAATTTAAGGGCACCATGTAGAGCAAAATAAAATAATATCTAGTGCATTTTTAAGAGCCAGTTTAAGGGTGCGTTCGAGTGAAAGTTTTCCGGAATAAGAATACACAGAATGATCACTACAAATTACTTGTATCAGTATTTTTTAGCCACTGGATAACTAGTGACGGAATTCAGGGATATTTCTTTTACGAAATTTAAATATTCTGGCTATTCTGGCTCCAGACCCAAAACGAATGCTCCCTAAATGTATCCTGTATATCATATGACAATAATTGTTGGCTTGTGTCTGTAGCTGACCGTGCAAAATGTGCCGGAATTTTATTAGTGATTTCTAGCCGGACTATCCATCTATTCTTATTCCGGATTACAGTCGATCGAACACACTCTAAGGCATATTGTATATTTTAAACATAGTGTTGTTGTTTATCAGCTAGTGATGTTTGAATTTACGAAGTCAGTGTTATTTGTTTTCAGGACGATTGAAAAAGTGATGACATTTGTGCAAGGCGCGTATTACCATACAAGTCATTACACTACCAATAGATTGCCGACAGTGTGTTTAAATATAATGCATTCTCAACGAGCCGAAAAGGCAAGGAAGAGCAGTTTCTAATATTCAATGAAGTCATAGTTTTCAATTCTTGGAAATTGGTTATGTTGATAGACATAATCACCATCTTCAGTAAATGTACTTGCTTTGCATTGGACATATAGTCTACATATGCTATCTTTGAAGTTACTTATATGTCTAGACCAAAAACAGAAATCCAAACATATCAAACATAACATAAGTCGCCGCTCTTTTTGACTGAGTATCAACTCACAGTCGGCGGTTAAATTTTATTTCTTTATTAAAATGACATCAGTTGAATTTGAAAATATATCAGCAGTGACACAAAGGACCGAAATATTACATTTTTGCTGCACATTTCAATTTTCGAGTCACTCATACGCAGTTGAAAATTATATATCATCTTTACGCATAACTAGATTAACAATAAATATACATATACATCAAACTGATTATTCCTTCGCAGAATTTGTTTGATGACTATTCTACTCTTGTTCTGTATTCATGCAACAAAACTAAACCAAGTTACTACTAATGAGGTAACAAATCTTTTCACACACAAAGACGTACACAAAAACCGCGCACATCCAACATCCAACGGTTTCGGTTCTTATAAGTGTTTAGAGCTAGACTAAGCGCAACATGTTCACAACGGGCCGTTAAAATACTGGGTAGTGTGAAGCTTGTTGGATCATCATTGTGTCATACACACCTTTCAGATATATACTTAGCAGCTAGTAGTTTATACATACAGATCAGTATCGAATGATACGGAAAGTACATGACTAAAGAACCGAGACTGCACGTGAATTGAATGTTTTGTGCCTATGTTCACAACAGGAAAAGAGATGTATTGCCTTTCGTTTTGTGCAGGCCATGTGGAATACTGATAGGCTCATTTTCTGGTGACTGCTTGACTTAATTAACCGCAAGACAAGGGAGTCTCTTACTTCGCATTAGAACGTGGTTTATACACGTGGTGGTGTCGTTCCTTGAATGCCAGTAATATATATATATATATATATGTTTTAACGATCTATGGCTCTTTAGTAGAAACCAACTAGTAGACTATTACAAATCCTGCATTCTGATTGGCTACCCTACTATACGTCTATATTTGTGATAGCCCATGGTAGAGAAAAGCCCCACGCATTTTCACGAAATAATAACAGTTTTCCAACTTCAACTTGTTTCTTTCTATTATTTTCTACTGTCCGACTAGTTAGTTTATACTAAAACAATTCGGCTGCGCCTCATTCGGGCTGCGGGTCTAATTGTTAAGTAGATGAATGAAATATATACATTTTAATTCTTACACAGCTTCAATAATTCAAAATAATGTTCGCTCTGATGTTTACAGTTCGCCAATCCTTACCCACGTGCGAGCAGTTCCCTTTATCGATATGCCAAAGTTCTTATTTCGGAAATGAAAGCTGCTTGCTCTCAATATAAAGTCTATAAGGAGTGTATTATTCATTCCGTTTTGGACAAGGGCTTGTATAGGTACACAGCTTATGAACGGAAAACTTCAAGCCGGTGTTCACGTATTGTTGCTCAAAGTGCAATGCAATTCTGTTTAGGTTGACTTACCGCACGACCCCACAAGGTGTTAGCTTTAAACACTATCGTGTTAAAATAAGGGTCTTATTATTAATTTTTATGTTTTACGTATGTACGTACCTTCAGACTAGTTTGCCACTAACTGTTGGATCGATGAAGTAACTGATAGCAATGACAAAGTAATCTAAATGCGGATATGTTTACTTAAGGCATGGTTCCGCGAACAATGGGCTCAAATCCAAACACTTCCGTATTGAGCTTCAGCCAAGTTTTGGTGGCAGCGGATTGTTCATATCCAAACAAAGAAACGCGTCAATAATCAACATATGAACCCCCAAATTACGCCATCTATTATTTATAACGATAGGTAAAGCGAATTTTCGTTTTCTTGTTTTTTATATTTACATATATAACTATTTTTTCCCCGACCAGCCAAGGTAGTTCTGAGCGATAGCCCGCCCCCGCCTTGTGGGTTTTTTCAGAACTTTCCTACTCTGTTACATTTTTATATATTTCCTACATGTATGTGATAATTTCACCTCCACGATTGTGGATATATAATCGCGCTATCTAATGTCAATTTCTGCACAACCGAATAACTTTCTGCATTCCTAATACACTTGATTGATATATGCATTTGTCAGTCTGATGTAAACCTATTTTCGTCTTCTGCGCACGCCTTTCAATAATTGATTTTCACTCTGTGACATGCATGTGTTGTTCTTGAAAGTGTTTTTGACAGACTTTTCGCCGCCTCGAATACTTAATACCACTCTCTCTTCAATATCTTAACAGGAGTCCATAACTGATATGCTTTCGAGAAATAGAAGCTCATACTACAAAGTACGCTGTCAGTAAACATCTCAAATAAGTCGTAAACACTTACAAGTAGAATAACACGTCCTTTGCAGTAGACCAACGTGAATTATATATCATATGCATATCATAACATACACGAGGCGACTGGTGTCAGTTCATTACTATTTCTATGAAATCATATGTATTCGGTATCAGATAAACATTACTTTTCTCTGCCTGAAGAAGAACATTTTGAAATATAATATGCACTGAGTTAGGTCTAAAATATGATAATATTTAAAATACTCGAAAAGATAATAGTTTCCATTCTTGAAACCCCGAATATTACATAACTATTTCAATGAATACATTTAAGTAAACACATCTTTAATGATCCATAATAAAAAAGCTTGAAAAGACAAGAGCTTCCAGTCTTGAAATCCGGAATATTAAACATATATACTAATGTTTTAATAATTAAGGCTTGTAAACCAAACTTTTAGGCAGTAAATATATATGGATCATAGCCAAACATTCAGTAGTTTGGAGAGGATTCGCCTCTCGACAGAATTAATGCTAGAACTAGTCTTCTTTGCTTTATTTTCACCTTCAGGTGGTTTTTTTCGAGGTAGAATATAATAGAGCAAGAAATTATATATAACTTCCCACATGAATATATTAATTATATTCTGCAGTCCATAGATAGTCTTATATTTTGAAGTAAATTTTATTTACATCAACTGCATAAACAATATTTTGGAAACATTTTAAATGTTTATTTTGAGCATTATTGAACTTTATGCTTGGTACAAAAGCAGATGATTGGTGACCACAGCACACTGCAGTGCGCTCAGTTGGAATATTTAACAATTATTCACCGACACTGAGGTGAATAATTGTTTTAGTATATACCACACTGCAGGTGAATAGCCAGCACCAAATAGTTCTTTTATTTTCTGTCAAATGGACAAAACTCGCGCGAAGTGATCAATTCTTCGCTCGGAGGTGAATATGAAATCATATTCACTGTTTGAGTAGCCAATCAGAGCGCGCGAAAAGTGATATTCACTGGTGTGGTATATACTAATAAAAGTTAGAGGCTTTGTATTTGTGTTTTATTGAGAAATACATTGTACAGCACAGGCACTAGCTCACTGTACCTTAATGAACTCAAAATTTCGTCATACTGTATTCGTACATTGAGCCTTTGGCCTCATGCAGTATTCATTATGTTTCGTTCTTTGTACACTGTCAGCGGGTGCCTGTATTTGTCAATAACACACACGCCAGTGATATGACGTATCTCAGTCAAACTCTGCATTTACACATTGCCGTAAGCGGACATTCTCGTAAGCAGACGCGGACACTTTTGAGGGTTATAATTTGGATTTTCTTTTGTTTTTAACCTGTAAGTAGACACCCCGACATAATAATCCCATTACTTGAACGATTATGAGTATTACAAATGTATTGCAATCAATTAACTTCACACAGGTGTAAGCTTAGAACTTTGTCGCAATTATTCGCTTTATCCGGCGGTTTATTGATACAGTTCTAGAGCAATTACAGTAACTTAAACAGGGCTGTAAATTAAGTAAACTGTCATCCAAATAAGCTTATGTATTGTATGAAAAGAGAAACTAGGACTTTAACCATGCAGCCGCTGAGAGTTCCAGAAGACAACTGCTGCGCAAGTGAAATGAAACTTTATAAGAAGTTGACAGACTTCTCTGACTGGTAAGGAAACGAGCGACTGTCTCAAGCCGTTGCACGCGTCAATGATATCTTGGTGGACATGCAATTCAAGTCTTTAAGCGCAATGAAGCAATGATCTTCCTTACGCAAATATTTCTCCTAAATCTCTTGTTCTTGTGTACAGCTCCCAATGATGACGACATCGGTTGCTGGAACAGTATCATATCCCTGCAGCTTTATTGTAGTGTAAAGATTGTTAATGTTCTTTCATTGAAGTCCAATCCAATCATCTTTGCCATTATTGACACTGAATAAGTCAATAAAACAAGCAATCATTTCATAGACACTATACGTTTCATTTTGCGTTTAATAATGCCGTTTAAAGTGTACAGTAGTCCCGTAAGCGGACACACATCCCATATTCCACACCACTTACAAGAACTATTCCCGTAAGCGGACAGTTCCGTTACGGACACTTTTTCTGATTCCCATCGTGTCCGCTAACGGGAGCTTCGACTGTAGCTCTTATCTTTTCGAGCTCTTTAGTGTGAACCATTAAAGATGTGATTACTTAGATGTATTCATTGAAATAGTAAAATACCATTTCTATTTTTTTTCAACAGTCTCCTCAATGAAACCACTGATGAACACAAGCTTTCTTCTTATTTACGTTACACTTTACATTATTTTGTCTGCCATGATATTTGATGGAACACTTGTAATAAGTATATTTTATATATTAACACACATTTGCACATGTACACACCTGTACACTCTACATACATAGTATATGTATACATTTATTTATAGGTTTGTCTGTATGTACACGTATACATGTAGTTATATGTGTATGTATTTGGTACACATTTCTATGTAAGCCGGAAAATTCGGTTAGATATTAACTGCTTATTAACTGAGAGCGAGGAGTCTGTACGGAGAAATGTCAGACCGAGGTCGTTCTGTACAGACCGAGCCGTTAGGCGAGATCTGTATAGAGAAGATCGAGGTCTGATATTTCTCTCTACTGACCGAGCAAGCAAGGCTACTGAAGGGATTTATTATATGTCTAATCTACTTAATTTTATATCAAGTTTGGTCGCTTCCGGTTACCAGTATTTTCATTACCGGAATTGGAAGCGTGCGAACGTTTTATTATCGTAATGTTTCATTAAACACTAACAAATTTCGTATGGATAGGGAAAACGTTAGTGTAAAAAGTGCGTTGAAGTAGTTTTCTGAAAACTCATGCTAGAGCGTA
Source organism: Actinernus sp. WN-2022 (assembly GCA_030867875.1). Classification (NCBI taxonomy): domain Eukaryota; kingdom Metazoa; phylum Cnidaria; class Anthozoa; order Actiniaria; family Actinernidae; genus Actinernus; species Actinernus sp. WN-2022. Next base: position 24,359,529 of record JAOWCC010001589.1, read on the forward strand.
TTTGTCATCCCTGTTCTAAGAACCCCTGAATATAATCCCCCTCAAAACCTCTTATGATGTTGTATAAGCCTAGGGCTATAGTCGGGATTTTACGGAAATACGCTTTGACTTTTTGCTAGGGCGCTCTCGATTATGCTCATAAATGTGAAAATTATGCTCCGAAAACTGCTCAAAAGTTGCCGAAATTTTAAAACGTTGCTCCCAAATTTTAAAATAAAATTACCCTAACAATTCCCCTCGGTCACGCGGATTTTTCGCTTACGTGCAATCAAAGTGCTTGTTGGAGCAGTTATAGTTGCTCCAGCATCTATGGTTATTGATATATATTGGACCTTTCAGTAGAGTTTTCTCCTCGCCATTACAAAATGGCAAATAGTCGCTGAACACAATCGAGTATTCCGCTTAATAATACTTTTGTTACAGTAGTTCGATCAGTTGCAAAGAATTGTTAACATACATAACAATTATTTGCAGCTAATCGAAACTACTCTAATAAAAGCAATAGTAAACGGATTACTCAATTGTGATCAGCGGCTATTTGCAATTAAATTAATAATAATAATAATAATGTTTAATTCTTATATAGCGCAATTCTCCTAAGAAAGCCCGAATGCGCTTTACAATGTTACAATTCAATACGCAATAAAACTAGTTACAATTCAAATATAATGAAACGAAAAACATTTATATGAATATAAATAAATGTGAATATAGATAATGAACTATGTAAACTATGACTAAAAATTGAATTAAAAATTGAAGTAGAAGTAGAGTGCACACAATAAAAGCATGCGACAACACCAACCAAACAGCAAAAAAACAGTACCAATTAAACACGAAAAGGGAAGGGTGTTAGCACTATTTAGTACTATTCAGCTAAAACAGCCGCCACATGCCTCAACCGTCCGCACTCTAAGAAAGCAAAAGTAAATAGTTATCAATAAAATTAGAAAAAAGCCTTTCTAAAAAGATGGGTCTTGAGCCTGGACTTAAAGATACTGACAGACGGACTGATCTTAATATCAAGGGGAAGTTCATTCCACAATTTTGGTCCAGATACAGAAAAAGCTCTATTACCACAAGATTTAAGATTATATGAAGGCTGGTGAAAACGAAGTTGATTAGATGACCTATGAACACGCATATTGGACAAGTAACTCGCTTAGATACGATGGTGCAGTATTATTCATAATTTTAAAACAATAGAGCAAGATTTTGAAATTAATGCGCTGCTCCACCGGGAGCCGATGTAGCTCTATGAGCAAAGGAGTTATATGCTCAGTCTTGCGTGATAGCGTTATGAGACTCGCAGCCGTATTAAAGTGCATATGAAGCGAAAATTAAGTTGATCTAATGTTTACATTCTTTCGAAATGAAGAATAATGACATTTTCTGTTTGTCAACATCCCATCTCGTTTCAGAGATATTGAGGTTTTTTGTAATATGCAAATGAGATGACCTATGACGTCTTTTTGTTTACATAGCCTGGAGACAAATCACAAAATGATGAATATCTCTACAAATATTGAATATTCATTACTAAAACTTTGCATACGTACGGCACTATGGAAAGTACACATTATTGTGCAAATTATAGTGTTGCCATAGAAACTCTCATGGCCCTACGCACCTTTCACCTTGAACATAAAATTGGAATTTCTTTCCTTGTTACAAAAAAATAAGTTGCTTAAACTACTCACATACAATGCCTACTTTGTTCCAAATCTTATTTTGGACCCACACCAAACAAATTGTGTTTGACAAAGGAGAAATTAGGGAAGTTTGTGTTATTTGTAGTGGAAGCCTGGGGCCAGAGTGTTTCCATGGCAGCACTATAATTTACACAGTGATATGTATTTTCCATAGTACCACATATGTGCAAAGTTTCAATAGTATTTATCCAATATTGGTAGAGATATTCTTCATTTTGTGATTGTCTCCAAAGCGGTGCGAACAATATGACGTCATAGGTCAATTCATTTGCATATCACAAAAACCTGAATATCTCTGAAACGAGATGAGATGTTGACAAACGGAAAATGTCATTATTCCTCATTTCGAAAGCATTTTCACATTAGCTCAACTCTTTACCGTCCGAGCCTGTAAATAGGAGACGTATAAGTCCGTTACTAGAAAAATTATTGCATCACATCTAGACATGCTGGAAAGACGATGTTGCGATATTATGCGAAGGGATGTATGGCTTCGAAGTCCGAGCTATAACAGGGATCACTCGACTCTTTCACTATGGAGAAAAGCTCATTTGTTTTGGCGATTGTTTTGTTTCTTCGATTTTCACGAATTTTTAGGAGCTAAAAATCGGCTCAAAAAAACCTTCCCATTCGCACTTGAAATCAAGAGCAAACACAAAATAACCACTTAGTCGTTACAGTACCTTGTTCAATCTTTCCAACCAGCAGGTTTGTTTTCACAAAACACACCAAGCGACGGTGAACCACGCCGATGTTTGCACTGCATTTCACTCGACCACATTTTCCTGCTCCCACCTCCAATTGCATGCTGGGTAATGGACAAAAAAATTCACAAGGGGTCCCCCCCTCTGGGACTCCGGTAGGGTTTTACCCCTACAACCAAGAGCGGTGATTTGGACTCAAGCCGTTGCTTTAAAGTGACAAAAACACATCCTAATAGGTTGAGCAGGGGTAAAAGAATGCCAACTGCAGGATTCCAAGGATTTCATTGAAGATTTTTTTCCTGTGTCTCAAAGCACAAACACAACGGATAAACCCTGTGAAATCCCCTCACAAAACCTACTAGAAGCAAACCAAGTACTTTTCAGCCATCCTCAGACTTAATGATGTCTTCAAGCTCTCTGACAGTGGCATATTTCTCCAAAATTGGAGCACATTTCATTAGAAACCCTACCGAAGCAGCCATACCTACCGTCAACGAGTGAACAGACTTCTCCCAAATGGCATTGTGGGAAAAGTTTGAGCCCTCGTCTTAAAAAGTCAGCACTATTTAACTATCCCGGGCTAGCTAAACTTGAACTGAGGGGGGAGGGTTGAGTTAGCACTCAGGATTTCACCAAATGAGCTCACACACGATCGGACGACAAACAGTTAAGTACATATTGTAGCCTTTGTAATAAATAGGACGGGAGTCCATAGAGAAGCGCGTTATAATCATCAATTTTCGAAACAACAAATGCATTAACTAACGTTTTGGTCGATTGTACACTAAGGAACTTCCTAACCTGAGAGATGTTTCTAATACGATAGAATGCAGATTTACAAAGTTCGTTAATGTGCTTATCAAAGTTCATGTTATCGTCATAGACGTACGACACCAATGTTCCGAGCAGAGCAAGTGGGCATGGTAGGGACATCGCCAACAGCAAGAGACTCCAATAGAGGCTGTGGTCGATGCTTAGCGTGAAGGACCAATAGTTCAGTTGTATCGTTGTTTAGCATGAGGTTATTAGATATCACCCAACACTGTAATTCACGGATACAGAGTTCGATTCTCGCTCGCGACTTCTGCATGTCTTCAAGCAAAGACCGCTTAAATGATAAGTATATTTGGGTGTCGTCCGCATACATGTGTTAGGAGACACCATGACAACGCATAATGTTTTCGGACTGTTATTATGGCGCCAATGGCTGCCACGCAGTTTACAATGTTGAGTGTGTGGTTAGTGCAATGGCCAGGCTGCTGTTCCAGGTGACAATAGAGGTTTTGCACCACCACGTGATGGCAGCCATGTTGGTGGCAGGAACAATAGAATGTTATTCCTTTGAGATTTAATTTTTCACATGATTGAACAAATCTCATTGTTCTGGCCACCAACATGGCTGCCATCACGTGGTGGTGCAAAACCTCTATCCCCTTCTCTTTTTCGAGTAGTACAATTAATTAATTAACGTTAATTAACTAACTAATTAATTAATGTTTGGTATCTAGCGCATAGTCAAAGGAATTAAAAACAGCCTATCTGATGTAATTTCGCCTAACTAGATGAAATATTTGCGTAAATACTCGCGCAAATGAAGTTCAGAAGGGGTTAAGGTGGTTTATCTCGCTTTTTGCTTGACCGAGCGGGGCCTGGGCAACTGGTTAACGTTAATTCTGTGTTTCGGTTTTGAACTTGAAAACTTAGAAACCATTCAGTTTTGTCATGAATAACATTCCCAACACATTTTGCTAACACAAATGGGTATACCATTTCCAGGGGGGTTGGGTAGGGAATAATTGTAATTTATAGCTTATGTTTCATATGTAGCAAATAGTTAAAGGATTCAAAACTAGCCTATCGTATGTAATATCGACCACTGGCTGAAATCTTTGCGTTATTACTCGCGCAAATGAAGTTCAGGGGGGTTAAGCCGCTTTGAATTTTTGTTTTTGCTATCATCCCCCCTCCCCTGAAGTTTAATCTCAACCACATTACGAGGAACCCCTGCAGTTGTCTATGGGTAATATTTTGGTAAAAACCCCATGTCTCTACGACGTTGCTTTCTGTCCGTAAAAATCCATCGCCCCTTTGGTTTTGCCCGCAAAGCATGTTGGGACGGTTTCATTTTCTTTTTCGCAGTCTACGACTGGAATGAATAAAGTTTCAGCGTTAAAATCTTAGTTTTGGTACTAATCACGACAAACACAACTTATTGGTTCCAGGTTTGGGGTAAGATTATCGATCTTTGCCAAACGGAGGGGGGAGGGGTGGAAAATCATATTGCATTTGCCATTAAAAAGGTACCCTCCCCCTTTCATTTGACTGTCATTTGCTCTTTAAATAAAACACTGGAAATTGAGTTATTACCTCTGAAGCGAACAAGCACACAAGATCAGGCATGTTAAAACGAAAGATGTCTTCTTTTCTAAAGCCACTTTCATATTAAAAACGGCCAATGTTTCCCCATTTTCTTAGGCCCTTGTGCCATAATTGAGTTTAAGGGCACTATATAGAGCAAAGTAACAAAATATCTAGTGCATTTTTAAGAGCCAATTTAAGGGTGCGTTCGAGTGAAAGTTTCCGGAATAAGAATACACAGAGTGATCACTACTTGTATCAGTATTTTTTAGCCACTGGGTAATTAACTAGTGAGGAGGGAATCAGGAATATTATTTTTCAGGAATAGAAATATTCTGGCTATTCTGGCTCCAGACCCAAAACGAATGCTTCCTAAATGTATCCTGTATATCATATGACAATAATTGTTGGCATGTGTCTGTAGCTTACCGTGCAAAATGTGCCGGAATTAGTGATTTCTAGCCGGACTATCGATCTATTCTAATTCCGGATTACAGTCGATCGAACACACTCTAAGGCATATTGTATATTTTAAACATAGTGTTGTTGTTTATCAGCTAGTGATGTTTGAATTTACGAAGTCAGTGTTATTTGTTTTGAGGACGATTAAAAAAGTGATGACATTTGTGTAAGGCGCGTATTACCATACAAGTCATTGCACTACCAATAGATTGCCGACAGTGTGTTTAAATATAATGCATTCTCAACGAGCCGAAAAGGCAAGAAAGAGCAGTTTCTAATATTCAATGAAGTTATAGTTTTCAATTCTTGGAAATTGGTTATGTTGATATACATAATCACGATCTTCAGTAAATGTACTTGCTTTGCATTGGACATATAGTCTACATATGCTATCTTGCTGATAGAAGATTTGAAGTTACTTATATGTCTAGACCAAAAACAGAAATCCAAACATATCATAAGTCGCCGCTCTTTTTGACTGAGTATCAACTCACAGTCGGCGGTAAAAAAATATTTCTTCATTAAAATGACATCAATTGAATTTGAAAATATATCAGCAGTGACACAAAGGACCGAAATATTACATTTTTGCTGCTCATTTCGATTTTCGAGTCACTCATACGCAGTTGAAAATTATATATCATCTTTACGCATAACTAGATTAACAATAAATATACGTATACATCAAACTGATTATTCCTTCCCAGAATTTGCTTGATGGCTATACTACTCTTGTTCTGTATTCATGCAACAAAACTAAAGCAAGTTACTACTAATGAGGTAACAAATGTTTTCACACACAAACACGTACACAAAAACCGCGCACACCCAACTTCAATATGACTACCAACAAACATTTGAGCATTTTCAAACTATTTGTAGCTGTGTGAATGAAATCTCGGTTTCGGTTCTTATAAGTGTTTAGAGCTAGACTGAGCGCAACATGTTCACAACGGGCCGTTAAAATACTGGGTAGTGTGAAGCTTGTTGGATGGTGTCATACACACCTTTCAGATACATACTTAGCAGTAGTTTATACATACAGATCAGTATCGAATAATATACGGAAAGTACATGACTAAAGAACCGAGACTGCACGTAAATTGAATGTTTTGTGCGTATGTTCACAACAGGAAAAGAGATGTACTGCCTTTCGTTTTGTGCAGGCCATGTGGAATACTGATAGGTTCATTTTCTGGTGACTGCTTGACTTAATTAACCGCAAGACAAGGGAGTCTCTTACTTCCGCATCAGAACGTGGTCAGTATACACGTGAGTGTCGTTCCTTGAATACCAGCCGCGTGCAAAAATTCTGACCCCCCATGAAAATTATATACTTATATACTTATATCGGTTGCATCATGGGTAATCCAAAAATGTGCTTTTCAGTCATTTTTCTAATGGCAGGATTGAAAAATGTACGGGTAACACATTTTTAGATCGTATGCCGTCCATCAGTTAAAGAAAACAAGTGCTATTTTCAGTTTTAGTTGTACTAATTTATTCCATGCGTTTGCCACTGGGTCCGGTCGACCGAAACGCTGCTATGACTTCAAGGAACCCACTGTATTCTGAACTTTACTTTCTCCTCGTCGCACTAGCTAGGTTTATTCTATTTCCCTAAATGAGGCTGAAGTATTCACTAAATTGCATACAAACCTTGGAGCCTAAGTTTAAGTTTATTATCAATTTGAAAGACGTTCTATTTTATCTTATGGCAGTGCCACCAGTCGTTTGCAATTCTGCCAAACAAACTGAACCAAATTCAACACTTCAAAGCCAAACGCAACTAAACTATTGTTGCCGTTATGAAGTCTGCAAAAGAGCTAAAATTTCACTGGAAACACACCAGTTGTCTTTTGCGTTTTTTTTTTGCGACGTAATTATTTCGCATTTGAAGTATTGATCAAACATATTTTATTTTATTCAGAATTGAATGTGGGCGGTTTTCGTTTTGATGTTCGCGATGCATATTTAATTATATTCTGACATATCTTGCAGTTAACGACTTTAGAACTCTACGCGAGATAAATTTTAAGTTATATAAAATGGTTAAGATTCAATCAAACTGTGTATCAGTTGATTTATTTTATTACTAAAAATTATCTTTGATTGATTGTCGGGAATCCAATAAATTTACAACCTAGTGAGGCCAAAGTAAATAATAGGTTTACTTATGAATAAGTCTCAATGTGAGTTTAACTGACGACCAATTGTAAAAAATTATGTAACACGCAGGAGAAATTATTTTTACACAAGACCAAAACCATTTAATTCTGGTCCATAATTTAAACAGATTAAAACAACTTCGGTTCTGATCTTTCTTTCCTTTCCAATAACTAATTGCGATTTTTACAACCGCATTGCGGACTTCATAAAAAAATATTCTTAGCTACGCTGTGTTTAGTTAATTTGGTTGAATGTTTGGCAGAATCGCACACATCGAACTACCATAATATAGAACGTGTTTCACATTGATAATACGCTTAAACCTAGGCTCCAAGGTTTGAAATCAATTTAGTGAATACTTCAGCCTCATTCAGGGCAATAGAGTAAAACTAGCTAGTGCGACGTGGAGAAATTAAAGTTCAGTGAGTTCGTTGAAGTCATAGCAGCCTTTCGGTCCACCGGACCCAATGGCAAACACATGGAATAAATTAGTACAACTAAAACTGAAAATAAAACTTGTTGTCTTCAACGGATGGGCCCATATGATCTAAAAATGTTTAACTCGTACATTTTTCAATCCTACCTGATATATTTTTTGTTAGAAAAATGTCTGTAAAGCACATTTTTGGATTACCCATGATGCAACCGATATAAGTATATAAGTATATAATTTTCATGGGGGGGTCAGAATTTTTGCACGCGGCTGTATATATACCATATATATATATATATATACAGCCGTTTGCAAAAATTCTGACCCCCTCGCCATATATAAATATATATAAAAAATGTATCAAACATTATGGGATGTCATTGCTGATATTTTTTTCAAGTTGCCTATCATCAAGGGCTTCAGAAAAAAATATATAGTAAGAGGTATCCCATAATGTTTGATACATTTTTTATATATATTTATATATGGTGAGGGGGGTCAGAATTTTTGCAAACGGCTGTATATATATATATATATATATACAGTCAATGCCAAAAAGGTTGTCCAGCAGAACATAATATAACACTATAATATCCATTGTTTTGGCCTATTGTCTTGGTCTAGACAATAGCCCAAAACAATGGATATTATAGTATTATATTATGTTCTGCTGGACAACCTTTTTGGCATTGACTGTATATATATATATATACATGTATATATACACTGAAACAAAAAAACTCTGCCAAAGACTTATATATATCATATATATATATCCTTTATATTTCCGTCAAACTTTTTTGACAGTTGTTGCTTTGGTAGACACAAAGAAACATAATAGGCTTTGTTTTTCTTTGTCTTTGACGGTAATGAACTAATATGTTTAACCGTGAAATTCTGGCATTTTGGCCAGCAAGGTTTTGACCACACGTCAGTAGCAAGAGCAATAGCAAATTAAAATACAAACCGGTCGCTGGACGCTGTAAATCGACCCAACAAAATTACCGGTTTTTGTATTTTAATTTGCTATTGCTCTTGCTACTGACGTGTGATCAAAACCTTGCTGGCCAAAATGCCAGAATTTCACGGTTAAACATATTAGTTCATTACCGTCAAAGACAAAGAAAAACAAAGCCTATTATGTTTCTTTGTGTCTACCAAAGCAACAACTGTCAAAAAGTTTGACGGAAATATAAAGGATATATATATATGATATATATAAGTCTTTGGCAGAGTTTTTTTGTTTCAGTGTATATATATATATATATATATATATATATATATGTTTTAACAATCTATGGCTCTTTAGTATAAACCAACTAGTAGACTATTACAAATCCTGAATTCTGATTGGCTACACTACTATAGGTCTATTTGTGATAGCCCATGGTAGAGAAAACCCCACGCATTTTCACGAAATAATAACAGTTTTCCAACTTCAACTTGTTTCTTTCTATTATTTTCTACTGTCCGACTAGTTAGTTTATACTAAAACAATTAGACCTCTCGCCCTCATGGGCTACGAGTTAAATAGCCTATTCGGCTGCACCTCACGGGCTATTGCCTCGTAGCCCATTCGGGCTGCGGGTCTAATTGTTAGCTTCGATAATTCAAAATAATGTTCGCTCTGATGTTTTCGTTCGTCAACCCTTACCCACGTGCGAGCAGTTCCCTTTATCGATATGCCAAAGTTCTTATTTCGGAAATGATAGCTGCTTGCTTTCAATATAAAGTCTATAAGGAGTGTATTATTCATTCCGTTTTGGACATGGGCTTGTATAGGTACACAGCTTATGAACGGAAAACTTCAAGCCGGTGTTCACGTATTGTTGCTCAAAGTGCAATGCAATTCTGTTTAGGTTGACTTACCGCACGACCCCACAAGGTGTTAGCTTTAAACACTATCGTGTTAAAATAAGGGTCTTATTATTAATTTTTATGTTTTACGTATGTATGTACCTTCAGACTAGTTTGCCACTGACTGTTGGATCGATGAAGTAACTGAAAGCAATGACAAAGTAATCTAAATGCGGATATGTTTACTTAAGGCATGGTTCCGCGAACAATGGGCTCAAATCCAAACACTTCCGTATTGAGCTTCAGCCAAGTTTTGGTGGCAGCAGATTGTTCATATCCAAACAAAGAAACGCGTCAATAATCAACATATGAACCCCAAAATTACACCATCTATTATTTATAACGATAGGTAAAGCGAATTTTAGTTTTCTTGTTTTTTATATTTACATATATAACTATTTTCCCCCCGACCAGCCAAGGTAGTTCTAAGCGATAGCCCGCCCCCGCGTTGTGGGTTTTTTCAGAACTTTCCTACTCTGTTACATTTTTATATATTTCCTACATGTATGTGATATTCACCTCTAGATTAAAATAAACATCTTGTTGTTGTTCTTTTAAGTCTAAGAGCTCAATTCTGCCATAGAATACAATTGTGGATATGTAATCGCGCTATCTAATGTCAATTTCTTCACAACCGAATGACTTTCTGCATTCCTAATACACTTGATGGATATATGCATTTGTCAGTCTGATGTAAACCTATTTTCGTCTTCTGCGCACGCTTTCAATAATTCATTTTCACTCTGTGACATGCATGTGTTGTTCTTGAAAGTGTTTTTGACAGACTTTTCGCCGCCTCGAATACTTAATACCACTCTCTTTTCAATATCTTAACAGCATGCAGTCCATATTTGATATGCTTTCGAGAAATAGAAGTTCATACTACAAAGTACGCTGTCAGTAAACATCTCAAATAAGTCGTAAACACTTACAAGTAGAATAACACGTCCTTTACAGTAGACCAACGTGAATTATATATCATATGCATATCATAACATACACGAGGCGACTGGTGTCAGCTTGCAGTTTATTACTATTTCCATGAAATCATATGTATTGGTATCAGATAAACATTACTTTTTTCTGCCTGAAGAAGAACATTTTGAAATATAATATGCACTGAGTTATGTCTAAAATATGATAATATTTAAAATAATTGTTTCTGGCATATTAAAAAGCTCGAAAAGATAATAGTTTCCATTCTTGAAACCCCGAATATTACATAACTATTTCAATGAATACATTTAAGTAAACACATCTTTAATGATCCATAATAAAAAAAGCTTGAAAAGACAAGAGCTTCCAGTCTTGAAATCCGGAATATTAAACATATATACTAATGTTTTAATAATGAAGGCTTGTAAACCAAACCCTTAGGCAGTAAATATATATGGATCATAGCCAAACATGTAGTAGTTTGGAGAGGATTCGCCTCTCGACAGAATTAATGCTAGAACTAGTCTTCTTTGCTTTATTTTCACCTTCAGGTGTTTTTTTTCGAGGTAGAATAGAGCAAGAAATTATATATAACTTCCCACATGAATATATTAATTATATTCTGCAGTCCATAGATAGTCTTATATTTTGAAGTAAATTTTATTTATATCAACTGCATAAACAATATTTTGGAAACATTTTAAATGTTTATTTTGAGCATTATTGAACTTTATGCTTGGTACAAAAGCAGATGATTGGTGACCACAGCACACTGCAGTGCGCTCGGTTGGAATATTTAACAATTATTCACCGACACTGAGGTGAATAATTGTTTTAGTAAATACCACACCGCAGATGAATAGCCAGCACCAAATAGTTATTTTATTTTCTGTCAAATGGACAAAACTCGCGCGAAGTGATCAATGCTTCGCTCGGAGGTGAATATGAAATCATATTCACTGTTTGAGTAGCCAATCAGAGCGCGCGAAAAGTGATATTCACTGGTGTGGTATATACTAATAAAAGTTAGAGGCTTTGTATTTGTGTTAGTAGTGGGAGAGGCATGGAATTACCCCCTTTTTTGGTGAGCTATGTTAATTTTTAGGTGAGCTCTCATTAATTCAGATGACGTCACAATCCTATTGTCCATTGAATTAATTAAGGAATTATTTTTAGGGCGTATGCATTAATTAGGATGACGTCACAATCCTATTGTCCATTAAATTAATTAAGGAATTATTTTTTTAAGGCGCTATGCTAATTTTTGAGGCGCTCTCATTAATTCAGATGACGTCACAGTCTTATTGTCTTAGGTCATGCATAAATTAATTAGGGCGTACGACCCTTTTTTAAGGCACTATGCTAATTTTTAAGGCGCTCTCATGAATAAAGTGAGGCGCGCTCATGAATAAAGTCCGGTAAAGTGCGGCGCTCTCATGAATAAAGTGGAATCTCATTAACTCAGAAGATTATCTATTATTTCTGTGAATGAGGTCATCGATCTTTTCGGGTATGTTTGGGCAAAGCCTATTGTTTGGGGTCGTCTCTAAAACCAGGAGCGATCGGCCCTGAATCCATTCAAGAAATTGAGTAGCAACAAGATCGATCGATTCTACACCTATTCGAAATTGAATAAAAAATAAATAAAAATACATCGCAATATCTAAACCCCTTTGTAGCGTAAATAGTAAGAACAAACTACTCGTGATAAGCTCTAAACTGTCTTTATTATTTTCCTTTACATTTGATAACTCATAAGATAATTGTATACAAAATCCACTGTGACTCATAAGAGCAACTTTGCTATTGTTCTTAGGGATTAGCGATAACTGAAGAGCTTATTGTTTTGAGGAAAACTCTTGTGATGCAAATTCTTCTCTAAAACTGAACTATAATTACCATACGAATAAAAGCAAACCCCCAAAACATAGTTTATTCAATCTCAAAAACACCAATTTACAGTTCGTTTTCCGTATGAGATCGCAGCAGTTCTCCGAACAAGATTTTATTGATTCAAACCATGATAAGCGATAAGAGGCATAACAAATAAGAGGCATAAAAAAGAGGCATAAAAAATAAACAGTATTTTAGCATTTAAGGTTTGTTTACAATTAGTCCTCATTGTCACTTGTTGGGTGATAAGTTTCTTCCTTTTTACTTTTGGGATGAATATGCCGTACTGTTTGACAATGTTGGCATCGTACCAAAATGTTCTTAATCGACTTGGTTGTCAATGGAAACTCATTCTCGCAAATGGTACATGTGGTGATGTCATTCTTAACAATCGGGTCAAGTAAAATATCATGCCATAGACATTTGGGGCAGCCAACGACGACACCCGTTGCGTGAACATTGGTAGAGTTACAATGATCACAAGAGGCATTGATTTTATTTTCGTTGTTATCTTCACTTCCTCTTCATCACTACTCTGTTCTTCCTCGTTTGTAATAGTACTATCTTGGTTTTCGGCATCACTGTTATTGTCACTCTCCTGAGACTCGTTCTCATTTTGACTCTCTTCTTGCTCACTGCTGCTAGTTTCAGGCTCCTTTTGCTGGTATGTTTTTTTCTTTTTCGATAAGATCGCTCAAAACCTTTTTGTTGTGAATTAGACGTTTGTTGATTCCTAGCTCAGCAAGACCCTCTAGAAATGTATTGAGAGCGCGAGGTCTCAGCATATCCTTGTTATAGGGAAGTAAGACATATTCTACCAGGGCCGCTATATTCGTCACCGGAATTCTACGCTTGCTACGAAGCAATTCTCCTCTTGGCGTCCAAAATAAAATATCCTTAGAAGAGGCCATACTGTGCAATAAATCCGAAGCATCTTTATGGGAGACGACTCTCGGAAGATCATCCAAAACATCTTTAATTCTTGGTTCCTCTTCAACCCCACTCTCATCATTCGAGGTGTCACTTTCTTCACTTTCCATGTCAATGTTTCTCTTCATGTTCACCGCAGAGTGACTTCAGTAGCAAATGATCTTGAAAGACCTAAGACTCTCCTATTTATACCATCAGAAGCCCAGTGAGAATAGGGGCTAACAAATGTTCAATAAATCCACCTCCCTCTTGCACTAGTAGTTGATTCTTTTCTTTGAATGGAACCTCTGGATCCACGAGTGTATAAATAGATTCTCTGTGTGGAGTTAATCTTCGCCAGTCTTCCTCACTGATAGGTACATATCCTCTAACAACATTATGTGTCGCTTGGACGAGCGAATGTACTTGTTCTGGACATGCCGTTTCGAGGAGAAATTGACGTTGATGGTCGGGGCAAGAAGCTAAGAGATGGAGAAAGCCACGATTTCTCTTTACTGTACGAGACATGGTGGAAACTGATCTGCGATTTGAATGCGCTAGGATATTTATAGCGCTGGGGCGACCGATGGGTGTTGAGGGAGGCGGGCGTTCAGAGCGGCGGGCGTTGACGGGCGGCGGGCGTTGGCGGGCGTTGGCGGGCGTTGGCGGGCAGCCGCCGTTGACGGGCGGCGGGCGTTGACGGGCGTTGACGGGCGTCGACGGGCGTTGACGGGCGTTGACGGGCGTTGACGGGCGGCGGGCGTTCAGGGTGGCGGCAGAATTGTTAGCATAAATGGGAGTATACCATCGCCGTCGGGTTCATTTTATTTAATCAATTGAAGCATCAACATGTCAAAAAAATGTTCTGTCCTAGTTGTCATGGAGGCTTCTCCCGACCATATGATTTAAAACGTCATCAAAATAAGTTTCATCCTACTGAAGCTCTAGCGAATGGACTCCATACCACTATTTCATCACAGAACAATGGTTTTCAAAGTACCGTACGAAGGGCATTTGTAGCTCTTTTAAACTCATTCATCCGTTTACTTGTATGGTTGCTGGTATGACAGGATGTGATAAAACGGTCTGGGTTCAGACTATACTCGAAGAAGCCCATCAAACAATTTCCCATCCACCCCAGAGGATTGTCTGGTGCTATTCACAGTGGCAGCCTGCGTATACAGCACTCCTTAGTACGGTACCTGATATCGAATTTGTGAAAGGAATCCCTCCTGATATCGAGCAAGATCACTATTTTGATGTACATGTACGAAACCTGATTGTCATTGATGACCAGATGACTGAAACGGGAAATGATAATAGAATTGTCAACCTGTTTACCAAAGGATCACATCACCGGAATCTGAGTGTCCTCTACATTTTACAGAACCTATTCCATCAGGGTAAAGGCAATCGCAGTATCAGTTTAAACAGTCATTACTTAGTGCTGTTTAAGAATCCACGTGACAAACTACAAATTTTAACACTGGCCAAGCAAATGTATCCCAGGCAGACGGAGTATTTTCTCAACAAGTACGAAGAGGCTGTTAGGAGACCTTATGGTTATTTGTTTGTCGACTTAAAACCAAATACACCGGAGGGCTGTAGGTTAAGGACCAATGTTTTACCCGGTGAACAGCAACAACCACAAGAGATATCCAACGAGGATAACGTTGCTAACGTACTGCGCAAGTACGTCGAGCAGCGGAGCTTTACAATTTCCCCGCAAGTACAAAAAATGCAAAGCTTGAAGGATGATATGAATAGGGTATTAAACCGTAATGATCTCAGTCAGACCCAGAAAGCAAGAAATTATGTCCAGCTTCAAAACAACTTTATGAGGTATAAACACCAAATGAGTCAATATCCTGTATCTCCTACAACTCTTTCACCTGGTATCGCAACCCAACCCCAAGAACAAGAAATAGCCGATACACCCATCACACCGCAACAAGTATATCTAGATTCAGCTGAACCAGCCACAGTGCCGTATTCAGCAAAAGTATATCAGTCCCCAGCCATGAACATTTCTTTGAGCTCACCAACCATACCGCCACAATTACACCTAGATTCGTCTGAACCAGCCACAGTGCCCAATTAATTCAGAGAGAACCTACGAATCCCCATTCCCTAATATTTCTTTCTCTTCTTTGAACTCATCAACCAAAAAGCTACTCTCCCCGCTACGACAATAGGCTCTTCAGTTATCGCTAATCCCTAAGAACAATAGCAAAGTTGCTCTTATGAGTCACAGTGGATTTTGTATACAATTATCTTATGAGTTATTAACTGTAAAGGAGAATAATAAAGACAGTTTAGAGCCTATCACGAGTAGTTTGTTCTTACTATTTACCCTACAAAGGGGTTTAGATATTGCGAGGTATTTTTTATTTATTTATTAATCAATTTCGAATAGGTGTAGAATCGATCGATCTTGTTGCTACTCAATTTCTTGAATGGATTCAGGGCCGATCGCTCCTGGTTTTAGAGACGACCCCAAACAATAGGCTTTCCCAAACATACCCGAATAGATCGATGACCTCATTCACAGAAATAATAGATAATCTTCTGAGTTAATGAGATTCCACTTTATTCACGAGAGCGCCGCACTTTACCGCACTTTATTCATGAGCGCGCCTGACTTTATTCATGAGAGCGCCTTAAAAATTAGCATAGCGCCTTAAAAAAGGGTCGTACGCCCTAATTAATTTATGCATGACCTAAGACAATAAGACTGTGACGTCATCTGAATTAATGAGAGCGCCTTAAAAATTAGCATAGCGCCTTAACAAAATAATTCCTTAATTAATTCAATGGACAATAGGATTGTGACGTCATCTGAATTAATGAGAGCTCACCAAAAATTAACATAGCTCACCAAAAAGGGGGTAATTCCATGCCTCTCCCACTACTTGTGTTTTATTGAGAAATACATTGTACAGCACAGGCACTAGCTGACTGTACCATAATGAACTCACAATTTCTTCATACTGTATTCTTACATTGAGCCTTTGGCCTCATGCAGTATTCATTATGTTTCGTTCATTGTACACTGTCAGCGGGTGCCTGTATTTGTCAATAACACACACGCCAGTGATATGACGTATAGTTTGTGCGTGTATTCATTGAAATATATAGCATTAGTATATAACACACCAGTGAATATCACTTTTCGAGCGCTCTGATTGGCTACTCACACAGTGAATATGATTACATATTCACCTCTGAGCGAAGCAGCGACCACCTCGCGCGAGTTTTTGTCCATATGACAGAAAATAAAGTAGCTATTTGGTGCTGGCTATTCACTAAAGTGTGGTATATACTAAAACAATTATTCACTTCTGTGTCGGTGAGTAGTGGTGGGTAAATATCCACCACTATTCACCTCCACTTCGGTGAATAATTGTTAAATATTCCCAGTTTTTAAGAAGCTCTTATATTTTCGAGCTTTGTAGTATTTCGAACCATTTAAGATTTGATTACTTAAATGTATTCATTGAAATAGTTATGTAATGTCCCGGGTTTCGGTGAGGGTCCGTCAAAAAATCGTGAGTCTCGGCAAAATTCAAGCAAGTCTCCAAATCTCGGCGTTTCAAAAAAAGAGTCTCGGATTTTGAAACAAAGGTCTCGGCGAGTTTCGGCTTTGACAATTCTAGCTATACGCTTTAGAGAAGTAAGTCCCGGGCTCTGATTTTGAAGCAAGGGTCTCGGCCTCTCGGCGAGTCTCGGATTTGACCATTCTATACCCCTTCTGTGCGGACACTCTCGTAAGCGGACAGCTCCAGTTATGGACGCCGTTCCAAAACCCTCGGTTTGAACTCTCAGTCAAACTCTGTATTTACACATTGCCGTAAGCGGACATTCTCGTAAGCAGACGCGGACACTTTTGAGGGTTATAATTTGGATTTTCTTTTGTTTTTAACCCGTAAGTAGACACCCGACAGAATAATCCCATTACTAGAACGATTATGAGTATTACAAATATATTGCAATCAATCAACTTCACACACTCAGGCCGGTGTAAGCTTAGAACTTTGCCGCAATTATTCGCTTTATCGGTTTATTAATACAGTTCTAGAGCAATTACAGTAATTTAAACAGGGGCTGTAAAGTAAACTGTCATCCAAATAAGCTTATGTATTGTATGAAAAGACAATCTAGGACTTTAACCATGCAGCCGCTGAGAGTTCCAGAA
This sequence comes from Actinernus sp. WN-2022, assembly GCA_030867875.1. NCBI lineage: Eukaryota > Metazoa > Cnidaria > Anthozoa > Actiniaria > Actinernidae > Actinernus > Actinernus sp. WN-2022. Next base: position 24,377,157 of record JAOWCC010001589.1, read on the forward strand.
GTCAACTGCTGTGCAAGTGAGATGAAACTTTATAAGAAATTGACAGACTTCTCTGACTGGTAAGGAAACGAGCGACTGTCTCAAGCCGTTGTATGCGTCAATGATATCTTGGTGGACATGCAATTCAAGTCTTTAAGCGCAATGAAGCAATCTTCCATACGCAAATATTTCTCCTAATTCTCTTGTTCTTGTGTACAGCTCTCAATGATGATGACATCGGTTGCTGGAACAGTATCATATCTCTGCAGCTTTATTGTAGTGTAAAGATTGTTAATGTTCTTTCATTGAAGTCCAATCCAATAATCTTTGCCATTATTGACACTGAATAAGTCAATAAAACAAGCAATAGTTTCATAGATACTGTACGTTTCATTTTGCGTTAATGCCGTTTAAAGTGTACAGTAGTCCCGTAAGCGGACGAGTTCACCGGTTGACCGAGTCAAATCCTAGTCCGAGTCAAGTCCGAGTCCGAGTCAAATGACCGAGTCACTCATTTTTCTTTGTTTTTTTCTTTGTTTTCCCTCCTTCTTTCGGCTACACTTCAGTTTGATATTCTTCTCGTACATGGTCGTTTTCGTTTGCAAAGAGAATTCCAACAGCTGCCGCGTTCGGTGAAGAAAAAGTCTGAAATCTCGCCAAGCACGCGCAAAGTTCTATAAATACACTACACATAATATAGGTTGAATATATAAGTTGATTTCATATTTCTTTAGGCACAAAAAGAAATTTTAGTAGATCGAGAAAACTCCCTGCCCAAGGACAGGCCGAGATTCGAACACTCGAGCCGATGAACTGATTCGCACGGCCACGGTTTCCTTTACGTGCGAAAAAAAGTTTCGTATTCTCGCGCGAAACAGCGAGCGCGTGGTTAGACATCGCTCGTTCGGGATTTAGACATCTCATTGTGATCAATCTTTCCTAATGCTAAATAGCTTTTAGCCTCCCCCGTTTCTGTCTCCATTTATTAGTTGAGGCTCGTTCCAGCTCGTCCGTGAGAACACGAAACTCGATTATATATTACATCACAGACGAGGTCGCATATTATTGTACATAAAATTAACCGGAAATTTAAAGAAAACTAACCGTCTCCGAGAGAAGATTAGTGTCAGTAAATGACCAGAGCTCGCTCACCTAGGGCTAGAGTTCACAAGTAAACAACTGCCTTACGTGTACGTATAAACGACTGTGACTCGGTCATTTGACTCGGACTCGGATCTGACTCAGACTCGGACTTGACTCGGTCTACGAATTTACTCGTAAGCGGACACACATCCCATATTCCACACTACTTACGAGAACTATTCCCTTAAGCGGACAGTTCCGTTACGGACACTTTTTCTGATTCCCATCGTGTCCGCTTACGGGAGCTTCGACTGTAGCTCTTATCTTTTCGAGCTCTTTAGTGTGAACCATTAAAGATGTGATTACTTAGATGTATTCATTGAAATAGTAAAATACCATTTATATTTTTTTTCAACAGTCTCATCAATGAAACCACTGATGAACACAAGCTTCTTCTTATTTACGTTACACTTTACATTATTTTGTCTGCCATGATATTTGATGGAACACTTGTAATACGTATATTTTATATATTAACACACATTTGCACATGTACACACCTGTACACTCTACATACATAGTATATGTATACATTTATTTATAGGTTTGTCTGTATGTACACGTATACATGTAGTTATATGTGTATGTATTTGGTACACATTTCTATGTAAGCCGGAAAATTCGGTTAGATATTAACTGCTTATTAACTGAGAGCGAGGAGTCTGTACGGAGAAATGTCAGACCGAGGTCGTTCTGTACAGACCGAGCCGTTAGGCGAGATCTGTATAGAGAAGATCGAGGTCTGATATTTCTCTCTACTGACCGAGCAAGCAAGGCTACTGAAGGGATTTATTATATGTCTAATCTACTTAATTTTATATCAAGTTTGGTCACTTCCGGTTACCGGTATTTTCATTACCGGAATTGGAAGCGTGCGAACGTTTTATTATCGTAATGTTTTAATAAACACAAACAAATTTCGTATGGATAGTGAAAACGTTAGTGTAAAAAGTATGTTGAAGTAGTTTTCTGAAAACTCATGCTAGAGCGTATTTGTCATCCCTGTTCTAAGCACCCCTGAATATAATCCCCCTCAAAACCTCTATTTTTCATCCCTCTACATTTCTGGATCTAGACAAATTTTACATCAACTAGTTAATTTGAGGATAATTTTGTGACTTGGCATCGCTTTATTGTCTGGTCTAGCAGACGCTACGACAAGCAACGGCATGATCTTGTGGCTGTGAAGACTCTCCGAGAATTAGCACTGAAGTAACATTCATTAGGGAGCTTCAGATTCGAGTACGAGTACGACTTTTACTACGAGTACGACTTTTAGACTCAAAATATCTCTGTCGCAAGAAAGTACAAATCTTTCATTTCTGCCAAGCAATGCTGCAGACACGAGAACAAGCTACTAAGAGTATGTGTTTGTTCATTATCTTTTTAAACTGTTCGTCGATTGTGAAAAGTCGTACTTGTTGTCGTACTCGTACTCGAATCTGAAGCTCCCTATTAGCAGCCACACTACGGCTTTCAATAGAGTACCGAAGTGTGACGTCACAAATTTGCAAAATTTAGATGTAGAATGTTTGGACCACTGATTCAGAAAGAGCAATATAAAAGAACATTACATACCAAAAATGAGGTGTATACGATGAAAAGCAGCTGAGATATGGGCATTGGAATATATACTTTTCTTTAACAAATCACTGTATTTTTGTACTGGTTCATAAACTTAGGAACCAGGACAAAAATACATTGTTTTGTTAAAGAATATTATATATTCCAATGCCCATATCTCGGCCGCTTTTCATCTTATTCACCTCATTTTTGCTATGTAATGTTCTTTTATCGTGTTCTTTCTGCAACTGTGGTCAAATGTTGTTAAAGGGAAATTTTTTTATTTATGACGTCATCACTTCGGTACTCTATTGAAGCTCGCATTTCCTATGTGGTCGTTTATGATTAACCTTGTCAAGAAATGGGTAAAAAAACTTTTTCCCTTTGCTACTGGTTACGTTTACAAAATACAGTGTTTGTATGGGAATTTATGAAATATACTTCAGATACAAACTTAGGATACCAGGTAAAAGATTAACATATCGAAATTTGAGGGATTTAGCTGTGCTGGGAAGCGTGCAATCGTGTTTTCAGTTTTCCATGCATTGTCTGTAAATTTTCACGCGGATATCCACTCGTTTTTACAGACAATGTAAAAACGGTAGGTACTTCATATATCGTTAAATAAGCACTATTAGTATAATTTCATCAGTGAATATAGAGATTCCCGTGCTCTGATTGGTCGAGAATTACGTCATACGTCGCTATATTCACCTCCAGAGCGCCTGGAGGTGAATATAACATACAAGCCATTTACCAAAATGGCCGCTCGCATATTTACTGATGTTTCTCACGAAGAAATAAATAATATGAAAGAAAAAGCTTTTCCAAAACCCACTAAAGAAGCAACTAAATAAGTATGGCTAAACTTGAAGCTTATTTTAATCCATAAGCCGTCACAAACAAAGTTTACTTACGAGTTTTTGGCCGGGTTGAGTCGGTCCTCATGAATCACAACTGAAATAACGTCTACTTAGAGCAATAAATAACACAACGAGACTTTGGAACTGTTCGACTTAAAAAGAGTGTACTTACTTGAGTTATTTTCCCCGTGGTTCTTGATAGAAAAACAACAAGTTCTAGTTTTCATTCAGGAAGCCGGTTGCTGTTATGCTCTTCTCTTGCCGCTCTCGGTGTGTTTTCATACCGAAATCATTTGTCTCTTGATTTACCATTGGCATTGTCTTTGATTCTGTGATGGGTATAATCCACAAAACTACAAACCGTAGTTTGTAGTTTCCAGCAAATTTGTCCTTTGAAGTGAACTCATGAAAGCGGTTCCTTTCGATAAATTTGCACTCGCCGTGGCAGATTTTCAGTCAGCCGAGTTTGCCCACTTCCACTCATTTTCGCTGCATTTCCTCTCTTTGTAACACGGTTCGAGGTCTCAAAAGTGAGGACTGCTGCTTCAACTTGAATTCTAGTGTGCATTTGGACTGCTTTTCGGTATTTCTCTGGCTTTAGCAAATCCATTCTTGTAGTCCCTGCAAGTCTCGTGTCGAGTCGGTTTGTGCAGTGAACCGTAGCGGCATGTGATTATGCAAATGTTGTCACAAAACTATCCTGTCACGCGCGCTTGTAAAACTTATAAAAGGGTCGGAAGTCAGACTAATAATTTCTAGTTTTAATTTCTCTGATATTCACTGATGAAATTATACTAAAACAATTATTCACTTCAGTCTCAGTGACTATTGGTGAATATTTACCTCGACTTCGTCTCGGTAAATATTCACCAATAGCCACTTCGACTTCAGTGAATAATTGTTAAATATAACATATACAAACCAATAATATAAGGTATTAGTGCTTGGGACATTACATTTAACGATATATGAAGTACCTAGGAGAAAATCTGCAAATCTTCCTCCCAACCGCCGCTAAGTACGGACGGCTCAATTCTTGTAATCTGTGACGTACTATACGGGGATTAAATTAGTTTTGTTATTTTCTTCTCGGCTTTGAATAGATGGACTAACGACTCATAATTGCGCACTATTGTGCTTTCTTTGTGCTGAAGGTGTGATTGTTTTACCTTTGTATGCATGACGTACGATACGGGGGAAAAACACTGAATTGAGCCGCCACACAAACTAGCTTTATTAGCGGAGAATCGGCTATTGTTCGACCTTGAAAAAGTATTTCCTCTTTTTGGACGTGCACCACAAAGAAATAAAATAGCAGAACTACAAGTTTGTATATTCGTCGGATTGATTTAGGGTTTAGTTCTTCTTTAAAGGGGACTGAACTGAACTCTAAAATCAAACCAACGTCTTTACAAAGATGTATTCTAAAGAAATAAGTTCTGCTATTTTATTTTTCTGTGTTGCACGTCTATGAGGAGAAAATTAGTCTCCAAGTTCGATTTTCCACTGAAAAATCTATATTGTGCGGCTCAATTTAGTGCAAATTGTACGTCACACATACCAGGGAAGAATGGTCACACCTCCAGCACAAAGATAACACAATGGTCCACAATGGTCCTGCTATTCAATGTCGGGGACAGCATGGCAAAACTAATTTATTCCCCATATACTACGTCACAAATTACGAGACTTGAGCCGTCTGTACATAGCGGAGGCTGTGGTTAAGGTTTTCGAATTTTCTCTTCATAGACGCGCAACACAGAAAAATTAAATAGCAGAACCTATTTATTTAGAATATGTGTTTGTACAGACATTGGGTTGATTTTAGGGTTTAGTTCCCCTTTAAGTGCAGTGAAAACAATTGAGAAGAAGGCTGAATATGATGCACCTATTGGATTCATCTGAGCCCAGTAATGGCATAATGTTTAAGTCAAGACTTCAATATTGGGCGAGACTGAATGTCGAGATATTTGCCATATTGGATGAGGATGAATCCTAATGTGTATGTTTAGGCAAGCTTAAAAGCGGAGTTCGCAATTATGTAGACTGAGTACTGAACGACCCCAAAAAAACAACGATAAATCATATAAAGAAAACAAAGATAAAAAACATACAAATAACTGGTACAATCAAGAGAAATCAGTGCAAAACGTTTAGAAGAAAGAAAAACGAAAAAAACGAAAAAACAGATTATCACTAGCTACTGGCAGGGGCCCATTACCAGGAGCGTCCATCTCCCATACTTGGTCTGTGAGTCAGCGTATGACCCGATTTAGCTATATTTAGTAGATCTCACGGGAGTTCACGTGCCCACACTTTGGGGATCCAATCTAACCATAGTCAGGACAATGCAGTGTTAGTAAATCACCTAAAAAAACAATAGATCAGTCTTAATCTCGATAATTACGGCAACCATATGCACGATCGCAGCAGAGTCGGAAGGCAGTTACCCGGGAAACATGTTCTAAAAATAGCTCAAACCGGTCATACGCTGACTCACGGGTATAGTATATATGGACGCTCCTGGTAATGGGCTCCTGCTATTGGCCAAGGTTTCGATCCAGGCCGCCTGGTTTAATAGGACGCGCACAGGCCGCTATAAGTGTTTTATTAAAGTGCCTATAACCATTTTGCAATTTTTATAGCTATGAATCTCCGAAACGTTTTGAGTACTTCTGTGAAGAAAGTTTTGATTTACAGTGAATACTTTATGTTCTACGCTTGTTTGAAATCATGTAAACGTGACCTTTCCTGATCCATGACCGCGTAAGTAAAAGCCTGAGTCGATACATGTATAGACGTCATCTCATTAATGCATTATTCTCCATGGCGCCATTCTATCACAACAACATTGATGGATAGAAAATATACACAGTTTTAGAGCTGTCATTTTAGTCAACATGTTAAGTATTTCTTCAAATGATTGCAAAGCCGACTTAATTATATGACGTTAAGATGACGTATATACAATAATCGACCCAGGTTTTCACTTATTCGCGGTAATGGGTCAGGAAAGATCACATTTACACGATTTTAAACAAGCGTAGAACATAAGGTATTCACTGTAAACCAAAACTTTCTTCACAAAAGTATTCAAAACTTTTCGGAGGTTCATAGCTACGAAAATTGCAAAAAGGTTATAGGCACTTTAAACCCTTCAGTCAATAATCACAATGAACGAATGAAGAACTACATGTAACTCACTCGAACTTTAAAAATGTCACTCAGTGCCAGTTCATGTGATTTTTTACTCGGGCTGCCTGTGGCAGCGCTGAGTCTTAAAATGCAAGTCGTTATTATTATTATATATTTTTTTAATTGGTGTCAGACGGCTTCTGCGCATGCGTTAAAGGTCAAATTCGAACCAATCGGATTGCACTGTGCTGGTCACGCAAACAAAGGTTAGATTTCCTCAGGCGCGCTCAGATAAGAAAGTTCCAAGCTCAGACTAGGCGAGACAAGGAGATATCGATTTCAAATAGTCATTGTCAGAAATCTATTCCATCGTGGGCAATTATGCAATACAACCTAAATTTGGGTCAGGTCCATGTTTTACGACAGAATAACCAGAGTCTTTCTACTGGATTCGGAGAGCTCGAGACATTATACAAGTCTGCTAATATGGGGAAAACTGAAACAAAAAATGAAAACCCTCATATTTGAGCCAAGCGGAATATTTACATGATCCGCTAAGATTTTTACAAATCTAATTAGTTAAGCAGATGTACGCAGTGTATGCCAACTGAAATGCTGTGCTCGTTTTGTGGTTACGGCTCAGTGGGGCAACTATACGAACAAGAAGCATGAACTGCCAGCAAAGAGAGAGGAATTGATCGGAGACGTTAAATTACGTTACTGTGAAGAGGATCAAAATTCAAGTTCTTTAATTTGAGACTGTCTTCTGCCGTGACTCGTGAGAGAAATTGGAAAAGATCTAGCTGTTTCATTCAGACACTGGCAAATTTATTGAAAGCTACGGGCTTACTTTATGAGATTATTATTCATTGTGGAATGAAAGGAAACAGGTTAGCTGAAAGTTAAGTTCGAGGTAGGCTTCGACTTTCATTCCGATTCAGTGCATATGTGCACGAAGGTGGAATGCTTTCAACAACGAACGTTTCTACTTTCGACACAACGGTCGCTAAACTGTACGAAGTCTCCAAGGATATATCCCTAATGTCCAAACTAAAGGGAAAAACTGAAAGAGGAAATCATTGTGACCAATCGACATAAATATGAAGCTCCAGAAGTAATTATTGAATACATGAGAACCCATAGAGAAAACCGATAATAATGAACACGGTATTAGTTTCACCGACATTTGTGGCGTAACTGAACTCGCACTACAGCATAGCTTGAAATACTGTACGAAAACTCCCGTTTAAAAAATTCCTGATGCCGAAAGGACCGTAGCATTTAAACAAGATATCCTTCTGACCAATCGACATACATATTAAGCTGTGAAAGTATGTTTCCATTCCATAACAGCCGATAGTGCAAACTAGTAAACTGCCACTAGTAAATTGACCTTGCGTACTTCCGCGAGTACTGAACTTTCTAGCGTCAAATGCATGTGTTACGTTTCCAAACTTTAGGACAAGAAATCTTCCATAGAATGTTCTATTTTTTTTTACAGCTGAGAACTGTATTATTAAACATAAGAAATAAAACAATGGTGCCATTTGAAGAATTATATCATGTCAAAAGTGCAAACGAAGAAATATATATCTACGGACGCGAGCAGCTCGATCGTTTCACTTTGGTCAAACTCGGACTGTTTAGGTTTACGACTGGAACCTGCAGTTTTATCGGACCTGCAGACTAAATTGTAAACGTGTGGCCGGCCGTGTTCAGGCTAGTAAATCTAGCTAGCTAACCACAGGAGGTAGCGAGCTTCTTTAGTCTGAACAGTTTTTCTGCTCTGGTGATTAGCTAGCTAGTGGTCGGTGGAATACTTTGAAGTTCCAAGCTACCTAGGGAGGTAGCTTGAATAGAATCTAGCGCGCTAAAAGCCCATCGATGACAGATTTTAGTTATTTTAAGGTTTTGAAATGTACACAAATGTCAAGTCAGTGTTATCATCCGATCTAGCCGACTTCTACCTCTCCCTACGACCACGTTCACTACTCGCTCCAAGGTAATTTCTCTTACCACGACAACTACCGGGTGTATTGTACGTCAATTGAGCCATCATGGATAACGAGGATCGCCAAACACCAGTCAGTAGCAGTTTTTCGCACAGTTTTAATATTTTGGTTGAAATTTCAATTGAGCACTTTGGCGGTCAATTATTTGCGATTACGAAACACTTGCGCCAAGGGCAGTTATAGACCAAATTTCTATCTTTTAGAGAGGGTCTGAATGGGGGGGTCTACATGTCAGTTGTCAGTTAAAATTTTGGCCATTTGTCAGTTGTCAGTTAGCCCTAGTTAATCATTACTAGAGAAAATTTACAATGTTTGACCCACAAAAACCAAATTTGTCAGTTGTCAGTTATTTTTCGGTTGTCAGTTGTCAGTAAAAAAATCGTCATTTGTCAGTTGTCAGTTATTTTTAAGGCTGTTTGTCAGTAGTCAGTTAACCCCATTCATGCCCTCTTTAGAGATAGAAACAAACCAGAAGAGGGAAAAACAAAAAGTAAAACCTACTAAGTTACTAGGTCTGAACAGTACTAATTTATTAACTAGCTGCGAGTTGCTGACAGATATCTCAAGACTCTAGCTAGCTGCACGATAGTAGTCTGAACATACATACACACATGAATAAGTAGTGTTTTCAATAAAAGATCAACTACTTTAATTTACATACGAGAAAACAAAAATATTAAATTACATACATGTATATATATACTAGGGGAGCAGAGAATGAAAGTCACCGCGCTACCGGCCACTCCTAAAGACTGCTAATAATTCTTCCCTTTGGTTATTACTAAGAGGATTTCAAATGAAAGTGTATTTCATCTTCAATCTCATGTGGCCCGAGTGAAAGCCCAGATGGGCTCTTGTTATGTATAATATACTGAGAAAACATTTGCCGAGAGCATGCAACCCTGCACTCTATAACCTTTTTATGCACTTGTTATTGACCAATCCGAATTAAGGTATTTTGTTGAGTATATTATAACATAGGACGACATTGCTATCGGAATGTTTTTCACAGAGCTAAACCCAGTTTAACAAAAAATACCCAGAGTCATAATCACCCACAGTACGATACCAAACGACCAACTGTAAAACAAATAAAGAAATTATATTTTAATATAAATACTTGCAAAAGTTTAAATGGTGATCCATGTAAATAGTTGACAGCCGATTTTCTTCAAAATGATTTTCTCCATATAAAATTTAAAACAAAATGTTTGAATATGCAGTGCCGAGTTGGCTATCAGCTCTTGTACGACGAGAGTGAGTGGAATAATTGTTTTATTATATAGACAACCACCGTTTATTAGCTCATTTATTTATTCAACTGACCGCGGTGATTACCAGTCAAAATATTAAATGTCCGCTCGCTTTACTCGCAAGGAATTCAGGGTATTCTCCCGAGTCGTTTTTGGCCTTTGTTTACAGAAGAAAACTGGACACTAGACTTCTACAGTCGTCCATTTTGTTCAACCTTGAAATCGGGATATTTCCGAAGAAGAACGGCCTGAAAACATGGAAAATCTGCAACAGGTAACTTTGCCTATATCCAGTGCTGCGATCTATATATTTTTCAGGTAGAAATCGTCACAATATCGATAAAAAACATCCACCAGTTGTCGCATTTTTGGAATTCGGAAACAATACGATTGCTATTTGATGTTACATGCCATTAGCCAAACTGAGCGCGTCTCCCACGGCCAAATGCACTGGGCACGAGTAAATAATAGGCCATATTTATATAGCGCCATATACCACAGTCTCATGGCGCTTTACATTTTACTGACATATCCCGTCAGTCAATTTTTCGGACTGCTGCTAGGGCGCCAATGGCTGCCACGCAGTTTACAATGTTGAGTGTGTGGGTTAGTACGATGGCCAGGCTGCTACAATACAATACAATACAATACAATACAATACAATACAATACAATACAATACAATACAATACAATACAATACAATACAATCTTTATTTACTCAAATGGGAAATACTAAAAATATACAGAAGTGGACAAACATATAAAGGTAGATAGAATTGTTAGGCAATATTTTGAGTTTGAGAAGTTTGAGCCTGGGAGCTAAGTAGTAGGGGGAAAAGGCCGATTCTGGCGCAGTTTTTGAAATATTATGAAATACTGGCGCAGCGCCAGTAATTCAAAATATGTCAAAAGACGTCGCCAGAAGTCTGCCTTTTCCTCCTACTGTTAATTTATTCATATTTTGACGATTCCAAGAAAACCGGTTTAAACTGGATTCCAAGAATTCGATCACGTGACTCAAACTGCGCCAGTAATGTCAATTCACAAATTGCGCCAGTAATGTCAATTCCAAGAAACCGATTTAAAGTGGTATTCAGGAATGCAGTTAAAAGTGGATTCTAGGAAACCGGTTTAGAATGGAATTCCAGGAATGTGACCACGCCCTAATTGACCACACCCACGAATGGAATGCCAAGGTCACATAATGGCTTTTTTTTTTCTTGATGAAGTTGATCACGTGACCTTGACCTTGACTGCACTCGTCATTCCAAGAAACCAGTTAGGAGTGGATTGTATCAAGGGGTGTAAGGTGGTGGCTCACCCAGGGGTAGGTTGTCCTCGAGACTGTAAGGTGGTGGTGGCTCACCCATGTATGAATCGTAGTACAAGGCACACTCATGGGTTATGTCAACCATGTTGTATTTTTCACTGCATGCATTAATCACGATTGGATTGCAGGTGCACCGCAGTTCGCGATTCGTAATTGGATAGCGGGCACGTATCAAGTCGTATTCCACATCATCATCTGAGTCTATGCCTGGGTTTTCCGTGTTGTCTGTATCGATTGCGTTGTCTGCACCGATTGCGTTGTATGGGTTGTATAGGGGCAATGTGTTGAGTCCCTCATTGGGGCCCCAGTCTGAGTCTGAGTCATCCGAATCGATGGTGGATATCCTATTAAGCTGGGCACGTATTCTCCTTATCATTCCGTTTAGGATGCTTTGATCCCATATGTTGGATATGTCATCTAGGTCTGGGTATGTATCGTCCATGAATAGGCTGCCACATAATCGCGGGTCTATGTCATCTGGGTCTGGGTATGTATCGTCCATGAATAGGCTGCCACATAATCGCGGGTCTATGTCATCTGGGTCTGGGTATGTATCGTCCATGAATAGGCTGCCACATAATCGCGGGTCTATGTCATCTGGGTCTGGGTATGTATCGTCCATGAATAGGCTGCCACATAATCGCGGGTCTATGTCATCTGGGTCTGGGTATGTATTGTCCATGAATAGGCTGCCACATAATCGCGGGTCTATGTCATCTGGGTCTGGGTATGTATCGTCCATGAATAGGCTGCCACATAATCGCGGGTCTATGTCATCTGGGTCTGGGTATGTATCGTCCATGAATAGGCTGCCACATAATCGCGGGTCTATGTCATCTGGGTCTGGGTATGTATCGTCCATGAATAGGCTGCCACATAATCGCGGGTCTATGTCATCTGGGTCTGGGTCCATGTGTCTGTCTATGAGTGCCTTGGCAATATCAAACAGAGCATCCAGTACCTCCTGTTGTGCCTTCGCCCTTGCCATGTCTCTACGCACGTTATATGCAATGAGTTCTGTCTCAACGATACTGTGCTGTGCATCCAGTGCCTCCGTGCGTGCCTCCATACGTGCCACAATCCTATGCATGTAATCTTCGAAACGTTCTATTGCGTCAATGTCGTTATGTGCTTTTGTGCTTTGTGCTTTCGTGTTGATCACCATCGTACTACGTTAGGTCGATATTTCTTTAAGTGTACTTCGTGCTCGACACGTGTGCTTTTTGTGCTTGTGAGGCATGCGCACATTTTTAAGGTGATTATTTATGTGCTTGCACAAAAGGGGCTTAAAGGAATGGCGCGTTAAGATATTATTGGGATGAGTGGCAATGCGCAAAACGTTATGGATATGGAAGTACCCGAAATCAATGTGCCGATCTTGAAGCCAGTGGCATATAGTAAGCCAAAAGCATCTAGCAAGTCAACTAAGAACGCTATGAACGCATTCGTTGATGAGATTCTATCACTTGTTCCAGAGGCTAATAAGAAAGTGGATGAACACATCAAGAAAATAAGGGAGGAAATGAATAAACTATATGATACTAACGAACCACGACCTAGGCAGTACAAGACTGCAATAAAAGGATTCTTGAAGACATTCAGAATAGAAGGACAAGAGATCGATTATAAGACTTACATTGATAGTAATGAACAAAGAGTCATCAATTTAATAAACCAACAAGACAAATCGATAAAGATGAAATTCATACTCACATGTGAGTTCACGAAAGAAGACACGAATACGGGATCACCTGTTACTACTATTGGAAATTTCCATTCTAGAATAGAGATAATTACAGAAGCAACAGACATATCCGATATATTCGATAACATGATGGAAGAAATAATTGAAAAAATTGAAACATTCCAAAATGAAGGATCTGGATGGAAATTCGCAAGAGTATCATATTTAGACATACACATCGACAAGCACATACCTATTAAGGCAAATTCATATTTACCTCTTCCTAAGGACTTAGCTATAAAGAAAGCAATCGTAAATATGAAAAATACGGATGATGAATGTTTCAAATGGTGTGTGACTGAAGCGGCATATCCTAGGAACAGAGACAATGAGCGTATTACGAAAAGACTAAAGGAGAATTCAGAAAGGTTAGATTGGAGCGATATCGAATTTCCAGTTTCACTAAGACAGATAGACCATTTCGAAAGGAATAATGTACTATATTCAGTAAACGTTTTTGGATACGATAACAATGAAGTATATCCTCTAAGAATTAGTAAGTTCAATAGAGACCAAACCATTAATTTATTAATGATATCAGATGGTGATATAAATCATTATTGTTGGATTAAGAGTCTTAGCAGACTATTGTCATCACAGGTTAACAAGCATCATCATAAAACGTATTTTTGTAATAGATGCTTGAACTCATTCAAGTCGGAGGAATCACTAAACAATCATATAGAATATTGTTCAGACCACGATGCTGTTAAGATAGAGCTACCAAAAAAGGGAACCATGCTAAAATTCAAGAATTATGGTAGATCTATGAGAGTACCATTTGTAATCTATGCTGATTTTGAATGTTTTACGGAGAGTATATCAACTTGCAACCCCAATGACAGTGAGAGTTATACGAAACAATACCAGAAGCATAAACCATCAGGATTTTGCTATTTGATAAAATGTTTTGATGATGACGTATTGAAACCAAAGTTAGTTACGTATACAGCTGAATTTCATGGTGATGACGTTGCACAGAAATTCATAAGTCATCTTGAGAATTCTATAAAAGAAATCTATAATAAATTTAAATTCACTAAGAAGGTATGCATGACAGGAGAAGATGAGATTGCCTATAGGGAAGCCATTAGTTGCCATATCTGTGGTGGAGAGTTAGTAGGTGATAAAGTATTAGATCATTGCCATATAACAGGTAAGTATAGAGGTGCAGCTCATAATGATTGTAATATTAATTATCAAATTCCAAAATTCTTTCCTGTCGTATTTCATAATCTGTCTGGATATGATGCACATCTTTTTATTAAGAACCTAGGTGTAACGGAAGGTGAGATAGATTGTATACCAACTACGGATGAGAAGTATATTTCATTTACAAAGAAGATAATTGTAGACAGCTTTGTGAAGGATGGAAAGAATAAAAATATTACACGAGATATCAGATTCATTGATAGCTTTAAATTTATGCAAATGAGTCTAGCGAATCTTGTAGGTAATCTTGACAAGTCTAGTTGTATGAATATGAAAAGATTCTACAAAGGAAAGCAGTTAGATTTATTGTTGAGGAAAGGAGTCTATCCTTATGATTACGTAGATAGTTTCCAAAAGTTAGCTGACACGAGTCTTCCACCAATAGAAGCCTTCTATTCGAAGCTGACTAGCACATCGATCTCAAAAGAGGATTATGAACATGCTAATACTGTTTGGAAGAACTTCGATATGAAATCTATGAAAGACTATCATGATACGTATCTCAAATCTGATGTCATCTTATTGGCAGACGTATTTGAGAACTTTAGAGATGTATGTTTGAAGAATTATAATCTAGATCCCGCATGGTATTATACATCACCAGGATTATCATGGGATGCCTGTTTGAAAATGACTAAGATTAACTTACAACTACTACATGATATTGATATGATAAATATGGTTGAGAAAGGTATTAGAGGTGGAGTATCAATGATTTCAACTCGCTATAGTATGGCTAATAATAAGTACATGGATAATTATGATCTATTGAAGCCCTCGAAATATATTCAATACCTAGATGCAAATAATTTATATGGGTGGGCAATGAGTAGGAAACTACCAACGCATAATTTTAAGTGGATGAATAAGGTGGAGTTGAGTAAGTGGTATAAATATCCTTCTATATTAGAAGTAGATCTAGAGTATCCAACAGATCATCACAATCTACACAACGACTATCCTTTAGCTCCAGAAAGACTGATGATAAATGAGGTAGAGAAATTGATTCCAAATCTGAATAATAAAACCAAATACATTATTCACCATGATGCATTGAAATTATATGAGAGCTTAGGATTGAAAATTACTAAGATCCATAGAGGTATAACATTTAATGAGAGTGCTTGGATGGCTCCATACATAAACTTGAATACAGAGCTACGTAAGGAAGCTAAGAATGAGTTCGAAAAAGACTTCTTCAAATTGATGAACAACTCAACCTTTGGTAAGACTATGGAAAACATACGTAATAGAGTTGACATCCAACTTGTTACATCTGAGAATAAGGTAAGGAAGTTAGTATCCAAACCAAATTATCAACATCGAACTATATTCTCTGAGAACTTGGTAGCTATACACATGAAGAGAATAAAGGTAGTATTTGATAAACCAATATACTTAGGTATGTCTATCTTAGATATTAGTAAGTCACTAATGTATGACTTTCACTATAATTATATTAAACCTAAGTATCATGAGAAAGCGAAACTCCTCTTCACAGATACGGACAGCTTGATGTATGAAATAGAAACAAACGATTTCTACAAGGATATAGAAAACGATATACTATTAAATTTTGATACAAGTAACTATCCAAATGATCATCCATCAGGTATAGGAACAGAAGTCAATAAAAAAGTTATAGGAATGTTCAAGGATGAAGTAGGTGGTAAGATCATCACTGAGTTCGTTGGACTGAGGGCAAAATTATATGCATTCAAATACTGTGGCATAGAAGAGAAGAAGTGTAAGGGTATTAAGAAATCAGTTGTTAAGAACGACATCACATTTGACAATTATAAAATGTGCTTATTTGATGGTATTCCTCAGATGAGAAAGATGAATGTAATCAGAAGTCACTTACATGAAATTTATACAGAAGAAGTCAATAAGGTAGCATTATCTAGAGATGATGATAAACGAAATATCAGTCCTGATGGTATTAATACTTTAGCACATGGTTATAAGAAATCTGTAGTTCAGACAAAAAAAACGAATCAATAGTATGAGCTCACAAAACACTGTTTGGTGGTAGTTCAGTATCATGTGGTACAGTTTGCAATTCTTCTCTTACGAAACCTCGTTTTGGACCTGCTATTAAGAAATATAAGACAGGTTGATTTGTAGAGATGATACTACGTGAAATGTCATACATATCTAAACTCCATATTGGATCAGTTGATCTATATCTATCACCACCTTCAAGTTCTCCTGGAGCATATAAATATCTAACCTTCACTCCTGCTGGTAATATCTTTTCATCTAATCCAACGGGCCTTTTATATTTATCTTCTTTATTTTCAACTTCTTTAGAGCTTATTGATTTTATAGGTTCTTTACCAGTAATTCTTCTAACGGAACTATTAATAGTTTTCAAAACACCAGGCAATATCTTAACCCACTTTCTTGATCTATCATTTTCCATTATCATTTCCTGAGCATATTGGTGACTGAATAGTTTTTCAGAAATAGTTCTGTTAACCCTTTCAACTAGTGACTGTGCTCTATGGTTACCAGCTTCACTTCTTTGAATTTTAATATTGTGTTTTTTCATTTCACCCATAAATTCTGTTCCAGGATCTACCATTAATGTTTGGGGCCATTTTAGTTTTCTAGAATAAATCTTAGTAAAAGCTTTCAATACTTCTGTAGAATATTTAGATGTTAAGGGTTCGGCATCAACGTATCTAGAAGCTATGTCGACAACAACCAAAGCATATTTATAAGTTCTCCTATTGACAGTATCATGTGGAAGGAATAATAGATCAGCTTGATGGATCTGATTAGGTTTCGATATATCCCAGTGAGGTCTTGGAACATATGTGGGAGCTGGTAAGTATATTTGCCAAATCGATTGTTTCTCAAGCCACTTTTTTGTAAGGTCTTCACTTACACCAGCAGCCTGTGCTAATTTATAAATAGCTGAATATCCTTTCCAATAACCATTTGTTGAATAATATATTTTACTAAACATATATAAATAAGAGAATAGCTTATTCCTTATAGTATTATGTCGCAACAAACGATTTCAGAAAAGCTAAGTGTCAGTCATGTTTATAAACACCCATTTGGATTGAAAGCAGAAAGTAGTCTAAATCGTATAACTATGAATCCATCTTCTGCAAGTCCAGGAGAAACTCTGTATGTCAATATTCCACAATTAACAGAGAATGTCGTTATTGTTCCTGGTAGCGTAGCTCTACTATTCGATATTGTCATCACGGGACATGCAAATAAGAGACTTGTGAACAATATAGGTAGGAACCTAATATATAGACAAAAAGTAATATTTGGTGGAGAGACTATTCAGGATACGCAACGTCATGATCTTTTCCACACATATCATGATTTATACTTATCAACGGAAGAACGTGAAAATAGAATAAAACAAGGCATATCTTCTGAAGCTATGAGAAAGATGCGAGCAGGTGCTGGTGATAAACCCTCTGATGTTGCTAAGGATACTGCTCTAGCAGCGATACACAACACTAAGTATAAAATCCCACTTGACCATTCCATTTTGAACAATCATGGAGTATTCTATCCAAAGGCACTACCTCATCCACTAATATTTGAGATTACGCTAGCCCCAGTTGCAGAAGTATTAGTATATGCAGATACTACGATACCTCCTAATTATAAACTTACAAATATAGAAATGGAGTATTCGTGTATTTCGAGTGAATTACTTGCGGGTGAGGCTGCATCAACATATCGAGGAGGTAGAGGCTTCTTCTATGAGAATGTAATTCTATATAAGACATTCAATATCAAGACAACGGATCTCGTTATCAATGAACATATTAATTTACCACGGAGGTCTATGACTGGAGTATTATTCTTGTTCACAGAAGCCTATAACGTTGGTACAAGAGATTCCGAAAAGTTTGCTAACCCAAAGATTACATCTGTGATTATCGATATTGATGGAATGCCAAATCGTCTATATTCAAAAGGTATGCTACCATCAGATCTGTGGGATTCCATAAGGAAACGCTTTCCAGGATTAGAAGGTGTGAAACAAAATGACTTCTATGCTAGTGATAAGTTTGCATTGTGGGTTGATTTGAGAACTTTTGCAGATAATGATGTTCATGGAGGAGGATTGACACTGAATAATACACGAGATGGTGTAAGACTAGAGATTAGGAGAAAGTCTGGATCTTCTGCTGTTACCTGTTACATGTTTGTAGTGGCTGATGCACTATTCACTCTTATGAATAACGAACTCCAATCGATTATGTATTAAGGGATTTAGTATTAATATATGTATATGGAAAGATTAAATGATAAGACACCTTTTCACTGTATCATTACAGGACCAACGGAATGTGGAAAGACGAAATACTTAATAGATCTTCTTAGAGGCTCCTTTCGTTATATATTTGAATACATAGTACTATTTTGCCCAACATACGTAAATAATAAGACATACCATGGATTTGCAAAGGGTGATCCTAGATTTATTGTCTTATCACCTGATGCAAGTAACATAGATGAGATAAATGATTTACTATCGTATTGCCAACAATTATTTACAGGTACCAATACATTAATAATATTAGATGATTGTGCCTTTAGTAAAGATCTAAAACAGCGTTCTAACAAGTTTATTAATCTAGGGTTTTCAGGTAGACATGAAGGAATATCAGTTTGGGTATTAACTCAACAACTAACCTCAATAGCTAAACCATTTCGTGAAAACGTAGCTTGCGTTGTAGCATTTCATAGTTCATGTCAAACGGCAACTAAAACATTATTTGAAGAGTGTGGAGGAGACATGGATAATGAAGATCGTAAGAAATTCGTAAAGCTACTAAAGTCTGAAAAATATTCTAGGATATGTTTTTGCTTACGATATCCATTTCAATGTTATCTTGAGATACCTAATGCAATAGACACTTAAGGAGATACTTAATATATATGATTATAATGTCGCTAGTAATCAAGAGATTCGAAAATGTCGAACTTAATATGTCTATCAATGCTTTCATAGATAGTAAGCAGAATGTTTATTTCAAAGGTATAGATATTGCTAGAGCATTGGGTTATAAGAGAACCAGGGATGCTGTCTTAGATCACATAGATGAAGAAGATAAAGTAGAATATAGAAAATTACAAGGGCGGCGTTTCACCGCTCTTCAAAGGGGGGTCGCGTTTCACGACCCCTTGAATAATATACATCCACAAACGATATTCATAAAAGAACCAGGCCTATATTCTCTCATCTTTGGTTCTAAGTTAGATTCAGCAAAAATATTCAAAAGATGGGTATTCTCCAAAGTGTTACCATCTATCAGAAAGTATGGATACTATAAGATGTTTGACAATCCCAACACACTAACATTCAAGATAGAAGACGAGTATGACCTGCACACGAAAGTAGTTAGTTATATTAGGCGATTCTATCCTAATGTCATAATGACAGCTGGATTGGGTGAATTGCAAGATAGTTCAACTAAACGAATCGATTCTTATAAGAAAGGATATATGAAAGGGCAACCAGACATTATAATAAATAATTGTCACAAAACTTACAAAGGTTTATGCATCGAATTTAAAACCCCTACTGGTAATGGTGTCCTATCTAATGCACAAAAGAATTTATTAGAGAAGTATGAAGAGAATGAGTTCAAGTGCTTAGTATCGAATGATTACGATCTAATAATAAAAGAGCTAAATGATTATCTAAAAGATATTAGAATAAGATGTAAGTATTGTAATAGGAAATTCTGCACAAGTGAAACACTAAGAAATCATAAAAAGTACTTCCACAGAATAAATATGAACTAAGGCTCCTCTTAAACAATACAAGGTGCGCGTTTCACGTACCTTCAAAGGGGGTTGCGTTTCAGGGCCCCTTGAACAACGTAAGAGAGTTTAACTCTTCTATTTTATTTATAGTCATCTCTCACTGTAGAGATGACTATAAATAAAATAGAAGAGTTAAACTCCCTCTTCAGTTTAGATGCTATAGATGATAAATTAAGTATAACTACAATGACAATAGTGTGCAAGTTCAATGTAAAATTCAATTCTGAAAATGCATACAAATATCTAAAGTTGAATAAGGCTGCCATAGTTTCCATCAACTATAATGACAAGGGCATTCAACAAGTGAGATCTTTGCTGAATAAGAAGAAAAAGGTTAAGAAGGGTTTCCTAAATCAAATGACCATCATCATAAAATCAAATTTTGATGATAAATATATAAATATGAAGTTGTTCAATAATGGATCAATACAGATGACAGGTTGTAAAAGTATCAATGGTACTATTGAAGCTCTTAATAAAATGTGTATAGAATTGAGAAAGAAACATTTCGTTGATTGTCCAAAACTCTTAACCATTGATAATCTCTATGATTTTAAGATTAGCATGATCAATTGTTTGATGAATATTGGATTCAAAATAAATATAAAAATTCTATATGATTATCTAATGGAAATAGACATAGAGGCAATACTATATTTAGAAAAGCATGCATGCATTAATATTAAGATTGATAATGATATGGGAAAGAAGACATCCATTCTTGCATTCATAAGTGGTGCCATCATAATTGCTGGAGCAACAACTGCAAAGCAAATTAATGATGCATATAGATACATTTCAACTCTCCTGCTTAACAACTCTAGGAAGTTCAAATTAATTGTTGGATACATAAACGATAGTCAACAATGATAATATATGGAATCAATAATTGAAGAGTATATCGATAACAATGAAGAAGATATCCAACCAGTAAAAGCTCCAAAAGAGAAGAAGGTAAGAATCAAGAAGGAACCAACAGTAATCCCAACAGATATAGATGATAAGAGGGAATCCTTAGCAATCCTAGCAGTGTTGGGAACTATCAATGAATTCGTTGGAGTCAATATGAGTCTTGGTGATGTTAAGAAGTTGTCAGTAAAAGATGTTGAGAAGTATTATAATAGATACCAAGTCATAGTTGGTAATAAAGTTACTAATGGCTTAGTAGATACTGCTATAAAAGCTACTGTGGAAATAATCTCCCACATGGTTACTATAGATAATAATGAAGAATTATGCAATGATTTACAAACCAATGAATTAGTCAAACAAGAACTATCGAATGCTGCTGGATATTTAGTATTGAAGGGGGGTAGAATAGTAGCTCTAGCAAGTGGCTTACTTCAAATAGCAAAACATATTAAGATTTCGACAACTAGTGAGAGCAAATTGGTTTAAACATTAAAACGTATTATTTATAATATGTCGAGTGATAAGATATTTGATGATGACTACATTGATCGAATTACTAAGGAGGTAAATAATAAGAAAGAAACTCAGAAAGATCCTAAGAAGGTTGAAGCTGGAAAGAAGCTAGCAGAATACCGTAAGAAAGCTAAGAAAGAGGTAAGTACAGATGAGGTAGATCCCAAGTCTTACATACCTGAGTTATCATTCACGACAGTATTAACAATAGTTGGTATTGGTCTAACTGCTACAGACTTGTATTTTAGATATAGGAACAATAAAGTTGGAGAACCTAACGTAATAGAAGAAATAAAGCCATCTACAAAGTCATCCATTCATAATATAGGTATGTAGTGAATTGACTTAAACCCATGGTAAGATATGTAAGTATCATGGTAGAAAATAAACTCGTTAAAACATTTACAGATGCTGCTGTTGTAGTTGGACTTTCAGCTGGTGTTGGTTATCTAAGCAAAAAGATGATGAAAGAATCATTCCTAAATGATCCCTCATCAAGTATCACGAATTATGGCAAGTGGGTCTTAGTATTATCTGGAAGTATGTATCTGAAAGAGTATCTTGAAGATAAGAAGATATTACCAAAGTCACTTTAACGAATATACATATTATATAATATGGCAACTATAGCAATAATGATTGGTGGAGCTATTTTAAATGCAACGACATTCGTGGGAGGATCGTATCTAGCAAAGTACCTATCAGGTAACAATTCAGATGAAGAACGAATTAGACATGACAAGGCTCTAGAAAAATACCAACGCGATATGGGTAAGTGGCAGAAAAGAAGACAAGGATATCAAGATTGGTTATCAGAAAAATATCAAAACAAAATCCACGCAGATGATAATGACAAAGAGACTGACAACGCTTTTAGACTATATGCTCAAACACATCCAGATTTCAATTTGAATGAACCACAACTATCTAACTATTATAAACCAAGTAATAATCAGAAACAATATGAAATGGCATATGTGGGAGGTGGTATCATGGCTATAACATATATAGCTACTAAACTCGCATAAAAAGATATCATATATTATAAATCATAAGATGGAAGTTGACCCAATAGAAGAAATTCCAGATGATAAGAATCCTTTTGATCACGATAATATTGGTTATGATGATGACGACTATAATGCTTATGAAATGACTCAAATGACATCAACTAATTTGCCTCACCATCACACTACTGAAGAAACATCATTTTGGAATAGTGACTCTAAAACACAATTAATAACTAAGGAAGATAAAGCGAATTTCGCTTGGGAAAGGATTCAAGATAAGTTTCCTAGTTCCAACCCAAGTAAAGCCTCATACTTTGCTACTTAATTGATGAATATGATAGAGTCATGGTAAAGACTAAGAGACTAGGTGGTAAATGGTATCCTCTGTTTAATGCAGCAGGTGAAATAAATGAAAAATTACCTAAAACGATTACTAGGAGTCTTGGTCCACCTGCTGCAAAAATTGTAGATGACATCAATGAAAAGATATTAAAAGATAAACGAAAAATTAAACAATTAGAACAAGATATAGACAACATTTCTCAAGCTGAAACTGATATCATTAGAGAAAAGTTAAATAAATCACTTCGAGAACAGATCATAGAAAAAGAATATGAGATCGAACAGATGGAACATGTGAATGAAGTAATAGAAGGGCGCATGTCTCTAAGAGATCGTATAAAAGCTATATTCAAAAAATATGGTTTTACAGTCATTGCTGTCCTAACAGCTGTTGGAGTTACTATTGGAGTAATTATTAGCAGTCTAACAAGTGGACTATCATCTGTTGCAAAAGGTATTGGAAATGGTTTGAAAACTATTGGAAAGAAATTAGGTGAATTATTACCTGGAATGATTGGAGCGATTGCATCCTTTATTTTTAGAACAGCTGGAGAAGTCGTTAGCTTTTTGGCTAAGAATGCATGGCTTCTTATTGTAGCTGTAGTTGTTTATTTTGTAGAAAGATATAAAAATAAAAGATAGACTGTATAGTATAATGGTAGTATTATATATTGAAAAGACAAAATGTGATGAGACCACATATCTCAAGTATCCAATTGAAGTTAAGAGGTACATTTCTATTATTAGCTGTGATTTTAATAATCATTTACATGATCTAATGAATGAAGGTATAGTTTCTGATACATATGGTAATGTTAGACTTCGTATTCCCCAAGGAAATTATACTATAGAAAGTTTTAAGATTACCATAAATAAAGCTGTTTCCCTTGGTGATAAGCCAATCAGTATAGAAATTTCAAATGGTAAAGCCTACTTTATTCCTACAGTTGACGTCATACTAAATGAGAGTTTAGCTAAACTACTTACTATGAATAGGAGTCTAAAAGGGGGATCTCGAAATGAGATTAAGATTACAAAGAGCCCTAATGTTATATATATCCACGCAATCTCATCAATCCAACACAAGTAATAAAAGAAACCAAATATTCACAAATTCTAACATCATTAGAACTAAATAAAGAAGTAGAAAAGGTATCCCATACTCCTAATAATTCACTCAATATTAGAGAGGTTGATTATATTAATAGCATTCATTTATGGGTAACAGATAGTGATAATAACATGATTGATTCTGGAATATATCCAATGTTAATCAAACTAGAAATTATTTAAATGAGAGTGTATAGATCATACATATAATGGTAGTACTATATATTGAAAAAACAATATGTGATGAGACGATATATCTAGAAAATCCTATTAAAGCTATGAACCAAGTTTCATTGATTAGCTGCAACTTTGATGACTATCTATACAATCTTACTAGTGATGGTTCAATTCTCGATAAAGAATTTAATATGATAGCTAGATTCACTAAGGGATACTATGATACACGTAGAATCATAACCACTATACACAAATCTGGAGCAATAAATAGTGGCTCACTATCATTGGAAGCCATAAAAGGTGTACCATACCTAATACCAAATAAGGACATCAAATTAAACAATAGCTTAGCTAAACTACTTGGACTTGATACGATCTTAAAAAGTGGATCAAGAAGTGTGATTGAGGTTGTAGAAGTATATGAAGCAATATATATCCACTGCAATCTCATTGATCCAACACAAGTAATAAAAGAAACCAAATATTCACAAATTCTAACATCCATAGAACTAACTAAAAAAGGAGAAAAGATAACCTACAATCCTAGTAACTTACTACGTGTTAGCATTATAGGAACCGATTATATTAATAGCATTCGTTTATGGGTAACGGATAGTGATAATAACATGATCAATTCTGGAATATATCCAATGCGAATTGTGTTAGAAATCGTTTAAACGAAAGATGCTACTATTAATCATATGGTTGACTACGATTCGATTTACCCAGATATACCGCTACAAGTCACTGGAGAAAACTTTAGACTTCATAAGGTAAATACGGTCCTATCGGAATTAGGAGCTGAAATAAAACATTATGAAAAGGTACGAAAGAAATACGTTAGAATACGAGGAATAACTCACAATCTTTCTGTAGGTGCTGGCTTACTTTCAGTTATCTTAACGAGTTCTGCAGTAGCGACCTCCTTGACAGGGTTTGGTGCTGTTATTGGACTCCCAGTAGGAGTAGTTGGTGGTTTGTGTGGTCTAGTTTCAGCTTCTTCCGCAACAGCTACTAAAGCTCTAACTAAGAAGGTGTCCAAACATGAAAAGACAGTAATGTTAGGAAAAGCGAAACTAAACACAATACGTGACCTAGTATCAAAAGCATTAAATGATAATAAGATCAGTGATACAGAATTCGAATTGATTATGGTTGAATTTAATAAGTATGAAGACTTGAAAGGCGAGATCCGACAAAATACCCGAAAAGAGGAATTAAAAAAAAGAACCAATACTATAGAGAAAACCGATACGCAGAAGATACGAGAGGAAGTAAAACAGGAACTATTAAAACAACTAGAGAAATAACGCACTCCTATGATGTAACACCTTATGGAGGTTTCATCCATAAATTTAGATATGAAAAATATTAAATGATATAAAACGATGTCTCATATCATAAATATGACGAAATTGATTGAAGTATGGAATAGTTTCAAGCAACGCTATCCTAATGCTGACCTAAGCAAATTCTATAAGGAAGCCACTGAAGAATATGGTATCATGTATTATAACGTATACTTCAAAGGACCAATTATGGATCATGGTATGTGGGGTGATAAGAAATTCATTGATGATCCTAGTTCCTTAACGAATGCTGATAAGAAGGCTATGAGAATAGCTCTAGAACCACCAACATCATTTCCAGATTCCTTATTACCAACTACACACAAGTATCCAATCCCTGGAATCTCATTTACACAAACAGCTTTGGATATTGCACCATCATTGAAAGAAATGGAGATATACGTTTCCCCAACTCAGTACTTTATCATAAAGTTTAGAAACATCTTCAAAGATTGTACAGTGACTTTCAAATCCGCTAAACAGTCAAGACGTTGGTTGAGTAAACCCGACTTTGGATATTGGCCACAGCAATTAAACTTTGCTGTATGGTGTGCTACTTCTGGTTGTGGAATAAGTCTACAAGAACAGTATCCTTCAGTTGTTCAAGGATTCATCAAGTTTCATGTTTACTATACTATACGAAGAATCCTATATGAGTTGGGGACGCCATTACCAGATGATCATATTTTCAATCAAACGAGTAATCACTATAGTAAAGTTACTTTTGAACGATTATGTAATGAATTCGATATTCCTTCCAATCCAGACTTCAGGTGGAAAGGAGGACGCAATAATGGACTTGGTGATATATTTCTATATTATTCAGGCGAGGGTTATGAAAATGTTCACGAAATTCGTGGATACGATGTAGATGCTAACTTATATCCCAGTCCAGATGGAGAACTATTCTCTGATGAGGGTGGTAAGGTTGACCAAGGAAATCTCATTTCATTTATCCGTAATGATGACCACGATGGTAAACAATATTCTTGGTTCGTTCCAAATAAAGATAGTGGATTAACAATAGCTGGTATGGGTAGACTAAATAGATCAGCAGAGGCTTTCGTTTATTGTGTATTAGGTTCACAAGTGGACACACGATCAAGTATTATTGGTACTGGTGGAAGTGCTATTGAGACACAACAGGAAATGCTATCACTTTTTGAAAGCGCTGTAATTGAAGGTAGTATATCAATGAGTATACAACGATATCAATTAGCTGTTCAAGGAGCGAAATTGAGACTAGACTTAGCCATTGCGCCAGGAATATGGTTGATGCCATCTAATCTCATTATAAATACACAAAGTGTAGTAGGATACAATAATAAATTATTGAAAGCTACAAATGATATGACATTTGGAGCTAACGACTCAGTAAATAAGAAAGTAGAACCTATAGTATTAAAACATAAAATAGGTAAAGTTAAACTACCACACCAATATGGTAATAAACCAATAGTGAAGCCTATAATAAAGAAACCACAAATAACACTTGCATCATCCTCTCATGAAACTAATTTGATTGTATTAACAATAGCAGCAGCAGGAGTAGGTTGGTATCTATTTGCCTAAGTGTCTCTTCTTGTGAACATACTTACTACCATTCTTTATTACTGCATTGCAATCAGGACAAATGTATTCTCTTTGTCGCCATTCCTTACTTATCACCTTCCGCATTTCCTTTAGTTCAGATTCTGGTAATTTCTCTTTCTTTCGTTCATAAGATGATTTCTTACAATCTTCTGGTAGTTCATCTCTTTCTACATATTCGAATGTATATCTACACTCGTCTATCTTCGATATACCACTTTTACAATTATTTAATCCTTCACAAACCATCTTGACTATACCAGCATTGATTCCAAGATGTTGCTGAATAGCATACATACTATTGAAGTACGTTACTTTATCCGTATCACAATTGGTAGTTTTTACGCTCTTCTTATTCTTATGATTATCTTTAACAAATGAGTAATCTCTAATCTTTCCATTAATGATGTCTTCATTAATAGGAGGTATTTCTTTATTATCATTCATCTCAATAATACATTATGGTGCCATCCCTTTAAGTATCATACAAGATCATTTCCATATGGCTCTATTGCTTTATAAACTTTAGTTATAGTGGCTTCTGACACTTGTAACTTATCAGCTAACTCTTTCTTTGTAATTGCTAAATTATTTACGTTTATTGTTAATAGGACACATCCAACAGCTATAGAACGTGGTGCATGCATTATTGCGATATTTAGCTTTTGAACATTTCTTACAATTTTCACAGTTTGATCTATAAGTTTTTGTCCAAAGTTAAGGATTTTACAGAATCGTAGAATAAAGTCATCAGGAGAGTCATACTTTAATTTTCTCATGAATTTAATGTCCTTAGTTAATTTCATAAAGACCTTGCGTCCCTTTGTCATTTCTTTTTGATTAAGATTGAATAACGTAGCTATTTCTTTTGATGATCTAGTGTCATTATTCTTTTTGCATGCAAAGAGAACACAATTTGCAATGACGCTTCTCCTATTTGTTCCTCTTATAATGATGCTCTTTTTAACATTATCATCATTTAAATAATATTGTAAACTTATTTCTTTGAAGAGAAATTTAGCATCATCCACAATATATTTTAGAATACCAATGCTTCTACATTTCTCTTCGATATCTTTTAAAACCATATACAGACTCCTCTCTCTATATGGCATTTGTAACCATCTATTTAGTGTTTGTAGTTTACCATATCTATTACCACCAATACTTGTACCAAGGGATGATTGGGGTAAGAGTGGATTGATTGGACCACTGCTCCTATTTATACCTGAAGTTTCACCTCCTTCATATTTACTCCATTCAGGACTGTTATCTAGGATGTAATCTTGCACTTGACCACATTTGGTACAGACACTTATGCCTCTTTCCGTGTCCCTTATTATTGTGTGTTCATGTTTATTTGACTCTTCTTCTTCTTCTTCTTCCTCACATATGTCGAAGTAGTATAAGTCATCCAGTGTATAAATGGAATTAAATCTTTTCATTTCTAATCTTAGAAAATGAAAAGATTTAATTCCATTTATACTGCTCAATGATTCGTAGTAGTCTATCTTGGCCTTGCTTTAGTTGTTCAAGTCGTTCCAATTGTTCAGTTTGCTTTTGCTTTAGTTGATCAATTTGCTCTTGCCTAAATCGTTCGATTCGCCCTAACTGCTTAATTTGCTCTTGTTTAAATTGTTCAATTAGATTTTGTTTGGGTTGTTGCTCTAACTGTTCAATTTGCTCTAACTGTTCAATTGCCTCTTGATTAGATTGTTCAATTTGCTCTAACTGTTCAAATTTCTCTTGATTAGATTCTTCTTGTCTAAGTTGCTCTAACTGTTCAATTGCCTCTTGATTAGATTCTTCTTGTCTAAGTTGCTCTAACTGTTCAAATGTCTTTTGATTGGGCAGTAGGATTCCCTCTAACTGTTTGGGTTGCTCTAACTGTCTTGGTTGCTTAATTTGCTCTTTCTCAAGTTTCTTCTCTTTCCTACGTTCTCTAACTCGCGCATTTCGTTTATCTTTCTTAAGCTGTTCATCAGATTTCTTAGGTTGCTCTTCCTTAATTTGTTCTATAAGCTCAATTTGATTCTCTTCTTCAGATTGATTGCCTTCTTCAGATTGATTGCCTTCTTCAGATTGCTCCAACTCTTCTTCAGATTGATTGCCTTCTTCGGATTGCTCCAACTCTTCTTCGTATCGTTCTTGTCTAAGTTGCTCTTCCTTGACTCGTTTCTCTTTCTTTACTTGTTGCTTTCGTGGTTTAGGTTGCTCTTCCTTATCCATTTCTTCTAAGCGTTCGAGTTGTTGCCTTTCTTCATTCCGCCTTTCACAATGTTCATTCATTTCTTCTTTCTTCTCCCTATTTAACTGTTTAGACTTTGCTTCTAATTGTTTTACTGATAGACCACTAGATACAGGGTCTAAACCAAATACATTGATATGCTCATTTATTAATTTATTGTTCATATCATAATCAGATTTAGTTTCATCGTAAATGAATGCTAAATTGCTCACTTGTTTTGTCCCTTTTAATATATTTTCCAAATCTCTCTTATCTTCTTTTTTCTTCTTCTGATTCGATAAATATTTATTGAGCTTGTAAATATCACCTTCTAGTTTCAATAAATTATACTTGAGTTTATCCTTTGCTTCTATCATTTTATTGAACCCTTCCATGATTATCTTCACTATTCTCATTTCATTATCTTTTATTACTACTTTTTCTAAGGATGCAAGGGCACTCTCTGATAATGCATGCTTGTCATTTGGTTTTCTCTTTGGTGATGGACATTCACCTTTCGCTCCTCTCTTTGGTAGTATATGCTTATCTTTTGGTTTACTACTTTTATTAATTGGTATAGTATCTATACTAGGTTCTTCTATAGCGTCCTTCAATCCTCTTTCGATATGCTCTAATTCTTCTTCCAGGATGCTTTTCTTGTCTAATTCCTCCTCTAAATCTTCATTGATTCGTTCCTTGATTGCTTTCCCTTTTGCTTTCTCCACAGATCTAGTCAATGAGTCGATCCTCTTCCTTACTTCTTTTAATTCGTATTCTTTTTTAGATTCTATTTTTTTGATATCTCGGTATTCTTTTTCACTTCCCTCCATTTCAATATTATTATTAAACATCACCTACTTATATAGTAAATTTAAATAAGGTCAAGGTCAAGGTCAAGGTCAAGGTCACATGATCGACTTCATCAAGAAAAAAAAAGCCATTATGTGACCTTGGCATTCCATTCGTGGGTGTGGTCAATTAGGGCGTGGTCACATTCCTGGAATTCCATTCTAAACCGGTTTCCTAGAATCCACTTTTAACTGCATTCCTGAATACCACTTTAAATCGGTTTCTTGGAATTGACATTACTGGCGCAATTTGTGAATTGACATTACTGGCGCAGTTTGAGTCACGTGATCGAATTCTTGGAATCCAGTTTAAACCGGTTTTCTTGGAATCGTTAAAATATGAATAAATTAACAGTAGGAGGAAAAGGCAGACTTCTGGCGACGTCTTTTGACATATTTTGAATTACTGGCGCTGCGCCAGTATTTCATAATATTTCAAAAACTGCGCCAGAATCGGCCTTTTCCCCCTACTTAAGTGAACCGTGAGGTTTTCGAGTTAGCCCCCAGCCTTTGAAAGTATTTTACAAACAGAGAAAAAGGACAATAAGGAATGAAGGTTTATAGTAGAACAAGAATAGCTAAAGATTATCATGATATTTGAGACTACTGGACAATTTCAATATTTACAATAGGTTATTTATCTAGAATGTTTTTTTTTTTTTTTTTTTTTTTTTTTTTTTACTTAATATGTTGTTCTGACAGTAGATAGTGTTTTATTTTTTTTGTGAAGACAAAAACACTAAGGTCTTTTAGGTGGCTAGGAATATCCTGCCAGAGATCAATTGCCTGATATGAAAGCATTTGTTTGCCAGTATTAGTTCGGACACGTAATTTGTATAAATTCTTTTGGGTTGAGTATCTTGTGTTGTATGTGTGTTTGCCACTGGCATATTGAAAAAAATCATTAAACAAGCTTGGAAGGAGACCTTTATGCCACAAATGAACAACCTTTATGGCATGAAGGCGATAAACATTTTCTACAGTTTGAATATCTAAGAGATTTAGTAAGGGGAGAGCGCTTTCCGTATTTTTGCCAAACATAACAGAGAAAAATATTAACCTTGCTACAACATTTTGCTTAGTTTGTATCTTTTTCAAGTGTGATTGGTAAGCACTCCCCCAGGCTAGAATAGCATAAGAAATGTAGGGGTAAATAAGGTTGTAATATATTTGTTTTAGTTGGTGAATAGATAGATAGTGCCTAAGCTTGGATATGATACCAATATTTCTTGAAATTCTAGAGCAAACATATGAAACATGATATTTCCAAGACATTGAATCGTCAATCAGAACACCTAAATATTTTATATGGTCTTTTCTTTCCAAGTGGCACGATCCATCTTTGGTTTGTAATTTTATATCAATTTCTCCGTCCTTTTTCCGCGAAGATTTAACGATCATATAATTTGTTTTAGAAAAGTTTATTGAAAGCTTATTCGTATCGCACCATTCCTTGACTCGGTCCAGTTCAGAGTTTATCAATGCTTCTAGGCTTTTTAGTTCTCGTGCTGATGCGAATACATTGGTATCATCTGCAAAAATTCTAAATGTTAAAGTGTCTGAACAGTTTGGAAGGTCGTTAATGTAGATTAAGAATAAGAGTGGTCCTAGGGTACTGCCTTGTGGTATACCACAGATCATTGTTTGTTTCGTGGATTCAGTGTTTCCTAGCGCAACATATTGTTGTCTGTTCGTTAGGTAGTTTGTAAACCAGTTTAGGGGGACCCCCCTTACTCCATATGCCTCTAGTTTTTTTAATAGTATTTGGTGGTTTACCGTGTCGAAAGCCTTTGAAAAATCTAAGAATACTCCACAAGTATACATATTATTGTCTATAGCTCTTCGAAGACTGTCTACAATTTCAGTTACAGCCTGTGCTGTTGAGCGGCCTTTTCTAAAACCGAATTGGAATTGGAATAAAATATCGTGTTTTTCAATATAATTTATGAGCTGTTTGTATACTAGTTTTTCAAAGATTTGCGTTAGTGCTGACAAAGTGGAGATAGGGCGATAATTGCATGGGTCCATAACTTCCCCTCCTTTATCAACAGGCGTTACCTTAGACATTTTTAGTACATCCGGGACTATGCCTTGAAGTAAGGATTGGTTAAATATTGTTGTGAGGGATTCACTTACATGACCACCTGCTAATTGTATGCATCTCTGTGGAATACCAATACAGGACTTATTCAATTTAAGCCCCATAATAGCATCATAAACTTCATGAATGCAGATACTTCTAAACATAAAGCTATTTGGAAATGATTTCTTAATGTAACTAGTTGGGCTTATGTCATTTATGGGAATATTCTCTGCTAATTTAGGGCCAACGTTTATATAGTGTGTGTTGAGTTGATGGCAAATACTAGCCTTATTCGTATAGCATTTATTGTTGTATAGAAGTTTCTTAATACCAGGTGAAAAATTTCTGTTTCTGTTTACAACCATTCCAATTAGCTTCCACGTGGTTTTTAAGTTTTCTTTGTGCAAGTCAAATTGTGCTCTAAAATAGCTCTTCCTTGCAGCCTCCTTAATTTTGTTTAATTTATTGTTGTATATTTTATATTCTTTAATCTTTCTCGGTTCGTTGCTTAAAAAATGTGTTCTGAATAGTTTTTGTTTTCTCTTAATTGAGACAAGAATCGCATTTGTGATCCAAGGCTTCTTCATGTGTTTTCTTTTTCGGTGTGATGCTTTCCGTATCGGCACATGTGTGTCGGATATCTGTTTAAGCGTATCTACTATGTTGTTCATACTTTCATTCACATCTTCAACAATTAAGCACAAAACGAGTTCTCAAGTATTTAGAGCTAGGGCTCACAGGTAAACAGTGAAATAGCGCCGAATAAAATGGAAAACCGTAAAGTGCTGAGAAAAAAACTGGGCCTTCCCGGGTTCGTACACGCAACCTCCAGCGTTGAAGCTGCATGAAACCATAACCGCTACACTAACCAGCAGTCCTGTTAAAAGTGTAGTACCTTTTGTTATTATAACCTGTCGCGTCGTTGTACTCGGTCCCAGGTCGAATTGGTCTAATCCGAGCTTAGAAGTTGCGCTGGGCATCTTTTGATGTTGGATATAAGTTTGTGTAATATATTAGATAGCCCTGTTATTATTTCGCAGATTTATACCAGCGGTGTTTTAAAGCGCTTGGTTATTTCTCTGTAGGGTCCTTCATTTGGATAATTCGCGGCTGACCCGCTTACGAAGAAAGGGCGTTAGAAGAAACCCTTGGTCATATTGGAGTTCTGTAGGGATGTTGATCAAGCCAGATCAAGAGGTTTTCGATGTGATATTATTAATACTTGCTTCGAGTTCTTAGGAGAGGTGACAAGCTTTATCAAAGAAACCTTGATTTAGTTCGCCGAGGACATATTGGGCTCGCTAGACATTGACAGAGCAAAGTTTGTTCCCTGTAAAAAGGCAAAGAAGCTATAGTACCATATATTGCACATGAAAAGCTCAGCCTTAGTGCAGTAGAGGTGTCAAAACCCCCTTAAAAATAAACAAACATGGTACCAAAGTTTACATCACACATCTGAAAAAGCTGAAGTTTGATCTTATCGAAGAGAGGAACTTTAAACGACCCTGAAAAGACATTGTACAATGTAACTATGAATTGGAGTAGCAGTCTAAACTTCAGCTGAGCAAACCAGCCCAAGATGGGTAAACCAAGATTTGATATTCCCTTGTTGTCCAGAACAATA
This sequence comes from Actinernus sp. WN-2022, assembly GCA_030867875.1. NCBI lineage: Eukaryota > Metazoa > Cnidaria > Anthozoa > Actiniaria > Actinernidae > Actinernus > Actinernus sp. WN-2022. The sequence goes on from JAOWCC010001589.1 coordinate 24,410,991, forward strand.
AAGGATATGAGGCAACAGTCTGTGGACAAACTTCCTTCAGTTATTAAAGCAAAACAAGAATTTGGGAGACTGCAGGCACAACTAGAAAGCCTTAAAAAGGAGGTAAATGTACATGTATATATACTTAACGATCTTGAATGTGAACGATTATATTCGTGAATGGAAATATAGATCGTGAATGTGAATCAATATGTTGGTGAATGTGAATGAATATAGACACTAAATTTTGCACCATGCATTTCGACAACCATATCAGGCCAAATGGCAGGATGTGTAATGTGTGTATAACGGTCCTTATATGTTTCTATTTCTATTTATTACTCAGTACCGCTGTGCGCATTTAGACAGGGTAAACTAAGGAATTACGAAGGGTAAACTAAGAAAATGCATGTTGCGCACCAGTATATGTGTTGTATACTGCGTGAAACAGGGTGTATAAGGTTGCGTACAAGGAACATAGAATATTTCTTATTCACTGTCTGGCAGGCAAAAGATTAACTGATCAAAATTTGGGGGATGAAGCTGTGCTGGGAAGCATGTAATCGTGTTTTCAGTTTTCCACACATTTGTCTGTAATAATGAGTCAATAAAGTCCGCGGGAAAATTTACAGACAATTTTACCTGATATCTTAAGTCTTTTGATAGTGAATATTTAAAAAATCTGATTTTACGGTAATTATTTGGCATCGGATTGCCATACAAAAACGGCATTTCGCGACGTGTTTGCACGTCTTTCTACCCTGGCGGCGAGGAAGGAACCTTTGGTAGCGGGCGTCAGTTGACTGATCGAACGGCACCAATAGATTTGAACTAGGAACAAGATCTGTCCCTCCTTCCTGATTGGAGGAATATCTAATTACCTTAGAGCGTTGTCCAACGGGAGTGGGACAAGTAGAAAAGTGAACGTCAGTTGTCGCCCCAAACATCGAAAAGCGAGAAAGTTCATGGTTGTTTCTTAAATAATTTAGCGAAGATATTTATGACTGTCGAATAGCCCGGCTTGACATTGGCATCACTGATGGGGTGACTTGCACCCTGGTCACAGAGGTTTTCTCCGTTCAGCTCAGAGAAAGGCTAGAGTTCTAGAGAAGAGCCGGAGAGAAACCTCACGCCGAGCTGGCGGCAGTTCAGTGACTGATCTCACCACGACAACACATTTGAAGGCAGTGAAGATCATATTAGGAAAGTTTATCATGGATAAACCGGCAGTGACAGAGTTGGAGCAAATCAACAGATGGGAAAATTATTTGTTCTGTTATCTGAGCAACCGGAGAAAACCTCAGATCTGGGACCGATCTGGAGTTGAATGTTTACCTGCTGCTTACGACCAATTTAGTTAGTCTGAAGCGAATATTTAGCACATCTCTCTTATCGTTCACCTTTACATTCTTCTAGTTGAAATCGGAACGGACTTTAAGTAAGACTGACTCCAAATGCATTACAAATATCAGGACTGACTCAGGCATAAGTTATTGGACACCCTCGCAGTGTTCGCACTCATATGGCATGAGGTCAAAAGCTTTTACTGAACTTTTTGATTTGCATGTGGGAATAAGTAAACTAAAGCCCATCAAGTGGAATCGAAAATAAATAAATAAGTAGACTCCATATAAAATCCTGCAGAAGATATTTAGGCCAAAGAGCAGAAATGAAACATTTTGAAGCGCTTGTTGGTGTTGAAGGAATCGTTTCCGTTCTGCGACGCACGTATCCAACATATTTCCTTTCTACTCCCTGGTTCAGTATTATTTTACGACTACCACTTTTCCTTTCCTGCTACCCCAAGACCAAAACACCACGTGGGAGGTGTGTTGTGATTGGTTGCTTGTGATGTTGACGTTGAGTTGAACTTGGTCTATTATGCGGTTTGAGACATGCATATGTTTACGAATGATTCGTACATGGTTGTAAATTCAATTGGATAAAAGTAATTCAAAACGAAAACTTGTGGTTAATTTGCACAAATTAGTGTTAATAATGTATTTTCTAACGATTTGGAATGCACATCGGTGTGCGTATGTTGTGTTAAAGCGTTGCCAGTGGGGTTAATACCACTCGAAGGTGTATCTAGCTATCTTTCATATTGTTTAAAAAATATTGTTACGTTCTTCGCACTATATGTAAACTGATAGCAATAAACGAGATGCCCATCCTGTAATAACTTGTTTTTAATGTGTCATGTAAAATAGTTTGAAAATGATTTGTATTCGTTCGGAGATACGAATTTAATACAAATTTAATTGCAAGAATTCGAGTAAAATATTAACTTTATTTAGTAGGAAACTGGTCCGGATGTGCTAGATCGTATAATAAGATAAGGGAGGAAACACACTAACATACGTTGTGAACTCCGCTCAAACAATCCCCCCAGATCGTTGGAATTTGGCTCACAAGTACCGCAAACACGAAGAACATTTCTCACATGAACTACTTCATGTGAGAGAAACCCCATCACAGGAAAATGAACAATGTTCAAAGCCTAACATGCGAACACCTTCAACCTGCCAATGCCTAATGCGACTTGATAGGAGCAGCGATCGCAAGTAATAACCGACTTGCCTGGGTTAAGGTGCGGAATTCAAAGTCTTCAAATAGTTTCTCTTCATGATTGGTTTTCATTGTATTTTGCTTTTGTACAATTACGACACGTGCATTCGGCATCAGAAGTTGAAGGTTTTCACGTGTTGGGCTTTGAACATTGTTATTTTCATGTGTTCTCCGTGAGGCATGGGATTTCTTAAACCTCTGAATTTCTAACGGGACCTGAAACAACCATAGGGACTGATCAAAGCCACGACCTGGCTAAATCACAGATCGAATTGGAATTTAGCGTGTTTATTTTTGTGGAGGGAGGAAAACCGGAGGACCCGGAAAAAAACCGGAGGAGCAAGGGCGAGATACCAACAAACTCAACTCACATGTGGCGCTGCGTCCGGGAATCGAACCTGGGCCATAGAGGTGAGTCGTAGACTGCTAGTAAATCCCTTCTACTGCGTATTTTTTTTTAGAATGGCTAAACATGGTTCCAGATGGCTAACGATGGCTAGACATGGGCTGCACATGGTACGCATAATTGTTGGGTCTGGTCTGTAAGTAGGGATTGCCGACTCTTTTGTAAGTTTTGTACCGACCGTCGAATTCCCTGTCAGCCCAGCAACTGGAAATACCATTGGTCAGTTTTTACAGATCTGTTAGCGGCTCGTCATACACTGTAATTTTGACAGAGCTGATTTAGCCCTAAAGTCCAAAACAGCCCTTTTGACAGAGTACCTATTTCAGCCCCTTGTTGGGCTGTTGTGACCAAGGGGGGCTAAAATAGCTCCAAAGAAAACCAAAATGGGCCCATGACGTTTCAAAACAGTACTATAATTTTCCAAAACAGCCCCATTCAAAGTCATTTCAACACCGTACAGGGTCAAATTGTTCACAAGAGCTGTTTCAGCCCTATGTAACATTCAGCCCTCTCAATATTCAAAACAGCCCCTTTTTTCCAAAACAGCCCTGGTTAAGTCATTTCAACACCATACAGGGTCATATTGTTCACAACGGCTGTTTCAGCCCTATGTAACATTCAGCCCTCTCAATATTCAAAACAGCCCCCTTTTTTCCAAAACAGCCCTGGTTTAGTCATTTCAACACCGTACAGGGTCAAATTGTTCACAAGGGCTGTTTCAGCCCTATGTAACATTCAGCCCTCTCAATATTCAAAACAGCCACCTTTTTCCAAAACGGCCTTGGTTTAGTCATTTCGACACCGTACAGGGTCAAATTGTACAATTGGTTGCAAAAACTATTTATTCCCTAAACAGCTCAGTGTTGTCTCCACCCCCCCCCCCCCCCCCCCCCCCCTTCTCAAAATTCATGAAGGATCATGAATTGCTGACGTTAGCTTGCTTCTTTTAATTCTATCGGTTTCTCGGAAAGACTCGTGACTGTAATTTACTCTTGGGTATAAATCACAAGCCCGGCATTCATTTTGCCTCGTTTCTTCGCTGATTTCCCCGCGTAGAGGACACCGTTCAAACAGCGGTAAGCTGAGTCATTCCGCCCTAAGTGCCGGCATCGAATCAGTCAGTAGCTGTAGGCTACGCAATGTCAACGGAATTCGACCGAACCTTCTCTAGAGAACAGGTCAAGAATTGGCTGGAGGAAAATAATTTCCAGCCTGACACCATCGAAAGAATTGCAAGTAAGTAAAATTATATCAAACTGGTATTGCGCTAACCGTAGAGGACTCTGGCTGACTGAATGCTTAAATTTCAACTTTCACAGACAAAAATTTCCTCGACGGCGAAGATCTTGCAGGACGTTTGGAGGACGAGACTTTTTAAAGTCCGACGGCTCTTTATGAAGAAAGTAGGCAAAACTATCGAAGATGAAGGTACAGTAGTTCAGTGAACCATGTGCTTTCTTGGAGTGAAACCACGTGATATGTTTTCGCGCTCTTATGCGCCGCATACAAACTCAGCGGTTGAGTGCTAGCCAGCGAGCATGCGTAGACGTTTTGGCGCAATTATATGTAAAGAAGCAACGAGGAGCAACGGCAAACTTCTACAGTTTTAGGCGGTTTATCTCGTGCAGAATTATCTTTTTTCAGCAGTATTCAGTTTTTAAATAACTACAATATAACTTTTCAACTTTAAATTTGTGTATTCGTATGTGTTATTAGTTCATGTGTGTGTTTGTTTGTACATTTCAGGCTCCCCGTCTTCCCAGAAGAAAATTATGCTACGACTGATGATGGGATTAATATGGCGATCTCTCTGCCGACTCCCAGATCATTGATAACTCTTCCAATTCTGATCAAGACAGTCTATCCGGTTCACAAGGTATGGTTGTAAAGTCGGTAAAATACTACTGTTTTCCACGTATTATATTGTACGTTCAAACGTCGTGCTACCGCGGCGTTGACAAAACCTGGAACGGAACGGAACGGAACGGAACGGAACGGAACGGAATGGATGGAATAGATCGGAATGGATCGGAATAGATCGGAATGGATCGGAATAGATCGGAATGGATAGGAATGGACCAAATTTTATTTTTTAAGAAAAATCCTCCCTTAACAAAAAATTTCTATGGAGAATTTCGAAAGTCAGATGTAAGTAAGTAGTTGGACCAGATTTCGGAGGTAAAAAAAAGAATGAAACGGCTAGTATATTTTAAAATACTGAGTTAAAAAAAAAAAAGCTGATGTCTATTGCAAAATAAAACGTTTGATATGATATATTGACGGGCTGTCGATCATAGGCTGACGTTATGTCACAATTGTTGTCAAGGTCCCATCAAGAAGTCTTTTGGTCAATGAAACAAAATAAGTGACACGTGGCTGTAAAACTGTGGTGGGTTTTTACCGCCATCAATGCCAAGTCTGCGTGATTATTTGGTCGCAGTCCATGATTACAGCATGGAGTTGTCAATGTAGCTGATATAATAACTTTGCACGGTAATAAAGTTCAGCAACAAGCTTTATTACAACATGTTTACAGCATGGAGTTGTCAATGTAGCTGATATAATAACTTTGCACGGTAATAAAGTTCAGCAGCAAGCTTTATTACAACATGATTACAGCATGGAGTTGTCAATGTAGCTGATATAATAACTTTGCGCCGTAAGAAAGTTCAGCAACAACTGCATGGCTAGCGATATAACGAAAACTGAAATCACGTAGGTCCATCGTAGGTCCAACCGTAGGTCCATCGTAAGTCCATCCGTAGGTCCATCCTTAAAATTCAGGGGGCTTATTTTCGGGGGAGCTTATATTCGGGGGGGGGGGGGCTTACTTTCGGAATTTTATGGCACTTGACAATATTTTTTATCCAGGTTTATTCAAAATCCTTACCAGCGATTCATGAGGGATTCACGAGGTAATGAGAAAATCGTAAGAAAAAATATTCTCGTATAGTCACCTTAATACAAACTGTTCATATATTTTGATTTTGATTTCTCAATATCAGTGTCATTCAACGAAGTGGATAATAAAACGCACTTAGAGTTTGTGATCAAGGAATTAGTGTTATCTGTAATTATCAATGTTATTAGCTCCTTTTTTCTGTCCCTTATAAGGCTGTACAGTACAGTAAGGAGGCTATACTTCTCTTACAACTGAGAAATATACGAACAAGGCTTAAGGTTAGATTTGCCCCTCGCACCCGGCAATCGCCGTGCTGTTTGCTTCTTATACAGTTGTAGCTCTCGTAAGCGACGACCCTCGGGAAATAAAAATGTGGCCGTAACTACTGGAACCGTGATCGCTTACGACAACTTCTTCAATACAGAGTTTAAATTGAAAAGTCATGAAACGGGGTTTCGTGAGGGTGGTCGTAAGTAGAGCTGGTCGCTTACGAGAGTGGTCGCTTAGAGAGATTTGACTCAATATGCAAAAGGAAATCTAGGCAATTAAAATGTATTTTACATGATTCATTTGTTGAAATACAAGTTTCGAAATACTCATCTGCTTTGCAAGCCGTTTCGTACTTTGTCCGTTCCATTCAAGGTTTTGTCAACGCCGGTCAGAATATATGACAGATAACTGCTTCAGCGGGACTGCGACCAAATACTCACGCAGACTTGGCATTGATGGCGGTAAAAACCCACCACAGTTTTACAGCCACGTGTCACTTATTTTGTTTCATTGACCAATAGACTTCTTGATGGGACCTTGACAACAATTGTAACATAACGTCAGCCTATGATTGACATCCCGTCAATATATCATAGCAAACGTTTTATTTCGCAATAGACATCAGCTTTTTTACCTCCGAAATCTGGTCCAACTACTTACTTACATCTGACTTTCGAAAATCTCCACAGAAAGATTTTTTAAGGGCGGATTTTTCTTAAAAAATAAAATTTGGTCCATTCCGATCCATTCCGATCTATTCCGAGCCATTCCGAGCCATTCCGATCCATTCCGATCCATTCCGTTCCGTTCCGTTCCGATCCATTCCGTTCCGTTCCGTTCCGATCCATTCCGTTCCGTTCCAGGTTTTGTCAACGCCGGTACTACCGCCGTGTCGAACTATTTAATATACGACGTTTGAATTACCAAAATGTTTTAGCATATTGTTTAAAATTTAGCTGGATATTTTCACTAGTAGGCACAATCTACACATCATCCGCTATAGCTATATATAAGATTTATTCCACACTAATTCGCCAGATCCCGAGAGAGAGAGAGAGAGAGAGAGGGTGGTGGGGGGAGGGGGTTACGGTTATTAAACGGAATAGCCCAATAGAATCTTATTAGTTACATGCATTGCTCGTCACGTATCTAATGCTGATATTTGCTTCATATTAATTTTGTTAAATCTGTCTGTACATAATTAATATTCTATTAATGTGTGACTGAGGAATATGCATTATGAGTGCAAAGCCTTGTGTTTTGGAATCTCAATACTAACATGCATTGCTCGTCATGTATCTAATGCTGATATTTGCTTCATATTTGTTAAATGTGTCTACATATAATTATTGTATGAATATGTGACTGAGGAATATGCATTATGAGTGCAAAGCCTTGTGTTTTGGAATCTCATTACTAACATGCATTGCTCGTCACGTATCTAATGCTGATATTTGCTTCATATTAATTTTGTTAAATCTGTCTGTACATAATTAATATTCTATTAATGTGTGACTGAGGAATATGCATTATGAGTGCAAAGCCTTGTGTTTTGGAATCTCATTACTAACATGCATTGCTCGTCATGTATCTAATGCTGATATTTGCTTCATATTTGTTAAATGTGTCTACATATAATTATTGTATGAATATGTGACTGAGGAATATGCATTATGAGTGCAAAGCCTTGTGTTTTGGAATCTCATTACTAACATGCATTGCTCATCACGTATCTAATGCTGATATTTGCTTCATATTAATTTTGTTAAATCTGTCTGCATTATAATTAATGTATGAATATTTTTTTTATGTGACTGCAGAGGAATATACATTATGAGTGCAAAGCCTTGTGTTTTGGAATCTCATTACTAACATGCATTGCTCGTCGCGTATCTAATGCTGATATTTGCTTCATATTTATTAAACGTGTTTACATAATTAATATTCTATTAATGTGTGACTAAGGAATAATTATTATGCATTATGAGTGCAAAGCCTTGTGTTTTGGAATCACATTAGTTACACGTACATGAGTTTCTTGTCGCATTTTACCCAATGTAAATAATAATGCTGACATTGCTAATAATTACAGAGTTAGAAAAAAATCGAAGACACACTTGCCCTCTGAGTGATTCCAAATTGTACTTGCCCGATTCCTCTTCTCAGTTGCCCATACCATTTTCTTGGGATTCAAAAAGTATTGTCTTATCTGTAAAAACATGTACAGTACATGTAGCCATAAAAACATGTAGATTTATCCCTCCCTGAAAATAATGTTTTCAAGCAATAAATCTACCCTTTAGAAATATTGCATTCAGTAAGGGGCTCAGTGGCTCCACTTGCCTGCTGTACAAGTGTGATTTTCTAGCACTTGCCCAATGTTGTTTAGCACTCGTCCTGACGAGCGGACGAGTGGCTTCTTCTAACCCTGAATTACATGTTTGAATAGGACATTAAGCATTTTTGGGTCTGATACCCCTCAAATGGGTCTGTATATATGTTTGGACTTTGACTGAGTAAAGGCTTTGCATTTATCTGTGTTGCATGTAAATGACTGAAAGTGGTTGAGACCTTAATATGCTTTGTTGGAATTAAAGACAGTTGGTTGTGTTACTGATGTTTCTTTTTTCATTTTCTTTTTAGAAATGTTTGTCTGCAAAAGGAAGAAACATAACTAAATTAAAAGCCGAAAAAAGTGCTGTTGAGGAATCAATGTAACACAAGTGAAAATTTGAAAATTATGTACATATTTAACAAGCATGAAAAGTTGAAGCACTTGTTAGCTACTATGAAATCTGAAAACTAATAACCATTAAGTCAAAGCTAGCTAGTGCATTCAATAAGGACTGAAAAGCTTAGACATACATGTATAAAGGACAAATACAGTAATGATACTCTTCTTGGTGAAGGGAGGTTTGGACTTTGTAAGCTTATGAGTTTGGATATCTCAGGAGAAACAATACTAGTTGCAGTTAAGCAATACTCTTCTTTGTGAAGGGAGGTTTGGACTTTGTAAGCTTATGAGTTTGGATATCTTATGATCAGGAGAAGCATTCCTAGTTGCATGCAGTTAAGCAATCAACAATTCCACTCCAAAAGAGGTTGTTAATTAGGGGAAGATTCTTTCCTAACTCAACTCTCGCATCCAGCATTTCCTTTTGTTTTTGGTGTTGTATTGAATAGCCATATGTTAGTTTTAGAGTTTTGTGAAATTTCTGAAGGGCAGAGACATTCTCTTACCATGTCTAAAGCTTTGCACGATGTACATTCATGTAATATGCACTTTTTTTAGCAGAGCTGGCTCCATATTTTAATGGAATATATGTGAAGGTTTTGATTATCTAGAGGCTCAACTGTAATGCAGACATCACAATCCTGTCCTTTCAGTGCCTGTATTAAAGATGTTGAGGCTCAGCTATTCTTTGTCTATGATGAATAAATTATAATATCATTCCTCTTCTAGAAATAAAGAACAGCAAACTCAACTCGACAAACTGCTGAAACAAAAATGTGGGAAGAAGGGCTCACAGGAAGACTTAGCAGTAAGTATCTTACATGTAGGTACCGTAATTCCTCTATTAAGCCACCTGGTGCTTATTTAAGGTGGCTCGCCTGGATTTTCCAGGGACGCACCATACCCACTTTGAACGGCTGATACTCCACTGTCAGAGCTTGGTCGGGCAAGCCACTTCATCTATTTACTAGAAATAGAATAAACATTGCAAAAATGTAGGTTTATTTGACATCGGTGTTACCATAGCAACACAGCGTTGACGTCATGTATTTTACATATCATCAATTTTCTTGAAATCTAGACCTAAACTTTTAAAACGACCTAGTGTCCCTTGTAGTCTAAGTGTATGCCTTCAAGACTGCAAAGTTTAAAAAAATTGTATGAGAGCGTTTTCGAAAAAAAATGGGTTGAATATTTTCGTTAAAATAATTAACAATTCGCCTTACTTCCTGTTTAGTCGTCGAGAACTGTATTTTCCGGACCGATTCAAGCGATGTTTTTAGCATATTTCATACCTGTGGCATAGGACTACTTCCCATGAAAATTTCATTCCATTTGCTTTATTCGATTTCGGTTTATGGAATCATAAGTAATGTCATAAATATGCTCATTTTACTCAAAATCTTAACGTATTTGCTAAGGAAGCTGTATTTCGAAAACTAGTCGATAAATATGTTTTTAAATCTTTTCACCTGAAATTCAACATGTACTACCCTGGTCCTGTAAATTTCAAGAGCATTGAATCATTTTAAAGGCGCGAAATAAAAACAAAAACATAGGGAACTTTTACATGCATCCACGCAAGCTTCATTGCTGTATCATTTTGTTGATAGCTTGTGTCTTTCCGAAATTTCTCTTTTGTCTAGATTCTACATACTTGTGTGCTTTTCAACTAACAAGTTTACCATGGACGCTTGCTATGTGTCGAACGCTCGTGCAAATTTTGTTCTTAGTACAATGACATGCAAATTAGTTAAACCATGAAACTAGGTAGTGCGGGATGATAATGTTGAATAAGTGTGTTTTTAGTAACCAGATCGGGAAAAAGTGCCCGTGACGTCTAGACCACATTTTCTAAATATGAATTAAAAACGAGATTTTGTATTAGTGATATTATAAAAGGTTTTGTAAATAAATATTATAAGTTATATTATAACAGCGTTACAACTGGCAGCGTGACAATGATAATTGCATGTAATTGTACTAAGAATATGATTTGCACGAGCGGTCCGGCAGTAGCGAAGAGTAGCAAGCGTGTATGGTAAACTTGTTAGTTCAAAAGCACACAAGTATGTAGAATCTAGACAAAAGAGAAATTTCGGAAAGACACAAGCTATCAACAAAATGATACAGCAATGAAGCTTGCGTGGATGCATGTAAAAGTTCCCTATGTTTTTGTTTTTATTCCGTGCCCTTAAAATGATTCAATGCTCTTGGAATTTACAGGGCCAGGGTAGTACATGTTGAATTTCAGGTGAAAAGATTTAAAACAATATTTATCGACTAGTTTTCGAATTACAGCTTCCTTAGCAAATACGTTAACAGTTTGAGTAAAATGAGCATATTTATGACATTACTTATGATTCCATAAACCGAAATCGAATAAAGCAAATGGAATAACATTTTCATGGGAAGTAGTCCTATTCCACCGGTATGAAATATGTTTAAAACATCGCTTGAATCGGTCCGGAAAACACAGTTCTCGAGGACTAAACAGGAAGTAAGGCGAATTGTTAATTATTTTAACGAAAATATTCAACCCAATTTTTTTTCGAAAACGCTCTCATACATTTTTTATAAACTTTGCAGACTTGAAGGCCTACATCTAGACTACAAGGGATACTAGGTTGTTTTAAAAGTTTAGGTCTAGATTTCGAGAAAATTGATGATATGTAAAATACATGACGTCAACGCTGTGTTGCTATGGTAACACCGATGTCAAACAAACCTAGATTTTTGGAAAGTTTATTCTATCTCTAGTAAATGGGTGAAGTGGCTAGCCCGACCGAACTCTGACAGTGGAGTATCAGCCGTTCAAAGTGGGTATGGTGCGTCCCTGGAAAATCCAGGTGAGCCACCTTAATTCCAGGCACATTTGAGGGGAGAGGGGGAGGGGAAGTGGCTTATTTAATTTCAATAGGTTATCAGTTTACTCATTTTATTGCAAGCCTATGAGTACCTTCCCATAATCAAAATGTCCAAATTAACTATGTGTACATGTACATCGAATTAAACATTAATTATCACCGTGATACTGTATGAGCGGTAGTGATGTACTGGTACATTGTAATACTGTCAGTTATTGTGTCTATTTTGAGGTGGGAGGGGGAGGGGCTTAAAAGAGAGGAGGAGCTTAATACATTTTGTGCCTTAGAAAGGGGGCTTTTTAGAAGAATCGAAGGGGGTTTAATAGAGGATTTACAGTACATGTACAAAAATTATATTTACTCGATTAGATGGCTGGTCTCGAATTAACGCCGGTCTCATATAAATGCCAGGTTGACGAGGCCAAATTTTAAATAGAAGCCAGGGGCATCTATTCGATTGTACCGAGCCACCTTAAACAATTGTACGTACATGTGTTCCACTCCCTCTCGTTTTATAACTAAAGGTTTACAGTTACTTCAACTTTGGACTCATGATATTATTGTTTACTGTACACATATGAAAAAGTGGTCCTCGTGTACTTTTTGTAAATTATATTTGATGCCAGCTCTTATTGTTTCTTGCATAGGAACAAGCCTATTGAAGAGGAGGTATGCAAGTTTGTCCAGCCTCAAGTTGTGGCAGTTGGAGAGCTTTATGATATGGATAATTTGTATATTGTTTGAGAGGGAAGCATACTACCAAAACAGGTAGAGTGGAAACTGAGCTCAAAAAGAGGTCGATATGTTGCCCGTGACTCTTCAACGAATTGGTACAGATACGGCGTCAAAATGCCTGGGCCAGACTTTGGCAGTTATTCTGTTGAAATATACAGTTTTAGAAGTCTTGATCAGAGCTTCGAGTTGAAATGGCGGGGAATAAATCTTCCTTTATACGGAGTAAAAATATCTATTTTTAGCATAACACAACCATGCCGACTATTGGCAAATCTCTAAATCTGATTGGCTAGACCAGTGACTTCAACTGTTCGATAGATGTCATGGGCACAAGATCTGACTAGCGTGTGCAGGACACAAATTGATTGTTTAGCAAGGTTTTCTCGATGTTAGTCGATTACTATTAAGTTGATAGAACGATAGCTATGTTATGCTAACACAATCCACTTTACCAAAAAAGATGTCAGCTGGTACATTTACCCACAATTCTTAGTGTGCAGAAAACCTAAAATTCCCCATAAAAGAGGGGTGGAGAAACTTCAAACTATGCTGGTATAAGGTTGTTAACAAAGCCATAACTTTCATGCAAGTAAACAATTTATATTAGTTGTGGTGGCTGATTTAGGTTCGCAAGGAATTGTGGTTAAATGTACTGCCACCATGTTTTTGGTATGGTGGATTAGACTGGCTCACTCTCGGTTTTTATCGACTTTGATAGTTGGCTTGGAGCTGTGCCACTCGCCAACTATCAGTGGATAAAACCCTTTAGCTTGCAGTCTAATTGTTAAATAGGTGGAGCCAGGATTTTGAAAAGGAGGGGGTCGAGCCCCCCAAGAGGGAGGTCAAAGTATAGTTTTGAGCATTTTTTGTAACTTTCAATAGAACATTTAAAAGAATAATTCTCAAGAAGTGTGGGGGGGGGGGGGGGGGGATGAGAATGGAACCCCTAGACTCCCCCCCCCCCCCCAAAGATCCCCCACTGCTATTTTAAAAGTTTATGCTTTATATAAACTAAGAAACCTTGGTACACTTTATTTCATGTAGGATTTTGTGCCGTCAAATTTTTACACGAATAATGGTCATCGAGACAGAGTCGCCCAAGATCGAAAGCTTGTGATTTTTCTCAGACACTTCCCTAGTAGAGCTAACATTCCTTTATGTTTTGACTTGTAGACATACGAAGAGTGAGTGGCGAGACATTAACCTTTTTCGAGCTCAGTTTCCACTCTACCTGTTTTTGGTAGTATAATGTACACCCTTCCTAGCCACAATATTGTAGATACCATCTTCTGTTTGTTGCCCTGTTTTTTTTTACATCTTACTTACAGGGGACAGCAATTCTCTCATTTCTTGAGCAATACTCCCTCATTGTACTGGGAAGGAAAACGACTAGTGTCTGTTGCATCATTTTGTACTGTCAAAGGTATGAATTTAATACTTGCAAGTTTTGGGAAAATAATACACCCAATAGTCTTTTCCTTCCAAAGATTGCTCAAGAATCAAAGGGAATTTGGATTTTTAAAGTAAATAGCAAAGAACTGAAGTTGCCTCAAGATGTGGCAGTCCGAGAGCTTTATGATATGGACAATTTGTATATTGTTTGTGAGGGAAGCATAATGTACACCCTTCCCAGCCACAAAATCGTAGATACCATCTTTGGTTTGTTGGCCTGTTTTTATGTTTTTAACATAATTATCTTACTCACAGGGGAGAGACTCTTAGTGTCTGTTGCATAATTTTGCAATGCACCGGCAAAGGTATGAATTAAATATTTGCAAGTTTTGGGAAATAGACACAAGGGTCTTTATTTTCCTTCTTTTTTTTATAACGATGTGGCCTTTTATAATCTCAGTATAAAGTATAATATTCCAGGGCACAAACAGCATTTGTTATTGCTATTTTATAGGTCATCTTCAATTTCAATTAAAGTGGCAATTCATTTTAAATCTTAAGTTGTTGTCTCAATTGATTATTTGTATTTCTAAAATCTGTATTTAAGGTGTAAATTTGCGAAATCATCCAGTGTAAATGATTACAGAATACGAACAGCCCTGATGGGGTCGATGCAACCCCATTTGCGGTAGTGACCTACTCTACCCCCAATCAAGTCCAAATCAGAACCATTAAAAACCATTTTGGCACTGCTAAATGGGTCAAATCAGTCCTTGTTACAGAATACAAACAGCCCTGATGGGGGTCGAAACAACCCAATTTGAGGTGTTATTTTAGCCCTTTCAAAATCCAATTCAGAACCTTTAAAATCCAATTCAGAACCTCTCAAAAGCATTTCAGACCCTTCGAATTTCAAAACAGTACCAAACAGGGTTCATTTCAGCCCTAATGGAAGGGGTCAAATCAGGACCCCCAAAAGGGCCAAATTAGCTCTAACCATTATGTCTGAAACAGACTTAAAAAAGGTGCCATATTTTACTCACCGATTCGGCCCAATTTTTGGGGCTAAATCAGCTCTGTCAAAATTACAGTGTAATGACTCGAGTCAGTAATTACAGTCGAGTGTAAAGCTACGGCGTTCATGCAAGTGAAACAGTTTAATACTAGAGATTGCTGCCATTAAATGAGCTTCTTGATCGCCTGACTTAAAATACTACATTTGCAGCAACCTGCTAATTCTTAAGCACTCCGTGCTTGATTTAAACTTTGCGTCAAACTGTAAATAACGTGAACGCTGTTTGTGCAAGATTTCGCCGAGTTAACTCATTGACAACAATCAGTTCGGATTCTCGATGTACTAGGCTTCTCAGGTTTGTCTGATACTTGATGTTGAAAATACCACTGTTGTTGTTTAAATTAGCGGCACTTCGCTTTGCATTGATTCTTGATCTTGAATTTTCTTCCCGGTTTCTTAGGCAATTAAAAAATGTCGAGACATAAATTTGAACGAAACGTTCCAGTTGTTATAAATATTCTTAAACTGTGATTCCCAAAGTCTGCACTAGTTTTTAGCGGTTTCAGTCATGCTACTGCACTGCTGTCGACTGGCGAAAAATGGGAGAGACTGACCACGAATCCCAAGGGAGTAATTAGGAGGCGAAGCTGTAACAAAATATGATCCTTTTGACAGCACGGTAGATACAAAACTTACAAAAGAGTCGGCAGTCCCTACTTACAGACCCAGCCAACTACAAATGGTCTTTAATTCACAGATAAATTAATACATATCTTGTGTTACAACATTAGTAAAAAGATAAAAGGAAAGATAGCTCCAATTTACATGTTAAATATACTAATAGTAATGATAATAATACTAATAGTAATGCTGATAAAAAGCTACCCACAAATATATACATTATCATTAATTAGGGCTCTTTACATAAGTATGGTATTTATAGCTTAATCTGTTAATAAATGAATTTTTGAAACGCTCTGTATTACACCTTGGCTATACAGGCTTACCTTGCCTAAGATTAAAAGTGGCCTTATTGACTCTCGGCTGGAAATTAAAAAGTGGGTGGAGATCTGAGGTACTCAATTTGTTAAAAATACGCAAATCTGAAGTTTCTAAAAGATGGTAAATTGAGATATGCTTGGAAGTATAATTCATCCTAAAACAACGATCTAAAAAGCACTGTACGGTAGTAAGATCAGCGGACGATGCGCCATAAACCGATAGACCATAGGTAATGTTGGGTACAGCTATACTATTAAAAAAGAGTGTCTATCTCCAGCTGACTGAAGACCCTTTGCACGTGACGTCATAGCCACCATGTTGGTTTACAGTTAACAATAGATTCTTCGTTAGCTTCTTTTGTTCTGTACACCAACATGGCCGCCATGCCCTTTGTCATTTGAATATCTGGGGATTGAGTGGAAACGAAAGTACTCTAAGTACATACAGACACTTATTTGCCTGAGCTAAATTAAGGTTAACAGGTCCAGAAAATTTACAGTCAGGCTGAAAAGTAATATCCAGTATGGTTATCTCTTTATATTGGGATATATTACCTATGGTAGTATACACTTCGTTGTGATTCTTTTTACCGAAGACGATTTCTTTGCACTTAGAGAAATTACAATTCATGTCGTTACTATTTGTCCATTCCATAAAATAGCTAACCGCTGATGTTGCCATGCACGTGGTGATATTTTCCCAAACACGTACAATTATCGAGGAATCATCAGCATACTTAATTAAAACACAGTCAGATTCCGGCGCTATTTCCCTTGAGTTGTTCCTCTAGTGACCCCTTACCATTCGCAGGTGCTATTATTAAAAACAACCCTTTGTTTCCTCTTTGAAAGAAAGCTTAAATACCGGTCCAGAATAAAAGCGCTTTAATTTAGAAAATAATAACTCGTGCTTGACCGAGTCAAACGTTTTACTAAAGTCCATTGCAAATACTCTCACAGCGTTACTATCAACTTTATCCAAGTAACTAAGTATCATGTACTGCGTTACAAGCAAGGCATCCGTACATCACCATCGCGGTAGGCAAGCTGTTTGGTGCTGAAATGGCTCTCCAACATATCCCATGTGTAGTCATGTCTAGCCATCGTTAGCCATCTGGAACCATGTTTAGCCATTCTAAAAAAAATCGGAACAGAAGCGACTTGCTAGCAGTCTAGGTGGGTGACGAAGCGCTTAACCACTGCGCCACACCGGCTTAAACATGAGGTAGTCGGTCGTATACATCGGCGTAATGGTTAAGTGGTCAAGTAACCCGCGTTGAAACTTGAAACTCGATATTTAAACTGTTTGAAAGTGACACATTAATACAAATTATGTTTCATCATTTTCTGGCTTCTGAAATTGAAGACGACTTTATTTGGAAAGTTAAACATTATCTACCTGGAGCTCCGCTTATAGCCTTGACTATATATACATTTATAACCGCTATTTATTGCAGGCTCAGTGCAGTAGATTTTTGCTGCCGCAGAGAGCGAGCCTGAAGCGAGTGGACCGATTTTATGGTTATCGCCAACTATTCCGTTCATGACGAGTGTGCTGTACGTCAGTGCTTTTATATACTGGCGGCTATAGATACTGCCAATACGTCGGCGCGTGACACGGAAATCATATGAGTTATTTGGGTCATGGCGCGAACATTGTACCGGAGTTGAAATGTTCACAGGTTTAACTGCTGACCAAATCTACCGCTTTACAGCTATCCCACAATTAACTGCACGCTTACTTAGCTGGGTTTGTTACCAAATAGGATCCCGATAAATCACGGACGTATCATGGGGAATAGAAACAGTGTTTACCTCTAGTTACCTGTGAACCCTAGCGTTATAGATGAGTGAGAACTCGTCGTTTACCTGTGAGCTTATGTTCACTAACGGTAAGGGTATTATTGTATTGGGGTAAGGTACTGTATTATTTAAAAAAATACATGCTTACCCCCACGGTACACCCGTAATTTAGCGCCACCCTACCAAATATGTGGACTTTCGAGCGAGTTTTCTTGAGATTCTCATCGTTTCATGAATGAATCGGAGACGACTAGGTGAAGTATTGGAATTTATCTCGATTTCGTGCGAATTCACGGGGAAACACGAAATCTTAATGGTCTGAGCATATAATTTTGGATTACGAACCAGACCCAGGAGTATCGACATTGATACAGTGATATGAACATGTAAATTTCGGTTTTAGCGTGTTTTTACTCGTCCAGAAGAATGATTATCGTGTGGCGACTTTCTACGTTGTAGTGCAAAGTGCATGGAAACGAAAAGTAAAACACAAATATTTAATCTTAGTGTTTTTGCAACGATCAGATAGTTTGCGCTTGTACAATGGGCTACTTGTCCGGCAACGTTAGACTATTTATTATATTTGCTTCTATTTGCGAAATATTGAAGCTTTTCACCATATATTCATTGTAGACAGAGCGGAGAACCGGAGCGCATGCGCACTAGGCACTTTATTAAAAGTGAATCAAGATGGCCGCCGAGCGGGAGAGAATTGTAGCTCTTTTTCAGGGACCTCTCACAGCTCAAGAAATACCACGATTGCTTTATTACTTCACACCATGGACTGATATTCTTCGGTGACTTCTCTGAGCTCAAATAACACATAATCCAGTTCACAGGAAGAACGCTACAATTGCTTGGTCGACTCTGTTTTCAAGGAGAGCGAGTCATTTTGAACTGTTCATATGCTACTGGAAAAACGCCAAAAATAAGAAAACTTGTGAATATATAAGGTTTATACTTCGGTAGAGAACTAAGAAGGTAATGGTTTTCAACATATAAAATACCATATTCGAGATTTTAATACCATTTTTCAAACGAAGCATTTGAAGTTACAGTAGTGTCTAGACTGTTCACAGTAGTAGAAATCCTGGAACAACAATCCGCATTACCAAAGACTGTAAGTAAATGTACAGAGCTATTATCAGGAACTTGTATAACATTTCACTTGATTTGGTCATTATGGTATCACATCTGCATTTTGACGAAGTAGTTGATTGTTTTAGCAATGTGAAGAAAGCGATTTCTAATTTTGTTTTAAAATGAAGTGTTACGTGTAAAAAACTTAATATATTATAATTGTTCTGTTTCCAGAAAGAACATAGTTGTAATAGAATGCCTTTGGCAGAGCAATTTTGTTTTCATTTAATTTTGTTCATGTTAGAAGAGGAGCGACACTAATTATATTGTGTGGGACTTTTGTGTGATTCTGTAAGAGGTGGCTGGTGCCTGCATGTGGACTTTGTCACCCAAGCTTTGTGTTTGCTAGCTTTAAACGAAACAGTATTTTTTGCTGTTTTCCCCGAAAAAAAAATGGAAGCTTGCAATAGTATACATTTCCCTTCCCAGTTCCCTCAGTGTTTACTTGATGTTTTTGAATATCTGGACTAAAACAGCAAAGGGGCATGTCTACTTGAGAAATGGAGACTCTTCAAGCACCATCACTTCTCTTGATCTTCATTTTATTCTCCCCAGGCATGCAAGCACAAGCAAAGTGAGACAAATATACATGTGTAGGATAATTGAAAGATATAAATAGCCTCCTTATAAGTAGGAAACTACATGTACATGTATGAGAACAAATATACATTTTTTTCATGTATACTTTATTTGAGACAATAAACTGTTAATTGTAAACCTGTTTTTAATTGTTGCACTGTACAACAATGGACTAAAAAGATTAAAAAAAGTATTTGCTTTAATGTTTTTTAAATGCAGCAGAATCCTCTATCTTGCCGAGTTTATATCCAACCAATAGGTGACATAACAGTCAGGGTGCAATATAATTTCCCACAAAAGTGAAACCTATATTCTAACAGTTGAAACTGTTTACACATATCTCTTTTTTCATTTGCCTAATGGGTACAAATCTACATAATTTGTACAGGAATCCATAAGCAATTACATATAATAAAATTAATTGTTAATTTGTTTGAAAAATCTGGGGGCTTCCTTTTTTCATGAGCCTCTTCTTGGAGTTACACAGAAACTACATTATTAGCATAATGCAGAGGTTTAATTAATTTTCAGTGTACCTTTTAGTAATAAATGTATTTTAAAATACAAATATTATAGTATGTGTAGTTAGCTTTACATGTATACAGCTATTTCAGGCTAAGTGCAATGTAAATGCATGCTAGTGTTGGAGCTCTGGTTGTAGCCAGGTTATTTTGAAACTCCTGATAATTATTAGTGGTCATTTTCTGTATGGCCCCATTTTCTGTGCATCTGTAGTATACTTATTTTATGACTTGTGTGAATATTTTTAAGTGAAGATCATTTTCTGAAATTATGTGAAGGGCTAATCCAAGAAACATGTCAATATTAATAAGTGAACATGTTTTCTCAACTTGATTTTTAAAATGAAATTTGTATGAATTTTGTGAAATAATTTTAAAGGTACTGTGAATCGTGTGTATGTCGTGCTTGTGTTTTATATAATTTTATGTCAACTTATTTCAGAAGTGAATCATGTGTATATGTTTAAATTGCTAATGACCTTAATGGGATCATTTCAAGGCAGGAAGAGGGTCAGATTTTTATTGGATAATTACATGTATGAGGGAGGGGAAAGGGTTAGGTGCCCAGTGAATGAATGTGATAGTTATTCCAGTCTATATAAGCACAATAATTAATTTGGGGAAGTATGTTGGAATGAAGCACGTTTCCAATGGCTGCCATTTTATAATAATATTAACAATCAGACTGTGTAAGTAAAGAAATAATTAATTAATAATAGTTCTATTATAGTAATGATATCAATGCTAAGAACATCTGCTTATGATCATGAATGTTCATTTAAAATTAAGGTTTTAATTTGTTTTTGAAAGTGTGCATTCTGTATTACAAACATACCCCTTTTTAAATGGCTAGGAAGTCTGCTATTACCAAAAGCTCAGGGATGCTCTGAGATGGTTAACTTTTTTCTGATGGAAATATATAATTGATTATAATCATATTAGTATTATTGAAAGTATTATTATTTTATATCAGTCTAAAATTTAACTTAAAAGAATTAAAAACCCTTATGATTTGAATTAACATGAACATGCAATGTAAGTGTGAGCAGAGATTCTTAGTATTGATATTATTATTATATTAGAACTGTTGTTTTTAATATTAATATTTTTATAATTAAAATTATATCATTATTAGTTATTTTGTCATGTCTTGCATTTAAAAAAATATGTTCACCAACATTTATGTATCTGATTGTTAATGTTAGTATTATGAATGAAACCTCATTGGAATTAATCTCCCTAGCCATCACAAGTTTACTTTCCCAAGTACATTATCAAACCCATATAAACTGAATCAAATATTACATTCTTTCAATCAACACCTACAATGTTACCCTTCTAAACTCAAATTATGAGTTACAACATCAACACATACATTATTTACCTCCTAATTAAATTTTATAGAATATATTTGCATATATTAAGGAAATTATGTTAACTTATTTTTAATATTCACATATTTCATAGATTTAAAGTACATACTACATACGTGTTCTTGTTTTTGGTAGAGAATAAAGATCAAGAGAAGTGATGGTGCAGAAGAGTATACATTTTTCAAGTCTTCCATATACTCATTTGTGTATGGGTCCAACTAATTATTTTATTCTTTTCTACAGTAAAAATAAACATTTTAAAAACACATAATCTCAAATAATGAGAAAGTATAGATGAAAACTATATAGTTAACATTTGTATTTATATGCTCATAGTTTGCTATATTTGCCTGACTTTGCTTTTGCTTGGGGAGAATAGAGATCAAGAGAAATTATTGAGGCAATTGGGAAGAGAATCAAGTTTACTATTTTACAGGAAAATCAACAAGACCAGAGGTACTGCTTCTTTGTTTGATCTGCATAAAATGTGCAAAGCAAACACACAGCTTGGGTGAGAAAGTCCACATGCAGGCTCTTCATTTCATAGACCATCCACCTCTCTTACAGAACTGCACAAAAGCCCCACACAATATCATTAGTGTCACTCCTCTTCTAACATGAACAAAATTAAATGAACACAAACCTGCTCTGCAAAAGGCATTCGATTACAACTAAGTTTTATTGTTGGCTTTCTGAAAACAACAATAATTGTTAACATCTTGTTTATAACATGTAACACTTCATTTTCAAACAAATTAATATTCGTTTTCTTTACATTGGTAAAACAATCAACTATTTCGTCAAAATACCGATGTGATACCATAATAACCAATTCAAGTGAAATGTTATACAAGTTCCTGATAATAGCTCTGTACATTTACTTACAGTTTTTGGTAATGCGGATTGTTGTTACAGGATTTCTACTGCTGTAGACAGTCTAGACACTACTCAGTAACTTCAAATGCTTTGTTTGAAAAATGGTATTAAAATCTCGAATATGGTATTTTATATGTTGAAAACCATTACCTTCTTAGTTCTCTATCGAACTATAAAGCTTATATGTTCACAAGTTTCCTTATTATTGGCGTCTTTCCAGTTGCATATGAACATTTGGAAATGGTTCGTTTTTCTTGAAGACAGAGTTGGACGAGCAATTGTAGCGTTCTTTCTGTGAACTGGATTATGTGTTATCTGAGCTCAGAGAAGTCACCGAAGAATATCAGTCCATGGTGTGAAGTAATAAAGTAATCGTGGTATTTCTTGAGCTGTGAGAGGTCCCTGGAAAAGAGCTACAATTCCCTCCCGCTCGGCGGCCATCTTCATTCACTTTTAATAAAGTGCCTAGTGCGCATGCGCTCCGTTTTTTCGCTCTATCTTCATTGTAAGATCTGAGGCCAATTTTAGAGTCATTTCTGTGAAAAACCGCTCACGTACAGCGGCCACAAAGGTTGGCGAAGGCATTGCCAGCGCATTGCAATGCGGTTGTGCGCAAGGACACAAAATCAGTGCACGCGGTACAGTGTGTATTTTACCACAATTCCTTCAGTACTCCTTATTAGTCTGGTGTTTTGATATGAGTTTACTAACCCACAAAATATGTTTTTGTAATTTGATGTGACAGCGGCGTTGAAAACACACAAATTAGCATATCTCAATTACAGTTGATTTTTAGGTGTAAACGCTTCATCGGACTCTAATATATGCATGTCCGTTTCCAGTCGGAACAGCAGTTTGTTTTGCTGGGAATCTTGAGAAATTTTCGGGAATTGCTAGAATTTACCGGGAAATTGATACATCGGGATAATCTGAGAATATATCGGAACAACTTTTGAGAAAACACTACACAGCTCAAACAGGCTTCAGTCGCAAGATAGCCCCAAAGCTACACAATAGTTTCATGAAACATATGTCACACCTTGACATTTTTTGTTGCCCAGTAATATATTTTCCTGCCAAACAGCTGCCGTAGGTTTTCTTCTAATACATTTCCTTAACTGAGCGGCAGCATTCACTACCTATTAGGTATACTAGTAATAGATTATATCAAGAGAGAATGAGGCAAGAGTACGTATCCCCCATAGAAGGGTCTGTTCCAATTGTAATTATGTAAAATATATTTTTAGATTGACAGGTCACAGCCTGGTTATTTTAAGAAAGACACCTCATTGGCGTAAAGTGGCGCTCTTGTGTTAAGGAATGGTTTTAGAGATGCTAATAATGAGTACCCAGGGATATAAATAATGGGTAACTAACGAGGGTAGCCTACCAGGACGAGATAAAAACAACTTACACCACGTGTCGTGAAACTAAAACTGGACTTATAATAATTATCATAGGACATGGGAATTCGTTCTCTTTCCTCATCCTCTCTTGAATCTATTCATTTGATAATGTACGCTCGTGCGCGTGTTACAAGTACGGGGTCCATGCAGGAGGAACGATGAACATAAAAAGGTAGTTATTGAATATCCTTAGATATCCTTCGTGAATCTGATTTCAGAGTTTGAGAGTTTTTATTTTTCCACCTAAAGTAATTAATTCATATACAAACAATAAATGAACTTTGATGTTGGTTATGTAGCGAATGGTTTTATTGCTTCTCATCCTCAACACTATACTACATAAAGGTAACCGAAACAGTTTGTTTGCAAGCAATTAATCAATTTTCTGTACAACTTATTTATAACACTTAAAGAATGCCAATCAGGATTAATGCTTTTCGAGCTTGAACGATAGAAAACCGTTACAATCGCCATTTTCGTGCAGTACGAAAATGGCGATTGTATAACGGTTTTGTATTGTTCAAATGTAAACACGGGCTCGCTAAGCAGCATTTATATAGCGTCATTTTTATTTAGCCCAATGGCGCTTTACAATCTCATGTGGTACTAAAATAGGTCTAGGACTAGAACTATTAAGATATATAAATTACATGCATATGTGTTTAATAACATTTATGTATATATGAAGTAAAAAGATTTATATGAAGTGTAAGATTTACTTGGGTGTTAAAATATGTAATATCTAATGAATAAGTTATCTAATATATAATGAAACTTATATATCGATATAAATAACTAATTCTAAGCTTGATTAGAAAGATAGGTTTTGATGTTTGTCTTAAAACTAGATGCAGTCGCGCAGTGACGAATTGTATCTGGGAGGGAATTCCATAGTTTCAGTGCTGCATGTTGGAAAGCCCGCTCACCATAGTGCGATAGTTTTACGGGTGGGATTTTTAGCAGCTTCCGTGTAGAAGAGCGCAATTCAGTCTAATTGGTTTGTACGGTGTGCAACATGTATCTAACGTACCCTGGCGCTAATAATCCATTTAAGGCTTTATATGTAAGTAGTAGTAGTTTGAATACTATCATTCCGTTGTCTCACCGGCAGCAAGTGTAACGGTTTGAGAATCGGCGTTATATGGTGGAATTTTCTTCTGCGTGTTATAAGGCGCGCCTCAGAGTTCTTTACATTTCGTAACCGATCAAGTAAACATAGCGGAAGTCCATATAGTAGCGAATTACAACTGCCAAGCTTAGTGGAAATAAAAACACGGACTGAAGTTTCAGTATCTGATTGCGACAGGCAGTTCCTGATTTTGGCTATATTACGTAAATGATAGAAAGATACTTTGAATATGTTAGCTACATGATGTTCAAGGTACATGTGCTGATCAAAAATATAAATATATTTGCTTGTTAGAAGTTATTTCTGTTTTTGACAAGCGATAACTAGGTTGTATGAGTTATCGCACGGAATGTCATTCCACTTTGACGTGTACAAGAGACCAATATACATTTCACAGCAGTTTTCACGTCCTCCACTACCGCTGGGTTCGCCATTGTTCCAGTTGGAGTAGCTGCCAGAGAGAGGGGGCCCACCGACCCAGTGGAGGTCGTTATTGCCATCTGAATGTTTTTGGGGGGAAATGTGAGCGTTTGCATTTTAGTTTGATAAAATGATTTTTTAACTGAAATTCGGAATAACATTATTCTTGTTAGACATATTAACATTCCTTGCCATAGTTTTGCGGCTAAAACCATTTGAAGAAAATGAAATAAAATCTGCTTAATATTCAGATAGATGCAATAGCTTCTGAGTGTTTTTCCCGTGATGTATAGAACATCGTGTCGCTATGCGAGTCTTTTCATTTTCTCAAAGTATTCCATTCTGAAGTGAAATTCGACAAATGTTCACTGTTTCTGGTCTACCCAACTCACCTCTAACGAGGCCAATCCACAAATAGCTCTCCTTTGATGTTTTGGTGGCGAGTTGTAATATGAACTTATTTTCACCGGCTGAGGATATTTTCACCAGGTCACCTCCCAGGTTCTTACACGTCTGACGAGCAACTTGCCATTTCTTGGTTGGACGATCAATGACGATGTAACAAGAAGAATTGTACTCAGCAAAGCCTGGAGTACATACTACAACAGAACAAGACCAAGACGAATTCATTAATAATCAATTCGAATTTGATGGAGTGGGACCAGAACAACAAAAATTGAGGAGCGATGGACACTAGCCAATTGCGTACTTTCAATATCAAGTCCCTACTCTTTCAGTGTTTCTTTCAGAGCGATTAACAACGATGGGAAAATAACACACACAAAAACAGTCTGAATAAATGACCAATTAACCACTGGTTTTAATAAGAACTGACAAAAACTGATTAATGTGGGTGATAAGTTCAAATACATAATATACCAAGCAATATAAGATGAACAACTTGTAAGGCAAATCAAATACTTAGTAAATACGTCACTGCATTTTAGGTCATGATGTTTTATAAATTCGGTATACGCTTTGCCGTGGGACCCATAGGAGCGGAACATGATACGCAGCACCCAGTTGTTCGAAGAGATGGTAACTTTATTATCCCTGATAGCGTTGCCCCAGGGATAAGTCTCTAACGGATAGTTAACCCTAGAGTAAATCGTCGTTGCTGGAACGCGCGGGTTTATTCTTGGCGTTTCTTCTTGGCTGTCTGCGGTGGGTTCGCACACTGTGCCATTATCTGTTTCGGATAGGGCTGAGACCTCGTCTGGGATGGGTGGCGGTTGTGGAGGAGTAGCTGTAGGTAAGATGGGAGGATCTTCTTCATCGTCAGGGGTGGAGTGGGTGCTGTTATGGCGATGGGATCTTTCGATACAATAGGTAACCTTGTAACATTCGCTTCCTTTATTCGGTACGAGATATTTCTTAACTGATGTCCCATGAACGTTTTTACATTGCACCAGTGACCCTCAATCGATACGACTAGGTAACGTTCCGGAGCGCATGACGCCCACTGTTAGTGAAACTGGAAATTGAGAGCCTTGCACCTTTTGCTGTGGTGGAAGGTTAGCAAGTCGTTGCTCGTGCTGCCTAACAATCAACTAACGGTCGTCGAGTGGTTGTTGACTGTTCGAAAATTGATCTCGCTGTGTCCACATTTCTCTCGCGGATAAGCCACGGCTGCGTATACGTACGTTAAGAGTGGAAGTAGCCACTGAGAGCGTGAATGAGGTAACAGGATCGCCTAGGGGTTCTTGTTGGAGAAATTCGGACTCAAGTTTCCCTACCTCTTTTTCAACCATAGGGTTCTTATTAGGGATCTTTACCCTGCCGATCTCTAATGTTAGTATGTGTCGTCGTAGAATATCGTCGTCTATTAGGGCTCTAAATCCAGCAGCGGTGTCAGTTCGGATGACGGCGGGTGGGCCATCTAGTGGAGGCAATTCTATACATAATTGGATTAGTGCGTCGCGTAGTGTCTTGTGGCGTTAAATAAGTGTAGTTGTTGTAAATGACGGTACACATTCTCTTCGGACTAGGATAAGCTGTCGGTTGCGCTACATGACGTCAGTGGCGAATTCGACTCCAAACGAGTCTGGAGGGTCGGTTGTAGACTGTTCGATAACAGTGTGAGGTATTTGGCGGAGTGAAGCGCAGTGGTGACAACTGTTGGAGACAAGGTCGATAGCTTTGTTCATATCACAGGCGAAGAGATAATGTCGCACGTGTACTACCATATTTAGTTGGTGACTAGTGGGATGGTGGAGTGGTTATGAGACCGTCTAGAACTTGGCGAGGGATGACTGTGAATTCTCGAGGAGGGGTTCGTGGCTGGTTGCGTTTGCCAACTAGGAATCCATATTTGGCGATTGTTACGATGTTCAGATAACGCTTTGCATCTTTGATGTTAGTGGCTTTGTTGGAAGGGCGAGAACATTGCTTCTGGTGCGCAAAGGTACGGCGGAGGTCGATCGGCACACCCCGATTGGATAGATAACCAAGCGGTGCTGCTTGTAAATGGGAGTTTAGCTGTTCCGGACATCATTTTCTCGACTGTGGTACGGCGGAAAACGGACGATTCGGCTCTTTTGACGAAGTTGCAAACTTGGCAAGTAATGTCTTCACACGTTACGACTAGCAAAGTCTGATGGCAATATAGACTCTCCTGCTACGTGTTGGACTGATGCCTGATAGCGGCTCACGGTAGATAAGAAGGTTGATATACGAGGACTGGCTGAAAATTCTCCGCGACACAACTTCTCGTAGGCCTGGACATACGGCTTGCTGTCGGTAAGAACACAAGCTTTCCTGGATGAATGAATAACGTTGGAACTGAAACGTTTGGTGGCTACAGCGATAGCTAGTGCTTAGACTTCACAAGACAACAACTTTGCACTGAAGTGAAGGTGAAGCTTACCGATACGAGTTAAATAGAGCGTTGCGCCGATTCCTGGATTTCTCGCGGCTCCGTCAGTTACTATCAATAGCTGATCGTCAGGTCTAGGTATGGTGATGCAGCGGTTCCAACCACACGATTATTCGTTACCGTTGATGAAGTCTTCATGAGTGGTTTCGTAGGAATATCATAAAAGCATTCAGAGAAAAATGTATTTGAAATGTCCTTTCGTACGTAAGTATTCACAAACTTTCCTCTGGAACCCTCAAAATATTCTTTAAACTCCATAACTTGAGTTGTATCTTGTTTTCGGCCATCTTGGATTCAAAACCGCTGATTAGAGCCACCAAGGACTCTAAAAAGCCGTAATTTAAGTCCTCCCCCCTTTGGGAAGTTGCTTTTGTTTATCCGTTGTCAAGGAGTGCCTCACGAGCTCAAGCGTGACTTCCGGTACCTTTGTACACATAGTCAATAATTAATACGCTGTCCAAATGAGGGCTAAGACCTCAAGTAAACACGATGTCGAAGTCGATTGATGGCGTTTCTTCTGAATAGGATATAAGAAAAAGTAAAGAAAAAACAAGTCTCAGCGAATAACAAATGTAAGGAAGAAAAGGTACAGACACAAGAGGAATTGGTTCTTCCCAAGAAATGGGAAGCAGAGGCCATGCAATTGCCTTTGTCAGCCTCGATCGGTCGCTATCGTTTGTTTCGTCGCAGAGAAACGTGCTACACCATGCATGATATTTGAATGTGTCTTGAACAGTCCTATCATGAGTCCTCATATAGCGGGGTGTGTTTTTCTGACTACATACCAAGCCTGGAAAGGAAGATAAAATTTAAGCAAGAAGATTTATTGAAAGGCTGTTTTATATATTTAGTTATGCGGTTGAAATTGATATGTATGATCGAGGCACGACAATTTATTCTCACAAACTGACAAAGCTTGTTGTAACTCCTGGTCGCAATTAAGAGCTTCGGCCCAGGTGTTTTTACTAATAACGGCGGAGACGCATGCAGTTTGACCACTTGGTTTATTTCGTTACCGTTAACGTAAAACAATTTTCCTCTAGGAAGCTCTATAGTTTTCGCATTCGCATCTCGCATTTAGTCCGTCGCATCTCGCATTTAGTCAGTCGCATCTCGCATTTAGTCAGTCGCATCTGTAAAAAACTAAGTTCCTTCGCCAACTAATGACGTGTATTAATAGGCTAGGTTATGTAACTAACGGATGACTAAATGATGTAATGTTTACTTAACGGACAACGAAGAAAGAAAACTATGCCATGGTGGCTAATGAACTCGGGAATGCGCAAATTAATTACGCATACATTTACATGGCTCTCCTAAATTTACTTGAAATTTATAATACTATATGGACTATTTAATTAACAGTTCTTTGAGATCAGTTCGTTGTAGAAACGCGTGGCTCTCCTTGGCTTTACGTTGCTGTAGCTCTGTGGGTCTCCTTGGCCTGACGTTGCTGCAACTCTGTGGCTCTCCATACATCTAAATGACTACCTTGCATTTACGAGGGACGAGGAGTACAAGCTTCTGGACCGGTCTTTCGAGATACGAGCTGTTGCGTTGAGTCTTCGACCCTTCGCATCTAAGGAGCTGTTGCCAAGTACTAATCTGACTTTACGGGTGTGTCCTTCTTCGTCTACCGGCGTATCCTCTACTTTCGCTAAGTGCCACTTGTTTCGAGGTAGATTGTCGTCCTTGATAATGACGATGTCGTCCACTTGTACGTCGCGACGCGGACGAGTCCACTTCTGACGTTCTTGCAAGGTGTGTAAAAGCTCTTTCTTCCATCATGACCAAAACTCAATGGCTAAGTGCTGCACTCGACGCCATCTCTTCCTTGAATAGAGATCTGTATGATGAAATTCTCCAGGCGGCGGCAAGATGACTTGTGACTTCATGGTAAGAAGATGATTGGGGGTTAAGGCTTCTTGGCAATCTGGTAAACACAGGTTCTGCGCAGTAAGTGGACGACTGTTCACAATCGCTTCTGTCTCGCACATAAGAGTACGTAGGGATTCATCGTCTAACTGCTGTCCTGTTTCGTCTAGTAGAGTAGCTAGGACGCTGCGTACTGTACGTATTTGCCTTTCCCAAACTCCGCCCATATGGCTTGCCGAGGGAACGTTCATTTCAAACTTGAACCAATCGCAGTTTCTTTTCAGCAAAAAGTATTGGATCTTCGTCTGGTCCATCTATGCAAGAGCTTGTTGCAGTTCTCTCTTTGCGCCTACGAAGTTCGTACCTCTGTCTGATCTTAGCCGTCTTATGGGCCCGCGTCGGGCAAGAAAACGGCGCAGCGCATCAATCAACGAGGAGGTATCCAGAGAGTTAGCTGTTTCGAGGTGAATAGCACGACAGGCCATGCAGGTGAAACGAACTCCGTATCTTTTCAATTCTTTCCGACCTTCTTTAATGTACCAAGGTCCGAAGAAATCCACTGCGCACGATGTAAACGGAGGGGCTGGCTCGAGTCTGTCTATCGGTAAGTCTGCCATTTTTTGCTCTTGGACTTTACCACGAAGCTTTCGAAAAGTTGCACAACTCGAGATGAAACTGGAAACTGCGGAGCTGCCACCAATGATCCAATATCCACTAGAACGTAATTCGTTCAGAGTCATTCCCCGTCCTTGGTGTTTCGTCTTCTGCTGGTAGTGTTTCACCACTAGTCCAGCAACGTGACTCTTTCTAGGTAGGATGGCTGGATGTTTGACATCGTAGGGGATATTTGATCGTCTGATACGGCCTCCAACTCTCAGAATTCCATGCTCATCAAGGAATGGATCCAGTCGAAAGAGTGAGCTGATTCTTCTCATCGACGTGTTGCGTTCTCTCGCGAATGGGGTTTTGCAGGGGTCTTCTCCGTCTAAAGTGTGAAGTATCTTTATTTCCTTCGCGAAGGCGTCTTCTTGGACAAGTTTAATTATTACTTCTTCAGCTTAACGAAGTTCTTCTACGGTTACAGACTGGCTAGATTTCGTCACTGTGCGAGTCTTGAATTTCAACTTGAGCTTGAGGCATGTAGCGAAGGCCTTTCTAGCACGATACCAATCAGAAAAATAGCTTACACGTTCAAGCATTGATGGCATCTTTATTTCAGCAGTTTTCAGAGTGAATACTTGCACTTTCTTGACTTCTGGGTCGTCCGGCGATAGCAATTTCTTCATCCTCTATCTGCAGCTCTGATTTCCATAGGAAATGTGGACCTGTTAGCCAGCGGCTATCTTTAAGGTCTTGCGCACTAAGGCCACGTGAGGCTTCGTCAGCTGGATTGTCGTTCGATCTTACGTACCTCCACTGGACGGGGGAACTGTGATCTCTAATTTGCTGCACTCGATTCGCAACTAAGACATGAAATCTCCGTGAATCATTGCGAATGTATCCTAGGACGACTTGGCTGTCCGTCCAAAATGTCTCAGTGATCTTAACGTATTCAAGTTCGCGCTGTAACATCGTACTAACTCTGGTTGAGACAACTGCTGCGGTCAGTTACAAACGAGGGACAGTGATTGTTTTCAGTGGCGTTACACGAGCCTTTCCCATAACAAATGAACAGTGAACTTGATCTTGATTGTTGGTTAGTCGAAGGTAAGAGCATTGTCCATAACCTTGACTACTTGCATCTGAAAAGTGATGAAGTTCTACTGCCTTTAATTCCCCAAAGTTGTCCGGCTTGTAACATCTCTTAATGTTCAGATCTTCTAGGGATATGAGGCTTGTTCTCCACCTTTCCCAACGATGTCTTATAGATTCCGATACAAGATCGTCCCAATCAGCCTTGTCTCGGCAGAGTTATTGAAGGATCTGCTTACCAACCAGGATTACCGGTGCTACGAATCCTAAAGGGTCATATACAGAGCGTCTCGTGAGAGGTTTGTCTTGGAGAACTATTCTGAACTGAAATGTATCAGACTCTACGCACCACTGTATTCCAAGAGCTCTCTCCAAAGGCAAAGCACTATGCCGCAGGTCAAGGTCTTTAAGGGCTTTTGCGCGGTCCTCAGGTGGAATAGTTTCAATCACTTCCTTTGAGTTGGAGATGAACTTATGGAGTCTCAAACCACCTCTCGCACACAACTGCTTGCTTTTTTTTATCAGTATTGCGGCTTTGTCTTCTGAAGGAAGTGACTTCAGCCCATCGTCTACGTAAACGTCGTTCCTTATAAAGTTTGCTGCCTCCGTGCCAAATTCTTCTTCATAATCATTGCCGATCTTCTTAAGTCCAAAATTAGAACATCCAGGGGAAGACGTTGCACCAAACAAGTGGACCGTCATTCTGTATTCTGCTGGATTCTTATTAGTGTCACCATTCTCTCACCAATAGAATCTCAGGAAGTCTATATGTTCTCTGTCTACCTTGAACTGATGGAACATTCCCTCTATGTCACACATGAGGGCAAACTGTTCTTGTCTGAAGCGGCATAGTACGCCAACTAGGGTGTTAGTTAGATCAGGCCCAGTTCATTCAGCGATCCACCTCTGTATCTGGCACTACAGTCATACACAACACGGAGTTTCTTGGGTTTCTTTGGATGGAATACTCCATGATGGGGGATATACCACACTTTCCCATCTTCACAAATAAGTTGGTTCTCTGGTACCTTCTCAGCGTAACCTTTCTCGATGACGTCATCCATAGCTGCAATGTACTTGTTGCGATATATCTCGTTCTTCTCTATACGAGTTTTCAATTTCTTCAGTCTGTTTTCAACAAAGGCCTTGTTGTTTGGCAAGTATGGAACTTCTTCTCTGAAGGGGAGAGGCATCTGATAATGCCCGTCATCTCTCTGGCTGATTCCATCCTCCATTGTTTTCAGGAATTTCCTCTCTTCTTGAGACTGTGCTTTTTCCTCCGTTATAGCTTCAGAAAAGTCCTGTTCAAACATCCTAGTAACCAGTTGGAAGGGATTGATGATCTCTTTGACGTCGCTCTTGTAAGAGAAATGGCAGGTTCTTTTCGACGGTGTAGCTTCATGCCATATTTCTCGAGCCACAATTCGATTGGTTACACCGATGGAATCTTCATCATCATCATCATCAGAGTCTTCTTTGACCTTGCCGATTATACCCCAGCCAAGATCCGTTCTTAGAGCGTAAGGTTTGTCGTAATCACTTGAAATCACATCACGAGGGATAATTGCACGAGAACAGTTTGAGCCAATCAGCAGCCGTATGTCGATATCGTCCCGATATGGCATAAGCTTGTCAGATATCCGTGCGACATGAGGCCACTGTCTTGCTATCTCTGGTTTCGGAATTTGGCTTCGTTTGGCCGGAATAGACTCTCTTGAGTATGTCTTGGGCAGTTTAATGGTTACTTCACGCTTGAAATCTTGAACAACCAAGTGTTTGATCTTGCTGCTGTCTATTCTTTCGCTTTCGGCGTGCATGGTTCTCAACAGCAGCTGGGTTTCTTGTCCTTTAATACCAAGTTGTTCCAACGTTCTTGCCTTCACAAAGGTTGTATCGGATTGATCGTCAAGCAGGGCGTAAACCAATTTATCCTTTTTTGGATTTTCTTCATGATGCAGCCAGACTGGAACGATCATTGAATAAGAAACGCTCTTGCATTCACCTTTCGCGTTTGTACAATTATTCGTTGCTTCCTTTTCTTCGCCCGCATTACTGTCCTTTGTATCTCTGGGCTTGGCCTTTTTCTTAAAATCGCCGTGAAGAGAAGTCGGATGTGACTTGTTACACGTCCCGCATGTTATTCTTTCAGTACAGTCCTTCGATCGATGGCCTTGCTTCAAACAGCCAAAGCAAAGTCTTTTGGACATGGCCAACGCCTTCCTTTCTTGCAAAGTCCTCTTTAGAAATTCCTCACAAGTATCTAATTCGTGCGGCTTGTTGCATACCAAACATGGCTGACCTTTACTCTTCTGATCATAGTTTTCTTTCTTCGATTGATTGCTTGAGGCTGTCACAAAGGAACTTCCGCCTTGAAACCGTCTTTGCTTGATGGACTTGTCAGCAGCCTCCTTCGCTGTTTTCTTGTATTCTTCAGTCTTGGAAGTTTGGAG
The DNA here is from genome assembly GCA_030867875.1 of Actinernus sp. WN-2022. Classification (NCBI taxonomy): domain Eukaryota; kingdom Metazoa; phylum Cnidaria; class Anthozoa; order Actiniaria; family Actinernidae; genus Actinernus; species Actinernus sp. WN-2022. The sequence goes on from JAOWCC010001589.1 coordinate 24,444,999, forward strand.
CGAAAATACGGGGTCACAGGCGATGTCTGCCTCCTTAACCAAAAACTTCACAGACTCGGTGAAGGGTGGGAAAGTTTCTTTGTCCTCCTTGTAATGGTATACCGCTCGACACCAGCGACTGACAATCCATCTTGGAAGTTTGGTTAGCATCTTGTGGTTTTCTTTATTGTCATCAAGGGACTTAAGGGCATCAATCTTTACCATGGCCTTCTCGCAGTGTGTGAGGAAGTCTGCGTACTTTCGGAGTCCCTTTGCATCACCTGGAGTGATCTTCGGCCACGCCTCAAGTTTTTGACGGTATGCGGCGGCGACAGCAAACGGGTCCCCAAAGCGCTTAGACAGCATCTCTTTAGCCCTCTCGTAAGAATCTTCTCCATTGATAAATATGAAGCCATCTACAGCTTCCCTTGCTTCTTTGTCGACGTATTTCCTTAAGAACAGTAGCTTCTCGGATGGCTTGACGGTCCTACTTTCGATTAAACTTTCAAAAGCTTGAATCCAGGTTGGATATTGTAACAAGCCAAATACTCCCGGTTCTGGAAGAGGGAGACGTGATTGTCCTTGACTCTCTGCCATCAACTTGAGGATTTCCAATAACTTCGTTGTGGAGGAGCAGGAGTTACGCACTCTTGGTATAAAGGCGTAAAGACGTCAGCCGAGGGATTCAGCTGAACTCGGCTTTCTTGTGGCACATGCTGCGCTTGAGCTGCAAGTACTTGCGGCACCTGAAGAGCCGCAATGACCCGCTGCTCCCGAGGAGCCGCAAGGACCTGCGGCACTTGCAGCACTTGAGGAGCTGTAAAGACTTCCGGCACCTGAGGAGCCGCAAGGACGCGCGGCTCCTGAGGCACTTGCTGCACTTGAGAAGTTGTAAGAACTTGCGGTACTTGAGGAGCCGCAAGAACTTGCGGCACTTGCTGCACTTGAAGAGCTGTAAGGACTTGCGGCACTTGAGAACCTGTAAGTTCCTTTGGTCTCACCGGAAGACGTGCTGGAGGAGTGTTTCCGGTATATTCTAATTGAGTTTCGAGGTACCTGTGTAGATGCTCGCTCAATCCAATTTCTGTTGGCGGACCTTCTGAGATCAAGTTCATATCCTCACGCTGATACCTGGAACACACCTCTATTCTCGCTTCAGTCTGAACAAGCTCTTCTCTTATCTGGAAATTTTCCTCACAATTCTTTGATAGCTTCTAGAATGTTTTCTTCATCCATGAGCACATCAGTCTTTCTTTTCTCTATTTGCTCTAATCGTTGTTTCATCATTCTAGTCATCTCTCTCTTTTCTAGCACCAGAGCCATCTTTGCCTTTAAAGCAGCTGCGTCACTTTCCAGATCGCTTCTTTTCTGGGTTGACCTATGTGAGCCTTTCTTCGAAGTCTTTGAACTTCTCGAGCTTCTTGAACTCCTGGAACTCCTAGGACTCTTGTCACTTTCAGCTCTGAGCTCCAATTCCAACTCTCTCAGTCTTCCACTTAATTGCCGGAGCATTTCTGTATTCTCTCTTGCCACAGTTTCGTGATTGTTGAAGAACTCGTTCTTTTCTTCCTCAGTAATTTTAAATGCAGACTCAGTAAGGATTCTTGGGCAGTAGCAAGTTCATCCATTTGTATCTCCAAAATGTTGCCCTGATCTTGCAAGGCGGGAATATCCCTCTCCGTTATCATCAACGACTGTAATAAATTCATCTGGGATCTCCACTTTCGCTTCGTTGATCTGTAGTTTGCTCTCAGACGCTCAAGAGAATATTCCCTCCCTCTTGAAGTTTGCACTCTCCTACGCACACTGTTCACTATTTCACGTGTTATCTCGTTGGCTGGTGAAGCAGCCGCTGACTAGTTGATGCTTGGGTTAGAATAATCCATTAATCCAGATAATCCGTCTTGGCTCGCCATTTCGGCCGAGGAATTGTTTTACTCTAACTCCTGGTCGCAATTAAGAGCTTCGGCCCAGGTGTTTTTACTAATAACGGCGGCGACGCATGCAGTTTGACCACTTGGTTTATTTCGTTACCGTTAACGTAAAACAATTGTCATCTAGGAAGCTCTATAGTTTTCGCATTCGCATGTCGCATTTAGTCCGTCGCATCTCGCATTTAGTCAGTCGCATCTCGCATTTAGTCAGTCGCATCTGTAAAAAACTAAGTTCCTTCGCCAACAAATGACGTGTATTAATAGGCTAGGTTACGTAACTAACGGATGACTAAATGATGTAATGTTTACTTAACGGACAACGAAAAAAGAAAACTATGCCATGGTGGCTAATGAACTTGGTAATGCGCAAATTAATTACGCATACATTTACACTTGTGTATATTAAAGAACTTATAAAGGATCTTATAAATATATCGGTCAAGTTATGAATGAAGTACACTTCTAATCAAATCAGCGTTGAATGTCTCAGAACAGTCTTGAAGTCTTGCAATCCCAAACTTTCCGCTATCTTGGTTTTGTCAGAGATACCGGCAATTTGCCACACTCAATTAGTCTTCGCTAGTAACCGATCCAGTATTCCGCTCGTCCATCAGCTGCAACTTCCGGTCAAAGACGTGATTTTAAAAGCGTTTTGCAACGTTCAGATTATGAGTAATTGGAAAAAAAACTATTGAAAGTTATATTAGATGCAATAAACTATAATATACCTGAAAAAGAGGAATTTTAGAGGACCTAAATTTAGCCATTGCAGATACCTTAATCACTCTTAATAATAGTTTTAATAACTTTAGTCTTAATAACTTTGGTCTTAATAACTTTAAATCTGTTATAAAATCGCGGTAGAGAGTTTTTGAATCTTAAACACAAGCCAGTACTATTGCTGTCGCCAATATACCGTTACTGAAGTGAATATAGGAGTTCTACGTAGTTTGACTGTTTTAGGATCGCAAGGGATTGTGGTCAAATGTAGAGCCGCCATCTTTTTCAGTACGGTGGATTGAAACAAAAGATAATTAGGCGGCATCTTTTGATCTAAGGGATGAACCATTATATTTTTGATGGGGGAGGGGGCAAATACCCCGAAAAAGTATTACAGCGGATTGGAAGAAGGTCAGTGTCAATAGATGGTTTCACGTGACGTCATAGCCGCCATGTTTGTGTACCCTAACAATAGATTCTTCGTTAGCTTCTCTTGGTAGGTACACCATACCTATGGATGTTTTTAAATTTCGTTAATCGTACCTCATCTCTAAATTATCTCTTTTGTCCTTCTTTGGCGGTAATCAATCAAAATTCGGAGCCCCTCACTGTTATTGTCTTTAAACTTCTCTATATTACTTTACATTATAATATAGATACGATAGTATGCGCGCTCTGATTGGCTAAAAAGCCATGTTTTATCAGAGTATATAACATGGTTTGCCGTATTTTATTGTTTTCAACTGGCGGTTTCCTTTCATCGCGCGTGTAAATCTATATTATAAAACAGATAAAGAAGCCGTAAATCCATGTTTTATACTATCATAGAACACTCTGGTCATTTGAGAACACTCGAGAAATGTTGAAAGTACGCGCCTTCGGATTGTGCTTTAACATTTCTGTCATGTTCTCAAATGCCCATCGTATTTTATGATAGTAAAAAACATGGCTAAGGCTTCTTTATTTATTTATTAGAGTTTCTTTAAAGTACCTGATTACCTTCATTGCACGTGACTCCATCTCCAGTAAAATTCTTCAAACATTTGCACTTGTATGAACCGACCGTATTATTACAGGTAGCGTTAGGGGAGCAGTTGTGAGTTCCATTGGCACATTCATCAATGTCTGTCAGGTGAAAAATATATATGTTGATGAGCAAACATTGTTTGGCCTTCCTTTACTCTCTCCTTAGCTACGGTATTTAAAAAAAAGGAACGATGACGACTAACAGGAACAAAATCCAATCAATGCACTTAAATGCATGGAGTGGGAGATCGTGTATGCAAGCATGCAGGTGAATTAGAATGAGAAAAGAACGTGCTCCAGGTAACAGATTAATCTTTTCCGATGAATTGCTTTTATTCCGTTGTATAATAATTACTATTCAAAGGCAATTTGAATATGTCAATTACGCCTAGGAAATTAATTAATGAGAGTATAAAAGGAAGAACAATGCTCTCTATTGGTGTTGCTTGCAAGAAACCAGAAGACGAACTGGTAGTTCTGCGTCTCGTCCAGCATCAACTTCGGCTAGCTTGCTGGCTCTCTAAGAAGTATGAGGGAAAAAACCAACTGAAGCCACGGTTCTTAAACAGTTCTTTTAAACTAAGGCACACCTCTAATGTTACAGCCAAGGCAGCCCAGCCGCAATTTTGAATGACTGGTACTCACGAGGTAGTGTAATTGGTATGACGCGTGCTCCTTCCTTTACGAGAGCGTTGTGAGAACTCCTATTAGTTTGTATTCGGATATAGTTATTTTGTCTATTATGCTCGATGGTTTATGCTGTTCACCTCGCAATTCGGTTTTTGTGCTGATTTTTCACTTTTCGGTTGTTGTTTAAATTAAGCTTCTTTGCGATTGCCACGTGGTTTTCTATATTGCGGTACCGATGGCGGGTGTATCTGGGAAAAGATTCCCTGCTCTTAAACTGCATATCTGCTGCTATAACATCCATTATTATTGTAAGGTATTTCTGTAACGACTATTATAGCTCAGTGTGACTCATATGCGCGCCGACATCAGAATGCATGTTTGGTTAGGTTATAATTATCTTTTGACTTTTGTGTGTCTAAAATAATGCCTGTATGGCTGAATGAACGCCTGTGAGGCTAAAGAAATGCCTGTGTGGCCAAAGAGAACTGTGCAGAGGCGGTTAAAAAAATACGCCTGTGAGGCGAAACGAATATGTCAGCGGGACAGTCAGTGAATATGCTAAACGAAATACGCCTGTGTGGCGAAAGGAATCTGCCAGAGGGGCAGTCAGTGAATATGCCTATGCATGTGTGGCTAAACGAAATACGCCTGTGGGGCGAAAGGAATCTGCCAGAGGGGCAGTCAGTGAATATGCCTTTGTGGCTAAACGAAATACGCCTGTGGGGCGAAAGGAATCTGCCAGACGGGCAGTCAAAGAATATGCCTGTGTGGCAAACGAAATACGCCTGTGGGGCGAAATGAATCTGCCAGAGGAGCAGTCATTGTAGATGCCTCTGTGGCTAAACAATATACGCTTGTGAGGCGAAAGGAATCTGTCTGGAGGACAGTCAGTGAACTATAAAGGCCTGTATTATGTAGTTATATATAGTTGATTGTTTATAGTCCTCGTTTGTTAGGAGGTTTACTGTAGTACGTCGTAATTCCTTGTGTAATGTTTGCGTTGAATATAGAACGTTATGGTATTCTAGTCGGGTACTCATTGCTCTGAAGTCCATGTTGTGTAGTTATATTACGTCATTGTTTAATTGTTCATCATTAACCTGTTTAGCGTAGGGTGTCGTAATTCTTTATGTGATGTTTATCTAGACAAGAATGTACATTGTTAAGTGGTACTCTTGTGACGTAATGGTAGCTTAACCCATGTGATTAGTCTCCGTTGAGAATTTTTATTACATCTAGAACTTCTGTATGCCGGCTGTCAAACGCGACGGGTGTAGATTTATGGCTATTGCTTTTGTTAGCTATATTGTTATACAGCTTAGAGGATCTGTATAACAACGGATTTCTGTATATGCCTTAATATGGCTCGTTCAAGCGAATTATGCTTGGCTAAGAGAAAGCTTATGTGGCCAGGAGAATAATACATGTGCAGCTAAAATATAATGCATATGTCCAGGTATAGAGAAATGCCTGGCTTGTTCAAACGAAGTATGCTTGCCGGTCGGCCTATGGTTATTAGGAAAAATGCTCTCAGATCAGGGCAAGTAACTCGCATGGGCTACTTCGATAACTGAGCTGCCTGTGGACGTTCCGTTTTCGGGCGTTGGAAGTTGCTTTCTCCTGATCGGGGACTCCATCCTTGCTGTTTTTTGTAACATTAGTCATGTTTTCTTCGTGGTTTACTTTGTAATAGCACTGACTTTTTCCGAAATTGCTCCGTGTTTATTTACAAATCAGTTCCCGTTCAGGAGAGAGTGAAGATAAGGTTTCGGAAGGGAATAATTCAGTGGTAGCTGTTTTACGTGCCTAGTATGCAAAGTTCATTTGAATATGTAAAGTATGCCTCTGTGGCCAACAAGAACTGTGTATAGGCGGTTACAAAAATCCATGTGTTGTTAAAAAAAATATGTGCCTCTGCGGATAGAAGAATGCCTGTGTGGCCAAAAAGAATTTTGCATATGCGGTTAGAAGAATGCCTGTTTAGCTTAGATAATATTATGCCTATGTGGCTAGGAGAATGCCTGTGTGGCTAAGAGAAAGCTTATTTGGCCAGGAGAATTATATCTGTGCAGCTAAAATATAATGCATACATGTTTGTGGGTATAAGAGAAATGCGTGGCTTGTTCAAGCCAAGTATGCTTGCCGGTCCGGCTATGGTTATTAGGATAAATGCTCTCAGATCAAGGCAAGTAACTCGCATGGGCTACCTCAATAACTGAGCTGAATGTGGACGTTATGTTCCGTTTTCGGGCGTTGGAAGTTGCTTTCTCCTGATCGGGGACTCCATCCTTGCTGTTTTTCGGTACATTGATCATGTTTACTTTGTGGTTTACTTTGTAATAGTACTGCCTTTTTTTCCGGATTTGCGCCATGTTTATTTACATCTCAGTTAACGTGGATGGGGTTCCCGTGGAGGAGAGAGTGAAGATAAGGTTTGGGAAGGGAAGGATTCAGTGGTAGCTGTTTTACGAAGAACAGCGAGAAAGAAATGTACGTAACTACGGGTATAGCACCTTGACTAGAGCAATCTAACAATTAATTAACTGGTTCAATTACCAATGGTGATATATAGATAGCGCTTGGACAAAGGGTTTGGGGAAGGTCGGAGTTGCACCGCATGCCTCATTAATGACAATTAATAACATTTTATCATTAAATAACATTTTATCATTAACAGATGAATATTTTCCTATGAATTGCGTTATTGTTCTCGATGTAATAAAGTTGTTGTGGGTTCGATTGAATGTATTAAATGAAAAATCTCATTAAAGTATCTCATTACCTTGGCACGTGACTCCATCTCCAGTAAAACCCGGCAAACATTTGCACTTGTATGAACCGACTGTGTTATTACAGGTAGCGTTCATTGAGCAGGTGTGAGTTCCATTCGTACATTCGTCTTTGTCTAAGTCGGAAGACAAAAACTGACATTAAAGAGCAAAATAAAGGTCCGTGCCTACCCTGCATTCACTCATAAGCGCTTTATTATACCGTTATGATCACATCCTAGACGAAGGACTATAATCTGCCTCACAATATTTAACACGCCTGGCATAAGTTACCTCAAAATTGATCACTAAAAGCGAGCCAAAAATATATAAACCAGCACATCTTGTTTAATTCGCTGTCAAATTTAACGAAATTTTCGTATGTCAATATTAAAATGAAATAACGTCTTTAAGATCAAACACATTTGTATATTGACGTTGGTGTGACGTCATAACGAACGACTCCTTTTAAGGTCAAATTCTGCGTTACCTATACGTTTGAAATAAAGCATGTTGTCACAACAACATAAATATGTGTTTTTGATTGCCGCAATTTTAAAGTCTTTACGATAAATATTTGCTGAGTTATTAAGAACTGAAATTTCCCATGACGTCAAATTTTCTGACGTCATGGGTCTGACATCAGTCATGCTTTCTAAATTGAATAAACATAAAAAAGACCATATTGCGGCTATTCAGTGTACAGTAAGTACAGTTCCTCTTTAAAACCCGAGCAATACTTGAATATAATTTTTTTAAAGACGTTTTCAAAAAGATATGACGTCATAATGACGTTTCCTCTTTTTCACTGGGAATTTTAAAGTATTTCTTCTCAAAAATTGGAAATTCTAAAAACATACCGATTTACTCTTTTGATTGCTAGATTGTCGTAAACAAATATTTTAAACTGTAAAAGATGAATGAAGAAGTTATTTTGTAAATGGTTCTGTATCGAATATTTCCCGCCATATCTTGGCGGGAAAATTGCCAAAATTCAAAATGTATTAACTTTTCTCCCTCTTAACCAATCGAACTCGGATTTTCGGTTTCTTTGTTGTCGACATGATGGGAAATCGAAAATATAAAATTTACTGATGTTCAAGGTAATTGAAAACATCGAGAAACCTATTATAAATGGATACATGACCTAACTGTGACGTCATCAAGATGTCTACGGTAGATCAAATCATCGGATTTTGTTTAGGTCGTCGGTCTTCATCATCCCACAAAAATTCAATCTTCTATGTTGGAAACTTTTGAAAATAGATTTTAGGGTCATTTGTGCCAAGCGTGTTAATAATTATTCGCCGAAGGCGAAGTGAATATTGGTGAATATTTACCGACACGAAGTTGAGGTAAATATTCACCAATATTCACTGAGCCTGAGGCGAATAATTGTTTTAGTGTAATTACACAGGTGAATATCAGAGAGATTTTCCAAAGAATAACTTTTTTATTTATTTCTGGTTCCGGATACGGAAATCGTGCATCAATGAATAGAGACGCGCGCAGGATGATCACATGAACTTACAATTTTAACATGGCTGACACAAACAAACCGACGGTGCTCAGCTTGTCCTGTCAATTCTGTAGAGGCGAAACTTGGCCTTAAAACAAGCTATTATGCTTAGAATTCAAGCAGAAAAGTTAATGATTGTTGTTTACATTGATACTGAATGTGAACGAACAATTTTGGAATGTGCCAGAAGGAAGAATGGCTCCAGGATTTACGCCATTCGACATGAGAAAGTTTTCCTCCTGTCTGCCTAACGCCTGTAACACCAGGCTTCGCTCGGTCACAGAGGACAAGGCAGGAATTACAGCTGTTGTTGTTGCTGCGGAATCTGATGAGGTAGAGGATCCAAGTCCAAGAGAATTTTGTGGACTTTCTTCGCCATGAATGAAAGAGGTGAGAGCTGAAGACATGTGCTTGAACTGGTAGGTTTAGCGTTGGTCGCTCACAGTAGCTTTGTATGCTAGTGTCACTTCTGTGTCCAGTAACTGCCTTTATTTTACGAGTCTCGATGTTGTTTGAAGACAAAACAGTTACTGTTGTTGCTCTTAAGGAATGGTTGGTTAGTTATGGCAAGATAGCTGCTCTCTCCGTCATATTCTTCAGCATGTTTTCCAGTGTGTTCACAGTGCCCGAGTTTACGAACTTCATACCAGATGGTGGTCATTTCTGGATTAAACTTGACTGACGGGTCTTTAGATCTCTGGAACAGGGCTTCAGAATCAGGATTCAAATGGTTTAGGAAGGCTTTGACAACTTTAACTGGACATCTTTTTGAGCCATCTTGTGCCCTTCGGGGGAAGATTTTACCGTCCGAGTGGTCTTCGGTCCCGTCAAGTCCTCCAGTGTGAGTTTTGCTTGTGAGTACTGTTCCTGGCTCGCTTTTATTCATCTCAAAGTACTCTTCCCCTTCTGCCGTTTTTACGAGGCGAAGCGTCGACTTCTTTAGCAAAGACTGGTTCTCTCTTCCTCGTTTACCGAAGTATAAAGAAATGTAAAACCATGCCGTCTGCAGCAAAACACGAGGATCACGAGTGTCTGCATCGCCTAACTCTTCTTTCTCGTACAACTTCTTGACGGTTTCACTGGTCAAAGGATTTTTGTGGACTGTGCCAGCTATTTTGCCGCTACCAATTAGGTGCTTCAGGTAGGAATTCAGTGTTTTATTAGCTTCACTGAACAACTGACCATCACAAATGGAGAATTTCTTGTTGTACGGTAGTGACTTGAGATGACGGTCGAGAGCCGCTCTGATTGACAACAAACTTCTTTTCTTATAAAAACTGCCGTCTTGTTTTCTCACCGAAACGTAAAACTTAGAAAGACACTTATTCATTTCTTCTACTTCCATATTCTCAAATTCTGTTGTGAACTGAGTTTGCTGTTGAAACCATTCTGTTGAATAACAAATAGTTTATGCAAATGTTAAGCTGATGTAGGTTTTTTATCGCATCGGCAACATTTCCGCCGACAGTAAACACGTTTGTGTTATTAATAACTTACCGAAAAAATATACCCTACCTTTAAAAAGATTTAAGCCATATTTAGTTGCTTCTTTGGTGTGTTTTGGAATCGCATTTTCTTTCATATTATTTATTTCTTCGTCAGAAACTTCGACAAATAGTCGAGCAGCCATTTTGGTAAATGCCTTGTAGGCGCTCTGCAGGTGAATATAGCGTCATATGACGTAATTCTCGACCAATCAGAGTACGGGAATCTCTATATTCACCTGTGTAATTATACTAAACAAAATTATACGTGAAAGTGCATATAGTGGGATAGCGAGTACGCATGCGCAGAGTAGAAAGAGCGAGACTGGATGACAAAACGAAGTAATCCAAGCAACACAGCAATATTTTAGGATGAGCAATGTTTCTCTTGATATCGTAAGATTTCAAGTTTAATTTAGCAAGCTCGCAGAGCAATATCTCGATTTTATTCGGCCTTTTCTTAGAGTTTTTCTCTGCCAGGCTTTCCGAAGTTAGGACCATTTTGCATTCGGGAATTCTTGGGGAATTTTCCAATATAGGTTTTGCACTATCACGTTACTTCTTAACAACTGTTGCTACGCCTCCATGTTGAATGGCACGGCAGAACCAAAATGGCGTACTTTTTGACTGAGCGCGGGAGTTCCAGTGATGAAATATTGACTACCTTTATTCGCCCTGGCCTAAATTTGGACAAAGTTCGATAATATAGTGAAAAACACTTTGACCACGATGGTTTCTGAACGAAGTGAAAGTTCAAGTGTAGGTTAAACAGGCCTGCAGCGCTTCGCCGGCACAAAATTTACAGATCCAGTTATATTTTTATGTCCACAAAGACTTGCAGGAGTGTTGATATTTATAGGAGACAATTCGGCAAGAGCGCTAACGTAACAGACTCGCTTGATCGTTTGAATTCAATTGAGAGGTTTCGGTTATTTTGGCATTATTCCCGCCTGGTAAATGGGCACACACAAAGGGAACCAGTTCAAGGAAGACAACAACATGTTTATTATCACCATTTGTTTTCTTTTTCGATACTTTTCAGAAGGGTTTTGAGTTTTTACAGGTTTTAGGCCTTTTGGCAGCCTTCGAAAACGTTATATTTTAGGTGGCGCGGTTTGAGTGAAATTTATGGCTATGTAACAATGTATTTTACTCACACTTCATTCTTCCAGTTATTTCCATTTATTACGATCTGGTTCCTTATTAGGCGTTTTACTTCTAGCCTGCGTAAACAGCCGCCTCTATTCGTGGGCCGAACGGAGCCTGGCGAACGGAGCCCCACGAGAGAGACGTCTGCGATTCGAGCTGAAAAAATCCATACTGATGACGTAAAATCCCGTCCAGAATCCGGACGTGAACACAGAATCGCTTATTGGTCAGTTCGTTAGATTGCATAAATTATCTACTTCGCAAAAACATCATGCGTTCAGTTTCTAGCACGTAAGTAAACTGTTCGGTCTATCGGGTCTCGCGCAATGGATAATCACTTTTAGAGCTTAGAGCGGTTTTCAGTTGAGTGTAGTGAAACCAAACGCAAATTACCCACAGCCAGCCAATCATAGGAGCGAGTAATCACAAGTAACTCATAAATGGCTTCCCTGTGAGCCAATGACAAACCAAAGCAAAACCAAAACCAATTTGCGTTTGGTTTTACTTTGGATTCTGATTGGTTGGTTTACTTTCTCAGCCAATAGGAGAGCTTAGTAAACGCAAAACCAAAACAGTTCCGACACTCAATTGAAATCCGCTCTATCCTGTATGACAATTGTTTACAAGACTGTCTTTTGTGAATTGCCGTGAAAGTTTGTCTTTATGTCGCGTTAGTTTCTCCTAAACTATTTGTCCTAATGCGTCAGCCGAGGACTGGAACGAATTGCGAGGACTCGAAATCCCGTCCAGTGCAAAACGACTTCTTATACTCATTAATTATTCGGGAGGAAAATCCTTTTTTTTTTTTTTTTTTTTAAGTCACAAAATACAGATGGATAATGAACATTCTTTTCATAAAGAAAATAATTCTTGACATGGAACAACAACGAACTAAGTGTTATAAGTATTCAAGGTTATGGAATTTTTAAAGCTAAATTTGTTGATTTGGAGAAATAGTTGCAATGTTATGCGATTCAAAGAAGTAAATCATGAATTACAAATTCAGCAAGAGCGACGATGAAGGTTAATGTCCACTTAAACGATTTGGGAAAAATCGTTCTAGTAAAGAGGGAGGAGGAAGAAATGTTGGAAAAGGCTGTACCCTTGACTAGTCGCTACAAGAATAACTGGGCAAGTTCTTTGACGAATGGAGGCGCGGGGGATAGAACAACATTGCTATTTTTGAGGAAACAAGTTACTAGTTTACCGAGTTTGAAGATTTTTGACTAAATAACAACTGAATGGCAAGCTTTTGAATAATAAAAATAATAATTGAGATTTCAGTATGGATTGCGGGAGGCCCTAAAAACAATTCATAATGAGCTCTCTCCATTTTTTTATATTTGAAAGCTCGCCACCGCGTTAATATTGATCTAGAACTCGCTAAACGCAGGTCAACACACCAATTATGATGTGATATTTCTTGTGGATGGGATGAGCATTTTTTTAAATTGGAATAAATTACATACTTGGCCCAATACCTTTTTTCGTTTACGAAATGGCTAATAATGCTAGCGAAGTCTCTTTGTTTACAATGTCCAGGGCCAGGTGGTTCGAAGCAAGGATAACCTTATCCCTAGGATAGCGCTAAATCTGTAATATGTACAGTTTAACCGCTCGGGTTAGTGATTTAACCACGAGGTACCACTCACCCTATCTTCGAACAATCGAACCCTGGAAAGGCCGTAGGAAAGTTTTTCTAGTTCTATAACTCAAAAATCAAATTCAATTGATGGAAGCCGTTTTGTTTTGATGTTTTAGTCACATACAAATAAAATGTCTTGGCAATACATAATTACCTTTGCATTTGACTCCGTCTCCAGTAAAACCCGGCAAACATTTACACTTATGTGAACCCTCCGTGTTTGTACAGGTAGCTTTCTGTGAACACTTGTGAGTTCCATCTCTGCATTCATCTTCGTCTAAAAAAAGTTGAAAAATGTATGTTGCAAAGGGTTCAGTGAATTTAATCCTCTCCCCTAGTTATGTACGATTTTAACGCAAGCTCATGTCACCAAAGCGCATGCGCTTGGAGGACGAACGTAATTCAGGAAGCTTATGACATCGATCCAGAAGTTATTTTTCACAATGTGACCGATTTCTCAAAAGCGGCTTTGTTTTTTCTATACATACCTCAAAAAGTTTGATCTTCTTAAGGATTACATATCTCTTTACACAAAGGCATGACTTGTAAATGAGAACGATCTTCCAAAAAAATGGAGGCACTTTTTTGTGGAATAGTTACCTGAGAACATATTTTTAAACAAATTTCAGTCAAATCGGTGCTTAGAATATGCGCAGTGTAATATGCGCAGTGTAGTGTGCGCAGTGTTCGCCAAATGTTCGTTTCGAGTTAGAGACACAAACGCTTATACCGCTGTGTTGCCAGTAACTAAAATTGAAAATATTTTTCCTTTATTGTGGCATCCAAAGAAGAATTATTTCCATTTTGTAGTAATTTGAGGTCTATTAATTTAATAATAAAGAGCAGGAAGTGTATCAACTAACCCTTGCACATGATTCCTTCGCCACGGTAACCAGCCTGACATGTTTGACACTTTTCTTTCTCCTTGAAAAAAGGGAAGATATCCATTAAAATTCATCAAGAAATGTAGTAATTTACCTTCTATAGTCAAAATATCGGAAAATCCAGTTACCTGTCATTTTAACTCTAAAATATCATAATCGATATAGTCTATATTGAAATGTTTAATACAACCACGGTCTTAAATCTAACAAGTATAAAGTAAGCATAGTCCAGCATATAAGCGCAGCTACAATAGTCCAGTTTCGTATTCGGAAATTACCGCTGAATGCAATGATTACAGACGCGTGTACGCAGGGTTAGCCTCATTCTGAAGTTAAACATTCTTAAATACCAGCGAGAAGGTGCAAAACGCGAAACTACAACAATAAACAGAGTTGTGAATAGCCCACCTTCTCGCTGGTATTTATGAATGTTTAACTTCAGAATGAGGCTAACCCTGCGTACACGCGTCTGTAGTCATTGCATTCAGCGGTAATTTTCGAATACGAAACTGGACTATTAGAGATACTTACTCGAAATGCAACTATGCGCGGTGAGGGTTCGATATTTTTTAAAGACCAGGAAGGTAATGAAGTTGTTTCTATTTTAGCTGAGGTTATGTATTTCGATACCTTCCAATTCGATTTATCTATTTTGTTGAAATGTTTCGCACGATTCTGATTAGCCTGGTCGGTGCTTTTTTCTAATTTATTTTAGGATTGGGCTACCTGTGACGCGCGGTCAAAATGGAGCGATGAGAATAAGAGCCTGCACGCAAGGAATACTTTTTAGAGTTCTCCGCGTTCGTCTAGGAACGCAGCTCTCCTAATGGCTAAAATTAATAGACAAGCGTCCATTAAGTGATCGGTCTTGCATGGATCAGGCGACCGATATGGCTGAAATTGGGATTTTGAGCGGCAGATTTTTCAGGCAAGAAAATCTTGAGCTGTTATAGAGTGTACGCTGTGATTTTGACATCAGATTGAAATCAGGAGAAGAAGAAGCGGTGAACTGTTTAATTAATCATAAATATGTTTTCGCCCGTTCGATTCCGTCTACCGGATCGGGGATCAGTAAGAGTCTGAATAAATACAACGTACTGCTTTAGTTATGAGCCCATTGCCAGGTCTTGTATTTTATCAAAGACTAAAGAAGCAAGTATATTGATCTGATTCAGTCTCTGCAAGACTGCGATTTGACGGAACTTAGAAATGAAGGTAGCATTTAATACCAACTGATATTTACATCGGTATGCGGTCATTTCGCTCCCAACTTGGAATAATATTATGTGGAAGTTGTCGTTCTAAAATGTCAGATTTCTTTTTTAATTGGGGGCGAAACCCACTTGGGAGCGAAACGTCTGTAATTATTTATATCTTGATCCGGGTTGAATTCCTTTTGAGAACAGAATCCGATCGGCCGTTGGCTTCGAGTCGCTGCTGGACTAGCACAATTCTGGTTGTCTTTTTAGTCGCTCAGCAAGTTCCTCACATTAAGAAACAGTTAATGAAATTAATTTTCTTGTTTTTGTCCACCAGGATTACAAACACGGTCGAACAAACTGGATGATTTTGCGACGTTGAAGCCAACACCTTCGCACAGAGAGCCAACACTCATCCCACGTCCCCCTCGCGATTCAACGCTTTACGTTTTTGGTACAACTTTAGCATACTCCTGCCACTAAAACTTGGGAGCCGGAGCTACTAGCTACACACATACAATTGTATGGTGGCCGCGTAGGGCTTGTAAACACAATGTTACAGTTCTGTTCTGCATGTTTGACTGGCTATGCAAACACATGCATCAGTAAACGCATTAATGCTTGTTTATAGTCAATCAAGGCAAAAGTACGGTAGAAAATGATATGCCAGGTATGTATTCCTCTTTCAATCGAAGTGTGAATATGCCCAAATTACACAATGGTCTAGATAGGATCTTGGATGGGTTCAAATCACGATTTAGACTAACATGTGGTACGAAAAACGCCTATTTTCAAGTTTGAGACTGGGTACGGATTCAGCCGAACACCCCTACAAAGAAATATCTGGAATAGCCACCTAACCACCCACCCCCCCTCCCATTATGGGCTGACAGACTTACCTTGACGGATCTCACTTGCTGAGTTGTGGAGGCCATTAATGAACCCGAAGGGCGAAGTTTTCTAAGAACTTTCGATATGTCAAGCGAGTCTTCTTCCATTCCACACTCATTTAGCTCACAGATTTCGTTGAAATCGTTGTCCAACTAAACACATATGAAGGGGAGCCAGATAAGCTAATATCGAGGGAAAACTTCAGCAGCATAGTTTAATTTGTTAAGTAACACAGCTACATGTATGATTTCAGTAGTATAGGCAATAAGGGTTTTCAAAAGAGAAGATGCAATGAGTAAATACGTTAGAAAAAAACAACCACACCAATAATGATGGCGATGATTAAGATGGTAACCCTATGATTAATCCTGAGATCTACAAGAAAATGCAAACCAACCTCGGTACAAGGGCAGGGAGCTAGAGGAAGGTGTGGATTGAACCCGCCCTACACTGGGTGTTGATTGTAAGTTGCCGTTTATTTAAGAACAAAATACCACAAATCGATAGCATGGCATATCCTCTATCCAAAATGACGTATTTTGTTAGACCATAATTATTTGGAACATTTTTTTTAAGTTCGTGCAAAAGGACCTATGTATAAGTAAATCAATTATTATGAATGTAAACCTGTTTAACAGTTTAAGATATATTTATGACCATTTTAATATTTTATATTCAGCATTTTTTTGACAAAACTCTTTATTTAACTAATTCATGTCACCCGTCTCTCTGAATAAATTTGAAAGTTTTCCAAAATGAGTCCCTGGCCGAAGGACCTTCAAATAGCTGCTTAAAGAAGCTCAACGTCTGAAGGTGAAAAGGTTTATGAATAAAACTTGTAAACGAAGCAAATCATTGCCTCTGGCCTCAGCTACTTTCACTACTGCACACATATTCATATCATAGCTCTCTTTTAATTCTTTATTTTTGTATTACTTACCTTAAAATACTTTAGATTTTGCTTACCTGATTTATGTAAACAGTATGGAAAAATTGAAATTGAATTGGAAAAAAAACACGAGTATTTGGCCAACCCGAGCTCAATCTAGCATTCCCTGACCTGTAATT
This sequence comes from Actinernus sp. WN-2022, assembly GCA_030867875.1. Lineage (NCBI taxonomy): Eukaryota > Metazoa > Cnidaria > Anthozoa > Actiniaria > Actinernidae > Actinernus > Actinernus sp. WN-2022. The sequence continues at coordinate 24,461,895 of JAOWCC010001589.1, forward strand.
TGTAGCTTAGTGCTGAGTTGCTTACACTGTTATTTTCAAGAGTTATTTTAACTCCAAAAGAGTTATTCTGTACAATTTTTTTTAGTACAGAATAACTCTTTTGGAGTTAAAATAACTCCTTGAAAATAACAGTGTAGTACCTTGAAGTTATACGACGCGCATCGAGGGTCTTCCTTACAAGCTTCTTCACATTCGTCTGTGTTAACGGACATGTTCTTGTAGATGTGGCTGTCCAGTATGGATCGGACTGCTAAGGTAGACTGAAGAACAGGCCGTCAATAAATGGCAAGGGACAGGAACACACTGACAAATGTATTTCATGGATATTGCACCCAGTAACTTAATTGTCCCGCAAGCTCAAATAAATTAATTGCCTGTACCTACAGTCACAGGACCCAGTCACATACGTCACATCATATTTCAGTTTATTCAGTACGTTCAATAGTTGTCACGTTCACGGTTACCCACATTTGGTGTTGAGTTCTAGACAATGTGTCCTTGGTATTACATGGTGGCTCATCCAAGTCGTCGCACGAGCTTCAACGACTCTGGCAAAACATCGAAGCAATACACGAAATGTGGAGATCAATGCCCGAAGATTTCTTTGCCGAGGAAACAGTTAACAATTTTGAAGCCTGAGACTGAGATTGAGATTTTAACTTGATTCTAGCTCAGCGAGATGTCAAGATAATAATAATAATATATAAAATTTATATAGAGCAGTTTCCTTACAAGTCCAAATGATCTTTACAATGCCTTAAAAACTAATTAATTAAAAGCTAATTTAAAAAGATGTGTCTTCAGTTTACATTGAAAAGTTACGACCGAGGTACTGGCCCTTAGCTCCATGGGTCAGTAGCGCATTCCATAAAGTCGGCGCACAGACACTAAACGCCCTCGATCCATACGTTTTCAGTCGATAAGTTGTAGGCCTAAGTAGAAATTTATCAGCAGATCTTAAATTTTCATCAGATCTTAAATTGCAAAGATGGAGGAACCTCGTGTACAGCAAAACGTATAAGGATGTTGTTCAACTTTGTGTACTGTACCATGTTATTGTACAATTAGAATTTGAGCTGTAATTTGCTCAACAAATCCCGTGAAACGCATTCTAAACTATTTTTGTCATTTTGCAAACTATATTTTTCTGCTAAACGTCGATAATCATGTCTTAATTTTTTTAAGGAGACTTTTTAAAGGCTATGGCAATTAATCTATTCTACTCGTTATTATGTCCATAATGTCTACGAAATATTGCAAATGTAATTGCAAAGTGCATGGTTTGTCTGCTTTTTCTATGAAAAAATGACGTTGGACATTGCAGAGTAAGTGGCATCCCTGAATATACTGAAGAAACAATGACACCAGGAATTGCATGATCTTTAAAATCTGGTGTGATCCACTTTATGTCAAATCAAAGTTTACACAATTAGCTGGAAACAAATAAGTAAACGATTCTACACGTACTTGCCTACTTTGAAGTTCAGAGAATCCAAATTGCCCACGCTGAAATTCAGAGTACCTAACTTGCCTGCTCTGAAATTCAGAGTATCCAACTTGCCTGCTCTGCAGGAATATGTTCAGTTCTTCAAGGAGAATGTTATGATCAATCATATCAAACCCCTTGGAGAAATAATCAAAAAATATTCGAGTAGAATCAATTCCCAGTGTGCACAGCTTCATAGATAGCTTGCAGCAGGTAAATTAGTACATGAGTAGTAGAGTGTCAATATCCCGGCCAACCTGGTTAAGTAGTCTCATATGAGTGAAATCCTCCAGTACTTTAGCAAGACAACTAGTTAGTGATATAGGTCTGAGGTCAGGGTATATATCTTGCGGTAGGAAAGTCTTAGGAATAGGAGAAACAATTGCCCGCTTCAAGGGGTCAGAAACATAGCCCTCTTTGACTGACTGATAGTATATGTCCTGGATAACTGGAGCAATCTCAGGGGCGAATTCCCTAAGGATAGCTTTATTAGTGGATAATTTAGAGAGATCACTCATAATTTCCTTCTGTGAGACAAACAATTCTGGTGGAATAGTAGTATTAGTTGGGCCTCAACAGGAATCAAGGGAACAAACTGCTCTTTAATGCTCGCCTAAGCTAAGAAATTACTGATCTCATTAGTCGATATTAATGTAACCTTAATTTCAGCATTCAAAAACTGATGATACCATTCTTGTTGACCATCCTGGCCGGTCAGCATTTTTATCTGTTTCCACCATTTCTTTGAATTAGACTGGGCCGAATCAATTACTTTATGCTCATAGTAGTGTTGTTTTGCAAGTTTGATAGCATGTTGTACTTTACTGCGACAGAACTTGACAATCAGTAAAGAGTCTTTCCCATATTTAATAAATGCTGACTGTCGTTTAGTAATCCAGAGTTTTAATTTGCTGGTAATCAAGGGCCTGTCTTGAGAGTGGACTTTAACAGACTTAAAAGGAAAGAAGGTATCCATGGCAACTCTAAGTTCATCTTAACGATTGACCTAACGTTCCCTCACCAGCTTGCATGCTCTCTCTCCTAAGGTTCCCACATGCATGTTCATGAGGGAAAATTAGAGCTAAATGTGCCTAATGCATGTTTCCCTCTTGCATAGAAATTAGTGTTATTTAGTTAAAGTATGCATACTGATGAGGGCTGTTTAGACAGTAACTCATATTTTTCAATTACCAATGTCAATATCGAACACGGAGACTGAATATACCTTAATAAAATACATAAACATTATATAAACATGTTCACTTTTCGTGACATAGATTCCTCTCTGGCATTTGCTCTAGCATGAAACTCAAAACTATCATAGGTGGGAAACAGAAAATGTAAATATATTGTTCAGACACTTTTCGTATACATTATCCACCCAGGACTGACTGATATGCATTCTTTTAATGGCAAACGATTATGCTGTAATATGAATAGAGTCGTATTAAAGTAATTGCTCGGTTATAATAATAATATACATGAAAACTAGACAGTCATTGCTAGGTTTGCCAATCAAAGAGATGTAAAATTACAAACGCAAATAGTAGAACAAACTTTCTCACCTCAGTAGAATTAAGCTGGGTGGAATAGTTATGAGGAGCCAAAGCAAGATCCTGGACTTCAGATATGATAGATGCCGATACACTTGTTGCTAAAAACAACACGGTAACAAGGAAGAGTTTCCAGTTCAACATTTTTGTGAGGAGAAGGCGTGCAGGAAATTTCGCTGTTTTTTCTCTTCCAACTCCTGTTGTTCATGAATAGTTCGAGCAGAACCGGAGCATACTTAACTGATGTTGGTTACATCTTTGTTTCTATTATTCAACGGAGTTCCTGTCATCGAAAAAGGAAAATCGTAAACATCTGTTGACAACAGACAAATTGGCGACTGTTTAGAATCAACTCCACATGATTGCCATTAGAACTTACACATTATTTCAACCGTATATCACGCAATTAAAATTGAGAAATAATTGATGTATAAAATGTTGGTTAAGAGTTACTAAACGTTTGACGGTAGAAGGGAGATAGCTGTAGAAACTACTCTACCACAACTAATACCTTTGTAGAATCAAGCTGAATGCGACTCATAAGTTTCCAGCATCAACTTCACACGACGCTGCCCTTTGTATAAGAGACAGGCAAATTGCCACCATTTCTATTTGTTTTTCAAGAAGACTGTGCAATGTATATAGTTAAAAACCAATATTTCCAGGAATAAAAAAAGAATTTAATGTGACATTAGTTGGAATGTCGAGAAAAACATCGCACATATTGGGCAAACCTGTTTGTTAAAATATTTATAAGTTCATTTCCAATTTTTGCAAACATCGAGAAAGCTTACAGGACAGTTGCCCTGAAATACATGTACGTCAGCAGTCCTTCACCTCTCAAAACCTTGCATTTCATTGGACCCCATTTGGATTAGGGTTAGGGTTTGTATTGTTTCAGGGTTAGGCATTGTTTGGATAGCCAGTACTATTCCAGGTTCCGAAGAGGTGAAGGCCGCCCCAAATACGTAAGCAAAAATTTATACGTTTCTATTACACATGATGTTTATGGTAATAAAACGTTTTTTTTAGAAGACCCCAATAATAAATTATTAACAAATCTTATTCTGAGTGCCACAGGCACAATATTATGTAAATAAGCTACACTACATGTGAACTACAATATTTTTTTTAATGTTAGCAATACAGGTGTTTTCACTTGCAATTAAATATTCAACGGGAGTAACATTTTAACATCATTTAACGTTGGTGATCTCTGCTTACCATTAAAGACAACTCGTGATCTCAATTGTAACTATTTTTATAAATGCTCAATATTAAATGAAAAAGAAGAGTATAGGACTTAAAATATATTTAAAATATATTAATGTTATACTGATTTTGTTTCTAATTATGATATACAGTCAAACTCGAAAACGTTGTCCAAAACCATAAAACATACATATATACCAATATACATTATGGGATATTATCGGAAAAAAAATTCCAATAGGTTTCACCCAAGGGGCAAACGAAAAATATATTCCATTAGTGATTTCACAACAGGAAGTTTATCTAAAATATATTTATGCCGATACATGCCGATATTGTATTACGAAAGTATGATGAGTGTGATGCGCGGTGGCCAAGGTCGATTCACTGAATACAAAGGACACAATGCCAATGTTATCTGCAAAAGACTTGGGTGTTATTGTTGATACCCATTTGAAGTATGACTGCCACATTAGTAAATTAGTTTCTTCATGTATGGATAAACTCTGCGAAATTAACCGAGTTAAGGACAGTTTTGACAGTGAGACACTGTTTAATTATTCAGCTCTAGTCATTAATAAACTCCTCTACTGCTCTTCAATGTGGTAAAATATCTTATTAGTCGTACAAGCATACATACCAAGCCTCCCAGTGTATGGCTACCTTCCCAAATCGTAGAGGAGGTCGGAAACAAAGTTCGCATAGTTAAACGCTCAGACGAGCCAAAGGCCATTAGATGTCATGAGCACATATGTCAGGTCCTACCCACAGAAAAGGTACCCCATGTAACGCCTAGATCTGCGCCCCCTACCCAGACAGCGAGCCCGAACCAAGCCACGCCCTATTCCTCTACAGTTAGCGTGGACCCCGATAACTTACTGCCCACCGAAACCCGACGTGAGTTCCATCAACGTTTACGCGAATACGACAACGTATTTAACCCGAACATCTCCGATTACAACGGCGCAGCTGGACCCAACGACGCCACTGTGAACATCGGTCCCGCGCAACCCCCGCAGCGCAAGAGACCTATCCTACAATATTCCCGCAACCAACTAGTTGATCTCCAGGCAAAATTTGATGAACTCGAACAGGCCCAAGTATTTCGTTGCCCCGAAGACCTAGGCAATACGGTCGAATACCTCAACCTTTCGTTACTCGTAAAAAAACCTTCGGGTGGTCATCGACTTGTGACTGCATTTGCTGGCGTTGCTTGTTACAGCAAGCCTCAACCCTCATTGATGCCTGATGTCGATTCAACTCTTCGCACCATAGCTCCATGCATGGAGATACATCATCAAGACAGACGTCACGCCGGCCTTCTATCAGATCCCCTTAGCTAAGCTTTCCATGAAGTACTGTGGCGTGGCCTCCCCCTTCCGAGGAATCTGCGTATACACGAGATTCGCCATGGGCATACCTGGTTCGGAAACTGCTCTTGAGGAGATAATGTGCCGCGTTCTTTGATATTTTATCCAAGAAGGTTGTGTCGATAACCTTACGGTCGACTTATATTGTGGCGGCGACACCCCCGAGGCTCTCTTAGCTAACTGGAGACACGTCCTCGACTGCAAAGACCGTTATTTGTCTCAAGTCTACGACTGTTCTTGAGTGTCTGGACCCAAGGTAGATTGTCCGTTAATCCCCACCGCATCGCCGTTCTAGCCTCGTGCCCTCCCCCTCAGAACTAAAAAGGCCTTCGTTCTTTCATAGACGCCTACAAAGTCCTCAGCCGTGTGCTTCCTAACTTTCCGACGTTATCGACCCCCCTGGAGTGTGCAATCGCCAGTCTACAATCTACAGATAAGTTGATGTGTGATGAAAGCCTAACTTTCAAGTTCAAAGCCGCACAGAACATCCTCGCTCAGCATCAGTCCATAGTCCTTCCTCGCCCCACGGATGCGTCATGGATCGTGAGTGACGGATTGGTAACTAAGCGCGGCTTAGGTATACCACCTTGTACGTCTCACGGGACATCCACCTTCATCTTGCTGGCTTCTTTAGCGCCAAGTTACGCAAAGCATCAAGTCACCTGGTTAACTTGCGAAGTTGAGGCATTATGCATAGCAGCTGCCGTCAAGCATTTCAGTCCATTTATAATCCAGTTCACTCAACGTACCTGCATCCTTACCGACTGTAAGCCCTGCGTTCAGGCTGTTGACAAACTATGCCGCGGTGAGTTCTCCGCGATCCCCCGCGTGATATCATTCTTAACAGCTTTAAGTCGGTACCAGGTTACTATTCAGCACTTAGCTGGCAAGGCAAATCTACCATCTGACTTCACCAGCCGCAACGCGCCCTACTACACCGCGCCAAGGTGTCATATCTGTACCTTCATCCTCGAAACTGAAGACTCTGTTGTTCGTAGTGTTTCCATCCTGGAAATTCTTAACAACGCCGCAAACCCCCTATTCACCACACCAGATCAGCTTGGCTTCAAATTCAGAGCGACCTTCGTCTTATATATACACACCCATTTCAAACAGGGACGTGTCCCTGACGTGCCCGTGACCGCTATATCACCACCAGCATTGATGGTGCGTGGTGTTTCGTAAAGAAGTTCAGCGAATCTCAACTAAAGGCCAGATCTTATAAGGTCAAACTGTCTGAATGTTATGTCGTGCCTACTCAAGTCGTAGTTGCCGGCTTTCCAGCCACGCCATTCTCACCGGAAAATGACGTAGAACCTCCTTCTCCATCTGTAAACGACTCGTCAGTCCCCGTACTCCCAGAGTTACCCCTACCTCAGCCTCCGGAACTTACGCAGCCACTTGAAACACCATAACCCGTATACTCCGCACCACAAGAAGACACTTTACCGGTTGTTCCCATGGATGACACACAGGAGTTTAAAACCAGCACATCCCCTACTACTACAGATCAAGCCATGGCTTCTCTTCCTAACTGGGCCCTGGTGCAAAGACCCCAGCGAAACCGTAGACCTCCGACGTATTTAGATAAATCTGTTAAGTTTTAATTAGTAACCTCCAGTGACTTAAAAAATAACGTTATTACCATACAGTTAGTCGGTATCAAGTTCGTTACGGTTAGTTGATTTCTACAGAAAGGGTCATGTTGGTCATCCTCACTGACCTTAGTTCGAGTCCTTAGTGTGTCTATGTCTGCATAACCGCTATGGGCCTCTATTCGTTTGTTTTAAAGACGAAAAGAGGTTGCGCCAGCAGACTAAGTCTGCGGTAGTTGTTACTTAGTATGCGCGCGCACGTGTGCGAGGAACGCCTTGTAATTCGCTCTCTTCTCTCGTGGTCGCGTTCGACCATATTGTTTATCTAGTTGTGGCTAATAAAGTTCGTTCCTTGTGGACTTCTTCGTCTCTCTTAAATACTGGGGCTGTTCCAATTCCTCCATCAGCTATCCCTTTCATTCTAGAATCCCACGCCGCTCTAAAATCAGCAAAACGAAGTCTGATTTTGAAAGAATATTGATGTCTCCCCTTCCCAAGTCTTCTTTGAAATATCTAGCGTGGAAGGCGGATACTTCTACAATGAATCTTGCAAGCCAAAAATTCAAATCGTCTGGGCTTGACGGTCGAAGATCGGAAATTTCAGTGTATCTTCCCAATGCAGTATCAACATCTTTCTTTCGAAAGTTTGCCCACGACTCCCAAACTTTGACTGTCCACTTCTTTCGGCGTTTCTGTTCTCTAAATCACTTTCGGTCACTATATTGCCAAAGTGCTTCTTTGTATCCTCAAACTCATCCTACGTGTATATTATCTGTATGATATTAAGTGTTACCCTCAATAAATAAAGCAATATTATTATTATTATCCTCAAGAAACAGCAGCTCCTCCACATACTCAAAATATTCGCCATGTTTATTCCAGGAACAAGGTCTTCGGTATTAATATCCTCTAACGACTCCATTGCTAGCGAGAAGAATAATCAACTGAGGTAGTGTACAAAATAAATTTGTCAGTTATGTCTAGCTATTTTGTATAAACACAAATCCAAAGAAAAATGTTTTTATTTCATGTTTATTTGCACGTGGATTTCAAAATATAAAACTATTTCAATCACGTACCTGCATGTGATTTCGAAATATGGAACTTGTGATATTTATTTATCACTCACACACCGACAAAATCGCGATTTTCATCTTAAAAATAAGCATCATGCTGTTATCCCACATAAACGAGCATAAAACACTTAATAGCTAAACTGCATTAAACATAAACAACAGATAAGGGGCTGGCATCTCATTTATTGATACTTGTCGGACACAGCAGTATATATTGTTGGCCAATCAAATCTACCTTACCTAGACCTGTTACATCTAGTACCTGAAGAAAGCTGATTTTGCCCGCCGAATATAAAATCCAACGTTGTGTCAGCTTTGCCGTAATCCTTGGACTTCGTATACATAGTATAGTTAGTACATTTCTTCTATTCTTAACATATATCCTAAAGAAATTAGGTATCAAAGTAGAGAAACGCCTTCGATTAATTCTTACATATTAATCTCTCCCTTTATACACCCTCACGGTATCCAAACGGGATTACATAACAACATTCTGCACACACTTATGTACATTCCGTAACGCTAAAAAATATATTTACTCACGATGGAGTAAATCCCATATCAGACTCTCGTGGCTATTCATTAACCCTTATTTAATTTACGAAAATAAATAGTGCACGTGCAGTTTAGTTGCACGCGCATATGTAACGGCAAATGTAATGCGTGCGTGCAGTATATAACCGAAGAAATCTTGGGAATCATGTCTAAATTTCTTACATGGACTATTGGTGATTGGTGTTTGTCATTGGGACGAAATTTGGTGGGCGTCATTGGAGCTATTTTTTTAATTCAATACCCTACAGAGAGTATAACAGTGGAGGGAGGAACGAAATGGCTTTACATAATATAAAATCACCATGTGAACATAATTTTGCTGCTATAGTTCAAAGCGCAGCAAAATATCCATGTGCTATCGATCGCTTCGCTTCTACGCCTTTCTACACTGTTCAGTAATTTTGAATTTTAAATTTCGAGCTCGCCATGCGTAAAAAGAGGAGGGGCTAACATATTTATACCGGACCTCAGTGTTTAAAGTAACCACGCATTGGGTATATTTAACTCCGGTAAAGCGTGCTCTTGTGACGCCGTTTTTTAATGTTTCTTGTGGCAATAATTTAAAAGTGAGCGCGCAGCATTATTTGCGAGAAAAACAAAATTGTAACAACAATATAATATAACACTCTAACGAATTCATTAATGACCTTGAACTGTAACCATTAAAATGATAATCATTATCCATGCCAATCAAAGCCGATACGTTGCCTTTACTGTAAAATTAATTTAGCTTTTCTTGTTATCTACTGACGTCAACAATCATAATGCCAAAATAGAAATTGACGTCACAACGGCTAATTTTCACTTTTTATCGAAGTTCTGTAAGGTAAGACGTGACTATGAATCTACCATTAATGACTATATTTTGGCACCTTTATTGTTTTTTTCCTTTCTGTATACTCCTGACATGATAAAACGATGACAAAAAAGGATATCTTATAGGAGAAAAGGTTAGAATTTATTTTTATTTTTATTTATGAATCAGTTTAAATTTTCATTCAAAATTCTAAATCAAGCCACAAGCCATTTTGTTTCACCATTGTTTTTGTTGACAATATTTAAACTTGTCTCTTCAGAAGACAGAAGTTATAAGGGGAGTTTATTTCACTACTGTTTTTGTTGACAATAGTTTAACTTCTCTCTTCATACAACAGATTTTAAAATTTCGAATCTGATGCATTTCACCTAATGATGGTCGCAGCGGAGAATACAATACACATACTTGTATGGTCAGCTGTATAGTATCCAGAACCATTCATTATTAATCAAGATGGACCAACTTCACATGAAGTCATGTGAAACCATGCAAGGAAGAAGGTAACAATTACTGTAAGACACTTCCAACGCTGGTTTTCTTTGGAATAAACTTAGGACAGATATGTTATCCTATGAACGACTGAATTTATGTATTTAAAGAAGGCTATGTTGAGGAAAATATTTCTTGTAGTAATACTAATTCCTGCCATCTCTTGGGCTTCGTGTATATTTATCGCAGCTTTTTCTCTCGTTATGTAGGCTCAGTCTTTAGTGGGGACTTTAAGAAATCACGACGGCAATGTCTAGGACGACGGCATAAAACAATAGCCTTAATTACAAAATACAATAACTGCACGTGAAAATGCACGAACTCGCCTACATTTCGACCGTCCTCTGTAAAAACACAACGTGAAAACCATACGTTTTGCGTTTCATGGAGAACGCGAACGTCAAAAAGTAAATCACTCCGTCTTTCGGTAGACGTGAAGGGAACTCTATGCTTATGATATTTTTCGAAGATTTGGATGTCAAAAGCAATTAAAGGCGAAAAAAAGAAAGAGTAAACTCCAAAGTTTGGGAGAAAACACTTTTCTACGTCCCGTCGTCACTGCCGTCGCCGTCCTGGTTTCTTAAAGTCCCTAATATCCTTAAGCCCAACGGAAACGAGGAAACACTTTTGATTCCGAGAAGCACATTTTGCATCTGCAATATGTTACCCCGTTTGCTCGCCGAAGCATCAACTTTGTCTAGATCCCAAGGCTGCGCTACATATGTTACACATGCGCTAACTTCCTAGAATAATCAAGGCGCATTCGCCAGCATTTGTTTCTCTTGAAATGTTTTTTAGTTTACTCAACCAGGCAGCAAAACATGTGTCTTGCTTCCCCCTCTTTTGATCACCCAATAACAATTATGAGTAACAATGTTTCCGGAACAATGTTTTGTCGCTTGCAGCGCAGGCCGTAAAATGAACCGAGAGGACGCTACAAACTCTAGGAAATGATGAGAGTCCTTTAAGGCCGCGGGTTGGAACTCCACCTGCCGAACTACGTGGTGTATATGTAAAGTAACAGTTATTGCACCACCTGATGAATTCACCATTCAATACCTGTTATTTTACATCCGGCCACCTGCAGTTAACACTTAGTTCTTCATACTCACGTGAAAAAACTCACGAAAAGAAATGAGGATGGATTATTGATAGTTCGCAGACAACAAGTCAAGAACATATGGATGCAGTGGGCTACATGAAAAAAGTCAAGTCTATAGTCCGACAAGCATCGATCGAGCTACGACTAATATCTTCAAAGGTACGAAAACAGGTTCTTCCATCGGAAGAATGTGACAATGGGTTGTTTAGCAAGAAACATCTCATGGACACCTTCTCCAGGTGGGAGACGTTTAGAAGATATGTTAATGACTTGCAATTGAAGATCCCGGTAGGTACGATAACAGGCTTTACCATCCGAAGAAAGTCACAATTGGTTTCCTAGCTATACATATCTCATGGTCACCTTCTCCAGATGAGAGACGTTTAACGGAAATGGTAATTACTTTCAGTTGAAGATCCCAGTAGAAGATATCCTGTTGAATGGAAAACTCGTCCGTTGGGATGCGTGATCGGCAAATGAAAGTTGGCATGACCCACAGGGAGCCCAAACTTTAATGAATACCGTCATCTAATGAGAGCTCAAACCGAACAAAACAATGGCCAAAAATATCCAAGAACACAATCAAATGGCACAATCTCTAGAAAAAAAATACTTTATTTGTTAGCCTGCGTTGCGGCTCTGGAGCGGAGATTAGGGGGATTGGGGCGAGAGAAAAAAGAGGCGGTGGGGAGGAGAGGAAGAGAGAGCCCGCCGGCAAGCCATGGTTATTTTGATAACTCTCGGTCTCAGAAGGCCGCGTATTGCTATTGGCTAAAATGCGTGATTGACAGAAATCATGGCATGCGATAAGAGCAGAAACCAAACATACCGAGAATTCCCTCAGCAATGAATTTAAATAAAGAACAGGAGCAAGGCTATTAGAGATCTTTTGTCTGGAAGAGATGTTCTAGCTGTAATCCCAACTGGGTTTGGAAAAAGTAGGATATTCCAAGCATTCACTAGTGTTAAAGACATCGAAAATGATGGCCGGGTTGTCGTTTTGGTTATTGCTCCTTTGGATAGTATTGTGGAAGATCAATTGAACCAGTTAAGTTCCTTAGGTTATATAATGCTGCCGAACTTTCAGACCTAAAACCCAAGGAACTACAGAAGTGCAACTTCAAATTGCTGAAGAAGTAATGAGAGCGAATTTCGCGATGTGCTGAAGAACCCTGCATCGGAACTCCATAAGCACAGATTCTCGCCGTAGAAATATTTGATTCCCCAAACGCTACCTTAAAACATACATTACATATCCTGCAAGAGTCGTTGACATTTACAGGTTTGGGTTTAGGCTCTGTCTTCACAGGATTTTTCGGGGTTTCAGCTGACATTCTCCAAGTTCGTATATTTTTTGTTTTGAATTTTACGCTCGAGTTGAGATTCCTTGAGATTCCATGTGTGAGTTTGACAGATATTAAACATGGTTTTCACTTCTGTCGAATGACTTACTAATTTTATGCATTTTAATTAGTGGGTGTATACCAAAATAACCATGGTTTGCCGGCAGGCTCTCTCTTTCTCTCTTCCCCACCCCTCCCCTCTCTCTTTTTTCTCTCGTCCCATTCTCACTTTTCCAAACCCTCAATTGGGAAAGGTTAAGCCATCAGCGGGAAATTGCTAAATCAATTATGGTTTATAAAACCTTGCACAATGAAACTCCGGATTACCTTACAACAAAATCCCATTGGAATAACAACTCAAAGTATAACCTAAGGAATTCGGAAAATAAACTGATACTTCCACTGCCTCATCCTAACTATGGCAGAAAGAGCTTTAGTTACACCGGAGCAGCTTTGTGGGATAACTTACCTGTGCAAATAAGACAAGCGCCATCGCTGATAAATTACAAGGCTCAAATACGAGGTTTTAATTTCACAACAAACACGGCATCTTTGTAAAACAGGGATTTTTCATTTTATTATATTGTATATTTCATACATGTTCATATCAGTAGTTTTAGGCATTATAATTAGCGCTAGAATAATTTTTTAAATTGTGGTATTTTATATTTTTTAGTATTCTTGTATAGTTAACCTGATAGATCATCGTGTCTAAATAAAGTTTTGACTTGACTTGACCTAATCTCCGCTCGCTGCGCTCCGATACTCCACGGAGCCGCAACGCAGGCTATTTACTTGTTCAGTTATTTAACAAAGACAATTGCGGTCAAGCTATAATAATAAAAGTTTGGGCTGCCTAACCGAGCCGGCCTGTACCGCTCGAAACTCGATTGGTAGTACCTCCAATACCAGGCTGTTGTGTCGGGAGACAATCCCGTACTCTTTCTCGAAATAATACAACAGGTTCTTTCACGCCCCCCTCGTATAGATTAGAAGAGGAAGGAGACAAGACCAACGACACGGCCGGGATTCGAACCCCTGACCTCCCGCACTCTAGACCGCTCTACCAACTGAGCTAACCAGTGAGGCGATGGAAGAGGCCGTGGGAAATCGCCTAGTTCATCGAAACAATCAGTTCGGATTCTCAGGTTTCTCCGATACTTGATGTTGCAAATACCACTAGGGAGTAATTAGGAGGCGGAGTTGTAAAAAAATATGATCCTTTTGACAGCATGGTCGGTACAAAACTTACAAAAGAGTCGGCAGTCCCTACTTTCAGACCCAGCCAACTACGTGTACCATGTGCTCGCCATGTCTAGCCATCGTTAGCCATCTGGAACATGTTTAGCCATTCTAAAAAAATTGCGCAGTAGAAGGGACTTGCTAGCAGTTAGCCTGCTTTCAGGCGGTGGATGGTGTTTTTTTCGCGCAGCAAACGGATCATGGAAGCGGCCGCCATATTGGCCGAGCGTGATTGAGACTTGGGATCGAATGACAAATGGAGAGGAGGGTGGGGGAGAAGAAGCAGAAAGGAAATACCGCCTGCCCTGAACACCCATGGTTTCTGAATATCCGCCCAACACGCACACGACTACCGTTAACTTGTAACACATTCTTAATTGACCAATAGGAGTTGACGTGTGACAGCCTTACAATATTGGTTTGGTTTATGAAAACAAACTTCGCTCGCTGTCAGATGCAATGCAAAATGTTGGTAAAATTTTAATAAAACCAGCTATTTTGGTTCAAAGTTCTCCATAGAAAGTACCACTTTAGAATATATATGTAGACAGTTCGGTTTTAGCTTGTTTCGTTCGCCCCATCAGTCTCTCAAAGAGTTTGCAAATCCTCCGATTACATACCAACATTACAAGATGCTTCAAAAAGCCATAGATAGAGAGCAGTCTAGCACCGCGGCAGCACCGCGGCAGCACAGTCTGGCGAACCAGAAGAAGTGCGATACAAGCGGCTGCTTCCTTCCTTAAAATAATTAAGCTCGCATAAAAAAAAGTTCAGAGGACAAATACAGGATCGAAAAAATATCTAAACTTCAAAGAAAACTTCGCTATGGAGACAATGTTTTCTCAGAACTCGATATTGAAGAACTCGTGGACAAGCAAACTACGAGTGCAAAGTACACAGGTAAATGTTGTGATCGTCAACCCTAACGAGAGAGTAGAAACGAGAAGCTCTTTCTCTGAAAAGTCGAAGTCCATCTTAGTGAATGTTTGCCGAAAGAAATGGATGACCGTTGCATAAATCATAGTTAGTAGAGTGGAATGGTTATGAAACCCAGCGACCTTCTTTGTTATATGTCTTTGTAAGCTTTTTTCAACAGTGACCATGCACAAAACACAATAGAAATTCCAATGTGTTAATCAATCAGCCAATAGAAACGTGAGTTCAGTCGTTCAGGGGACGCTAATGAACTATGACCCTGCACAATATTTTGTCTTGCCCCTTCCAACATAAATCGCAGCGCCTTTGTTTGCCCCTTTGAAGTTTGCCGGGTTTCATAACCATTCCACGCTATTAACTATGCATAAATGTATTGAGGCAGATTTCTGATTATTTCCTAGTTCAACGGCCGTGAAGTCAATTATGATAACCGGATTGCATCTCTGCAATTTGGTCGACAATAATACTTTTCAGTGGCGAATTAAATCACGGTTCGTTGTCGAGTTCTCTTTACCGTAAATATCATACTCTTTCCAAAGCCTGTCGAAAGCACAGCCAGGATCTAGAACATCTTTACCTAGAAGCCTAAGCTCTGTATAGCTTCCTCCTGCTCCGTTTTCAAAGTACCTTTACCCAGCCGCGGAGAAAGAAGCGAGCAGCTGTGTTCTCTCTAGAAAACCTCTGGAACCAGGGTAAAGGCGACGGAGATAACTTTGAAAACGGAGCAGGAGGAAGCTATATACAGAGCCTACTTCTAAGTAAAGATCTTCTGGCGCTTTGATGGAAAGAGTATGATATCTAAGGTTTACGAACTTGCGAAAAGAGAACTTGCGGCTCTTTCTCCGTGGGTGTTCTCTCTAGAAAACCTCTGGAACCAGGGTACTTCACCTTAGTCTTCAAAAAAGACAAAGCTTTTTGTATTACTCGCCATATTTTATCAACTGCAAGCTCAGTACACAACACTTATTCTAGTTACGCCGCTTCGCAGGCTACACTTATTCCTTTCAGTTCTTGCTTTCAACACTTGCCGCGATAAGCTTTGATTGCCACCGTTTCAGCCAATCGTATACCCCGTCTGCTGGTGGACGGGATCTAACTTTTGTACTCAGAAACCAGGGGTTTTCGGGCAGGAGGTCTTTCCTTTCTGCTCCTACCCCTCCACCTCCATTTGTCATTCGATCCCAGGTCTCAATGTCGCTCGGCCAATATGGCGGCCGTTTCGATGATCAGTTTGCTGCGCGAACAAAACACCATCTACAGCCTGAAAGCAGGCTAGCTAGCAGTCTAAAGTAAATAATTTTTATTATTTGACGTTCAAGCAATGTTAATCACTTAGTTGCGCGGTCGTAGACTGGAACAAGACATGTTCAAAAAGGCAAGACACGCGGACGGTAACCAGAAGTGAGACTGCGCCACACTTGTTGCTCAAATGTAGCCTCAGGAGGCTCTTGTTGGTCGTAAAACAACCTCGTCCCCAGGGTCTTCTCGGTCAGATCCAATATGGCGGCTACCCGAGAGAAGACCCTGGTAAAGGCTGGATCACGTGATCAAATACTCCCAGATTTTGGGAGTATTTTGTCACGTGATTTGGCGATATAAGATGGCGGCCAAGCTAAATATGGAAATATTTCATGACTTGTACAAACCATAGGTATCCCAATCCGGAGTGAGCGAGAAGCGATTAACGGTATTTCCACGCGGCGAACGATGCAGTGAAGACAGGTTTACTAAATGGCTCGAAATAGAGTTTACTTGGATAAAGAAACAGTGGAAAGGTATCACAAAGCTACCAGGATGTATCTAAGCTAGAAGAGAATCCTAAAAAGCCGTTCATTTTCTGTTAGCGTTGAAGCGAAGCGATCGATAGCACATGTTCAGGTTTAACGGCTTCCCCTGGCTTTCCCACTGATGAATCAGAAAACTACCCAGTAATGCACTTCATCTATTGCTCTATCTACACAACGTGTTTTAAGTTTATTTAAAATCGTTTTATTGATAAAATTTGAGCAATCTAAACTATATACAAGTTCATCTCTCTGGACTCAGTCCGTTTGGCCAATAAAAAGCATTGTTAGAACAACCCTTGCGTCATAATCGAAAAGCCAATCAGAATACGTGACAGTTCGGCCTTTACCAGGGTCTTCTCTCGGGTAGCCGCCAGCTTGGATCTGACCGAGAAGACCCTGGTGACGAGGTTGGTCGTAAAATCAACCAATTCCAAAATTATTATAATTAGGCAAGAAGTGACGTGTAATCACATCATTCGATCATACTACTCTCATCATTTTCGATCGTTTTTGATGATTTCGAGCCGAGTTTTGTACCTTGAACAAAGGGTGGACACTATTATCGGTCTCCTTTATTGAAACTTATTCAGTGAAATATTTTCAGTGATAATTACGGGAGAATCTTTCATTGGCTATACCCTCCCCCCCCCCCCCCCCCCAAATAAGGACATTTTTGAAATTTACAAGCTCTGAAACGCTCTTTCCAGCGTTTTCGATGCAATATGTTCTGCTACAACAAAACAAATCACCAAAATCCCTGTTGAGCCCAGGCTTAATGGCTGAAAGGCAGCTACGCCCCTGACAGTTTTAACTACAAACAGTTTTAATAAACTTGATTTTGAAATTGAACATAAGCCTGGTAAATTAAACACAAACGCGGACTCACTGAGTCGCAGACCTTACTCAAACATAGGCGCATTAGATGTACCAGGAGTGGCGATTGACCAAATCCAGGACCTACGAAAGAGAGATTCAGCTCTTTATCCTATCATCCAGTATTTACAGGATGATATTTTGCCTGAAAATGACGAAATAGCAAGGAAAATATTACTTGAATCTGCAGAGTATGTTTTTGATGACAATGGACTGCTTTATCATTTATTTAAACCTACTGGGAGTAGACATTCACGCACAATTAGTCATTCCAAAGACCTTACAATTTGAAATATTAGTCGCTACTCATGACAGCCCACTTGGGGACACTTAGGCATTCATAAAACGTATGAGAAAGTGAGAGAACGTTATTTTTGGAAGGGTATGTTTAGAGATTGTGAGACATGGGTCCAGTCGTGTGTAGATTGTTCAATGAAGAAGAATCCTAAAACAATACGAAATGCACCGATATTACCCATTCCAGTCGAATCAGCATTCGAACGAGTAGCTGTGGATTATTTAGGACCTTTCCCTGTGACTAATTCAGGAAATAGACACATAGTCGTCTTCACGCACTACCTAACAAGATGGCCTGAAGCTTTTCCAGTACCTTCTATAGAAGCAGCCACAATTGCTAGACTTTTAGTAGACGAAATAGTATGTAGACACGGCGCTCCTAGAACCTTACTGTCCGACCGAGGTAAGAATTTCTTATCGAAACTCATCAAAGAAGTTTGCTTTATGTTAAACACAAAGAAAATCAACACTTCTTCTTACCACCCGCAGACGAACGGGTTAGTCGAACGTTTTAATGGGGTCCTCGCCAACTCTTTATCTATGTACGTAAGTAAAGACCAAAAAGACTGGGACCTTTTCATCCCCTCGGTTCTTTTCGAGTATAGGTCATCTCTAAGTGTAGCCACATGTGAAAGCCCGTTCTATTTACTCTACGGTAGAGAACCTAGGTTACCAATAGATGTCTCTCTTTTGCCTCCAACGAATCTGTCACGCTCCGTAGCGGAACATCGCAAAAGAATTGTACAAAATATTGAAATAGCACATGAGATCGCTAGAACTAATATTCAATTAGCACAGCAAGTAATG
Source organism: Actinernus sp. WN-2022 (assembly GCA_030867875.1). NCBI lineage: Eukaryota > Metazoa > Cnidaria > Anthozoa > Actiniaria > Actinernidae > Actinernus > Actinernus sp. WN-2022. The sequence continues at coordinate 24,480,435 of JAOWCC010001589.1, forward strand.
AAGGAACAACACGACCGCCATGCTCGTACTCCAACTTTTCAAGCAGGTGCCGGGTTTGGGTATTTACGCCTAGCCCTGCACCGGGTTTAACTAAGAAATTACGGCATTTATGGCACGGACCATATCGTATAGTTGAGAAACTTTCCCCAGTTCACTTTGCTCTCCGCACATGCGACAACAGGCGCATTTCTGCTATTATTCACGCCAATAGATTGAAACCATATTTTGACCCCGGTCAGAGACCGCTAGAGGTCCCCGTCGAAGCCGACGATTCCATGCATCACTGCCTATGTGAAGTTGAATTACCTTTAGATAGTTTTGAAGATGAGCCTGTTATGGATCACCCAACTATAGAAGCGCGAGAGATACCCAACGAGGTAACCCCCACAGTAAACCAGGCGCAGGCAAATCAGGCCGAAATTCAAGTCGAAGCTTCGACAGATACAAATACTAATCAAACACAAACTGTTGTACAACCATCGGAACACGACACGACTTCTAACGATATTTTTCAAGCAGAAAAGCTCCTTAAGAAAAGAGACAGGAAGGGAAAACCACAATATCTAGTAAAATGGTTTGGATACCCACCTAAGGATGCTACATGGTAACCCCTAGAAAACATACTAGATAATAGGCTTATTGAAGAATATGACAAATCCCTTGCTCCTGATCAATAACATCCAACTAACTCATCGTAACCTAGATAACGTAGTTTTCACTTTTTTTTTATCAATTAGACCAACAGCCGAGATTGTAACCATGTCATATCCAGCCGAAAATCTGCACATTGACATAACTCGGCCCGAATCAATCATTTTGCAAAAGATGCACAATGTCATTACAATTCAACTTTAGAAATGTTTTCTAAAGTCCCTTTTGAAACAAACAAAATGTTTTCGTCAATCTTACGATTTTTTGAAATTCAAAATACCGTTAATTAAGTTTCTCGTTTCCAAGATAAGGAATTAATTGGCTAGAATGATTTACCTAGATTTTTTACTCTCCGCATTATCCGCCAAATAAAAACAATACAAACATGTTCCCGTTACCGTTTATAAATCCAGTGAATTTGAATATCTTAGTTACGCTACCTAAACGTTTGCATAGGAATTCAATTTGCACAATAGAGTACTTAAACTATTGTTAAAGCTGACGCTCTAACTAAGTGTTATTCTCAACATGGCACACTTGTCTGTACAACCAATGTACTAAAACTAGTCAAAACAAATATTGAGTGGTTTGGTTTACCTTGGTCCCCTGGATCCAAGATTGATTCCTCACGCAACCACAAGCCAACTACATGTACATGTGCACAACTAGAACCACTAGTTCATCATGGTAACCGCTATTACTGTCAACCAAACGCCAAACGCTCAAACTGCGCAATGGAACATTGTCTCTGACACCACTAAGTGTAGTCGGTATAATATACATGTACCATGCAATACAACTACGACAACAATGGAAATAGGACTTGGGCAATGTCCCAATTACCTTACCGTCAACATGCAAATATTTACACGCCACTCAAGCCAAGCGTGAAGTACCATGGCTATCAACCACAGATGACGTGACTTTGAAACCAAACCACAGTAATAACTACATAAGGATAAACACCATTATATTGATTTCGTCCGCATGCTATTCTACTGACACAAAGCTGCCTGACGATTGGTGTTAGAAGGACAAACTTCCTACAATTGCCGAACCAGAAAATATCCAACCATTGCACGAACTCTGTCTTGATTGCAACGGCATAGAACAGCTAGGTGCGATTGATTTTCTTTAGGTAGCACGAATTTGGCAACCTCTGAGATTTGTTCCTACAAATGTACATGTATGCATAGATTATATAGAACAAATACAAATACACATACAATAACAGGTTTCACTGGAAATGTTATTCTTTGCCCCAAGGATTAATAGGCCAGTTTGCGGTTAATTCCGACATTTTGTAACGGGTGCAAACATGGCGCAAAACACAGTGATTCTATGGGAATCCGATTGCGATTTTAAATAATTTCCGTAAAATCGAATTTTTGAAATATTCACTGTCTGCAAACTTAAGATACTAGGTAAAAGATTAGGTGATTAATATTTGAGGGATATAGCTGTGCTGTGAAGCGTGCAATCGTGTTTTCAGTTTTCCATACATTTGTCTGTAACAACGAGTCAAAGTCCGCGGGAAAATTTACAGACAAATATATGGAAAACTGAAAACACGATTGCACGCTTCCCAGCACAGCTACATCCCTCAACGTTTGATCAGTTAATCTTTTACCTGGTATTTTAAGTCACGTGCTTAAGTTTGCAAACAGTGAATATTTCAGGAATTCGATTTTACGGAAATTATTTGGCATCGGATTCCCATACTGAAACTAACTATATTTCGCGCCATGTTTGCACCCCTTTCAAAATGTCGGAATTAACCGCGAACTGGTCTGAGTGGAAGACATTCTGACATGGGTCTACCCAATTATACTACACAGAAGACGTGAAAACGTAACGAGAACAAAGTAGTAAATTACGAGACGCAGTGTATGAAGCTAATGCGAGTGGGACAATTACTGTTCGATCACCGGGAGCCCAGGCTAAGAAATTTCAGTGAAATAATATTGTTCTATTTAGAGACTGAAGTCAAGGTAACAAAGATTAAGTGTAATTGTTTATTTTGAAAATTGATATTGATTTCGCAAAGTTATTATAATGGCCATTTCCTTATTTAAAAAAAACCTCCCGTTTTATTCTAGGAAACGAGAACTAACTGCATGCTATGCGATTGAACAGCAATGCGACTGAACAAGCTGAACAGTTGAACGGCTAACCGGGTTTCCTGAAGGCTATGCGGCTGGGAGCCGAACATCTGAAATGATCAATAGCTGGCCAGTTGAACGACTATTTAACATACAAAATACTTCATGACTGCTCTGCACCTTGCCTTAAAACATCATTTATAAAACTGAACGATAGCAGAATAGCTACAAATGAAGAAACTATGAAACAAACATAGCACTTCCAAAACCGAAAAGATATTTTATTTAAAGAAGCTTTAAATATAATGGTGCTATGCTATGGAATACCCTCCCGCGTGGTGATACCAATCTAAACTTACGGAACACTCCAACAATTCCGGAGCGAAATACACAAATTGCCTGATGCAGGGTCACTTTGATAGCTACACAACTGATACTCTGAAAAATATTTCACATTAACGTTTAAATAATTATTAGCTTTCGTTATAATACGTTTCTATAATACCTTAATATATAGCCTATAGATATTACCTTTTTTTGGATTTGTATATACATTTGTATATACGTTTTCAAGTCTGTATATATATATATATATATTATTCCTAGCAGTAGCTTTTAAAATATTGTAATTTTTTGACGCCCCTCAATGAAATCAGCAGATTACGTTCTGTTGTTGGGGCCAGCGTGTGAAATGAAGCTGTATTGAATCCTTTTGCGCTCTTGAATCAAACTCTGCACCCTCTCTCTCCCCCGATTGCTTTACTCTTCTCTGAATTACTGGCAAATAAAATATATTTAAGGTGTGTAATTAATTACCTTTGCAGGTGAATCCGTCTCCACTGAAACCTCTCCGACATGTACACTTGTACGAACCGTCTATATTATTGCAGTTAGCATTAGAAGAGCACTTGTGACTTCCATCTGCACACTCGTCTATGTCTGAGAAGGAGTAAAGACAAATTGATATGTGAACAATGTCCATGGCATAGTTCAGATTTTGTCAATAGCGATGTTTCGTGTGTCGTCATCTATTGTCATTAATGTGCCAACCAGAGATCCATTGGTTCCTAACACAAAGCGGGCTTTACAAATCATGGTTGGCACATTAGCATGACAATTGCAATGTTTATCAACATGAAACATCGCTATTGTTAACTAACCGTAATTCATCGAATAATTTGAATAATTACTACCCATAACGACTTCAGGGTACAGTGGAGACACGAGGTTCGCACTTCATGTTTTTTTTACTCTGCTCGTCATTCTTTTCGTTGTTTTGTCGCTATATTAATTAATAATTAATAACTTACACATAAGTATTGGCTAAACGGTTTCAACATCTTTTCAACATCGGTACAACATTTGTCGATACCGATTATGAAACCGTTTGACATGGTCTGAAAACATTTCGCATAACAAAACAGATGTTGAAACAGTTTGTTTTTGAATGTTGAGTCGACATTGAAACCGGGTTGACACCCATGCTTTTAATTCAATTCATTCATCAAATGTTGAACCGATGTTGAAGAGATGTTGAAACTGTTTGACTTAATTATTATATCAATAGCACGTATATCTAAAATAATGACCAGGGATAGTCATGCAACTACGGCCACTACTATCATCTGAATTGCAATTGCAAATTCAAATGCAAGATGAACTGATAAAACTAGAATCCTTCGTGCGGGGGGCTAAGAAGAACTTTGGGAAAGTCTACGAAAAGCGATTCCAAAACATCTGCATTGAACATAATACATTCCGGTGAAAGCATGTACTGGAGATTCGAAACCACAACAAGCTGAAGCTGAAGAAAGAATATATACTTTGAGTATGAGAATCGCGATATCGAAGGGAAAATGAACGGGAATCAGTATAACCAGCAGATGAGGAGTGAAGGACACAGAGTTCCAAGAAAATGGTTTAGTCAGATTAGACGTTAAACCGGAGGATATGGGATGTCATGCATCCAAAAGCAAGCAAAAAGAAGAGCTGCTTGACGAACAAGAACACAGCCATGTTACAATAATATTTCTTCAGATTTGTTTATTTCACAATATTTTATACAATTATAAACCAAAACAAACCTCGTCACGTTGTGCCGCTCTTAAATTCATACTATGCAATCTGTGTGCACCGAAAGAGCCCAGGAGCTACAGTTGGTACTATTAACCGAATAATAAGGATGTGAAAATGGCCATATGTTGATATTTTGTAGTCGCGTGCCGACATTTAAAATACTTGTGGAAATGTATCTGACCCAGTTTATTTTATTCCACGGCATTTCAATTTATTTTTTAGGTCAGATGTCTCTGACATCGATAAATGGGAAACCGAAATGTTATGTAAAGGTTATAAACCGCTACATCGGTATAAAGGCAATATATCAACCCGAGTCGAAGCCGAGAGTTGATATATCGCTTGTACACCGAAGTAGAAGGTATATAACAGGTGTCTTATATCATCGGTGGTGAAGTTTCATAATTTGATTTTTAGAAATAAAACAAAATAAACTTGAAAATGATTTTAGGTCACTTATTTCTTACGGAGTGAGGGGAAACGATAGGGGAACAAAACGGATTTATTAATGAGGTTGACTTATTAACCGTTTAATTATATTGTTGGGATTCCATGGTTAATAACTTAGATATAGATCGTTAGAGAACAAAGGAAACGGATCCAACGATGATTATAAATAAATTTAGTACTTTTTGTCTGGTTGATCCGTGGGTCAAGCTTTTTTAACTCTCTCTTTATTTCTCGGTGAACAGTTTATCTTATGAATTATTGAGATAATATTTTGGCCAAATCTACGTCTCATTACACAAGTGAGTATTTTACATTACTCTACTCTACTCTACTCTAACTGCCTCTGTGCTCTCTGAGGTTAAGCTGGAATGGTTACATAAACTCAAATGGCAAATTAATGTAACTTTAGAGTCATTTATTAAGGAATTACGGAAAAGGGAGTTACTTCCTCGTATACAGAAACAAATCCAGGCAGAGATTGCTCCAATTCTACAAGATATCAATACAGTTAAGGTCATTAGTGCGATAACATTGAAAAGTTCTCAAAGTTCCTGTCTTCGAAATACAATAACATATTGGAGCGCTTTAATCTACAAATAAATACAGCTGGTAAATGAAGTTGGACAAGAAACCAAGCAACACGGTTTAAGGATGGCAGAGCTGGAGAAGTCAGCGAATGGAATTGCAGCTGAGTTGGATAAATGCAGCAATTAGCAGGAGAGACAGCATTGAAATCACCGGCGTTCCAATTTCACCGGACGACAACCCTAAAAGAATAGCAGTGGAGTTGGGCCAGTTAACTCCCGGGGGGATGTCTCCCATATAAAAGGGGTAGGGATGCTCGTCGGACATTTTCGATTTGACGCCTAAGAAGTACTAAAATGGGCGTGGCTCAAGCTTATTTTGACCCCTAAAAGATAATAAAAATGTAAATTGATAACAGCTTTTTTGTTCAATTGAAACCCGACCCCTAAAAGGTACCGCTTTACATAGAAATGTCTGTGTTTGATGGTGGATACCCTAGGTGGTACCAAACTCCTGATTTTGACCCCTAAAAGGTACGACGAGCATCCATGTACCTCTCACATAAGGGAGTCCCCCCCGGGAGTTAACGAGAATCGAACTAACTGAGCACCATTATATTTCAATCGCTCATAGACTACCACCCACTAAGAGGGTGAATGATATTATTATTGTTAAATTCGTTCACAGATATATGAAAGATGAGTTCTACAAGAGAGCGTTTTACGGAAACGTTGGAAGTTTTAAATCAATGTAAAAACCAAGTATATATATTACGTGACATAAATATTGATTTCTTTCAATTTACCAGCCATTTACCAACATAAAAATATTTAGATATGCTTTATGCAAATAATTGTCTACCTATTATAACAAACCAACAAGATTAACAGACCACACTAGAACGTTAATTGAACACATATACACAAATCATTCTATCGAACAGGTTTCCTCAGGAATAGGCCTTTCCGATATATCAGATAATTTACCTATTTTATGCATAATAATTAATCCGTCAATAAGAAGAGACAAAGAAAAACGTTATTTTAGAGATTTCAGCAAATTCATCAAAGAGTATTGTATAAGTGATATTAAAATAATAGATTGGAAAAAATATTTTTGATAACAGCAAAGATCTGAAAGTGCCTATAACCCTTTTGCAATTTTGATAGCTTATGAACCTCCGAAACATTTTGAGTACTTCTGTGAAGAAAGTTTTGGTTTAAAGTGAATACTCTATGTTCTACGCTTGTTTTAAATCGTGTAAATGTGACCTTTCCTGACCCATGACAGCGTAAGTAAAAGCCTGGGTCGAAACCTGGGTAGACGTCATCTCATTAATGCATTATTCTCCATGGCGCCTTTTTATCACAACAACATCGATCCATAGAAAATATACACAGTTTTTGAGTTGTTAGTAAAGAAAAAAAGTCATTTTAGTCAACATGTTAAGTATTTATTTAAATGATTGCAAAGCCGAATTAATTATATGACATCAATATGACGTCTACCCAGGTTTCGATCCAGGCTTTTACTTACGCGGTCATGGGTCAGGAAAGGTCACATTTACACGATTTAAAACAAGCGTAGAACATAAAGTATTCACTTTAAACCAAAATCTTCTTCACAGAAGTGCTCAAAACGTTTCGGAGATTCATAAGCTATCAAAATTGCAAAAGGGTGATAGGCACTTTAATGAAACAACACTTAACACAATAAAAGCAATTGTTAATAAACAAACTCCATATAAAGTGACACCAAAAAGTAAACTTAAACAGTTTAAAAAGCCATAGATAACGGGGCGGCCTTCACCTCCTCGGAACCTGGAATAGTACTGGCTATCCAACCAATGCCTAACCCTGAAACAATACAAACCCAAACCCTAAAACAATGGAATTCTTTGTCAGTGCAGTCCAAATGGGGTCCAATAATGAGAGGTGAAGGCCTGCTGTGGATAACAAATGGAATATTAAAATCAATAAAAACTATACAACACACGTATTATACACACTTTCACTCCAATGATATAAAAAAGGTAAATAAATATAAAAAGTATGCTAATAAATTAAATCAGATAAGAACACAGAGTAAAAAAAGAGTTATATAATATACATTTCTAAAGGTTTAAAAGGGATCGAAAAGCCACCTGGAAATTAATCGGAACTATAATTGAGCGAAATACAAAAGGTCAGATATATCCAACAAGACTGGTAAGAAACAACAAGACCTATACTAACGAATTAGATATAGCAAATCAATCTAATGATCATTTTGTTAATGGTGGGCCAAGTTTAGCTAGCGTCATTGAATACTTGGATGGAGATCCAACTAGCTATATTCACAATTCCGTATTGGTAGCTTCGTCATGTCTCATATTTACTCATCACAGGCCTGTGAATTATTCTCAGGTTTAAAGGAAAACAAAGCTTCAATCGATATACCTAATAAAATTAGCATGTGAACCACTTTCAATTCCTTTTACTTATTTCTATAATGAATCAATAAAAGCAGGTGCTGTACCTGAGATTATGAAAATATCTAGAGTCACTCCTTTAATTATAGACCTATATCCACCCTATCACCTTTCAGTAAAATCCTCGAACGTCTCGTGTATGACCAGTTGATAGCATTTTTGGAAAAATACAAAAAAATATTTAGTTATCAATTTGATTTTAGGAAAGGGCATTCTACCGAACAGGCAATTCTCGAGATAATAGATACTTTAAAAAAGTGTTATAGATTATAAGTAAATAACGTGTGGACTTTTTCTAGATTTTTCTAAATCAACCACCAGATACTAGTTGCCAAATTAAGTAGATACGGAATTCGGGGAATCCAATTGCCATGGTTTAGTAATTATCTAAGTAATCGAAAGCAATATGTTAAAATAGGGAATACTGAATCTTCAGTGCTTAATATGACATGTGGAGTACCACATGATCGACACTGGGGCCATCGGTCAGTCACAACTGGTGGCGAAAAGTTGACTCTCTTTAATAAGTAAAAACAAATCCAGTGTCGTACTAGATAAAGCATTCCTTACCGGTCCTAATGATTATTTTGGCAATCTCTGTCAAGATAATGAATATATCCGACAACTATACAAACTTGTATTCAAGAGAAATAAGTTATGCTATTTTATTTCTTTGTGGTGCACATTTAAAAAGAGGAAATACGCTTTGGAGGTCGAAAAATATCGGATTATCCGCTGATAAAGCTAGTTTGCGTGGCGGCTCAATTCAGTGCTTTTCCCCCTGTGTCGTACGTCATGCATACCAAGGAAAAACAACTACACCTTCAGCACAAAGAAAGCATAATAGTGCGCAATTATGAGTCGTTAGTCCATCTATTCAAAGCCGAGAACAATATGACAAAACTAATTTATTCCCCGTATCGAACGTCACAGATTACAAGAATTGAGCCGACTGTACTTAGCGGCGGTTAACAGGAAGAGTTGCACATTTTCTTTCCTTTGACGCAAAGCACAGTAAAATAAATTTTTGTACGAATCTTTTCATGTTTAGATCTACTCATTGAGCTACAGTTGATATTAGGCTTCAGTTCTCCTTTAACTTGATTTAAATTAAGAATTGAGAATTTAGTTTTAAAATTTCGAATGGAAAAAAAGATATCCCAACGACTTTTTCTGAATTTGTCACACCAGCAATAAAACGCCACAAATATCATACAAGAATTTGCTGCAAAGTAAAATTTTGTTAGACCGAAAGCGAGAACGAATTATGGAATTCATACATTTAAATTTATTTCATCAAAAATTTGGGAATCAGTTGACGTATATATATCAAGCTCTATTAATTTATTTAAAAAAATCGATATAATTAGCCGTTCTTCTCGAACAACAAAAATAAGTGACTATACCCTTTTTTAAATATTTATCAGCTTAATCATTAACTTTAGTCTATACAAACGTTGGCAGTGATCAACTCGAAAGCTTTTGTTACTTTGATCACTGCGCACTACCAACTATTTGAAATGTAATCTTCACTCGTTTCTTCTGTTTTTTTTTCCCGTCAAAATGTACTGTTGTGTTTACTTATATAAAGAGTTAAAAATAAACATTACACATGAAGGGTTGAGCTTTCGAATAAATATTTCGACATCAGCCAAGCGAAAACATTACCGAATCGAACTGATACGAATTTTGAAGATCGCGTCAGTGGAAACACGGTAATCATTTCACATATGGAAACGTAGCGACATTTTGAGCAGTTCACTGGAGATCTAGCATAATTTACCTCTATTTCAAACCGCATTTCTGCTGGTTTTTCTAACGCTAAAGATGTTTTATCGAGAATCAAAGTACTTCAAACACGTATAGATCTTATTAGAGTCTCAGCAAATGGTAGAGAAAGGCGGGGGAGTAATTTACCGTCTAAAGCGGGTGTCTAATCCTCAGATGAGAGATACGCTATTGAATTCAGAGTGCATGGATCGCAATGTTTTGGGTTTATCGGAATGGTGGGTATTATTCGACCAATCAGATTGCTGGAACAAACAAGAAAAAAATACAAACAACGTTAGAAGGGTATTACAAGATGATATCAAACATAATCAGAATACAGCAGAAAAGTGCTCTGTGACTAAATGAGCTTGAAAGCTTTCGAATTAACTATTGCCACAGGAAAAAGATAGTAAAGAATGTGTGTTTGACTAGATCACAATGGTATTTTTGAATATGAATTTCAGATACTGGTAAAACATATCGGAAGAACTGATTTGGGATATTGTATTTGGCAGTAGTAATTTTGAGACCAAAAAAGCTGAAATACTTCGTGATTAGCATACCAATCGCTTCTAATAAATGTTTTATTGTGCCTGGCCCCGGAGGGTTTGGTTGAATAATTCGTGCTACATGTACATCAAAATGTATGTAATTACCTTGACAGGTTACTCCGTCTCCAGTAAAACCCTGAAAACATTTGCACGTGTATGAACCATCGTTATTATTGCAGGTTGCCTTCTTAAAGCAGTTGTGAGTTCCTGCTGCACATTCGTCTATGTCTATGAAGAAAGAAACAACTGAAATTAAAGACCAGAGGATTGTGTAGTCTCCCTTTACTCTCTCCTTAACTAAGAACTTTAAAAAACCCGTAATAACGACGACGTGTAGAACAACGGTAATTACATTACATTATAATGACTAAGAATTTTAACAGTTTCACACAACAAAGTTTGAAGCTTGATAGAAGCTTTCAGTTAGCATCCGCTATCTTTCATCATGTCACGAAGGTTGGTCACATGAACGTGAGACTAAATTACATTAGTTTTAGTCATAAAATGCAATGAATGCATGCATATGAATTGCACTTACAACGCATGGAGTTGGGGACTTTGCAAAATGCACGCATGAAAAGAAGGGTTGGAAGACAGAATAAAAAACATGTTCCATCAAATTTTCATACGAATTGTTTTATTATTCTTGATATTATAATGCGGTTGGGGATGGGTTTGAATGTTTGGTATTACATTAAAAATCGCCTAATTACCTGTACAAGTGACTCCGTCTCCAGTAAAACCCTGAAAACATTTGCACTTGTATGAACCGACGTTATTATTACAGGTTGCCTTCTTAAAGCAGTTGTGAGTTCCTTCTGCACATTCGTTTATGTCTATGAAGAAAGAAACAACTGAAATTAATGACAGAGTGTTTTGTAACCTCCTATTACTCTCATCTTAGCTAAAAACTTAAAAAAACTCGTAACAACGACATCTAGGGTAATGGTAACATTACATACGCGTCTTTCATAATCGCCGCCTCCTAATTTGCATATGTGATTTTCCGTTTCGGTAGTTTATCCACATGTATAGAAAGAGTATGTCGACATTGGTGAACTTGTGAAAGTTTAGTGCTGTAGCTTATAAGAAAAACATCGGAGGCCTTTCTAGCCTCGCTTTCATGTTTTTCTACATTACAAATGCTCATAGCTCAACAACAATTTTCCTCATTGATCTAAAACTCAAAACAATTACTAGTCTTAATGTGATCTTTCATGTGGTAGCACTGGTTTCCCTCTACAGATTTATCATCCAAATTATGCAAATTAGGAGGCGGCCATTACGAAAGTCGTGTATTACTCATAACAAGAGCCCATCTGGGCTTTCACTCGGGCCACATGAGATTGAAGATGAAATACGCTTTCATTTGAAATCCTTTTAGTAATAACCGAAAGGAAGAATTATTAGCTGAATTTAGCAGTCTTTAGGATTAGCCGGTAGCGCGCTGACATTTATTCTCTGCTCCCCTAGTATATGTATGTAATTTAATATTTTTGTTTTTCTCGTACGTGTATGTAAATTAAAGAAGTTGACCTCTACTTATTCATGTAACGCACGCTTACAATTTAGTCTGCTGTTCTCCAGGTTCAGAGTACTTATAGATGAGTGTCTTAAATGTACGTTTATATATGTCCCATCAGATATTATAAGTTGTATCTTGTCCACCTATCATGGAGCTATCACTATATTTCTCTACTGTTCATTCTACCCTGCGGCTCTTTATCGCAGCTCGCGTCCATATTGGTATTTATTAACTGAAATGCCTGTTGGTTATCTATATTTAAAAGCTTTTACCCTCCTTCCCAAAACTGCAGTCTGCTCATTATATTACAGAACTATAAAGGGAACTGTTGGAAGCCTTTAATTTCTCGAACCAAAACCTCGGCCGTGAGAGGATTCTTGTTTAAGTTTACCTTGAGAGTTGAATATTGCTTCGCTCATCATAAATTATTCTGTGCTGAGTGTTTATTTCTCCGGGGTATTTCTGGCTTCGTTTTGGCGAGCGACAGCCAAAAAAACACGCTCAAAATTATTTTAGTGTTGGCCTACAGATCACGGTGTTTGCGCTGGTATGTATTATGACCGAGAGTAAAATGAAATGTGGCATAAAACCTACGAAACGTACATCAAACAAGAATACCGTCCGATGGCAAAATCTATCAGCGCCACGAGGTCAACAAATCGACAAAGAAATGCAGATATAAACACGCAATGATTTCAACCTCACCGTACCTTAATTCATGACCTGACAAGACACTGTTCAGTTTCACTTTCCCTCTCAGCTTTGCTCTTGAGTTGAAGTTGAGTTTGGCTTTGTTAAAGAGTTCTTATTCAGTTGTATGGTATTGTGCAGTATATTTGAGTATACCAATCCACAGACAGAGATTCAAATAACAAAGCCGTGGCGAAAGAGAAGCTTAAACGAGAAATATTTTGTCCTCCTAGAAAAACACAACATCTTGCCATTTCTATCGAAAAAGCCTTTGGTTTCAGCAGCAAAGCAACACGCTAAATTCCAATTCGATATGTGTGGATTAGCTGGATCCTGGCTTTGAGTTTGAATTTGATCATGCAGCCCCTTCAGGTCGTCGCGTTGTATATAAAATCACTGGCCCTCTGGGTAAAAAACGCGGTCCTTCGGCTCCGACAAGAGCGCCAGTTGAAATATCCTGAGCCTGTTGGAAGGCTTTCGCACGGTGAAGTTAAATAAAACATTAAACTGCTTACATTTGAGAGATAGGACTCAAAATTTGAGAGAAATTTCCTCGCGGGTCGACCATCTTGATTTACTGTATTAAATTATGTAAATAAATTAACCTGGAGAGTGTTACGTGACCAGCACAGTGCAATCTGATTGGTGGTGAACTTGAAATTGAATACATGGGAACAAAGAAAAAATAACGCATTGGGTTAAAAGTCAAAATTTTGTTGCATGAAACCAAAAAAAACCGCTTGCATTTTAAGACGCACTTACAATGTATGGAGGGGGGGACATTCCGCACATTCTTATTACCTGTACAAGTGACTCCGTCTCCAGAAAAACCCTGAAAACATTTGCACTTGTATGAACCGTCGTTATTATGACAGGTAGCCTTCTTACAGCAGTTGTGAGTTCCTGCTGCACATTCGTCGATGTCTATGAAGAAAGAAACAACTGAAATTAATGACCAGAGTATTCTGTAACCTCCTGTTACTCTCATCTTAGCTAAAAACTCGTAACGACTACGTCTAGGATATTGGTAACCACATTACATTAGTCTTACACATAAAAAAACAATGACGCACTTACAATGCATAGAGTGAGAGACTGTGCACCACTGTACAATGAGAAGAAGGCTTAAAAGACTAAGATTAAAAAATACATGTTCCAGGTAACATTAAATATCGTCTAATTATACCTTTGCAGGTGACTCCATCTCCAGTAAAGCCCGGCAAACATTTGCACTTGTATGAACCGTCTGTATTAGTACAGGTAGCCGCGTTCTTTGAGCAGTTGTGAGTTCCTTCTGCACATTCGTCTATGTCTATGAAGAACGAAACAACTGATATTAAAGAGCGAGGATTTTGTGGTCTCCCTTTAATTAACTGTCTCATTAGCTAAGGACCTATACACACCCACAACGACGACGTGGAAAGCAAACACAAGCTTGTGATACTTTTATATTACAGTAGAGTTCTAATATATTTTTGCTCTTCCACTTTCACTTTGTTAGTGAAAGTTATTCAGACAATAGAGGAAGATCAAGGCGAAGGCGTACTCGCAAATGGCCGACCTATTGAGAAATCCAGTAATCAATTACAACGGAATTGATTTTAAAATGTCTGGCGAAAATATAGTGAGTATATGCCCTTGATTTTGTGTGTGCTAAACTTCTCTATACCTTCCAATTACTGATCTAAATGATGAGATGTGTGATAAATGGGTGCGCTGTAAAGGAAGGAAGGATACAAAGCAACACGAAATATCTATGGTACTTGGTCTTTAACATATCCAAAAGGTGACAGTGAGGCTAACCTATACTGTACCGTTTAGAGCCATGTTGCATGTAACCATTAGTGGCGATCTCTCAATAGTTGTCTCCATTTTCAGATTTTTTTACATGTTACAGAAAGGAAGATCAACATCAGTGAAATACCTTCGCAAGGTTTAAATCCAGGCCGAAAAATAAAAATGAACCTTTGTAAAGAAACGCATTGGTTCGATTCAAAGCCATGCTTGCTGAAGTTGATCTCGACAGCTAACAATTCTCTTCTATTTCCACAATTGTTTATGAGCGCGAAGCCATTACGAGTGGGTGGTGTCAGGAAACAATGAAACATGTCGCGGCAAGGGTCAAAATACGATTCATTTCATATTTCAAAGTCAGATAGGCTAAGGTATAAACAATGCAAAAGCACTTTAAACAGTTATTTTAGGAAAAATATCGTTTTATTTCAAGAAAAATGGGGCAGCCTCGCAGTGCCTCGTAAGATGTACTCCAATTCGGCCACAACGACAAAAAAATAGAACAATGATTAATAGAACGAAGCATACAATAACATCTGTTTTTTATTATCCAATCAATAAATATGCTTCGAGCAGCTGCGACCATGAAAAATATCTAGTCTTAAAAATGCTCAAATCATGTTCTACAATATCTAGATATCTACCATTTGTACCTTTGAGAAATATTGTATTATACTTTACATGAAAAAAATAATTTTATTCAGAATGCATACATTTCACTTTGAGAAAAATAAAATTATTTTTCGCCATGTGCTAAACCTTATACTTGATCAAGCTAAGTCATTTGCTAAATGTTCTTCGATTTGGATTGCAGTCATTGTGGTTTCTAAGACCTTTAAACTGGCGCAATACGACCAACACCTCGGCGGTCCTTCCAAGTTGCACAATGTTAAAACAATAGCAATTATGCTAATTACGTAGCGTGGTTTTGCTTGCGAGGAAGAGGGGTTAAAAAGAAAATAATCAGAAAATGAAGTTATATCAGTTCAAATGATGTTACATAAAAATAGAAGCATGTTAGTTACAGCATACACCCGAGTGTGTGGGTTAGTATGGTCCATCACTTCCGCGGTTATACTGATCAGATTATCGATTGAGCAATTTATTTTAAAATTACATTTAGGTGCTGGAAAATATGCATTAACAAAACAAACATGGTTTTAATTTTTTGGGGCTGTTTATAAAAAAACGTAATGCGGTAACGGTGCTTAACGTAACATTATAATTACGCGCTATGGTAGGTAGCAAATTTCATGGTTGTTTTAATGTGTTGTACATGTCTTTTTGCCATTAAATGACCGGTCATCGTTTATTTGAACCATGCGAAAGCCGCGGGGATCATATTTTTCGTTAATAGATTTATCAAACTGTGAATAGAAAAAAACTGTAACGTTTCGTAGAGATCTGCCTTGTGCACACGCGGGAGCTGCGCTATAATAATAAACAAGATCGGTCTAATCGGCTACCAGATGGAGGTAATAATAATGAGCAGGAAGTGTATCAACTAACCCTTGCACATGATTCCTTCACCATGGTAACCAGCCTGACATATTTTACACTTTTCTTTGTCCTAGAAGAAAGAAGAAACCAAAGTTCATATAATCCAACAAAAATGAAGTAATTTACCATCCAAAAAAACAATATCGGAAAATCAGGTTATTTTTACTGTAAAATATAATCTTTATTTTTATATTGAAATATTTGACATACCCATAGGCATAGCATTCAAATCTGGCGATCAATAACAAGGATGTGACGCTCCATGCAGCGAGATATCAGGTAAAACCTTCGTACATAGAGTGGAACAAACCTTCGTATATAGATATCTGGTAAAACCTTCGTATATAGAGTAGAACGTCAATTCAGCATTTTTTTGGAAAACATATTTATGACGTCACAATCGATGACGTCAACACATAGCCATTTTACGAAGTTCAAGGTGTCCGTCATTGAAGTGCCTATGAATAATATTTTTTTATTTTAATATCAATTCTAAATCAAGTGAATAGTAGAATGGTAAAATATATTTTGCTTTGAATGCTGTGCCGCTGAGTTACTGGGAGGTTTTAATATCCAAAATGCTAATTACATGACGTCAGGGGAGGTATCCGCAATCACTTCTTAGTGGTTGTGATTCGGCGTTTCTACTGATATAGGAAAACAAAATAATTTCTAAAATTATTTTATTTTACTGATAACTTGAGAAATTTGTTTAATTGTAACAAAAAATGTTGTATAATAATTGATGCTTCCCCCTGACGTCATTAACTCAACGGCACAGCATTCAAAGCAAAATATATTTTACCATTCTACCACTCACTTGATTTAGAATTGATATTTAAAATAAAAATGTATTGTTCATAGGCACTTTAATAAAACAGGTTTGAGAGAACCTGTCAAGAGGAATTAAATACCGAAAACGATTTCTCGAAACAACAACAAAATCGTCGAGATATGTACCAAACCTGAAATGATCCCGAACCCGGCTGAAATGATCCCCGAAACTGTTCAAGCCGCACCTGAAATGATCCCCGACCCGAAATGACTCCCAATCAGTACCCGAAACGATCCCGCAATAAAACTAGGAATGGACTAAAGGATTTTGGACAAATTTTCGCTACACTACTTGCAAAAAGAAATAAAGCTCAAATGTAAGAATGTTTATACAAACCAACACTAGCAGACAACAAACAACCCTTGTCAATGAAACCACGTGACGTCATCAATCACGTGACGATAATGGAAATCCCTCATATCTCGCTGGGGATAAACAGCACTGAAACAGCCAGAACAAGTCACGAACCGTCGAACCGTCCGAGTCTTTACAGCGACATTTGCTAATATTGGTGTCATAGAAAGCCATCACTAAGAGTGTCATTAGTTAATGAATTCACAGCAGCTAAAAGCGTGCAACGTCATTGATGAGTACGCATGCCATTTTGATTAAATGTTTTATTTATATGATGCCTTTAAAGTAAAACGAAGGAAACCTCTACTAAGTCAGCCCTGGAATCGACATATGGCCGTCTCATCACATCGAAGTCGAATCAAATCACTCACATGATCGTGCTGAACGTGGATATTATAAGGTACAATTCCAAAAATATTTAGGAGCTTTAAGTCTACTTTAAATGATTGTGTATACTATCGTGAATTGGTGTAGCTGTTGTGCTGTTTTTTTTCCCAGAGAGATACGTGTGATTTTCGCTACGGTCACGTGACCGATGACGTCACGTGGTTTTATTGACATGAATTATTTGTTTCCTGATAGTGTTGGTTTGTCCTATTAGAAAAGACTAGTAAACTTTCTTAATTGTGAGCTTTTTTGTTCGTTTAGCAAGAAGTTTAGCAACAATTTTGTCCAAAATCCTTTAGTCCATTCCCAGTTTTATTGTGGTATCGTTTCGGGTACTGATTGGGAGTCATTTCTGGTCGGGGATTATTTGAGGTGCGGTTTGAACAGTTTCGGGGATCATTTCGGGTTTGGTACATCTATCACATGTTATGCCTAGTCCACACGAGCACGTTTTCCTTGACAAGTTTTCCTTGACAAGTTGCCTTGTTCAATAACTGACACGCCAGTTTTTCAACAAGGAAAAAGTTGTCATTTTTTGTCGTCTACACGAGCAAATAAAACTTGTTAAGGGAAAACTTGTCAAGAAAAACTTGCTCGTGTGGACTACGCTTCAGGTAAATTATCGCCCATGAAGTGTCGCCCATGAAGCCATATGATCAACTACCGGTTGGGAGAAATTTTGCTATTTTTGTTTAAATTACGCCAACGTGTGTGAATGTTAGGCTAGACATGGATAGAAATGGTTTAATTTCGATTATTTTTAAATTTCAACTCAAACGTGCAAATATTGGCGATGGTTTTAAATTTGACATCACATTAGATGACGTCACTGAAACACGTTTTGTAGCATGATTTGAGATTGGAAAAAAAATTAAACTAAACATTTTGCAACTAATTCCCAGTTTACGTGGTGATATCCCTGACAACGTATTGATATAATTTAGCAGGAAACATGAACATATGTTTCATTATATCTCATTCCTGAAATCCGGGGGTTACTTTTCCTTTAACCGCAGGTTTAACCTTAATCGATCAACTTTTTTAAAGATTTAAGCTAATTTTTGACATAGCAACAATTAAACGGTTTCAGTATTAGGGCCTTCACAAATCGAGCTATCAAATCCCCATGTAAAGGAAACTAATTCGATATTTTAAAAAAAAAATCACGATCATGACCTTATCGATTATAACGTCAGAATATTTTTTTGTTCTCATGGAATAGACCATTTCAGCTTGCCTGTTTGTTTCCCCATGTCAGGCCACGTGATAGTTCTCTAGAGGATTCAGTGCTTTGTTTTCCAGTTATAGAAATTGGTACATGTACATTTCCTCTTGGGATACAGAAAAACAAAAACGTGTTACTCAAGGGAAAAGTCACGTGGTCTCAAATGGGGCAACAACAGGAAAGCTGAAAGGATCTATTGCCAGAACATTTTTTTAGTCCTCTCATATTATGTACAAAGCCGTTCATGAAGAGTGATGACAAGAATTTTACCCAATATTATTTTCGCACCTCTAATGATCGATGAGGGGTGAATGGTCGGCCGCATCGTGAATTCTTCTTGAGTTCTTTTTAGTAGTAACGAGTTATTGGGGTTAGGTGGTTTTCATTTCCGAGCGTGGCGTTAACCTGTGGATCGAGCATGGCGTGACGTTTTCCAATGACGTTTGATTTTCCGAAGATATATTGACGGACGTTTGTGGCACGCGTCCAAGGTTTCGAAACGATTTTGTAATGGTGTAGAAGATGTATTGACGGTCGTTTGTAGTCGGTTTGACTGTGAAGAACAAACTGTTATCTGAGAAGACGCGTCGATGCTTTTGAAAGGATTTGGTCATGTTGTAGATATGCCGATTTCTAAGGTAAATATTCCGAAATGGCTTACAATTAACTGCTGTGAAATTAATCTGCTGTCTTTCTTGGTATTCTAATTCAAAGCACTCGACATTATAGAAGTTGTGTCTTAGATCGGAATATATATACTAGTATGCTGGTAACTCATATATATTTATTTATCCACGCTTAGACAGACAAAACTCCAGATTAATAGATTGTATCGTTTGGCTCACGGTAACTCATATTCAAGTATTGGCCCGGTATTCAACGTTGGAAAGTCGTCCGTTATCGAGGCAGTGCAAGATGTCGTCAATGGCCTTTACGAACTTCGCAACGAATATATTAAATTTCCTGAGATCCTCGCTGAAGTGAATTCATCGATTGAAAGCTTTGAGGACTTTACTGATTTACGGCCAAACGTTATGGGTGCTATTGATGGCTCGCATGTTAGAATAAAAGCCCCAGTTCATAGTGCACCAGATTATTTTAGTAAATATCAACAATAGGACTTTATCATTCAGGCCATTGTAAATCGTAAAAAGATGTTCCTCGATTTTGCGTGTGGATTTCCTGGTAGCATGCACGACACTCGTATTGATGCGGAGTATTATATTTACGAGAACAGAACGAGGGGACATTCTAACTATTCCTACAGTGAACGTTAATGGCCACGAAATAGGTCCTTACCTTTTAGGTGATAGCGCCTATCCACTCAGTCATTGGCTCATGAAACCATTTCCAGAAGGCAGACGGGATAAAAATCGATGGAGAATTCTTCAGAAGCATTTTTATAGCGCTATACAGTTTGCTGTAAGAAATGCTGTAGCATGTGCAGTACTACACAATATTTGGATCAGAAACGGTGATGACTGGGACGACGAAGATGATGACGATCAATGCTCTGCCAATCCAGCCGCCCCGAACAACGTGATTCGTGATGGGGATGATATACTATTTTCGTCTAAAGTCTTTAAATACCAATGCTGGTTGAATTGTAACATAACATTCGTTCAATTCTGAACGGTGGCTTTATACGTCTTTACACGTGAATACTAGTACAATTAATCATAAATCAGTTGCTGTTTTGTAAGAAATTGGTCAGTGCCCCTACCAAATATTGAAATAGTATTAATTTGTTGCTCTTGCATCCTCGTGAAACTGTTCATAAAAGTGTTCATGTCGTTTCGCTGTTCCTCGATGGCAGACATAGATGATTTTAGTATCTCGCTTTCATCGGCATCGTCTTCTTCGACTTTTGCCCTTTTCCTGTTCTTTTTTTTCTTCCTCCGTGCTTCACCGTCGGTTTCATTGTTTCCTTCGGTTGGATTCTCACCTTTTGAGCCAGAACCCGGAGTAGTTGATTGTACCTCCACCACATGCCGAAGCGTGACCACCTCTCTGCAGCCAAGAACAGCATCTATCTCTTCGTAAAATATAGTTTGCCTTCTATGCCCTCCTGATTGCTTGCTATTCCAATCTTTGGCAGCTTTATATATCTCGATTAAGTATTTGATCTTGACTTTGCATTTGTCAACAGTTCGTACAGCTCGAAAATGTTTGTTTAACTCTCGGGCGATTTCATCCCAAACTTTTCGTGCGTCTTTGCTCTCAAGCCGGTCATGTCGATCAGCCCAGGCGCAATAACATTTTCTGTTCCCCGTGGGTCCATGTCTCGTATTGCTTTTCCCCCCTAGAAGTCGATGGCGTATTTTCAATCTCATCAGATTCAAAGGAGTTTGCGCTCGCTGGGCTCGTTGGAACTTGAACTTTGGGCATTCGTGTCCGCTAAAGCAGACGAACATCGCAGATCTGCAGCTCCAAATTGTATTCCTTGCTGAGCCAGAGGAGCAGGCGAATGATTATTCATTAGATTTTCCGCTGGTGGTACATAGTAACCGTTATATACAAATGGAAAATGTCCCGCGTTGTAAAACCACGTCCGTCCATGTTGAAAGCGAGCGCGAGAGGGATAAATTTGCCGCGGCTTTGGATCAATTACGGGTCAGATGGTATGGCATTGACATCTACGGAAGCCGCTTCTTTTGTTTGGCCTGAATTTTGAAAAATCAGCCTGCCCCACCCAAGCACTGCGGCGTCTTTGATGTTTTCGATGTATTTCAATTTTTTGTGAACTTCAGATTCAGCGGTCGCACTAGGTATTTTGAGGTGCTGACATAATTTAATCTTAAGTAAACAGAATCTGACCAAACAACCCCCTAGTGCGACCTGACAATATCTCGCAAACTATTGAATGTTTAAAACGCGAAGGTATACGGTAACTTAAATCACAGCGCAATTGTGTATATATAATGCTCTGCAGATACGTTGCTCAATAACCATTAGTATAGGTAATCATATAGCTTCGAGTGCAATTCGGGATTAATTTGAACGTCTGACATTTTCAAAGAGTATCAAAATTGCATGAGCCCTTAGAACGAATGCAATTTGAGCTCTTTGAAAAATATCACGACTTAAAATTAATCCAGAATTTCACGAGAAAGCCATACATATGATTACTTGTTAATAATATTCATCGGCGTATATTTGTACTTTTTGTCGTGATGTTCTTCAAAGGATTTTGTTATTTTTTTTTTCAACTTCTCCCGGCTGTAAATGTGTAAATCTCTCTTTGTTATTGTTCTACATTGTTGCAAAAGTTTGGAAACAACACTGCCTCTCAGTCAATCCAAATCAAGAGTTCAGTTGGGATATAGTTTGTTCACATCTGAGGTATTACATGATTTGGCACTCAGGTATTACATGATTCGGAACTGGTATTACACGATTTGGCACTGATGTTTAGCATAAATACAGTAGTATACAAACTGTTGCTTCTGGCCCGATTACAACAAAATACAACGAACACACTGTTGCATTTGTTGCATTTTATGACATCTCGGGTTCGTTATCATAAAATGCAACAAATACAACAGTGTGTTCGTTGTATTTTGTTGTAATCGGGCCAGACAGCAACAGTTTATCTTCTACTATAGTTCATTTATTGTATTTATAATTATATATTAAAGTAATGTAATCATAATGTATTATATCAGGGCTAAGCATATATTAACATTTGTTCGAACACTTGGTTTATAGTGAATTTATTACATTTTAACACCCTATTAGAGGCGTGTGGTTATAAGTTATTATACCATATATTGTCATAATCAAAACAGCAATTAGAGATACGCTATCATAAGGTATATATCACGCGATGACTGAGATAACGACTTGCGATTGGTTGATGCGTGGTAAGAATACGAAATGTGTAAGGAATAGCTCGAAAACTTCAGAGTACTGTGCTCAACACAATTATCAGATACTAAAAGGTAGCACCATATTCGTTCCATGTTTGAAGTGTGGTCGTGGTTGTCGTACTAGTTATGGACTTTGTGCGAAGTGTGGAGCACAACAGCGTCGTATCATTCGCAATAAGAAAGCTCGCGATATGAAAGATATGAAAGATATGAAAGATATGAAAGATATGAAAGATATGAAAGATACTAAGGATTGCCTTCCAGAGGTATTGGTAGAATCGGAGAACTTCGAATTGGAGAACCTTAAGAACCTTAAGATAGTCCAGTAGATTATAATAAAAGAAAAAAGAAAAAAGAAAAAAAAAGAATGAAGAGAAACTGTGTATACCACCTCTCTTCATTCTTTTTTTTCTTCTTCTTCTTCTTATGGTTTTAAACTAATTCTTGAATGGGTATGAGGTCTGAATATTCGTTCTCTAGTTCGAACTGGAAGAAGTGCTTTTTATGGCGAACGGGGTGCCTATTTTACCGGCATCGAATAGTGCATAATAAATGCGGTCATACTCTATGACGAGATGCCTCATTTTCGTAGACATCGAATAATGTATAATAAATACAATCACACTCTATGGTGAAATGCCTCCAATAGAAATATTCGTTCTCTATCTTTATCGTAGGCATACATTAGTGCACGACTGACGTCTTCATCATGTATGTCGAGATCAAAATACTTAATGATCCATTCAACGACGTCAGTAAAGCCGTGTATGCTGGCCTTGGATAGCGTGCCATTGTGGAACAAATATACATCATCATCTTTTAAGAAGTGCTTGGAGATCGGATTGAAGTGCTTAACGAGCAACTTAACGATATCGAGATTGTCATTTTCGCTTGCGTAGCTTAGTGCACAGCAAACGTGTAGATATAGTATATGGAACTGGAAGCGCTTAATTAGCCACTTAACGAGACCAAAATTACCAGTCCTGCAGGCATTGATTAGTATGTCCCCATCGTAGTTATGCTCGGTTTCATCGTCGTCTTCGTCGTAGTAGTATGCCCTAAAATTACCATTATCAGTATAGCTATATCTTACAATCGAACAACCATATTCGTCGTCGTATACGTCATCGTCGTATACGTCGTATACGTCGTATACGTCATCCTCGGAAATATCGAAGATACTAGCCAAATTATCTCTCTCATCATCGTTATGAGCAGACATAAACCCGATTAGGACTACTCGTTGACAAAACTCATAATTTACGTTTTTGTAGCTTACTATAGATGCGGCATCATTTAGATGTTTCGAAGTCAAAGAAATAGCGGCAAATGATGTGGCACCGGCATACTCTACGATCTTAGTCAATATTTCTATAGGGATGCATAATATATTAGCCATAGTATACTTTCGATGTTTCTTATGTAGTACCTATTGTAACCTCATAATATAACTGTACTCTTTCTCTAATTGAGCGTTATTTTTAAAAAAATGATTAAAATATGTCATAAAATGGGAAGAATTATGAATCAAACTCTATCACTACTTAGACCATGTCTCATATAGATAGACTCAAAGTGTGAATTGTAAGAAAGCAACTCATCAATAAAACGCGTAATCGAACCCTTATGTGTACCACATCGTTCAATAACATCGATAAGAGATACATATGATCCTGAACGTCGTAGCACTTCGTAGCTTACCCCAATTACTTTAGTTCGAAGTATGGAATTGGTACCTATATTGTTTTCTATTGCCTTATAAACGATCTCATAGACTATTTGTTGGATATTTTTTAAGTACTCCCTGTGGGTCGAGTTTAGCAAATGTCGTTGTGATATGTGGAACTATGCGATCAACATTCAAATCTATATCGATTTTATTATCGGCACGTAACGATTGTAGAAAGTCATTTCCACGATAGATACATTTGTTGTTAATAGTTGCATGAAATTGGCAACCTCGCTCTTAGAACGAATGAAATTACATTGTATACACGCATGGTAAAGAATAGCAGCTAAAATAGTTCTCTTAGTATAACCACGTTTAGCACAAACTTTTTTTACTTGAATGAATGTGTCGGCTACGATTCCTAATACGTTTGTGTGAAACGAGATGGTATAATTTTGTTTATAAACAGTGTTATATACCTGTAATTCTCGCATAATTGTTTGTCGTTGTAATTCTTGGTTATCCTTTTTCTTTGGACTTGTACGGTCTAGATCATGTTGATATTGAAAGCTATCTGGACCTACTATACGCAACCTAGTAGTAATGTTAGTAGTTTCTTTACATGATTCAACATCAGAAACAAGACCACATGTGGGACATACGAATTCGATTCCTACCGCTTCCATTTGACATAAACATTCATGACACGTTCCCTCAGGATCTAACTGTGGAATGATAGGTTTGATACATAGGTTAGCATAAATTTCAGAATCGAGAAATCTAAGAAGATCATCCATACTAGTGGTATATATCATAGACCCATCAATTATCTAATTGTTTAAAAAACTCATTTAATATAAACCCAAAACAGCTAATTCTTTAGAATGACAAGCACCAATACATACCCATTTAAGAAGTTTAAGACCACAAGAAGAAAAAAATCTGATAACGAAAAAAACAATATAAAAACCAAAAAGCAAAACTGGACTTTGCCAGAACCTCTCTAGGAACCACTTTCTCCTTTTTCCTTCCTTCGCCTTTTCGTTCCTAGAGAGGTTTTTGCTTTATTTCCGGGCCCGGCATTTGGTCTGCTGTATTCGTTCTGCTGTATTCGTTCTACTGTATTCGTTCTACTGTTATTTGGATCCTGTACTAACTGGTTGAGGCACAACCGGCACCCGTGGGTCCCTTTTAAGATCCCTTGAGCTTCACCCAAGCACCCGACCCAGTATTGACATTATACCACATTTACTACTATTTCTGCCACATCGACAGACGCGCTACGATTTGTGAGGAGCTGGAGGCTTTTTACCCCCCACAAACCGATCTACCATATATAGTCCCCAGACGGATTCGAACTCTGAACTGAAAGGGCCTCCATTTTCCTTCCAGCCCAGCGTTGAACCGCGAGGGCTATATATGCCAGACGAAATATCTAGTGGAAAAATATCCTTATATACTTGTCGCAGTATGTTAATTAGCAGCGCCCACGCGTTGGTTCGAAATTTACATATGAACCTAAACAACACGGTAATTTATACGAATTGAGCGCAGCTGGTCTTAGCGAAGTTAAAATAGAATCCACGTTGGTTTCTTTCATAGGAGATATCGATTCTTATTCCACTAGACTGCCAAGTTTTGCTCTCATCTCTTTTCGGATCTTTAATCGAAGTTCTTCTACGTTTTTTAATCCTTCTTCTTGCCTGTTTTTTTGTCGTATTTCGAGCTTAAGAGTTTCGTATTTACCTTTCTCGCCGATGACGCTTCCAAATTCGGCTTCTGAAACGATACCATCGGCTAGAGCTTTAGAGACTTTAGATTCCACGGAATTAGCCTTCGCTCTAGCCAATATAACAGTTTTCTCGTGCTTAGAGACATGAACCCCCAGTTTCTTACTAGCGATACGATAGCCATCGAAGCCGAAATGGTAGCACAAAGAAATCCAATTGCTCCTTAAGATAGACCCACAGGTAACCCGATTCCCGTAAATGACGTTCCCAACGCAGAGGCGGATAAAATACCACTCAGGCTACCTGTGGCCACAGCAATCCCGTGAACGATACCACGCGCTCTAGCATATTTTTTACGAACAACTTCATAGTGTTTCGCCTGCTGTTCTAACTCGGCAAGCGTATCACAGACTTTTTGTAGTCTAAAGCTTGCTCCAGTGTCGCTCAGTTCCTTTAGAGCGTTTGATGGATACATATTTGGTGTCGTTGGAGGTGGTTGAATTGAATCGCCGTCCATCGTATCATATGCTATATACATACTACTTACTCAATCTTCAATACGTATTGTATAGGTCGACCATGGAAGTCTATAATATTTCCTTCCTCATCACGAATTGTTAGGTTGAGACTGTTTTGTGTTGTACGTAGAGCTCGTATGGGTTGGGGCTCCGTTATAGTGTATGTGTTTTTTGAAAGCCAAGGGCGTCGGATCTCTATGCTAGCTAAGACTTTCGATCGATTTCCATTTAGAAGTGAGAAGTCGGAATCCACCACATCGCAATAGACATACACTGCGTGGTTATCTTTGACCTGAATTGTGTAACTACCATTATTTAGTAGAAACTTATTATCCTCTATTTCTTCACCAGTGATACCAAATAGTGCGTATAAACTTTTATTAACCCTGATTGGTTTCTTAATTAATATGGTGCTATGTTTAAAGAGGGTACTGGCCTCGAAAGCCACGATACCAGCAGAGACTGCAGGTTTTAAGGCTCCTATGAGTTTTCTTAAGTTGTAGATCCCTGCATCAATTTTGTGTGGGAACATAACGCTTTCTTCGATATCCCACCAGAGTGAGCCATCCTCTTCTAGGTTCCACCAACTATTCTCAAGTGTGACTCTGAGTAGCGAGATATCATTGATAAGAATAGGGTTAACTAAGTAGACCGTATGGTCAGACGATGTGGCGGTGACATATAAGATAACCATTTTATATATTGAAGATACCAACCGTATGTATCATACTTGTGATATCTTTAATATGTCTCATAAAGTTCATTTCGACGATTGGGGTGACTATATCGCACCTCGCAATGCAAAGGCTTTCGCGTCCTTTAAGAAAAATTATCCTCACGCGGACTTCGATAAGTTCTCAGCTAGGACAACAGCATCCGACATACATGATGAGTCTACATACGAGACTAGAATCATGTTTTACGATGGTGGGCAGCATTGGAATACGAGTGGTCTAATACCAGTAGATGTACGAAATCATCTACACAAAGCGTTACTTAGGATAATAAAAAAACATGTGCCAGTTGTGGTTAGTTTTCCACTTACATTCAGAAGGACTGAAGAGAAATATCCAATTCCAGCAACTCCCTGGGATATTAACGCCAAAGACATAGACCCTTTTATGCAATCTCTAAAGATCTACGTAGCAATAGACCAGTTCTTCATATTGAAACCGAAAAATATCTTCCAAGAGCTTGGATTTGATTTTCCTACCGACACAATTAACGATAACGATGACGATGATAAAGATGATAAATCCAAACAAGCACAAGAATGGTTAGATGCTAAACCAATGAGACATTGGCAACAACAGTTATGTTTTGCTCTTTGGTGCGCGACTGCAGGCTGCGGAGTGTCGTTTGATGATCATCTTTCAGATGACGCGCCAATCATTGACAACACTCGAAGCTTTTATCGATTTCATGTGTACTTCACGACCAGTAGATTACTATACGAATTGGGAATCCCCCTTCCCAGAGAATCTTTATTTAATAAGAACAATAACGAGCCATGGGATTCCGTTGCGTATGATAGGATCAGGACAGAGTTCGGAGTTACTAACTTTAACTTCGCTTTACGTCGAGCAAGATTCATTGATAAGTCGTGGGGGTTTGATACTAACAACCCACTAGATATTCCAGTGCGGTTCTATCATAATGATATGGCTAAGAAGCAACACAATTGGTTCGTTCCTCAGAAGGGCAAGGGATTGACAAGAGCGGGGTTAGCCCGAATCAATATGTCTATAATAGCTTACGTGTATTGTGTCTTAGCGCCTCAAGCTACCTATCGCTTACCAATCGTAGGATCGGCAGTCACAGCCATCAATATTCAAAATGACTGTCTTAATAAGTTGTATGCTACCATCCGGGAATCGAATCTTAATAGTATATTGAGATATCAAGATGCCATACAGAAAACAAAGGTTCGTCTCGAACTAGCGGTCGCAAAGGGGTGTCTGTTAATACCTAGCCGCATGATTATCAACACGGAGATTATAAATGGTTATAACAATAAACTACAAATGGCAAGCGCGTCAGGCATCCACTTTGGTATAAACGACCATATCAACCTCGATAGAAAAAAAGATTCTAATACACATATGGAAGGGCTTCCATCAAAGAAACAATTACCACATAGCGTAAAACAACAAGTTACACCTTCCACCCATAGTACCACTACAGTAGATCATACACCAAAGCCAACCACAGTATATCACACACCAAAGCCCATTACACAACACGAGACCAATCTAGCGTTGATAACCATTGCCGCAGCTGGAACTGCATGGGCGTTGTTTCGTTAACGTCGTTTGTATTGCTCTATTACGAACACAACTACAGCTACGATTAACAACCAAACATTATTCGCTAGGAATCCTACAACGTCACCAGCCATACTAAATATGAAGCTAACGATTGGTCCAATCATCGCAGGAAGAATCTCACCAAACTTTTTTCCTGCTATTTTTAATGCTTTGGCGGCGGCTTTAGCGGCATCTTTAATAGCATTAGGCAAACTTGGTAATACGGGAACAGCCTTAGTCAACGCGGTAACTATCGCACCAACTATAGCACCTGCTACGGCCAGTACACTAACTATACCAACCCCATACTTCTTGAAAATAGCCTTTATACGGTCCCGTAGTGGCATACGTTCTATTATGGCTTCTTCTATTTGTTCTAGTACTTCCATTTTTGTTTTGTTAGTTCCTATTTCTTTAATGATCGTTTCTTTCTGAGCCTCGGTTGTTGTAGGGTCTTGGAGTATAGCTTCACCTTGTTTTAGCCGTTCATTGATCTGATCCTCAGCCTTGATGACTTCTTGCGCCGCCTCTTCTTGCGTAGGCCCTAGAACCATCTTAAGATCTTTCCCCATCTTCCTATATAACTCACCATCAGCTCTGGTCAAAGGTATAGGATTCTTATCGCTTCCAAACTCGCGTATGGCGATTCTTTTGTCGGACATGGTTGCTATCTCAAGAGTACCCCGAATTCCTACATCATGATAGCGTTCCCAGACGATCTCGAATAGCTCCTGTTTTGCACCTTCCGATAAACCTTGTTTGAAGACTATGTGCCGATTGGTATATTTTGGAGCTTTCTCATCTATAAACTTTCAGAATTAAAATTGGGGGTAGAAGCCCGGCATTGTACAATTAATGTTAGCGGTACCCACTTGTAATAATAATAATAACAATAATAATGAATTAATGAATTAATATCCACGAGGTGGCTCTTCATTAACGGATGAGCCTACGATTTAACATCCTTACCCGAGAAGACATGAAGGTCTAACCATTTCCAGCTCGTGAACAAAATTGTTTCACAAAGGCAGCACCTTCTATTCAGTTATTTTAAGACCCTGATCTAAGGGCCCGTTCGATTGACCGTATTCCGGAATAAGAATAGATGGAATAATCTATGGAAATCACTGGTTCAGGCACATATTGCAGTGTAAGCTACTAACGTTTGCTGAAATGTGGTATTCAAGATACATTTAGTGTTCCAGTGATTTGTAGTGATTTGTAGTGATTTGTAGTGATCATTCTGTGTATTCTTATTCCGGTGTACCAGCGATTTCGCTCCCCCCCCCCGTGAATTCGCCCCCGGGGGTCGAAATCGCTAGTGAATTCGCCCCCCTTTCCTCGCCCCCCTCTAGCGATTTCGCCCCCCCCCTCCCCTCCAACCTTTTAAAAGGTTATAAATACATATGTTTTCCTTCTTATTATTACTGTAATGTATTGGACGTGGAGAATAGTAATGCAAAAAGCTATCAGTAATGTGTAAGGCATTCAATTCAATTCTATTTTAAAATTCACGCTTCGTTTTTCTTTGACAAAATTCGTGTTGGTAAGCTACGGTAAATGCTGCAATTTTCATTCGCGCGAGCTGTGCAACAAGAACTCGACAAGGGATTCTGCAATCCACCTACAATCTTTGTCAATCTTCGAATGATTAGTTGTTAGTATTTCTTAAC
This sequence comes from Actinernus sp. WN-2022, assembly GCA_030867875.1. Lineage (NCBI taxonomy): Eukaryota > Metazoa > Cnidaria > Anthozoa > Actiniaria > Actinernidae > Actinernus > Actinernus sp. WN-2022. The sequence continues at coordinate 24,511,105 of JAOWCC010001589.1, forward strand.
TGAAGCCAACAGGTACATGATGTAATTATTGTGGATACTTAAAGGATTTTATTTTTGATAACCCGTAAATCCGCCTACTTTGAAAAGACTTTGCCGAATAAAGGAAGTGTTACCGACTCGCGTGCTTTGTTCTATTTTCAATTGAAAACTTTCTGAATAAACGAGCTAATAAACTAATTAAGATCGAAAACGGCGGGAAGTTTTAAAACTTACCTTAGCTAGTAGCGAGTGGAGCTCATATTTGGAAACAACTGCCAAATAGCCTTATGATTTTTACATGCATGAAAACCATACGGTCCGCCAAGTCGTATATTACTAAAACTAGTAATGCTCGCGTCGATCCATCTATTTTGAAAGAACTTTGCCGAATAAAGGAGCGTTATCGACTTGAGTGCTTTGTTCTATATTCAATTGAGCTAACGGCACTTGTTAATTTGGTAATTAGATCAGTTCAAACTAGGAAGACCTTTCTGGATAAACAGTCGGAAAGAATTTGAAATGACCTTCGGAAGAAAAGGAGTGTTACCGACTCGCATATTTTTGTAGTCAGTAGTAGAAATAGTAGCTAAAGGTCTTAAACTTAATTATATTTTAAAAAAGACTTAAAAAAAAAACTTTTTATTCATTGCGTTGACATGTACTGCCTCTATTTTCTGAGGCGGGGCGATTTCTATAAGAACTATGAGTACAATTCACTAGCGATTTCGTCCCCTAGGGGGGACGAATTCACTGAGGGGTATTGCATTATTGTAAGTAGCGATCTCGCCCCGGGGAGGGCGAATTCACTAGCGATCTCGCCCCGGGGGGAGCGAATTCACTGGGAGGGGGCGAAATCGCTGTGACACCGGAATACGGTCAATCGAACGCACCCTAAGTGTCGGTCCGGCTGGGGTTTGAACAGGCGGCCTCCAGCTTAACAGACCGGCGCTCTGAAGTGCCTATAAGCACTATATAGCTAGTTATCTTCGATTTAAAAGTCAAACTGGAGAAAAAAATGATCAACATAGGAAAAATAATAATTGTAGGCTATCAATTTTCGTTTATTAAGGATAACATATATAATCCCTTTGCTCTGTTTTTTATGTCTGCTCCACTTATTTTAAGATCATTCTCTAAGTATAAATGAAGAAATTCAATGTTTCGACTCAATTCATTTCCAAATCTTTTGCATAACGCCCTTAAATGACGTAATTTGTAATGCTTTTTATAGCAATACTACGACAAAAATGGTTGAACAAGAGTTAAGACACTTTACTGCGCCCAAATAAATGATTTCTGGCTTATAGGCACTTTAACCACTGAGCTAACCCAGCACCATTACAACACCTTTCCCATGGGGATCAGGGGCTCGATTCACTCGTAAAGACCGTTAACGATGTATTATATCAACACGTGACTGTTTCCTGCAAAAGTCCGTTACCAACCACTGAACGATGAACATTTTTCGACCAATCAGAACACAGGAAATTTAATAAACTGGCTAGTCCCGCTGCGGTATTTATCACACTTGTTTATTGTCTTGACACACTCCACTCGCGTTCACAAACGATTTACGAAAAGCTATACTGATTCAACAAGACATGTCCTCCGAATTTGAAGAATTTGTGGCGACAGTTTGTGCCGTTATAAGTGAAGTAGAAGCGAACGCTTCTTGTACTGATTTGGATTTGCTTTACCACCTGGAAATCCGTTTAGAGGCGTCACTCGATGCAGTACGTTTTTTATTACATAGGTTTTTAATCGCACAACAATCGAGGAACGATGAGTCCATCATCAACTTTGTATTAAGTCTGCAGCATTGGGAGCATACCCTGTCACAAGCATGGTCTTCTGTAAACGAGAAAATGAGGACACTTGAAGAACTGCCATATTCGTCTCCATTTGAGACAGGCCGGCCTGCTGCTGTGGGAAGACCTAAGTTTGCCATCAGAAGGGAGCAACTGGAATTTCTTCGCAATGAGCTGCGCTTCAAGTGGATAGATATAGCTGCTCTCCTTGGAGTGTCTGTCAGCACAATTAATCGCCGAAGACAAGAACTTGATATAAGATCTGATGATGATGAAAGCGTTGTGAGTGACGAAGCACTTGATGAAATCGTAAGAAACATAACGGCCAGTCAACCGTTCACTGGGTTGACATTACTGGAGGGACATTTCTTCCGTTTACGTCTAAAGATTCCTCGTGAGAGACTCAGGCAGTCATTGTTAAGAATTGATCCCGTGAATGTCTCACTTCGTCAAAGACACCCTTACAAAAACAAACTATAGTTTTCAGTGTAAAAACTATAGTTTATCCTAATAAACTATAGTTTCCTAAAATAAATGTAGTTATTGCCATAATTAACTATAGTTTTCTAGTTATCTATAACTATACTTTTTCACATGATTAAGTATAGTTGTATGTTGAATTAACTATAGTTTTCCATAAAAAGTATAGTTTTTCTATTAACCCTTTGAGCCCTGTGGTCTTTTAACTGATTTTTGGCTCATTCTAGACTGCAACAAACCCTCCCCCCCCCTAAGAAAGCTGTAGCCACTGTTACCATGGAATTTTCATCTGACCAACAATACTGGGGGCTCAAAGTTTTTTGTCGGCCATTTTGGATACGTTGACGTCGCATTGCTATGGAGCTGGAGGGAAGTTTGTTTGGGGGAAAACAGAATTTAAGGCTTTTTAAAGCCTTTTTCACCATTTATAGAGTGCTGGAGGACATCATTAAGTCTGATGAGAGCTTCAATCAGCACTTTCTCAAAGAACCGAGTTTGTGCCAGTTTATTGTGACAGAGAAAGAGCCTTATTTCCCACTCGTGAATGGGCCAGGACGTCTTCCGTCACTTTAGCGTGGGCTTTATAAATGGGAGTCTGGAGCCACCTATCATAGCTTTTTTGGAATATTGGACAATATTTACTTGCCATTGATTCCAATATGAAGGTATTAGGTCGAAATGGCTTTAGACTTCTTCTATATTTTGAAGAATGAAGATGGGGGAAGGGCCATGTCGCTGTTTGGTAGGATTTCCCGGCATGCTTTGCGGTCATTATGGATGGATTTATCTTGTTGTGAAGTGCTTGTGGACAGAATGGCTTGGTTCTGGGCCAGTTTAGGTGTTGGGGGACAGAAAGTGAGGTTAGTGCAAACATGAAACTCTAAATTTTATGTAAAATATGTATTTTTTTCTATGAAAGTGTACTTATTGCAAATATAACTAAGTTTCTTCAAAGTAACTATAGTTATCTAATATGTTAACTATACTTTTTATGTACCCAAAGGATATAGTCAGAGGCATGGTATTTCTTTTTCCAAGAAAACATTGTTTTGCAGCATATAGTTAATCCTTTTAATAATGAAGTAATATAGTTTATTCTATATTTAAATAAATATATAACTATGGATTCCCCTACAATCATAAAAATGAACAGCAATTAGGGATAACCAAAATACACACATGTATAAAATACTGTAACATAATTATAAATGATATATTCCTAGCTATTTGAACAAATGTTGAAAGAAAAGGGGAAAACAGAAACAAAAGAAATTTTGGTACCTCAGGGCCCAGCTCAAAGCTTGATTTAAGTGCTATAATCCTGGATATATAAACTTTTAGTTTAAATAATAACCCCATATTATTATAATTATCGAAAAAGTAAACACTTATGTAAAACTGTTTTTTTTTTACTAGACTAGCGAGCAGCACTCCAATAACTTTGGCTTGTAGTATTTTTGTCTCACCTTTTCATCTGGCTTTAGCTGACTTTGTAAGGGAGTTTACTAAGCTACCTGTAGAATTTATGTAGAAACAGAAAATTTCAAAACAGAATACCCTGTAAAGATGTGGTGTGCATGTACAGGAACTGGGCGGTTTACACAGCTGAGCTGCTCTGTGTAATAGGAAAGGCTTTTTTGGCCACAGTTTTTAGTGCTAAGACTAATACACAATACATGTATATTTCACTCCCTAATATATAAGTGCAGTTTTTCTAATGAGACTTATAAAATTATCCGACACTGTCTTTTACATGTACGTACATGTATGCACTGTTCTGTTAATTGCAATCATTAATACATTTGTTGTTGTGAGTGACTATAGTAGTTTCATAAATGTGGTCTTTACATCTACATGTAGTGAAAGGGTTAATTTTTATTCTCAGATAATCTCTCTAATTTTCTAACTATCAATGGACATTACCTTTTTCTTTGGGATAACAGAATGGGAAGCTGTAACTTAATTACACATGATCACTTTTATATGTACAGGGAGCAGTAATATTGGTGAAACACAGCTGACTATGGTATTCCATAATTGACTGATCTGAAGTATGGGACATGGTTGATCATGTTTCTCCATGTTCAATCTTTCACTGTTGGACCATGGTTGACCATGGTATACCATGTTGAACCCCTAACCTGTAAACATGGTATTCCATGTTTGAGACATGGAAGACCATGTTTCTCCATGGTCAACACCTGTATTTATCAACTGCAGCACACATTATTTGACCATGGATTATTACCATGACCATGTTCACAGAAGTGTGAACTATAATTAAAACACTATAGTTTTAAAGTTAGCAAACTATAATAATTAAAAACTATAGTTTTGAAGTTTGGTAGGAAACTGTACTATGAAAACTACAGTAAAATTGTTATCAAAACTATAGTTTTACTAAACTATAGTTTCCACTGTGTTCCAAAATACTTTAGTTTTCTAACACTATAGTTTTTGTAATTAAAAACTATAGTTTGTTTTTGTAAGGGCAGGCTATTTTTCGACGTCAATACAGTGTCCCAGGTCAAAATTCATTGTGGCACATCGATACTAACCACAATTACAAGCTGATACGCTGGAGGTTTGTAGTACACGGAGGAATTGACGGAGCAACAAGAGTTTGTACCTATATTGGTTGTGCAACCAATAACAAAGCTGAAACTACAGCAGGGGCATTTTTGTCAGCAGTGGAAGAATACGGGTGGCCATCTAGGATACGCAGCGACAAGGGAGTCGAAAACCTTAAGGTAGCCACACTTATGCTTGAAAAAAGGGGAACAGGAAGAAAGAGCCACATTGCTGGTAGTTCCGTTCATAACCAGCGAATAGAAAGGTTATGGAGAGATTATTTCAGATGTGTCGGAGTCATATTCTACAATCTCTTCTACTTTCTAGAAGATTACGGAATGCTTGATGCCATTTGCGAAACCGACTTATTTTGCTTGCACTATGTTTTTCTTCCACGTATAAACAACGCGTTAAACACTTTCCGTTCATCTTGGAATAATCATAAACTAAGAACGGAAAGGAACAAAACACCAAACCAGCTATACGCTCAAGGAATGCTTTCCTTGTTTGGATCAGAGTTGACCGCCGTGAGAGATGTGTTCGACACAGAACCACGCGATGATTCGTTTGGTGTGGAAGAAGGCGGACCAGTCCCGGAGATACAAACGAATAACAATGTGCAAGTCCCAGTTGTACCACAACTGCTAACTCACGATCAGATGTCGCTCTTACGCGAGCGAATTAATCCTCTGGATACTTGTCCCAATTATGGAATTCCATTGTATATTGAAACTAAGGAATTTGTTCGAAGAGTACGCACGATGGTTAATTGAACATTGTTCTAAACTCGGGCCTAATGGTGGCGCAGTGGTGAAGCGCTTCGCCTCTGTTGCTCAGGTTCGATTCCCAGACGCGGCGCCATATGCGATTAGAGTTTGTTGGTATCTCGCCCTTGCTCCGAGGGTTTTTCCCCGGGTTCTCCGGTTTTCCTTCCTCCGCAAAAACCAACACGCTAAATTCCAATTCGTTCGGAGGACCTGGCTTTGATCAGCCCCCATGGTTGTTTCAGGTCTCTTTAGAAATTCAGAAAATGGCACTGGCTAGCTGAGTTGTTCCAGATGAGAAACAAATTGATATTTAAATGTAGTTTATTGTGATTCTTAAGCCAACTTGTAATTGGAATTTCAATGATAAATTCCGGGCTGATGTCTTCAATATGATGATATTCTATAGATATACCGGCAGAGAGCTATTAAAGATGTTTCTCAACAAGACACAGTGCATATATAACTCCTGGACATCTGCCTCTTTGCCAGTCACACACGCATGGTAACGGTTGATCAAAAAAACAATTCCTGATTCATGATATGATCCCATGAACTTTTAATAGCAAGTCTGTCATCAGTGTATTCGAATTACAGTCCAGATAATGAAACGGTAGCGCGAACTATATATTCAAAAGGCAACACGCACTACGATAATCTTACAACAGAAGAGATTTTTACTAAAGTTTTTCCGACGTCCTAATTGACTCTCTTGCATGACGGCCATGTTGCGTGCCATGAATTCGAAGAGGAAAAATATATTTTATTCTTGCTTCTCTAAACTAGGGAGGGTCGCCATGTGTGAAGGGTTTCCGGCCTACATCTTTCCTTTTGTTGCGTATCAGCGTGCTCGCACACACTGATGTACCAATTGGATCAGATACTAATTAAAACTAGTATACCTAATAGGTAGTGAATGCTGCCACTCAGTCAAGAAAGTGTATTAGAAGAAAACCTACTTTGGCAGGAAAAATATATTACTGGGTGATAAAAATGCCAAGTTGGAGCTATCGGAAATCAGTCAACTGTTATGATGAATTGTAAATGCTAATGATTTTGCAGGAATGCAGCACGTGGTTGTACTGGACAGCAAAACAATTCTGACTTATTTAATTAAATGAACTTGTAGGAGATCGGAAGTACATGTGTTATTAGCTAAACCTGTTTGTAAATACTATTTTTAACCATCTAAAACTGCGTTTTTAAAGAGAGATTGCCGTTCAAGTATCCATGGTAACGGCTGCCATTAACGTGACTGTTTCCTGTAAAAGGCCTATTGTGTTTGAACCGGCTGCTTGACTTTATCGAATGCCGATTACAGGAGAGATATTACTCTTTCGACCGCCTACAGCATGCATGTATGATCATGATCAGACTGAGGCATCCTCGGAGTGCCCAGGGGCAGCTGTTAGTGAGCGACGGGCAAAAAAACGGACGGAGGGGGAAGGGAGAAGGAAACATGCCCGTCGTGACCGTCGTTCACGAACTGCCCCTGGGTAGCCAAGGATGACAATGAGTTCGACCGCCAACGGACTCAGTGACTCATGCATCGGATTAGGCCACTTTATATATGAAGCCTTTGATCGGTGAAACGTCCTACTACTCTCACGTTTAGCAGTATAATTTTGTTTTCATATATCTATAACATTTCGGTAAGCAATACCATTTATGTATATGGGAATGCAAATAAAGATGGTATTATATTGAGTCAACTTAGTAGCATACATGATCATCAAGTTACAAAACCGCTGTTTTAGTAAACTTACGTCGAAACACAAGACTAATCATGAAGGGGCACTATAGGAACTGTAGTAAACATACAAACAAAGATGATCAGAATTAGCCTTTGCTCCCTTGAGGAATAACTTAGTTTTATGGCGGCCAACCAGGCCGATTTCCGGCGAATTAAAACTAGTATGATACCTAATAGGTAGTGCCGGAGTGCTGCCGCTCATTAAGACAACCTTAGGTCAGTGATAAAAATGCCAAGGTGTTCAGATGAATATATTTGGTAGTTTGGGGCTATCGTGCGACTGAAGCCTGTTTGAGCAGTGGTGTGTTTTCTCAAACGTTGGCTCGATTTATTTTCATTTTGTCCCGACGTATCAACAATTTCACGGTAAATTCCCCGAGCCTACAAATTCCCGACATTTTCTTAAGATTCCCGATCCCGGCACAACAAAACTGTTGTTAACCCCGTTTAAGTTTAAACACCGGAAATTATTGAGAATGTAATTGTAAATGCTGATTGTGTATTGAACTTTATCAAATGCCGATTACAGGAGCAATATTGCTCTTTGAAACTGATAGTCATTATCTCCGCCCCAAACTACCAGCAAACTCTATTCTGGTGCTCACAATGAGCCGACCGCCTACAACCGTCAAGTTACAAAACATATTTTGTTGGTCGCTGTTTAGTAACGTCACAACACAAGACTAATAAGGAGCACTTTAGGAACTGTAGTGAAAATACAAACGAAGATGACTAGAATTAGCCTCCGTGAAACTGCTCCGTTCGGAAATCGCCTCGCGTAAAAACCTATTGTTCCTAGCCAACAAGGCCGCCATGTGGGTAGTATCGTCGTGTACCGTTTAACCAACTGCGTCATAAAATTCCCTTTGTTACCCACGTTCGCTATGAATAATTTGAGACTCAGAAATTTTATACGAACATCGGAATCGACACTTAGAAATTTTAGAACGATTATATGTTATCCTCACTATAAAAAAAATACCGCCTGAACCGGGATTCGAACCCGGGCCGGTTAAGAATCAATGCAATGGCTTACCCACCACCAACCCAAACCCTAACCATTAGAGAGAATTCGAGAGAATTCGCTGATTGGAGTCGTTTCTTTTACCAGATTTATATCAACTTCATTAGCATGTTCATAAAATATTCTATTATAGTATAATATATACTATAATAGCGGTACGACAACCCACCGAGCGCGCGAGGTGTGATTCCCCACGGATCTCAACGGTACACGACGATACTACCGCCATGTGTGAAGGGTTTCCGGCCTCTTAAACAATCTTCCTTTTGTTGCGACTGATCAACAATTAATAAAATAAGTTTTCAGAAGTTAAAACGGTACTTAAAAAATCTGTTCCGAGGAATAAATCATATATTTGTTGGCGAAGGCTTAACTATCGAATACCCCGCATCTTTTCCCTTCTTGGTGTAGCCAGTGGCTACGGCTACGCGTCAGAAATAAGAAATGGGTTACCTGTGCCTAAGTCACATTGTATAAATCAAAGTCTTAAGAACGAAGCACTGCTCATGGAAGTGGCTACGCGTGGCTACGCGTCAGAAATAAGGCAACCCACTTCTTATTTTTGACGCGTAGCCACTCGTAGCCGCGTAGCCACTACCATAGGTATTGCTTCGTTCTTTAAAACTTTGATTTATACGATGCGACTTAGACACAGGCAACCCACTTCTTATTTTTGACGTGTAGCCTGTATTTCCTCCCACCAAGGATGCCGTTTTTTGCGGGGTATTCTGTAGTTACTCCGCCGAAACCAAAGTCTCGTCATGTTTTCAAAATGTTAATGCAACTACCTATGAAACCCTTCCTATTAGTGATCTACCGATTGGATCAGATATTAAATATAAATATGATTCTATTTAGTTTATCTGTAGCTAATGGTAGTGATTGCTGCGGCATGCATGCATGGTCCCGGGTCTGAAATATGTGGTATGTGTAATGGCAGCAGTCCATAGCTCTGGCATCCAGGGTATAGCTAGGTAAGAGTGAGGTGAACATTTGTAGAACTTTGACATATAAATTAAATAAGGAGAAATTTTAAAAGTGGCACAGTATTAACTTAATGTTAACTGATTTAAACTGCGGAAATTAGGTACCAGAAGTGTTTTGACTAATCCCCTTCTATCTTTAACAAACGGATGTTGGACTTGTTAAATAATTCTATATACATCCATACCCTTCTCGGACTTCTATATTCCATCATGGAATATAATTTTAAAATCGTTCTTATCGTGAATTAGCGATCACAGATCTAAAACTTCATAAACTTATTGTATGTTGAATGCGTCGGCATTATACTGGCTCAGGAGCCCATGCCGCTGTTTTGACTTCAGATTTGCCTTTGAAATAAACAACTGGAGGGGCAGTTCTCGTCAAAGTTCATTGTTCAAGAATAATTATCGCAATCAAGCGTTTGGCTGATTGTGTGTCAAGTATACGAACTGCTTCGTTTGCTGCGGAACAAAAAGGCTTGCTTCATTAAAGCTAATCTGAAAATTGTTTTATGTTACTTTTCACAGCAATTTATAATAGCTCAATAAAGGCATTTGTTGTATAATCTTATTAACTGGAGCTTAACTCCATTGTGACAGAGCTCTTGTGACACGGGGAGTTGTTCGCTGTCAATTAATTCTTCAAAGCTCCTTTTACATTTCCCGGCTGCTAGCGGAACCTTTACATTTGAAACGCTCATCGATTGTAGCCGGATTGTTGATTTCGAGAAGCCATATAAGTATTCGTTATTCGTTTATTACGCACTGAACTTAAAAATGCCTGGTTTTGATCCTGATCTGTTTGTTCAAGCATTGGACGCCAATTTCTTCTGTCCTATCTGGTAAGTAGATGTCAATATTTAGGTCGTTTGTGTTGATCGACATATAACAAGGTGAGGTTTTGCTTAGTCCTTCGTTATTATGTTATTGCAGCACTCATTTTTTACTCATCTCTTCTCCTCAGCCAATTTGTTTTGAAAAATGCTTCCTGCTGCCCCCAGGGGCACTGCTTTTGCGAGTCATGCATCCGCATGCACATAGAGGAGTTTGGAAATGGCAGACATCGTTCCCGTTCTGAACTTGAGGATGGTAATCGAAAATAAGGATGTTAGGTGCAGGGAGGATGACTGTACCTGGACGGGCGCCCTCGTGGACTTGGACGGTCACACAAGCGTCTGCACATACGTCAGAGAGCTGTGCGACTTTCGTGGATGCGAAGCCAGGATATCGCGATCACAAATGGCCGACCATCAACGAAATTGCCCCCATCGTCCAGTAATGTGCCATTCTTGTAGAGAAGAATTACAAGAGGTCGCTGTTGAGGAACATATAAGATATCATTGTCCCATGGTTGAAGTTGGATGTAGTTATCGATGTAATCGCGCTGTTAGAAGGTATTTTGAACATTTATTTATATCATAATGCGGAGCAAGGTGTCATCAAGCATGGTTTGAGCATGAAAGGCTTGTTTGCCCGAATTCTACAAAACTAATGATAGCGGTTATCAATAATTTCAGCGTTCTGAGTTGTTGGAACATATTTTGTTGCAAAATGTGTATCACGCGACCATGCAACCACGTGAAAAAAACCCGAGACATTTCAACCACTAAATCGGTAACCGGTCGTTTCGCTAACGAGTCGTTTCGTCAACTGCCATTTCGATAACGTCTTAAGTCGTTTCGCTAACGTTAAAACTAAAACTAAATCATACTTAAAACACCGACTGGGCCCTGTATTATACGGTTGCCAAAATGTCGAAGTTAGCTCATTTCAATATGCTCTTTTCATTTGTGCATGGTTTGGTTTAAATACCCAGGTACATGTATTTGTTCTGCTACTAATTTCAGAGGTTCTTTGAGTCGTCATTTGGCAACCGAGTGCCCCAATCGAGCAGCATTCTGCATAATACCGGACTGTGGGTTCAGAGGCACTGCTGAACAATTACTCATACATGACGAAACAGCGTCGAGGAGTCACGTATCATTGCTTTTGGTCTCTTTACGAAGAGGAGATGCAGTAAGTTGGCTTTTATGTGTTGGTGTAACCTACGTTTTTCCGTTTACCCACCCTCGAAAAGTCGGGAGGGAACGTCTACGCAAACCTGTCACTGATCCATCACCGTATATAATTTAGTATTGGTGGTTTTGCATTGATAAAATCAAATAACACACCTTGGTCCTTGTAGAACTACCAAAAATATACTTACAAAACCCAAATTTTGGAACATTAGATTTCTAGTATTTCCAAACGGATCTGTGGGCCAACAAACATGGCGGCGAATTGAACATATAAATAAAGCTTAATTTCTCATCCAAATCATTGGTTTTCACTTCAAAACTCTTTGAATGAACTTTTAAAGATTTATCGAGTTAATAAAAAGAAATAGACACAAATACATGGATTTTTATGCATTCCGAAAAGCTCACTGGGTAGTTGTCATAAATCGAAAATATATCGATGTGAAATTTTGTGTAAACTTTTATTATCGATTTATAGAATATATACAAAGAACAGCTTTGTAGGACTTTATACTCAAACTCAACAAAACCCTAGAGAACCACGGAATTTTGAAAATCGTTATTTTTCATTACCTTTCGCGTCTATAAGAAATACAGTTTCGCTTTCTTCTGTTGAACCAAACTTAGATTCTTGTTCGGCCGCGTTGTTCCGGTGTACCAGCGATTTCGCCCCCCGGGGGGCGAAATCGCTAGTGAATTCATGTTTTCCTTATTATTACTACTGTAATGTATTGGACGTGGACAATAGTACGGCAAAAAGCTATCAGTATAAATGTGTATAAAGGCACGCTTCAATTTTCTTCGACAAAATTCGTTACGGTAAACGTAAAGCTACGGTAAACGCTGCAATTTTCATTCGCGCGAGCAGTGCAACAAGAAACTCGACAAGGGATTCTGCAATATTCTAATGATTAGTTGTTAGTTTGTCTTTTCTGAAGCCAAGATGTAGATGATGTAGTTATTGTGGACACTTAAAGGTTTTGACAACCCGTAAATCCGCCTACTTTGAAAAGACTAAAGGAAAACGTCCTGAATAAAAAAGCAGCAATGAACTAATTAGGATCTAAAACGGCGGGAAGTTTTAAAACTTACTTTAGCTTGTAGCGAGTGGAACTCATATTTGGAAACAACTGCCAAATAGTCTGATGATTTTTTCATGCATGAAAACCATAATGAAGTTGTCGTAATTATCGTGCTATGTAAGATTTTGATAACCCGTTAATGCTCGCGTCGATCCATCTATTTTGAAAGAACTTTGAAGGAGCGTTACCGACTCGCGTGCTTTGTTCTATTTCAATTGAGCTTAACGGCGCTTGTTAATTCGGTAATTAGATCAGTTCCAACTAGGAAAACCTTTCTGGATAAACAGCTAATTTACTAATGAGAAGATAAAACGGCGGTAAGTTTTGCAGTACAGTTCTAGCAGTACAATTAATTCAAATCCGGAAAGAATTTGAAATGACTTTCCGAAGAAAAGGAGTGTTACGGACTCGCGTATTTTTGTAGTCAGTAGTAGTAGGGGTCTTACACTTCATTTTATTAAAAAAAATACTTTAGATTTATAAAAAAAACTTTTTATTCAGTGCGTTGAAATCTACTGCCTCTATTTTCTGAGGCGGCGCGATATAAGAATTACGAGTACAATTGAAGGGGGGCGAATTCACTAGCGATCTCGCCCCGGGGGGGGGGGGGGGGGGGATTCACTGGGGGGGGGCGAAATCGCTGTGACACCGGCACGCTCTCTCAGTTTCAGAGCTAAAATTATCATCTCCCGGTCATCTTCATGTCCTTTCTTTTTTCAAAATTCAGTTGTTCTCATGGGTTTTGTGGAGTTTACACGTATTGGTCAAAATATAAATTCACGGTAAGCAGCTAATTTATTCAACTTTATTTACTTAATTGTGGCAAGTCTAGTAGAACGGCTGCTACACGTAGGCTAGTGTTGGTGTGACTGAGTATTATGACTAACTTCACTTCCCAAACTTCGTATTCTTACTTTCTCAGAGAGTTCCCGGCGAATCGGTGTCCTTCGTACACAACTTCACGTGGACGATCCCGAATGCACAATATCGTCCCCAAAGAGTCCTTTGGCGAAGTGCACCCTGCACTGTTGGAATTTACGAATTTCATGTCATCTTGAATAATAGTGACAGTGTTGCTCTCTACCTGCAGCTTACACAGACACCACCAAACAACATTGGCCCTGTAGAAATTCTTGCTTTCAGGTAATTGTAATCATTGGTATCAGTCAGGAGTCCATTTAAATGCCTGTTCAGTGTAATATCAAGAATTATTATATTAATATATGAATAAGCCCGTAGCAGGAAGGGGGGTGGCCAGATTTCTGGCAATTTTAGTGATCCAGTGTGAATGTGAATCCACTTAGATCACTTAATAACTACATTGGAAGCGGCTGTGCTGTACCGTACCACCCCTAGTTATTTAGACCTTGCTATGGGCCAGATGGAAGAGAGTCAGAAGATATGAAATTTGTCCTTTTAAGTATACAATAGCTCACTGGTGAAATATTTTGACTCGAAAATAAACTTCATATCTTCAAACGACCGTGTAATATCCTCTATATCTCTGTGAAACAGCTAGCCATGTCATTCTGAATTAACTGAAACAAAACGACTGACATGTTCTGTTTTTATTTTCAGTGCAACCCTTCATTCTGTCGACCACAGCCACACCTATACCCAAAGACTGGAACATTCCGTAGAAATCGGTCTTAACCGTGCCGCTGGGTTTGACCGATTCATAGACCAGAATAGTTTTTCTGGGTGGGTTAACAATGATGGGTGTATCCGCTTCAAGTTGTTTTTTAAACTTAATGCTTTAAATTATTAATGAATAAGAACAGAATCATTCGTAAGATCCTTTAAGGGAAGAGGTCAAAACAATGGATTTCGAATGGGACCCAATTTTGTCAGAGGAGATGGTGGGTGGCAGGCAATACCCACAACCCCCTTTTTAGAGGGTGATTTTCTCGCGTTGTAAAATAGGGAAACCTGATTTTAATGCCGACACGTTCTTCTCTGCCTGTAGAAACTAGAAATATAGTTACTTCTTCAATAAGTATTTTATTGAAGAAGATATTTGCGGTCAAAAATCTAAATTTTGCCAAAATGGGTTGTGGGTTCCAGGTAAAACCCCCTTTCCATCAAAATTGGGTCCCGCCAGAGTACCATTGTTTTGACCTCTTTTCTAAAACTAAAACCCAACATGATTGAGTCGTTCCAGTATTGGAAATTTAGTTTAACTCATTTTATAGTACTGATTCAGCTGGCCGACGTCAACAAGTCTGCATCGGGGAAGACGTTGACACCGGCTTTCGCTGCGACCGCTAAACTAAACAAATGCTATATATATATAAAGTTAACGAGGCCCGATTAGGGGTATTGGGGATAATGCCGAGATAACTAGCAAAATAATAACTGGGCTAACGGATAACAAACCAGAAAACAGTAGACATAAGGGATAACCGAAGTCCATTGGGTAAGGGATAACCATGGGGGATAATCGAAATACAGCCCTCTACATCCTGTAAAACATTGGGATAGCCGCACCTAACCGGGCCTCGTTAAAATCGTCCACATTGGAGCTAAATGAATGTATCAAGTGAAACAAAATTTGGTTATGTGGGCGGTTCAACACAAAGTTTATTGATAAAACATTTGGTGTAATTTGAGCAGGAGCTGTATATTGGCGAAGTTCCTCTTTTTTTTGGCGTGTTCTTCAGTTGACAAATTTTTCATCGATTTTTCGCCGTGGACCTTTGTTTTGTTATTCACGTGTGTATATTCATGTGAGATTCTCAGGAGGAGGTGATAGTTTTTCGGTTGAGAGGGAAGTTACAAATTAAACATTAACTGAAGACAATTACTGTGTTATATATATAGTAACTGAAATATACATTTTTAAATAAAAAAATATCGCGAAGTTCTCTTACTTCTTTTAATTCAACAACAGCAGTCATATTTGCTTTGTAGACGGTCGAAGTTATCTGCCCATGCATAGTCCGATCAGCATTCTATGTTTGGAATAGTTTTACTTGTCATAGCTTCGCGTAGTCTGTGTGCAGACGTTCTCTCTCCCTGCAAAAATCGGGAATGAGACCCTGCAAAAATCGGGAAAGAGAAGTCTCTTTCCCGATTTTTGCAGGGAGAGAGAACATCTGCACGAAGGCTAAGCTTCGCGTTGAAGACTGTTCTCGCTAATAACGTTAACCACATGCAGCCCAACCTCAAGTTTACTTAAATATAACTTTATATGGGTTTGTATGGGAGCGTAACGAACACCGTTTCCTAGCCAGAAATACTGTAAAAGTTTTCAGTGAATAAAAATGACTTACCTTGCCTTGTTGGGCGTTTTTAAGCTGATTTCAGCCAGATTTTCTTTTCGGAGTCCCTGCTGAAATCAGCTTAAAACCACCCAACAAGGATAGAAACATGATACAAGATATCACAGTGGCAAGCTAAGTCATTTTTATTCAAAACTTTTACAGTATTTCTGGCTAGTAAACGGAGTACGTTAAGCTACCATACAAACCCTTACAAAGTTATATTTTCGTAAGCTTGGGCTGTCTGTGCGTGAACTACTCGTGCTTGGACTAGAACTGCTGTCGCCGAAACTGGTTCAAAAGTTGTCGTAATCAACTCCAGGTATTTTTTGTTGAGATTTTTGGGAAATAACCAAACTAATTGTGTGGCTGAAACGGATAGTACTAGTTCTCATCGTAAAATTGGTAAACCGGCAGCGTAAAATCGTTTTTTAAGACTTGGTATCATGCTGATTTAGGTGCTTTCAATTAACGACAAATGGTACCGAATGACGGAACACATGAATTCAAAATTTACGCTCGGAATTACAGACACCCTACTTTTTCTTGCCTGAACCGGCTTAGGCGGCTGTATTTCAGGCCTATACTTTTTCGCGCCGGCACAGCAATGGTATAACGAAAAACTGGCAATTTCGGTTGGGAATTCAAATCATTCCACAGTAAAGTTTTCGGTAAGGAAGGAATACCTTTGGCCGGTGGTATTCCTCTTTTTCTATTCTATTCCAACCAAAATCAGAGACTGACAAATCGTGTACCATGTTAACTATGATTTGAATTCCCAACCGAAGAGAATGTCGGTTTTCCGTGCAAATGGTAAGCGCTCCAGGTTTTCAGCAAATGGCGGCGGGTGTACTGGATACGGCACCGTTTCATTTGGCATGTTTTCTCTACAATGGTGAGCGCGCTCTTGTGATGATTGTGAATTAAAATCTTGTATTTCTCGTTAGTCTAACTCAATACAAGTAAGATTATTCGCGATCAGAAAACTGCATTTTCAAGTTTATAGAAACCTAAGTTCTCCTTCAATTTTCAATTGGCATATCAAGTTATCAAATAGAAATTAACATAAACTAGTTGACAGTTCACAGAAAACATGTGCATCACTAAGAACGGGTATTTCAAATCTGTATTTGTCAGAAAGACTAACGTTTTTCATTAGAAGGAATGGCCAAATTTAGGGTATGGATTCCAATTATATTTAAACTGGGGTCAGCCCTTTCAGCGGTATATTTTAACGAAAAAAATTGAGCATATACCGGAAGTCGGTGGAATCTTGTCAATCACTAGGTGTGAAAAGTTGTCACATTTCCTTTACTTAACTAACTGGCAGAAGCGTCGTCCGGCGTCACATTACATCTCACTCTCTGGTTAGGAAGTTCGACCGATATTCTTTCAACGGCATCTATTAGTATTAAATGGCTGGTAATCAGGATTTGGTGGCAAGGCTTGAGGCACTTTTACAGGAGGCAAGGGCAGCACAGCCGCGAGCACCAGAACAAGCACCAACAGCAAACGCAGTTCCGCAGCAGCAATCATCATCGATGAACGCGGAGAGCAGCAATGCGAGTGCTGCTGCTGCTTCTGTCGCTAACGCGGCGACACAGCCGGCTGTTGCAGCAGAAATTAATAGCATTTTTGGTCGGAATTCTGCTGGTCGAGTTGATCATACTTCCCCGACTTCGTCACTAAGGAACATTGGACCCTTATTTTCGCCACGCAGTTTCAACACCGGCAGAGCCGGCCGAGTTGATCGCCGTGCCTCAGGTACCAGGTTCAACCGACGAGTTATTCTCCTGCCAGGTCCTCTGTTTGAAGCCATACCACGAGGGTCTTTCAGGGACAGCCTTACGGCACAGAATTTAGAAGCATCACTGGCATTTCGCGCTGGAATGTCAGCTGAAAGAGTAAGACAAGAAATTGTTTGGGCATTCCAAGGTAAGCCGCATCCAGTTTTTAAAACGATTGGATGGTGTTATGTTGAGCGCGTTGTGTTTGTTACTATTCCAGAATAAAAATAACTGAAAAAGTAGGGAAAATGTAAGAACATGTAGGTTAATTAACATAGTATGTTATTTGGAACTAGCGGAGGCGGCGGCTAATGTTGCGCAATGAAACTGTTACATTTTTTCTGATTACAAAATATTCCCAAAGAAGCAGAAGCCTATAGTTATGAATGAAACAACAAACTAACAAGCTGTAAAAGGATCTATTGGTTTGGTTTCCTTTCCTTTCGCACAGCGTGACCTGACCATGTGTGATTGCTGGCAGCAATCTCACTTTTCACGCTGTAAACCATCCTATAAACCAGTATCCGAGGGGTGGCGAATGAGGTCAAGAAAAACGGTCTCGCAAACGAACCTCGCAAACAGTCGGTAAAAGTCTCGAAATCTCGCATTTTATTAGTCCCGTCTCGAAGTCTTGAATTATTTGGGTGTGTAAACGTCACGCGCATGCTTATTTGCTATTTCTTGTCGGTGCGCGGCCGCCCCCCAGTTTCCCGCGAAAACTGAAGCACATGCCGTGATTTTAACGTTTCTGCTTAAAAGTATTCATTTGTGAACTGTTTTGTCAAAAAATAAGAAAACTACTTAAAAGCTAAGCCTAAGACTTTAACAGGTTGAAGTTTTCTTAATTTGTAAATCATTGTGAGTTTACTAAGTTATAAAATTATTTACTAAAAAAGTTGAAACCCTCGGTAATTTGTATTTGATAGCAGAGCCTTCGTTCTTTTGGCCAGTGGAGCATACCGTTTTGCCGCGGTACGACTCAGATCAAGGGTCCAAAGATAGGATCAGTTACCACAGTAACTCAATCGATAGTCGATTTCAATATGGCACAAAACAATACAATTTTATTATCTTGGGACTAAAGATGGTCACTGCGCGAGAGAAAAGTTGTTCATGCTCATGTATTGCTGTTATTTGACCATTTGTTGACTTTTAGCTTCACCTAACAAAAGGAAAATATAATAATAATAATAATAATGGCCACATTTATATAGCGCCATATCAACCACAGTTTCATGGCGCTTTACACATGACTGACATATCCCGTCAGTGAATTATTTCGGACTGCTTCACGGCGCTAATAGCTGCCACGCAGTTTACAATGTTGAGTGTGGTTAGTGCAATGGCCAGGCTGCTGTACCGGGTGACAATCCCCTCTTTTTCGAGTAGTACAACAGGTTCTTTCACGTCTCCTTCAAGTACTGATTAGAAGTGGAAGGAGACAAGGCCAACGGCTTATAAACGTCCCTGCCCAAGGACGCGGCCGGGATTCGAACCCCCGACCTCCCGCACTCTAGACCGTGCTCTACCAACTGAGCTAACCAGTGATATACCAGTTAGGGAAATATTTACTAGATAATCAAGGAGACAAGAGTAAACCGGATTTGGATTCAATTGATTCATGAAACCTTTCTCGTTTTGGATTCACCGGATCAAAAATCCGTTTTTGGATTCGGTCAAAGGAACACAAAATCTGTTTTCGTACCTCCCTACACAGCAGGCCCTTGCTCGTCCCTCATACCACAGGAAGCCCGGTTTCACATCTTTTTTCTCGATTTTTTTCGATTCCTGCCGAGGATTGGGCTAGATCATTGGAGGTACGGTTTATTTTTTGGCGGCCGGTCTGCATGTGTTCTATAATTATAGGTATGCGAATGACAGCTAATTGGTTGAATGGTTAAGTTATGAAAGGTACTGGGTGTTTCATCATAATAGACCGGTTACAGCGTCATTGGTTTCCATAATTTGTCAAGGCCGAACTGGAGGTCAACCACAATCAAAACAACAGTCGAACACAGTGAATACACCGAGCTAATGCAGCGAAAAAAGTCTCGGGCTCGGATTAACGTAAAGTAAAATGGCAGAAGATCGAGAGAGTAATACCAAGTTATAACTAACTGGCTAGTTCAGTTTAATAGGTAAATTGATTATTATTGAGGATTATAATTAACCCTCTGATAGATTTATGTATAAAAATCGTTTTTTGGGGGTGAGCAGCAGCTGTACATGCAGGCTATCAATGTAGACTTTTGCAAGACTATAAAATGTATATTATGTATATTCCTTAATTAACCCCACCCATTTTCCTACAATCACTTACAGGAGTGTTCAAGATTTTGTGTTTCTTTGGCCAGTTGAGGGAAACAGACTCGCACTTGGCGAGATTGCACATGCCCAATCTTCAGGCTTTACAGGGAGAATTGTCCAAAACAGGTGGCGATCCAATAGGCCAATATACATTAGGCCACTAGAACGTCTTTCAACATATCAAGTGGTAAGTCCTAATATTAATGCTGCAACTATACATGTAGCTGTAACAGCTACAATGTACTATATTTATGTATTAAGATACATTTAATATGCATAATGCTTTTATTGCACAGTTGACAGGGGTGTTCCTGGGCATTTTTCAGCTTTAAGCCCGCCACCTAAGTTTAGACATTGACACAAAAACAATTACCACAGTACGTCACAGTACACACAGTCAGGTACACCCCTGGTTGAAAGGGCAACATTGTCATAGTATGTAATTATACAGAATGCAAAGCAGTCTCGGGCAGTTTCAGTGCCATACTATCACAAAGCTCAATTGATCAGATACTTAATTGTTACTACTAGCATGTGTTGCATCCAAACTGAATGCCAGTTTAATCCGTCCACCTGTGTATAACAGTGACCAAAAGCTTGTCCCAACCCCCAGCATTTGTTGCAGGGTTATTAATTTTATAATTGATTAGAATTGGCTTTTACTAAATAAATGCTTATTCTTATATTGTTCTGGTTGGCTATTTAATTTTAACTGTCACCTGCAGCCTCATTGTGACTTACAGATTAAATTAACTTACATTTCAATACATGGTGGCTTTATATTCAATAATATCTGCATGTACAATATATTAGTTTGAAATTGACATTTGTTTGCAATAACACTAGTAGCAGTCCACAGGAGTTGAATTTGGATATGACGCAGACTAGTAGATCTTTCCAAGCTCCATTAAATTATGGGAGATTTAATTGTTTGTGTGCTTCTTGAATAAGCATTTTGCCATGATGGATTCCTAGTCTTTTGGAAGTTGTTTATCGAATACAAAACCATGGGCAGTCTAGCTATTAATTGTGACATTAGCAACTTCAAAACCAAATCTGAAATTGAAATATACAAATGTACATGTACCTAACCATTTTCAAAAGTAAAGCACAAGTAAATGACAATAGCTCATCAAGGACTTAGTAGAGTTCCTAGCAGGCATGTATATATATGTAGAGTTCCCAAGTAAACACAAATGAATAGTTTCAAACAAGTGGTCTGCAAATTAGTCACAGTTGATGGTTGAATGTCCAATTTATTATCAACCAGAAGACGTATAAGAATCAGCATTAATAAAAGCCAATCAGAATTGATTATAAATAAACCTTGAACTTCACAGGGGATCGGAACAAGCTTTTGGTTGATGTTACACAGCCAAACTTATACATTGTAATTAACTGGGGTTCTGTTCAGTTTGGATGTGATACAGGCTAGTTACTACAACCATATAGCGGGTTTCTGGAAAACCCGAATAGCGAATAGTGGCGAATAGTAAATATAAGTTAAAGATTAATACTTACAGAATGTAAGTCCTTCAACGAGTACGAACCTAGACGAACCTGACGAGAGAATCATTAACTGTCAACATTCGACATTTTGTTTTCCTTGTGTAACTCAGTTCCATGGATGGGTTACCTGTGGCACTCGAAAGCCCGGCCGTGATGGTCCAAGGGTTTTTCTCCCGGTCCTCCGGTTTTCCTCCCTCCACAAAAACCAACACGCTAAAGGTCCCGTTATAGAAATTCAGAGAGTTTGCGGTTTGCGGTTCAGATTCCGACATTTTTAAAGGAGTGCAAACATGGCGTGAAATACAGTGTTTGTATGTGCATCCGGTGCCAAATAATTTCAGTAAAATCGAATTTCTGAAATATTCACTGTCTGGTAAAAGATTATTTTAAAACTTATTAAAATTTAACGGATGTACATGTAGCTGCGCTGGAAAGCGTGCAATCGTGTTTTCAGTTTACCATACAAAATTTGTCTGTAACAATGAGTCATAGTCCGCAGGAAAATTCACAGAGAAATGTATGGAAAACTGAAAACACGCTATCTGAGAAAAACAGGCGAAAGAAAAAGAAAGAACTATTATAAAAAGAAATATCTACAACACGAAGTATTCCCAGGCGGTCTTTGGTGATCGCTGACCTAAAAACCGGAGGCCACAGGGAACCCAACTAGGTCTGTCTGGTGCACGATGACGTATGTAGAAAACGTTTGCTGTTTTTTTATTTTCTCCAACATTTCGGCAAAGTTGCCTTCTAACAATGTTCGGTTCCGCTTCATGCGCCGTGATCAGCCTCGCATTCGAGTGACACAGGTAAACCATCCATGGAACTGAGTTACACGAGGAAAACAAAATCGCAAATGTTGACAGTGTGATTCTCTCATCAGGTTCGTCTAGGTTCGTACTCGTTGAAGGACTTACGTTCTGTAAGTATTAATCTTTAACTTATATTTACTATTCGCCACTATTCGCGACTATTCGCGGTATTCGGTATTCACTATTCTGGTTTTCCAGAAACCCACCATATAGCTTCTTTTTCTTGCACTTGATTTTACAATAGCAGCAATATAATATTCCCATAATACAACCCACATAAATCATTTTTTTCAATGTCAAAGAGATTATTTTATAGTACTACTACAATAGTTGTACATGATAATAATTATATTGTATATAAATATAATTAAGCTGTGTTGCGATGAATACAAGAAATTCAACTATAGTTTTGATTTTTGTTACAATTCTCAAAGCAAGAATCATGTACCAAGATCAACCAATAGTGCTGTACTGCAGCACAATGATCGAGGTTCACAATGGTGGTGATGAATACCAATCCCCCAGCACAGGAGGATGAGACTAGTTCTAATGGTAAGTAATGAAAATTACAAAAAGGTTATTAAACTCAGAGGTCCAGATGGGGGGATATTGTTCGAGTTCTTTTTTGTTTGAGTATGGACCGAACCTGAAGGGAGAGGTCAATAAATGTTTTATTGTATGGCTTAATTGCTGAACAATGCTGTACTGCATTTTTTTTCACCAACACTGTATACATGTACCACTGCAATGGGTTTCTTTCGCAAGCTACAGTAGCATAATTATTGTGACTGATTGGTCAGCTCAATGAGAGGCCATTTCTGATTGGCTGAGGGTAAGATTGAAACCCTTTCCATGCTTAGGGAATGGTCATTAATTAAAGGGGGAGGGGCTGGTGCAAAAAGGGGATACATGTAGGTCCCCAATTTCCATGCAGCAAATTAGGAGGCCATAGTAAACTAGTAGGCAATGACTAAAGACTGTAGTACGAGTACTCAGTGCGTGCACCTTCTTTACTTTTGGCAGAGAGGAGAAAACCAGTGTCACGAATGTTAATACATCATTTGTCACAGATGTTACATGTGCAAAATAGCCTAACAAGGGTGGTGTATAATAAATTATTAATGTTTTAGGACGTTCAGCAGTAAAACAGCTATAACAAGCTTTAGTAAACCCTCAATAATTATATTTTATGATATTACCACCCAAATTTATTAATAATTCAATTTGGGTATTTTTTATGATTTGTTTAATATTACATGTATTTTATTTTTGGGTTCCCCCTGTTCCCTGTTGAAGCCAATGAAACGATTCAGCTAATAACAGTATATTTTATAACCCTGAGGTATCCAGACTTCATGAAACCTTTAAGTTGACCTCATAACTTCCATTTTCAAATTTATCATAATCCTTCTCTCATATGGAACTGCCCATAAGAGTTAACAGTTAATGATTTTACTTTAAGTGCTCCAGCACTTAGGTCCACTGTATATTTTTCAAGGAGAGGGTGGAGGTAGCACACTAACAGAGACAGCATTATAGCATGATGACACACATGTAATATTACATATCATGCTTAAATTGGTCTCTATTTACATGTAAGTATATCATCTCTCTCCTATCTTCATTTTTCTGCAGATATTGACCTCACCCATTCTGTGTTCGACCACGAGGAAGCCCCAACTAACCATGACAACCACATTATCAACATAGATCTTGAGGAAGAAGGTAAAAGTACATAGATGTCGAGCCACGTGAATAAATATAACCCAAATTCCCCAAAATAAGTGAGTCCTTGCTACCTTTAATGCGTATGTGTGTGTGTGTGTGCATGTATATATATATATATATACAGTCGCTGCCAAAAAGGTTGTCCAGCAGAACATAATACAATACATTAATATCCATTGTTTTGGCCTATTGTTTTGGCCTAGACAATAGCCCAAGACAATGGATATTATAGTATTATATTATGTTCTGCTTGGACAACCTTTTTGGCATCGACTGTATATATATATATATATATATATATATACAGTAATTACAGTCAATCTCAAAAACGTTGTCTACAAACTCACACTGCAAATTTTGTAGCCTCAAATATACATATATACTGCAAGAGCAAAGGATAAATAATGCCACTAAAATATACATAACATTATGGGAAATCTTTGAAGATGTGTTTTCAATCAGCCTATTAACTAAAGAGGCATCTGAAGAATGTATTCCAGTCCTGATTACACAAGAGGAAGTACATGTATGGTACATATACCTGGTATATACTGGCATATATTAAGACTTAAATGTCAAATATATACATGTACTTTAGATATATTTCCTGTTGTGCAATATCACTCTTGGAATATATTTTTCTTTGCCTCTCGAGTCAGGCTTCTCAAAAAACATTTTCGAAGATATTCTATTATGTTACATGTATGTATATTTTATTGGTATTTATAATATAGATGATAGTATGCATGCTCTGATTGGCTAAAAAGCCATGTTTTATCAGAATATTTAACATGGTTTGCCATGTTTTATTGTTTTCAACTGGCGGTTTCCTTTCATCGCACGTGTAAATCTAAATAAAAGAACAGATAAAGAAGCCTTAAATCCATGTTTTATACTATCATAAAACACTCTGGTCATTCAAGAGAACACTTGAGAAATGTTGAAAGCACGCGCCTTCGGCTTGTGCTGTAATATTTCTCTCATGTTCTCAAATGCCCATCGTGATTTATGATAGTATATATGGCTAAAACATGGCTAAGGCTTCTTTATTTGTTAAATATATGCATTTTGATTAATATATGTTGTGGTTCAAAATTTTTTTGGTTAATTTTTTTTTTAAACCAGTTCAAATTTTTTTAACCGGTTCAAATTTTTTACACTAGTTCAAAATTTTTACACCAGTTCAAAATTTTAAAACCAGTTTATTTTTTAACATTCTAAAAGGGAAGTTATAATGTTAACTGATGTCAGGGTTATTTTAAATGCTGGATTTGGGATCCTAAATTAGTGACTACTAGATGTTATTGTTTGCTTCGTTCTGTTAATGTTTGTTCTATTGTTTGTCGGTGAAGGTAGTAGCAAATTGGAGCAAATCTTACAGGCGCTGTGAGGCACCCAAAATTATTAGTGACTAGCTCTAAACACCCTAAATTAGTGAGCATCCGTTGTTGACGGTTAGGGTATTTTTAAATGTAGGGGTAGGGTTTGTATTAGTTCACAGGACCATCGAAGAAGCATTAATATTCTGAGTTGTTCAGTGATCTAGTTCTAAGTGTAGTGACTATACAATGTAGCTCTAAACACCCTAAATTAGTGAGCATCCGTTGTTGACGGTTAGGGTATTTTTAAATGTAGGGGTAGGGTTTGTATTAGTTCACAGGACCATCGGAGAAGAATTATTATTCTGAGTTGTTCAGTGATCTGGTTCTAAGTGTAGTGACTATAGCTCTAAACACCCAAATTAGTGAGCATCCGTTGTTGACGGTTAGGGTATTTTTAAATGTAGGGGTAGGGTTTGTATTAGTTCACGGGACCAATGAAGAAGCATTATTATTCTGAGTTGTTCAGTAATCTAGTTCTAAGTGTAGTGACTATAGCTCTAAACACCCTAAATTAGTGAGCACCCATTGTTGACGGTTAGGGTGTTTTTAAATGTGTTTTTTTGTTTGGATTATAAGTCGTTTATGGCATCATAGAAGGCCTCTTTACTTACGCACGGTTCATCGGCCATCTTTGAAGAATCCGGTGCGCATTCGCTTATAAATTGAAGAGACTGGAAACAAATTAGCATAATGAGAGGGACTGGCTTCAACGACTAGCACTTATAGAATATACGGTGGTGTTCAAATCAACGATTGCTTCTGTGGCGCATTGCGTTAGGCGAGTGGATCATCGAGTAGCTGAAGTTAAGCCCGATCGGGCAGGGTTAGTGAGTGGATGGGTGACCGCCGAGGAAAGTGGTAAGTAAGTGGTACAGTAAGGTAAGTAGGTAGGGGGGCAAGGGAAAAAGGAAATGGAATAGGTTGGGTTTTTTTTGCAGGGGAGGGGTGGGTAGATTTTTTTTTTCTTTTGAAAAAGATAAACCAGTTTTCAAAATTTGAACTGGTGTAAAATTTTTGAACTGGTGTAAAATTTTTGAACTGGCTTAAATTTTTTGAACTAGTTTAAAAAATTTGAACCAAAAAAAATTTCCAACCACAACATATACATGTATATTACATACATACAAATGTACAGTATATGTCTTTTGTATTCCCATCAAAAATCTGATTTATTTCAAAAGACAAGGTACAATAATTTATAAAAGGCTATTAAGAGACAATAGCTCTGGACCACAAGCAGTTGGCCATTGTCAATCAATATAATTATGTTTCCACTGAGCTTCTCTAAAAAAAATGGAAAATACGTGAAGAAGGCTGAAGAAGGCTGAATGGCCAAAACATTCAAAATATATTTTTTACAGTTATAAGTTGACGGTCTTTGCCTTTTTTATTAATCTTATTTAACTCCTTGCAAAGCACCGTCTATGAATCCTTGGATCCTTGTAGCTGGACTATCCATTGGCATTAGACCTTTATTACAAGTTATATATATATATATATATATATATACAGCAATTTTCATAAATTCTGACCCCCCTCACCATATATAAATATATATAAAAAATGTATCAAACATTATGGGATACCTCTTCCTATATATTTTTCTGAAGCCCTTGATGATAGGCAACTTGAAAAAAATATCAGCAATGACATCCCATAATGTTAGATATATGTTTGATATGTATTTATATATGGTGAGGGGGGTCAGAATTTTTGCAAACGGCTGTATATATATATATATATATATATATAAATTATATATATATATACCAATAACGTATACATAACATAATAGAATATCTTTGAAAATATTGTTTAGAGAAGCTTGACTCAAGAGGTTTAAAACAAAATATCTATAGTTTTATATATATAATGCTAAGGAATCGGAGTGTTTAATATTACATGCACATGTGCATTGGTGATGTGGCCTTATATCTAGTTGTGATGTGACAATATATCTAGTTGCATTATAAGGACCCTTGAGACACTTCAAAAAAAATGTACCAATTATTGAAGACAGAAATGTAAAAAGACATGACATGCATGGCTCAACATTAACACTTGACTGGGGCAACTAAAAAATTGAAATTTGGCATCTATTTTTTATACATGGGTACATGTAACTAAAAACAACAAATGTGTAAAGGCACACAAGACCTTTATTTGGCCAACATGAGCCTAAAATCTTAATGTCTAGCACTGCTAGCGCCTCGTGAAATATTCCACAACAATTTCAAGTAAAGTAATACATGTATTGTTACATTAAAATGTTGGCTTGCTTTTCAATTCCACGTTTCTTTTATTAATATTATTTATATATCTTCTGTAATCAAAGTGCACAGTTCTGATGTTCAAGTAGCATCAACACCTGATAATGATGTTGTCAATGTTATTTTGCCTTCCGAGTCAACAATTACTGCATCATCTACACCAGGTAATCATAATTATAAACAATCACAGTAAGTATTTCAGTTATTACTAAGGTAGATTAAAATTAATGTGAATTTACAATATTATTACGTATATTAATTATCTCCAAATAATTCCACAACAAAACATCATGCATGACTCTAGTACATGTATGCACGTGGGAAAATTAAGGGATGTCTGAAATCTTACACTCAATTTCATTCAAACATTGTTGCCTTATTATTTTAAGTGAACCTCCCACCTCTACAATCTGTCATAGCAAACACTGCAATCACAACAAGAAATACCAACATTGAAGGTACTTTTTAATGTTCCTAATCATAATAAAAATTGTTGTAAAATTCATATAATTCATTAGTGCTAATAACCAATCCAAACACAGCATTTGGGTTACATGATCTGGTGGACACCTCAGCCTGTATTATTATCCCCATACATTAAAATGGTTAAAATAATCTAGCTGAAGTTATATTTTAGTGCTACATTTTTATATTAGTGCTACAGGAGTTACATGCAAATTCCTACTTAACATAGTTTACACATAATTTTTTATTGCCTAGTTATTCTTAAATTAGCAATTAGGTCACAGCATTTAGTTAAAGTGCAAATGAGCCTTCCTGCAATTTTCATAGCTATGAATCTCAGGAAAGTTTTGAGTACCCCTGCGAAGAAATTTTTGGTTTACAGAGAATACTCTATCTTCTACGCTTGTTTGAAATTGTGGAAACGTGACCTTTCCTGACCCATGACCGCGTAAGTAAAAGCCTGGGTCGATACCTCGGTTGACGTCATCTCATTAATGCATTATTCTCCATGGCACCTTTCTATTACAACAACATTGATTTTTAGATAATATACACAGTTTATGAGCTGTTAGTAAAGGAAAAAATCATATTAGTGAAAATTGTAAGTTTTTATTCAAATTGTTGCAAAGTTGAATTAATTAAATGATGTCTACCGAGGCATCGACCCAGGCTTTTTAACTTACGCGGTCATGGGTCAGGAAAGGTCACGTTTCCACGATTTCAAACAAGCATAGAAGATAGAGTATTCTCTGTAAACCAAAAATGTCTTTGCAGGGGTACTCAAAACTTTCCTGAGGTTCATAGCTGTGAAAATTGCACGAAGGCTCATAAATATGCACTTTAAGAAATTTTTAGATAAAATGTTCAAAACAATCTAGTATACGTATAGTGTATTTTTATAACAGTTATGTCACACGAGTATGTTATCCTTTCTTATAGTTTCTTCTTAGCTTATATGTTTCATAACTTACTCTGTACAATATAAATGTCATCTACCTACCTCGCATAGTGCCTGCTGAGAGCAGAAGAGAATTTTGTGTTTTGTTCTGTTTGTCTCAGAACTACTATACAAAGAGAGTGTGTCCATTGAGGAACTATCGGCTGATAGTTGCCAGTGGAAATTTGATGTTCTTAAAACAAATATAAGCCAGAGAATGCAGTTTGAGGGCTTATATGTTAGTTTTACAAACATTGAATTTCCAAGGGAAACTATCAGCTGACAGTTCCAAGACAAACACACTCACTCACTTGTCATTATTGTTGATCACAAAATTGTCTTCCACTCTCAACAGGCACTATTATACATTCAAATAGACTGTGTCCATTGAGGAACTATAGGCTGATAGTTGCCTGCAGAAATTTGATGTTCTTAAAACAAATATAAGCCAAGAACAACGTTCAAAGATAGTAAACTATAATGCATGATGATAGTTTCCCTCTGTGGATGACAACTTATCACATCATGTGATTGCTAATAGTTTCCCTTGGAAATTTGATGTTCGTACAACTAGCATAATAAGCCCTTGAACTTCATTCTTGGGCTTATATTTGTTTAAAGAACATCAAATTTCTGCTGGCATCTATCAGCCGATAGTTCCTCGATGGACACACTATATTATTTTGTATAAAAGAAACTTTGAGCTCTAGTCTAACTGTTATTAATATAAATAGAAACATTACCAATGGTACTGTACTGTGATTGGAACTCTGTCTACATGTATATGCTTGCCTAAAACCCTGTAATAATTTATATAAATATATTACAATTTATTATTTATACAAGTGTACTACAAGTATGTTATCAGTTTGATCAAATTAATTTTATATCATGTGTTAGTTCCAACAGATTCTATGATGTCAAACAGTGGAGTTCACATTGACTATGAAGGTAAAAACTGCATGCTGTTGCATTAAATTATAAAATTAATTGTGCCACAAACCTACAGTGTACAGTGTATGTGCTACTATTTTGTGCATCAACATCTTAAATTATCTGCTAGTTAACCAGCCAAGAAATTATGAAGAAAAACTGTCCAGAGAGATCGGCATCATTCTTCCCTCATCCAAATATATTGCGGTTTCCCAAATAAAACGCCTGCATTTCAGGCTACATCAGGCATCCAATAAACAATTTCAGCATGTTTTGTCTCAGGGTACATCAGTATGGAGGCATGTTTAGTTCCAGTCAGAGTACAGGCTGCATTAAGCCTCTTGTTGTATATTAAATAGGTTTCAGACTATAAGAATAATCCCTGAATCATTGAAAAAGATATTATTTTACATTACATGTACCAACCTTGATGGGATTGATTACTTGCATAAAATAAAATACTTCAGTATTGGGAAATAAATTTAACTGTTAAGACTCTAGACATAGATTGATTATGAAAGCTGTAACTGAACTACTTAAGTATTAATTGTATTAAATAATTATTACATTATACCTGTATTTGTTTGCCAGGGACTTGCAGACCTACAGTATTAGACAGTGTCATGTCATGGGGCGAGTCAATTTATATAATTATATACACCTGTTTGCAAAAATACTGCACTGGAAATATATATATATATATATAATTATATACAATGTATATACATTCTGTTTGCTTGTCAAATTGACAGCTAAAACAATGGAGAACAAAAGGTATATATCTCAGAGCAGTGTTTTTGCAAATGGGTATATTTTATGATAAATGATAACTTCATGTTGGTCGGTTGTATTTTTATTAAATATATCTGTCGGTTTTTTTGAATAAATTCACATTGAAAGTCAACGTTTGGTGAAGACATTCCCATGTTTATAGACTCTCATACAAACACAGCTTTCAACCAATCAGCACGCAAGTTTCCTCTGGGTTATTTTATAAATGATATTACATACATAATATATATTTAATTACCTGGTAATGGATGCTTTGATTAATGATATATGTGTCATTTAATTGTTTGTTTGTTTTGTAGAAAATAATGTTGGGCAAGTTGCCAATGGGTCAGCTTGGATACCACGTTCTATTGGTAAACTATCTAGACATGCACACTATTAAATCTCATGTGGTGCCTATCTGTTAAATAATGTCTGTACCAGTAATTTGAATGACCAGTCAGATACATGTAATGTTCACAATATTCAGAAATCTGATAGGTCAAACAAACTCAAAAAGTTACATAATATATTTCAGTCATTTATTTGCTGTAAATTTACATATTTTCCTTTTAAGTAATAGACCGTTTGCACTGCAGACTTCGTAATTGAGCTGTTGGACAACTAACTATTTTTTTAGTGTAATGTATATGGTGGTCATGTTTAAGTGTACCACTTTGGTACACCAAGATGGCAGCCGAAAACAAACTCTACAAAGAAACCTGCTTTTCCCAGCAATATAATTAGTATTCACTTCAAAACACTTCATGTCACTTTTAACGTTAAATCAAGTCTAACATTTTAAATTGACAGAATTAAGATATGGATTTAGGAAACACACTGAGTTGGGCTAGCATGTCACAAAATTCAAAATACTGTAGCTAAAAACGAATCACTACATATCAACTTAAAATGTTCGAATGGTACTGATCTCCAAGTCACAATAAAAGCTTAATTTATGAATCTTATAGTTTAGATTTTAGAATTTTGATGACATCACATGAAAACAATTATAAGTTCTATTCCAAATAGACCCTGTGAGCAGCCATGTATATGCATCACACTGATTTCTCAAGTTATGCTTTGACTTATTTTACATACTTATAATGTATTATGCTATACCTTCCTCCACTAGCATTCAACAATGAATATGCACGGGTTCAAGAGTTTGGATGGCAGCTCCACAACTCATGCAATCGGCCATTACCAACATTTATCCCAGTGCCATTTAGGCACATCCTGTTACAATGCCAACTTGACATGAGACTTTTGTATATACTGATTGCTGATGAGAATACGGATTCAGATGACCTTATATGGTAAGTACACTTGACTGTTGTTTTGATTCATTGAGCCATTGAAGTTGATATATTACTAACTGTAAATTGTGGCATCTGTTTAAGGTTACCATTATACCTTCGGTACACATTAAAAGTTGATGTATATAAAAAATTATACTAAATAAGGGCTGTACATGGGTGACCTACACGTACATGTATCTCATACCAAAACAGTCACTGATAAAATAATATTCTGTACATTGTACATGAATTTGTTTGGTGCAAGCATGCTGACATTAATGGTAAATATGTAAGTTAATACCATAGAGGACAAATTGCCCTAATTTTAACTTGAAAATTCAGGAGTAATTTGTAATATCACATGTGAAATTTCAAATGCCGCCTATGTGTGCAAATTTTTTTTTGCATCATAATTTTCCCTCCATATAATTAATGGCTAATCAAATAGTAACTCGTGAAATTAGGGATACATTTCACTTGTGTTTGTCAAAATCTACATGTATGTAATTTTCCTCACCAAAGCGGCTCAGGAAATTACTTAGATTTTGACAAATGCACGTAAAATTAATCCCTTATTTCACTCGTCCCCATTTGATTACCTAAATAATATATTAATTGGGAGAATTTACATACATGTAATTGTATTAATCACATATATACCAGTATGTAAACATGCATAATGTATATATATATATATATATATCCATGTTAAACTTTGCACAATAAAGATGAGATGTGATGGAAATTAAGGTTATTTAATTAATTAATTAATTTTACTCATTATGGCAAAAAAATTACACTTATCATTGAGATAATTTAGACAATTACAAATTCCCATAAACAGTTCAAGAAACTACTTAAGTCCACCACTCTCCTTGAAGAGATTTCATTCTGTTGTTATTTTTAGTTGAGTATTTTTACTACTACAGTATTATGTCAAAAAAAGAAATTATAATATTTATATTAAGTTTAATATGTAGTCATACTTGATGTGCCTATATTTATAGCATGGCTTCTATGAAACTGAAAGCCAATATCGTACATGTATGCTTTCTCTACTAAAGGATAGAAGCCAACATCCTGGAGCACTGTTGATAATCAGCTGGTCGAAACAGTTAGAAAAATGTGACATGGTCAACTCACTTGAATACAATTCTATTTTTTGCAAATTTAGCAATTTCTCCTGACTAATGCATGTAAGAAGTAAGCCAGTTCAATTAATTAAGAAAGGTGACATGTTTTTCCACCATTTCTTTCCATTTTTGAAGCTCTAGCTAGTCTGGGACTCTTCTCCTGTTAACACTTCTTGCAGACCATTGAGTTCAGTGTACATAATGAAATTGACAATTAAGTTCACACAATAATAAACACACATGAACAATTATGGGTTTCGATCATCGTAATAGCAATAGATAAAGAATGAGTGGCCGATCTTTATCCATAATTATATTACTTGTCAAACATCTACATGTACAATGTAGATGTAGAGAGTCATGTTTTCATTTCTTTTGGCGATACAAAATATTTTGGCCGAGAAAATCGAAGCCAAAGTTTATGTAAATCAGGACGAAATCTGTATCAGATTTTATAATAAAGATCTGTGATTCTGAGTTCGGTGATTTCATTTGTTTTTGCTTAATGAATTATTAATGAGTTTGATAATAATCGCTATTAATGTTTAAAAGTTCAAAACTCAGTCTTAAATATCATTTTCTCTTTAGCAGTAAATTAATATATAATTAATACATTAAGGAAGTACTGTAAATGTTTTACTTACATTTCCTTCTTGTACAAATACTTTTGCCAAGTTTTCTTTGTGTGGTGTACACTGCGCTTCCCGTGCAGTTGTGCATGTTGTGCTGTAAAAAGTGATAAAAATGCCATAAAATTAGTTTAAAGCAAAATAACAAAATTCCAAGTACCAATTTTGAATCCTTAGCTTTACTGTATATATAATACATGTACTTTAGTACAGTGTACATTGTGTAGCATACATAGTCTATTTAGACACCAGGTAAGTTTCACTCATTTTATGACAGCATATTTCTTGAAAAGCTAGATTTAAATTTCCAATTTTACAAACCCTTATAAAATAGCCATTTACAGAGGTTGGGCTACCTGTGTTCCAACACAGAACGTTTTTGAAGACCATATGTTATAATATTCTACTGTACATTATTGTGCAAAGTTTCAGATGGTTACGTTATATAGATTCAGATGTGATTAATTCAAATATGTGACATTCACTGATGTGAATTATGCAAATAGATTAGATTTATACTAAATATTACTTTAAATTCAGTATACAACAAGTATTCAGTTTTAATCTGTACCCTATAGGTATACTTCCAGTAACCTTAAAAGAAAAAGTCAGTATACTGCAAAAAAAAGTGACAGTACTCCAATATGGAAGATCTAAAATTGCATTTTGCTGGTCAGTCAAACACTGTATCTATCTTAATGTATCATATGAAGTTTTTGCTACCTCATAATTTTTATTTAAATCTACAATTCAAGATTATTGCTAGGGAAACTTTGGAGCCTCATAAAATGGTGAAACATAGCTTACTGCATTTGCAAATATTTTTGTTACCAGCTACAATGTAGTGACTTTCAAGTCCTCGAAATCACAATAATTATATGGATTTTGATGCTACTCTTAATTTAGTAATATGTACTGAAACTATGACCAAAGATGCAGAAACTCACATTCGTTTGCCATTATTATTTATATGACAAAATAAAGATTTTACAACACTTTTCAGTCCAACTTTACAATGCAAGCTTTTTTCGTAAATACAACCACCATAATACAGGGCTTATGGAATTATGCGCGGATGCGGACCCGCATAATTTGGCTTGCTCCGCATAATCCGCATAATCTGCCAATTCCCGCATAATCCCGCATAATTTGGAGAAATTTATAGAAAATCATAAAACGGGTATCTATTTTCGCTATTTCTCAAAGACTCTTGCCCAATCTATCCGAAGTTAACAGTAGATTTCCTTCCCAAATCGTCGAACATTGAGCAATCGAAACGACGATTCACAACGGGAATAACAAGGCGTTTTATGTTGAAAACCGTGGGGGCCTGTTGTCTAAATTTCGATAGAATGTGTCTCATTATTGGTGGAAAATCTAGAGACAAGGTTTCCTAAGTGGTGAATTTAGCAAATTTCCTCTGGTTTTCCGTGGTGTGGACTCTTATTTACCACGATTTACGTCATCACATGGTCAAAATTTGTTGTGGACTCACGAGGCGGAGCCAAGTGAGTCCACAACAAATTTTGACCATGTGATGACGTAAATCGTGGTAAATAAGAGTCCACACCACGGAAAACCAGAGGAAATTTGTTTTTTACAACAATATTAGAAAACGTATAAGGAAGTTTCGTTACAAAGCGTGACAGCTTTGAAAGAGCCAGCGTTGTCTATAACTTTCTCGCGTCAGCACCGTTGTCTGGACTCTCATTTACCACCGTACTTCAACCAATCAGATCGCGAGATTACCGGCAGTTGTGGTAAAACACAATTTGGAAAAGAAAAAAACTCTGTTTTTACGTTTTCAGCGGGAAAACGTGAATTCTTTTCAGATCAAGTTCCTCCATAGCGTTTTGCGAGTTTAATTATGGTTTAAAAACATGGATAATTTGTTGTAAGAGAATCAACAGAGGAAATTAAACGGAAACGTCACGAAGCGATAAATGTTTCAGCTCTAAAACTGTTAGTGCAGACAGCTGTCTATGTGGACATGATCGTCGAAGACTATAGCTAGGCCTAGACAGAATAAATGTAAAGGAAATATCAACTTGCGTTTATTAGTCTATGCTCATACGGTACGTCGAACGACGTTTTCGCGTATGCTGCGTAAGCTCTAGTAACGACCGCTACTATTAATTCTTGTTTTGGGTCAGTTAAATTCTGTACAGTATTTAAAAATTGATTCAAAAAGCGACGGCACCCCCATCAGTTAAACCTTATTTCCCTTAGTCCCTTACTGCTAAATTGGTTAGCGGTCTGTCAAAGTAACGTGTCGATTTCCGCATCTGCAATAAGGCGACAACTACAACAGCATTTCAAAAACCTGCTTGGTTTTTGTTTCCTGGTTTTCTTACTGAAATGATAATTACGTCTTTTGAAGACATTTCTACAAAGTAGATAACATTTTCATACTAACCTGAAATAAAACCTATGACCATAACGCTAGTAAACTAGGCTTGATAATCTTGCTGCATCAAGAATTTTACGAATACTTAGGATCAGTTGACGTTTAACATAGACTTTCTAGTACATAGATTTGAACACAAAGGATACTAGTTAAAATGGATTTGAGACAATTAACCATCTCTCTTATTCAACTTGCGGCTTTTTTGAAGTGAAAACGTACACGATAAAATAAATTTGTGCTAAAAAATGTATGACGTCATCCCGCATAATTTCCCGCATAATTTGCGATGTTTCCCGCATAATTCGCCAAAAAATCCCGCATAATTTTGATTTTTTTTCCGCATCCTACCATAAGCACTGATAATAATTAGCTTAAAGTTTGACTATACATGTATGTATATTAATATATATTTTACAGTCAATTCCAAAAAGATTGTCCTTGACAAACATACTTTTTTTTATATGTACATGTATAAGTATATATACTTTAAGTACTGTACTGTGCCTTTTCATGGAATAATGCTAATATAAATACTTACTATTATGGGATGTTGTCCAGAATATATTTTCTGATTGGCCTGACCTTCAAGACATCTGAAAATGATGTTTTAAACCATAATAGCATATATATATATATATCAGGAAACACATTAAGTATACATTTGTTCATTATGGTCCTAAAATATATATACATGGTACCACAAAAACTTGGATTGGCTCGCTATCTCGGAATAACGAACAATAGCCACCTACAAAACTCGGGATAATTTTGAAACAAAATGGCAGGCATAAATTAACGTTTCGTTATTGTTTCCGATGCGGAAATTAGAGATATTCAACAAAATTGAGTGCCCAAAAGCAAGTTCCCGTGTTGTATATAGGGTTTTCACTCAATCCCCAGAGATTCAAATGACCACCATGTTGGTGTACCTAACAAAAGAAGCTAACAAAGAATACATTGTTAAAAGTATATACCAACATGGCGGCTATGAAGTCACGTGAAAATGCTCTATATACTACCGTAATTTCCAGCCTATTACCCGCACAGTGTATTACCCGCTTTAATTATGACAATTTTAGTCATAATAGTTAAATTGGTCATTTGAGTCAGATTGAAGGAAGGCGAATCAGAGCTAGCTTGCATGTAAAAAGATGATTGGACTTTGGAATATCGAACAGAGTCGTTTCAAGATTTTTTGACAAATTAATGATGAGGAGCGAATGAGACTTGGGAATTCATAATTATAGTGGAGGAGCTCGAACCTGAAGTTTTAGAATATCTGGAGCAAAGAGAAGAATATCTGGAGTCTTGAGTTTAATGCCCTGGCTGACTGGAAAAAGCAAAACTATAGTTAGCAAGAATGGATGAAGCCGATGTCTTTAGAATTTAACACATTACGGTACCTGCACCACCCTATTACCCGCAGCAGCCATGGTTTGGTGAAAAATTAACAGATAACCAATGGGTGATGGGCTGGAAATTACGGTAAAACAATAATTATTATTTGCCTTAATGTAGCAGGCTCAGTCGATATTGGTGAATATTCTCCTCGACTTCGTATTGGGAAATATTGATCAATATGGACTTTGCCTTCGGCAAATAATTGTTAAATATACATGTACCTGGGCCAGAGAGGCGACAGGCAATTAGCGCTTAACCACTGACAGTGCCACCCCGGCTCCCAATGAGTAAATTTGTGTCTGGATGTAAATACAATCAATGTCTCCCTTAATTAATTGAAGCATTATCACCAGTTGTTAACTTAGTTTTAGTTTTAAAACTATATCTAATTTTAATAAAATATTATTAATAATATTGTGAT
The DNA here is from genome assembly GCA_030867875.1 of Actinernus sp. WN-2022. Lineage (NCBI taxonomy): Eukaryota > Metazoa > Cnidaria > Anthozoa > Actiniaria > Actinernidae > Actinernus > Actinernus sp. WN-2022. The sequence goes on from JAOWCC010001589.1 coordinate 24,549,023, forward strand.
TACATTGTATGTCACATATTTCATAATTAGTTTGAGCTAACTAGGATTTTTATATCTATATTTTTAATATCGACTATACAAATATTTCAATTAGTCTTTGAATTATAGCTATAACTATTGTTAACTTATTTATAAAATCACATTTTAATTTCTGTTGGGCATTTTTAACACGAGTCACTGGCTCAGATGTCTTGATAGCCTGCAGAGCAGGCATTCTATTTGGGAAACTGCACTTATAATATTTGAACAAGGGAAGAATGGGGCAAGGACAAAAAAAGGAGGGGAGGGGTGGAGAAGGAACAAGTTGAAGGGGGAGGGAAGTGCCCCTCAAATATAAAACATACTAGTTAAAATATAGTTCAGACATAGCATGGTTTCCCAAACAGAATTCCTGTACTGCATGCTAACATTTTGACTATAATAAAATTATTGTATTGATTTGTGTTGTAATATGTAAGTTTAAATTGTAACAAACTAACATCTTCTCGTCAATTTTTCATTTGATTTTAATTCACTACTTTATAATACAGCATTGCCAACCATGAAGCTGTTGACCTTATTGACAGAAATGGATACTTCTGGGGTTCAAACTTACAGCATTTCCATGGACACGGCAAGTTTGAGTGTGTCAGGACGTATTAATTGATATTAAATTGAATGGATGTGTGCATAATAAAATTGAACCCTAAGTTGTTAAGTAATAAAACTGAAGTACAATGTAATGTCACCTGTTTTAAAATATCTTCAGTTGCCAAATTTTGGATGAGGGATTGGCATTAAATAGAGGGTGGGTGCTTAATCTAGGTTGGATGCTTATATAATGCAAATGTCTTGTTCAAGGGGGTGCTAAATCGAGGGTGTACACTTAGCTATAATCAAGGAAATTTGATCATTACAAATGTTATTGTATGGTCCATACAGTAAGAGATGTAATGTAGTACAGTGTACAAACTTAATGTTAGTATTATTATATTGGCATTGGTTTGTTTTCATTATTATGCACTTTCATTGTGTATCAAAGCTAAAAAATACTAATCATATTTTAGAGAGAGTGACACTGTGCTAACACAAAATTAATGAATGACCCTCTATTCCAAGATTGAATTGGAATTTAGCATGTTAATTTTTGTGGAGGGAGGAAACCCTTTTAATAACATATAAATATATAATTTTCATCTAAACATGTAGACAGAAGTTACATTTGTATACTCTTGTCGTAAACAATTTCAGAGCAAAACATGATTGTTTAATTCTCCATCGACAGACACCATAAATGTCCATGCACGTGACATGCCATTACTTGCAATCCTCTGTCCCACAGCATCTGGGCAGGTAGAGGTCTTTCAGAGGTTTGAATGTTTAGGCACTCATCAGGAAGGTCAGTCAACATGGAAAGTGAAAATCCATAGAATTATGCAGACATGTATACTGTATGTTTTATATATTTGATTGCAATTCAAATTCTAGATAGAATACATTAATATTGATGAAAGATTGCACAGGAAGCATTGCATGTTTTAAAGTTATTGAAAATTTATATAGCCCTAATGCTATTTTGACCACTGTGCACAATAATGATTCATTATATTTTCTCTCACTTATATTTACTTCTCATATCCATTTTCTAATACTCATAAACTGTAATTTTTCTTTCTTTTTGAACATGTGTAAAATAAATCTGAACTGAACTATAGAAGGAAATTAAAGCACTTTTTTTTTTTAACTTTTACAAATACATTGAATACTTTCTGTATACATGATAATTTTGTAATAATTCTTACTTTTAATTCATGTTTCCTTTTTCCAGTGAGCATTGAAAATCTGAGGACTGCAACAGAGCAAGCAACCCAAAGATTAACTCTAGCAATCCAGTCTCAGTAAGAGTGTCGCGTCAATACTAAATAACTTGCATTATCCTATAAATCTTATATTTTAGCCAATCAGAGCTCAGCTTGACTATGAAAAACAGAGCATTATTTCATGGCTAGATCAAGGCCAATCAAAATGCAGGAAATTTTGTGCCCTTTCTTTATCAGCCAATAGAATTCAAGATTTTATTATCTCAATGATGTACATGTAACTACATGCATGCTATGCAATATCACTAGACAGAAAAAAGTAATTATTATGCTTCTCATTAAAATTTCCGATTTGTTTTAGAAGTATTATTGTTTTATGAAACCAACAAACATGCAGGAGTTAATTGTGGTTTATCTGGTATAAAAACTAATGTCATGTTTTTTAACATGATACATTTACTACACTGCTTATTAATATAAGTTAAAATAGCATGACGAGGGAAAGTAGTGATTAAATGTCCACAAGAGACGAGGGAGGTTTGTGCAAGTCCCAATGCCACAGGCAAAGGAACTTTTACAAATCCTCCCAAAGCTTGAGGGGATATTTATTAAACAATATATGTCCCTAAATGTCATGCTATTAGTTTGTAACAGTATGATTTCTGAGGAATCAAACTAATCTGCAATAAGTTTAGGTCTACTTGATCTGCCTGAATAAATATGTTGCAGTTGAGTTGCTTTTGAAAACGTTTTGTTGTTATGTTTGATTGAGCATTGGGACAAGTGTGTTGTTTTTGGCAGTAAAACACAATATAATTATGTGTTTGACTAAATATTCAAAGGTCATGCATATATTGTTTTAAGCATCCCACATGGAAGACAGTTGTATAAGTTCAATCAAGAGGGGAACTCATTGCACAGTCATAAATCAACAAAGGATCATTGCAGGGTTAGGTGACAGTACTACACTCTAACCTGATGCAGTTAGGGGGACCTTAATGTCTCCTCACCAGCTCTCCTCCATGTAATTAAGTTTCCCTCTTGCTTGGTTAATGAGGGATATTTAGTGAACGTATGCATGCTGATGAGTGATATCAGAGATTAAGTGTCCATGAACAGACAAAGAAAACCGAGGGGATCATGATATTACATTATTAATGTAATTTATTAAACATAAAATTCTTGTTTCAAATATGCTATATAATTTAAATATAAATTTATTTATGTTTTAAAGGATGCGACAGAATCTCATTAATGAGCAGGATGAAGCAGTGCAGCAATCTTTACTAACTGACCAAGCAAGGGTAAGTATTATTAAACAGAAAAAAAGTTAAAATATTGTTCTCTGTTTTCTATAACACTTGAGTCTTGAGTTCTTGAGAAACTGCAGAATGATGCACAAGTGGGATGCAACACATTTACCAGCTTTTCCATAAATCAAAAATGCATTATTTTGTCAATAGGGGAACTCACACTTCTATTTGCTTTATAATATAAAATTTGATCTATGTGGAAAGAAATGCTGAAGTGTGCATAATAAGAAAATCAGCATTGACATTGATAAGTGAAGCAAAGGTTGAGGTAAAGATTTTTTTGTATGTAGAAATATAAAACAGCTGATATTTGAAGATGTCGTAAATGTTTAGTTGCTTAAATAGTGGAAGAGAATGTGCTAGTAAGGGAGAGAAACTACATGCTTGTAAGAACAGGACTTCTACTTCTAGTATAAACTAATAAGTTTTTTAAAAGCTTACTGCAAATACTGGAACTGTAGTCTGTAGTGTAGTGTGCAATAATATACTTATAGTTATAAAGCTTTAAATAACGTTATAAATAATAGGTTAAATTAATGAATAAAATTGATGTTACGGTAGCGCCCAGTTTAAAACAAGACAAATGCTCCTTCATGGAAAAGCTAAATAAAATTATATCATTATCACCTACCAATTTCGTCTATTCGCTGATTTGGAGAACACATGGACAGCCAACCTCGTTCCCAGGGGTCTTTACGCGCCTAATCAAAGATGGCGTCGAAAGTACCCCTGGTAGAGGCTGGTCATGTGACACAAAAATATGCCCAATATATGGGCATATTTTGAAGCACATCCGCCATCTTGGATTCATCATCGCTGAAGAACGGTTAGCAGTTGAAGTGTGATCCCAATGAATTCCAACCGTACATTATTCTACTTGTACCCAGTTGCGAAGTGAGTTATTAAAAAAGGCAAAAACGCTAAGTTCTGATGAATTTGTATCTGTTTTCAACGAATTTTGAACGCGCAATGCGAAAGACGACATCACCAGTTCATTTTTCAAATCAAAAATGCACACGCTATTCGAAATTCTCCAATCAGCGCGCGCAAAATGTCTAGCCAATCAGTGGCCGAATCCCACCAGCCTGTACCAGGGGTACTTTCGACGCCATCTTTGATTAGGCGCGTAAAGACCCCTGGGAACGAGGTTGATGGACAGCCGCAGCATGCAGCGGGCTATAAACCTGCAGTCAAACGCATCAGCGGTTGTGAGTCCAACTCGTTCCCAGGGATTCCAAACCTCGTTCCCAGGGTCTTCAGACACTCGTCCCCGGCCCAGGGTCTTCCAAGATGGCGGCTACTCGGTGAGCAACCTCGTTCCCAGGGGTCTTTACGCGCCTAATCAAAGATGGCGTCGAAAGTACCCCTGCACCAGGGGTACCAGGGGTACTTTCGACGCCATCTTTGATTAGGCGCGTAAAGACCCCTGGAAACGAGGTTGCTCCGAGAGAAGATCATTCGGAGGAGCCACCATCTAGGATCTGACCGAGAAGACCCTGGGGACGAGGTTGGAGACGACCCTGGGAACGAGGTGGGGCGTATGTGTCAGGCGCGTAAAAAAACCTGGAAATAGAACGAGGTTTTCAGAAAATTGGGCCGCGTCAGGTAAAAAGGGCCCGGACGACATTCAAGTTAAATAATTCCTACAATGGCTTTCCTAATTACAGGTTGAAGATCGTACTGTATTCTCTACATTTCATTCCTAACAATAAATGTCAGTTTCAAGAAATGACAACAAAAATCACGGGTGAAATTTACGTGATTTTGATGCAAGGATTACAAATTACAAACATGATTACAAATATGACCACAACAATTAGGAATCCTGTCAAAGGGGATGATTTTGATGTATGACATTCATTTATACCTGCTGACATTAAAGAGTAAAAAATAAATAAGACTGAACAAGATGATCACTTTTTGGCGGAAAATGTCTTTTCTGCAGTCATTCTGCTTCCCGTAGCTCATAATATGATTTTAGCAATAGTACAAGTTACACCTAAAAACAATCGTATGATGATAGGCAATCATTTGCGGCTGCTAAAATTGTGATCACACCCTTGTGTAAAAATATTGTAAATTTCGTCTTCGATTTCACTTGTCAATTTCATGAAATCAACACTACTTGTTAGTAGCACAATGTAGCGCTCGCGATGCATATTGCAATCGCACCACAAGTACAAAAACATGGTACAATTTCCAAAAAAAAAACATTTACATATTATGTCGTCCAGGCCCTTTTTGCCTGACGCGGCCCAGATGTTTTGCTAATTTGGTGAGATGTTTGTCCATCAAATCAGTTATATGAACGTCTCCAGGAGTCCTGACGTCTTCTATTTTGTAAATTTTTGAAGCTCGCCAACTTTTGATGTGTTTCTTTTTGTGATGGTGTCAATTTGTCTCTTTTTAATTTGGTATAATACTTTGACGACCATGATTCATCTCAAAGTGGAGACTGCGACTTCACATAACTATGAAACTGAAACAAACTAATAATTTTAAATACTACTAATGTTATAGGAAAATATGACTTACAGGGATATAAAAAAACAGCACCGTTAATTTAACTAATTACAAATTACCCTATATCATTATGACGTCAAATCAAAACAATATATTGTTTAAACGCTAAGGATCACGGTCGTGGGAGGGGGACAAAACAGCAACAACACAAAGGAAATCGCCATCAAATGCATTTTGTAGAACGTAGAATAGCGGTAACAGCCACCAAATACGGTAAATATTGTGGGATAAACATTGATACAGCTGCTATCTGGAAACCAGACAATTCGAAGTTAAATTTTCCTCAGCAGAGCAGATTTAGTTCGAAATGCTATTGTTCATGTCGATTCTGTCCCCTTCATAAACAAGCCGTGACGTCATAATGATATAGGTCAAGTTTATGCAGCTTTAAAAAGATGAGTATTCAGCCTAGACTAAAAAATAATCAGTACATTCTCACTCGACTTGACATTTAGTGGCAATACACTCCACAGTTCAGGAGCAGCTATGGAAAAGGATCTATGTCCATAGACCCTATGCATAAATCCTGGTAACTAGCATGTCAACTAGGCCGGTAGTTCCTCTGGAATGTTGAAATTGAAGCGCCTGGGAAGATTGTGAAATGCACTGACCGAATGTTCAGTGAAATAATGCTGTTAATTTGCTATGCGCCTGGCTGGTTGTACTATAAAGAAAAACAAGAGGCCCTGAGTGGCCTTAACTCGGGCCACCTAGGAATAGGTGAATATATGTAGTTCATGAAGTTCTAGCATATTTTTGTCATACATGTACATGGTTTGTGCATGTGGAGTCAGATAATAGACCTAGTCAGCTTGCCTGTTTGTTGCCCCATTTCAGACCATGTGATAGTTCTCCAGAGGATTCAGTGCTGTTTTCCAATTATAGAAATTGGTACATTTCCTCTTGGGATATAGAAAAACAAAAAAAGCATCAGTGCCAAGAGAAATTTCAGATGGTCTGAAATAGGATAACAAACAGGCAAGCTGACTAGGTCTATTGATTCACTACTCATGCTCATGATCATTTACATTCTAATGCAATGGACTTTTTGCAGGAATGCGATCACATGGTTGTACTAGATGGCAAACAATTCTTAATTCATATATCTAAATGCACTTGTACGAAATCGGTAGTGTTATAGCCAAACCTGTTTTTAAATGCTATTTTCCACCTCCAGTCAATCTTTCTAAAACAGCATTTTTAAAGATACCTTGCCATCCAGCATCCATGGCAACATTTTGTTTCCATGGATATCACAAGTTCAATTCATTCGTTCATACCAGCACATGACTGTTTTCTGCAAAAGCCCTATTACAACTGCTCCCAGTAATTAAAATAAATAAACTTCACATAACACTATCACTGAACTTAATTTGCTTTATTTGAGTTTTTTTTTATTTGCTTAATTTGAGTTTTTTTTTATATTTTAGAAAACGATTCTTTATAGCAGGATTGTATACCAACCCATACTTTTTTTTTTTTTTTAGAAATCAATGCTTTTCAGTAGGATTAATGGAGACTGAAAATATAATATTATTTCTAACTTCACTGTCCAAGCACAGGTGCTATTATATTGTAGCATACATGTAACTTTTCTACAGCTCAAAAAATAATGCACCCGCAAGAAGTCCCGCAAGAAGTTGATAACCCGCTTTTTGCGGCTCAACCACAAAAACACGCAAGAAGTTTAAGATGTTGATAGCCCGCTTAAGAACGCGCAAGAACTAAAGAGTAGATAATCCGCTTTTTGCGGATCAACTGCAAGAACACGGACAAAGTTAAACAATACAAAAAGTTTCAAGTCCAATGCAATGCAAGAACTTCGAAACGCGAGTACAATGCATGCTAGATGCGTACATCATCCCCTACTTGAGGGAGAACGGCGATTTCATCGTTTCCGTTTCTCCCCATGTAGGGTCTGCGATAGACTTTAAGTCCCTTAAAACGAGATTTTCATTTCCCACATTCGCTTCTCTTAAAACGAGAGAGGAAAAGACAACTGAAAAGAAGTCGACTTGTAGCAAGTCTAGGTCTGCGACTCAGAGCCCAAAACTACGGTGGCCCCAAAGGGACATCTACGGTGGCCCCAAAGGGACATCCTGATGACTCTACTTTTTTTTATGCATTGCGACTTACGTTGCGAGTTACGTTGCGAGTTACGTTGCGGGCTCGTGCTGAACTGAAGCAACATGATGGGAGCTGTCTGTATGATCTATTTTGTATTTACCCATGTAGTTTCGTCGGGAGCAATGCTTCCAATCTATTCTCGTGCAAGCGAAAACGATGGTTCGTCGCGAAATGATCATGAAGTAAAAGTTATTGAAATATATTTTAATCTTGGCCTTAGCATAGTTAACAGAGTGGAATGGTTAGGAAACTCAGGGACCTTCTTTGTTATATGTCTTTGTTAGCTTTTTTCAACCACTACCGTGCACAAAACACAATAGAAATTCCAACATGTTAATCAATCAGCCAATAGAAACGTGTGAGTTCAGTCGTTCAGGGAACGCTAATGAACTATGATCGTGCACAATATTTTGTCTTATCCCTTCCCACCTAAATCGCAGCGCCTTTGTTAGCCCTTTTGAAGTTTGCCGGGTTTCCTAACCATTCCACTCTATTAACTATGGTCTTAGCGGACCAGAAATTATTACATTTCTCACAAACGTTCATGGCTAATGACTTAGAACGATGCAAAATAGATCATGCAGACAGCTCCCATCATGTTGCTTGTTTCAGCACTAGCCCGCGAGCGTAACACGCAAGATAACCCGCAACGTAACCCGCAACGTAAGTCGCAACGTAAGTCGCAACGTAAGTCGCAGCGTAAGTCGCAACGTAAGTCGCAACGTAAGTCGCAACGTAAGTCGCAACGTAAGTCGCAACGTAAGTCGCAACGTAACCCGCAACTAGCACCGCAAGTCGCACCGTAAGTTGCAACTCGCACCGTAACCCGCAACGTAAGTCGCAATGCATAAAAAAGTAGAGTGGCATTAGGATGTCCCTTTGGGGCCACCGTACAAAACCGTGTCCGTGACGTCACTTCCAAATTTTTGGTAATTAGCTATTTATGCATAACGAAGTCAAAACGAGATGGCGATTGAAATGAGATTTCCAAGTGTAAAGTCCGTCGGAGAGGAACTTTCTCACAAATTTGGAATCCCATCTCTCAAATGTGAACAGCTTAATACTTTATGTAACTTTATTCGTGGAAACGATGAAATCGCCGTTCTCCCTCAAGTAGGGGATGCTGTACGCAGGCTAGCTAGATCGTGGTTTGTTTACAAGTGTGCACGGCAAATTTATTTAGAAAGACTTTCGGTAATATTTTTTGAAAAACTTATTTTCAAAGACATTGAGATGTTTTTAACAATTTTCTTTCGTTTATGGTAGTGTTTATTAATTGTTTCTTTCGTTTTGCCAGCCGGTTTCCCTGGTTTCCCTGGTTTTGCAGTTCGATCCAACTTCTTTGATGTTCACGTTTAAGCGATTATTGTTGAGTCGATCGCAATATGCAAATTACCACTTCTTGTTGACCTTTAAAGTTTTGGGAAGACTATTCAATGAATTAAAGCGCATTTAGTTCAAAAGGATTCCACTTTCCCAGTAGAAGTTTTCTGGTAAGACTAGAGTATAGTTTTACACGGTTTTCATTACCAACTTGGCTTCAGAAAGTGCAGCGATCAACTCAGACTGACACGTTCACGCCTGACTGATTGCCTTATATTTTGTTTTTGTTTTGATTCAAGAATTCGACCTGGCGTCTCGCTAGCCTTCGTGGCGGCCATCTTGACCTCTCAAGACATCGGAAGACGAATTGCAGAGGATTAATGTTTATGGTAAGTTTTAAGTTTCTATGTAACGCCAACAAGTCAATAGACAATACGGTTGGTATTTATCTGTGTTTCTTTCAATTCAATTATACTGAAGGTTGCCGGCGAAGCCGAAGTTCTGCACGAAGACACTTTAGACAGAGCCGATACGGCGATAGGATTCTGGTTCTGGTTCTGGTTTATTAACTAACAAAGGGCTTGTGTTCCGTGTACCGAAATCACCATTTTGTTATATATTAAACCGTGTTATATAATTGTATATTAAACTGGCATTATATAATTGTATTATAAACTGGCATTATATACCCATTCCTACCGAGAACACTAGGCACAGTGGAACAGTGGAACACTAGTCACAGTGGAACAGTGGAACACTAGGCACAGTGGAACACTAGGCACAGTGGAGCAGTGGAACACTAGTCACAGTGGAACAGTGGAACACTAGGCACAGTGGAACACTAGGCACAGTGGAACACTAGGCACAGTGGAACAGTGGAACACCAGGCACAGTGGAACACTTAAGGCACAGTGGAACAGTGGAACACTGAACACTAGGCACAGTGGAACAGTGGAACACTAGTCACAGTGGAACAGTGGAACACTAGGCACAGTGGAACACTAGGCACAGTGGAACAGTGGAACACCAGGCACAGTGGAACACTTAAGGCACAGTGGAACAGTGGAACACTGAACACTAGGCACAGTGGAACAGTGGAACACTAGTCACAGTGGAACAGTGGAACACTAGGCACAGTGGAACACTAGGCACAGTGGAACAGTGGAACACTAGGCACAGTGGAACACTTAAGGCACAGTGGAACAGTGGAACAGTGGAACACTTAAGGCACAGTGGAACAGTGGAACACTAGGCACAGTGGAACACTTAAGGCACAGTGGAACAGTGGAACAGTGGAACACTTAAGGCACAACTAGGCACAGTGGAACACTAGTCACAGTGGAACAGTGGAACACTAGGCACAGTGGAACAGTGGAACAGTGGAACACTAGGCACAGTGGAACAGTGGAACACTAGGTACAGTGGAACAGTGGAACACTAGGTACAGTGGAACACTAGGTACAGTGGAACACTAGGCACAGTGGAACAGTGGAACACTAGTCACAGTGGAACAGTGGAACACTAGGTACAGTGGAACAGTGGAACAGTGGAACACTAGGCACAGTGGAACAGTGGAACACTAGGTACAGTGGAACAGTGGAACACTAGGTACAGTGGAACACTAGGCACAGTGGAACAGTGGAACACTAGGCACAGTGGAACACTAGGCACAGTGGAACAGTGGAACAGTGGAACACTAGGCACAGTGGAACTGTGGAACAGTGGAACACTAGGCACAGTGGAACACCAGGCACAGTGGAACAGTGGAACACTAGGCACAGTGGAACAGTGGAACAGTGGAACACTAGGCACAGTGGAACAGTGGAACAGTGGAACAGTGGAACACTAGGCACAGTGGAACACTAGTCACAGTGGAACAGTGGAACAGTGGAACACTAGTCACAGTGGAACAGTGGAACAGTGGAACACTAGGCACAGTGGAACAGTGGAACACTAGGCACAGTGGAACACTAGGCACAGTGGAACAGTGGAACAGTGGAACACTAGGCACAGTGGAACTGTGGAACAGTGGAACACTAGGCACAGTGGAACACCAGGCACAGTGGAACAGTGGAACACTAGGCACCGTGGAACAGTGGAACAGTGGAACACTAGGCACAGTGGAACACTAGTCACAGTGGAACAGTGGAACACTAGTCACAGTGGAACAGTGGAACACTAGGCACAGTGGAACACTAGTCACAGTGGAACAGTGGAACAGTGGAACACTAGGCACAGTGGAACAGTGGAACACTAGGTACAGTGGAACAGTGGAACAGTGGAACACTTAAGGCACAGTGGAACAGTGGAACACTTAAGGCACAGTGGAACACTTTACGCCACTTCACAGGCTAGATACAAAAAAGGAAGCCATCTTGGGAGCCTACTGAGAAGCCAGGCCTCCGTCACGTCCAAAGGCTTTGTCACTTCCCTATCTCGGTAGAGTTATTTTTGTGTCTACTGACGCGCGTAATTGTCGATAAATGTGTCGACACTATGTGGAGCTAGAGAGTAAGAGTGGTGAGTAATATTCTTATTTTATCATGTGTAACCGGTCAAATGAAAGGTTTTCAAAGGTACTTTCAAGTTCCAGGTAGATGTTGAAATTGAATATCAAAGTGAGAATGACAGCGGGCATATGGCCTTTCTAAGGGGACAAAAACTCACATTAAGGGAACAAATGAGCCTCTTTGGTGGATAACAAAGCCCGTTAAGGGAAATGAGCCTCTTTGGAGAATAACAAAGCCCGTTAAGGGAGTAATTGAGCACTTTCAGGGAATGAAACAGCCCCTTGTAGGATCAAAACAGAAGCTCTGTCACCGAAGGCGAAGTGAACACATCTTTCATAATTTAAGCGAGCGAAAGCTGTGGTTATGGTTATATATTTTATGGGCAAAGCCAATCTATACGTGCAGTAATGTAAGAGCTTCGGCCGGAAAGTTATATAGATTCACCACATTGAGAGAAGTCGCTAGACACTCGAAAGTAAAAAGAGTTAAAAAGACGGAGATCCACGAAGACGAAGAAAACGGGCTAGACAGAAACTGAAATATATTCTCAGGAAATCGATTTCTAAATGACTTAGCTGCCGATTTTATAAAAGTTATGGTAGTATGTAACTTTATGTACCCAGAAACGACTGTTTTTTTAGTATTTTTTTTATGTGAATTAAAAAAGAAAAGAAAAAGCAGACAGGAGTTCAAACAAACCAGAAAATATTAAGTCCTCTTTATTCGACTACAAATTAACAAATTCAGCTCAGTGTACATTCACAACTGAAAGATTTTGCATATCATATCAAATGTCGAGCTCTTTACCTCTGGTGATATTGAATTAAATCCAGGTCCTATACGTATTCAAAATAGTAGAAATTAAAATACAGCTGTAGTATTAAGTTCCAGTAGTGTAATATTACAATTTAGATTACATCGACTTGGATTGAGACCTAGATGTTGGAGGTAAGAGTTTTTTCAGAGCTGTTTCACACCAGATGTATGGTGATCCTAACCATCACCTAGACAGGTGCAGGTATTCAATATTGAAGGGATAACCCTGAACACTTCATTGAAAGTAATACTGAGAATTCGTGGATGACATATTTGACTAATATGTCAATCAGCAAGGTACAACAGCAGCTGGGAGGGGGAGAAGGGAGAGCAGAACAACAATAGGCTCTAGTTTTGTTTTAACGTCGATGTTAAAATAATCATTAGGATAGCATCTGCTCTAATAACAAACCATTAAAAAAATAACATACGAAATGTCCACTCTCAAATTTGTTTTGATTACCACTTCCATATATATGTTATTCTATTTAATTACAATACCGTAAAATCCTGGTTATAAGCACCCCCGGTTATAAGCCCCCTAAAACCCCTTACAAACTAGTAGAAGCCCATGGCTTATAACCAGGATTTTATGGTATTATAAAATTATTTTCCTCTCTCTACCACAGCTATGGCAAATAAAGACAAAGACATCTTATGCTATGTGCATAATGTTTCACCAGTGAAAAAAATCAGCAATATACAAGTTACATACTTCACTGCACATCTACAAACTTCTGAAGAAAATGTAGCTAAAACTGTCTGCTTCAATCCAAACAAGAGAGACAGTGTCTACCATCATGAACAACAGAAATCACCTGTCAAAATACAGAAAAAGCACCAAGGATGGTCAAAAGGATATATGAGTAGTTACAACTAAAACCATTTCAATTACAGCCACTGCATCACTGCCCTTTCAACACAAAGACCTTTCTACTTCTACTTTACCAACAATATCTCCTCTCAAAGAGGTATCTGAAAAGCATAGTTAGCTTTACTCACAAAGCTAGCACATTTTGAAATCCCTACTGTTAGTTAAATACAGCAATTACAGTGCTCTGCACAGTACCATGACCACCACCTAACAGCGACACGTTCGTTACAGTTAATATTGTCATTGACTTTATGATTAATTTATTCAAATGTCCCACAAAATTAATGATGTTGCACAAGTGCTCACAAATACTGTAACATTATTTACTATCATTAAAATGATATTGCAATAACACTTGTGGCATATTCATTGCATATTAATGTAATAATATTATTGATAATTCCCAATTCAAGCCCAGTTTTAATATATATTTCACTCATCATAAAAAAATTATCGCAAAGAGTGTATACTATCATTAAAATTATACAGTAGACACGTGTACCCATTGGGTACCTATTTTTGTCAATGTTCGAGTTTTGAAGATTGTTCCAGGGACCATAGAAGTAATCGGCTAACGCTGTTGCCACCCAATTCATATCATGTGATGTAAACAGATGCAACTCTGGTGCAGTCATGCCTATCTGAATAAAATTAATTTTCAAAGAGTCAATTCTCCAGAGTAATGTTTGTTTACATCACATGATCTGAATTGGGTGGCAACAGAGTTAGCCGATTACCTCTTTATATTTGCCACCCCTAATTGAATTTGTTAGCAGTATATAGTCCCGGGGGGGGGGGGGGGGGGGGGGATCCGATATAAAAGGGGCAGGGATGCTCGTCGGACATTTTTGATTTGACCCCTAAGAGGTACTAAAATGGGCGTGGCTCAAGCTTATTTTGAACCCTAAAAGATAATAAAAATGTAAATTGATAACAGCTTTTTTGTTCAATTGACACCCGACCCCTAAAAGGTACCGCTTTACATAGAAATGTCTGTGTTTGATGGTGGATACCCTAAGTGGTACCAAACTCCTGATTTTGACCCCTAAAAGGTACGACGAGCATCCATGTACCCCTCACATAAGGGAGTCCCCCCCCCCCCCCCGGGTATATGGTATATACTAAAACAGTTATCCATCGAAATGTATTTGATCACTGGTGCGTGTTATTGTGTTGAAGAAAATTTGGGAATTTGGTTTCACTTGCTATTGTACTAAAGTTTGTGAAATTTGAAAAAGTGCCTCATTGCTCTCTTGAATTCCCCTGAAAATATCAGTTTGCCAGTTATAAAATTTACCACACATAAAGTCTATTTTATATACAGAGATTGAAAACTGAATTGATATTGCAATATGATCGTTATATCCGCTCTTACCACAAAAGGCACAGTTTAGCAATTTGTAGTGTTTACAATGCAGTGTTCAGCACTCTTCCCAACCGGACAGCGCACATTCTAAACTGAAACATCCATATTATGATGATGCAACAACATTATATTTGAAGCATTCCTAATGTCATTGTTAATTATAACGTGCTGCAAACAAACTGCTGGATCGCACCATGTGTAAGTCCCTCAATAACGTATGGTTATTTTTTGAACTCATATAAACAATGGAAACTGTTTATTAAGAGAAAATAACGAATGCGCCAATAACTGTAACTGTTTTCTATAATTGAAAATACGTGAAAATCATTATTTTACGCGCTGGGGTGACACCTCATTTTCTTTCAGAAGCTTTTTCCATATATCCAACAGATTTACACGTGTTCGGAGTGTCTATTTCATACAGCAGAGGTCAACTTGTTTCTTGAATATTGCTGACATAACTTCTGCCTCATGGTTGTGAGAGGCAAGGGCTTTCTTAATATCTGGCAAGATTTTCTTTCTTAGTTTAAGGATGACCATTTTTTCTTCACAACAAACACAGACTGATTGCACAAAGTTATAGCTCTCAAGCAATAGCTCATTTGTAATGTCCTTCCCAACGACTCGCAGATGTGCAATAACTTCCTCAAAAACAAAGTACTCAGCGTCGGTCATCGAACTTTCCCTCAGCTTTTCTCCCCTTGATTTAAGAAATTCAGAAGAGTTCATGCTTCCCGTTTTCTGAAAGGTAAATTTTTGCCTTTTCCGTGGAGCGCAATCAGAGTTTATATGTCTAGTGTGTTCACCAAATGGATTTGAACAGCCTTTACATCTACATTGCTCTCCACAGCTTACTCGCATCAGTAAGCATTTACATCTGCTGGAATAGCTTCCTGGGGCGTTGTTACAAATATTCCTGGTCTCACCAACAGATCCCTTCTTATTCACTCCACATGCGCACGAGAATCTTGGCCGGCTTTCCTTTGATGATTGCTCCAGATCTGTATTTAGGTGTTCTGACTCGCTCGTTTTAAGATGTACGTAGTCATAATGACCGCAGCCGGCACTGTTGAAGGACACATAAAGAGATGACACTTCCCTCAGTTGGTATGTTGGAAGAACAGGAATAACGGGATAGTTTTCTAGCGAAGAGAAAATTACAATAGGCCTCCTCAAAATATTACTCATCCCCAGTACCATTAGATTGCCCAGTTCACCAATAAAATGTCCCGGTTCTTTAAACTTCTCCACTTCTTCATTAAAATCATCTGTCGTAAGAAATTTTTCATATTCCTTTCTCCTTTCCCCTTTCCATTCTGCCACTGTCAGAATCCGCAACTCTTTCGTCATCTCATCTTCACTCGTGTTTAATACTTTCAGTTCGGATAAGATATCTAAATCTTCTTCATTAAGCCCTCCATCGTCTCTTAGCCTACATATATTTCTTGCAACAGCTCTGAAACAACAGTCGCCGTCCTTAGAAATGCTTTGTCTCGTCATCGACCAACTCTGCAAAATGTTTTCTATTCGCTCGTCATGTTCCTCAACATCTTGGTTGTTCTCAAATGTGGCATTGAAAAAAAGATTGAGCGAGGTGCTTTGGTACGGAAACTGTTTATACGAAATTTTGCTCGACTTACTAATACTTGTTAAACTGTTGTAAATTCCCATCTTGTTTTGAGCTTTATTCAACACATCTATGGCATCAGCTTTGCTTAATGGACCCTCTGCTTCAGAGCGGGAAGCAGACGCTTCCAAGACCGAGACTGGAGAGGGATCATCTATGGCGATACCAAACGTTTCGCATGGGGTTTCTAAGGAAGATTGTCCTTTTTGTAGGATTCTGCGTCTTGCGTCATTCACACACTTCTTTTCAGGAATTTTGTTCTCTGGATCGTTTTTGTTGTTTATTCTATCAAAGATGATCATCAGTAAGGCGTAAGCGAGACGGACGCCCACTTTACTGGCACCAAACAGACTGTTTAGCCAACGATGCAGTGCTTCATTTCTGTTCGTTCCTCTTCCTGGTGCGATGCCTAGGAGGTAGTGTGTTAAATTAAAATTTGCATGTGAAATGTAACAGAGATTCCGTTTGCTTTTCTTTGCTCATAGAAAGGAAAGGACAATTACATTATCAGGAAACTGCGATAACAAAATTCACCGTACGATACAATATATATGTCCGTAGTCGTGAATTTTATTATCAATTTTAAAAGACACTAGTGTTATTTATACCAAATATCCGACTACAAACCATGGTCTCATCAGCACCATGAAATCATGGGCATTGATTTACACTCTTTTGTTTGGCGAAACTATGATTGAAACACACGTCCAAAGCTTCATCTACAGTTTCATTGAATGAATTACGAATTACGAATTACGGCTTTTAGAGTAGATCTGAACTGAACTTGTATGTTTTGTCCTATAAATTGAAATGTTATAACTGTCATCGCCGACATGTTATGCTCATTAGCTTCTTTTGTTACCAACATGGCTGCATGTCATTTTTTTGTTATTTGAATCTTTGGCGATTCGTTGCAAACCATCAATAGGCTGCTTGACTATAGCGCCTTTAAAAACGTGCCGGAAGACAGAAAGAAGCAAATATCTTTTAAAAACGTAATAATTAAATTTTGTTTTGACACAAAGTTATAGGATTTCTACTCTATAACTTTATATTTTGCATTCATAGAGCAAAACAGGCAAATTCAGTTCAGATCGATATCTACTTAAAACGTTGATTATTGGTTACTTTAGTCCTATCGCGGGGCAATAACAAGATTTACAAACGCTTAAATTATGGGAAGCCTGTGGCTTGTGCGAAGTGCAAAAACTTTGACCCCCCGCACCTCAACTATATCGGGTGCATTATGGGTAGGAGTAAGTTCACTACAGCCGATATCCGCGCGCGTTTGCAAATCATCATAGCGTAAGACTTGTGTAGTTGATTTAAAGTTCAATAATTTATCTAGAATATCTATAGTTATATAGTTGGGGTGCCGGGGGTCAAAATTTTTGCACTTTGCTGTACACGGCATTTCTCGAGGTTTTGATGGATTTCAATTCAATGCGCTATATAGGAAAATAACGTGCTCTTCATTTTCTTGGAAATGGTCTACTTATTTGGAACGGAAATAGCCGACAAAGCCTCTTTTATCTAATAGAATATTAGACAAAGAAATTATGAGATACGGAAAGGCCAGAAAAGTAAAACACTGGAAGGTGCGTTATTACAAGCACACAAGACGAGGCATGTGCATATATAGATACATATATATAATCACCGAATTTTATCGTTGCATGACTGAATGAAACGCCATCCTACCCCCTTCCACCTAGAGAGTCACAAGAGGGATAAATGCCCGTAGATATATTTAGAGAGAAAAAATTCAGTTGAGTTATTCCATTGTGGGCTTTCAAAATACTTTGATGGCAGTAACTAACAGAGTTGCCATGTGTTTATACATGGAGAGAACCAGTTTACTTGGTGCCGACAATTTCAACACTGTACGCACCTGATAAGCAGCCTTTTCGCATGTGCTCCATGACGTTCCTAACTTCTTTTAAAGCGTCCTCTGAAAGCACTGTCCTCCCTGAGTTGTTTTCGACATTGCTCCACTTCTTTATAAAATGTTCTGCATTCCTTATTAGTGTGTTAGGATCAGGGGTTGGCTTTGATCGTGTGTCTCCAAGGTCTGTGGGATCTCTGAATATCAGACGGAGATCCTGTATGCACCTCCAGTGAAATGGATGGCGTTTAGATATTTTGATACTGATTCTTTGAAAAGCGTGAAAAAGATCTAGCTTAACGACAAGTTCTTGTCCAAACACTCCCTTCAATTTATTTCTCCAGTGACAGCAGTTGTCCACGTAAAACTCATCAACAACCTTCCCTTGAGCACAAAGCCTCTTGTATAAGCCTTCAAGGAGACATCGAACTTTATCAAATGACTGACTCTGAGTTAGTTGCCACGTCATCACCTGCCCATTTTCATTCAAAACACAGAATAGTGTGTCGTACTGTTTTACCCATTTTCCGTCTTCTTGTCTTTCGTATCCAATGTTAGTCGTCACTTCAAAAGTGTGGTCACAGCTCAGCCACCCTTCCTCGATTGAAGTGGAAGACATCCGTTGAATAAGAAGCCTTTCATATGTCTCAAAGTAGTGAAGAAAAAAATTGGTGATCATTTTGCGACCAGGACACGCACGCGACTGGTTAAACTCCGGGAAACTAGTATCAAATACCACAGGATGTTTTGCACTGTAAACTTCAAAATCTTCTAAAAACCGTCTTTCAGCGTTCAAATGTCGCATGTAGCCTCGTTCAACCAATATATCATGCACTTGAACAAATGTCATTCTATTCCGGATCATGGTTACAATATTATCTATAAGCTCTGTTGTCATTCCAGTTTTGTGCGATAGAAGATAAGGTATCATTGCTTGTGTTCCAATTTTATCTAGAATAGCGGGGTCGTGTCCAGCTATCTCATGTCCTGCCCGACAACAGTATTCTCGACTCACTATCAAAACAGTGCCGGACATTCCGTAAATGCTTCTCGGTGTGTGACGCCTCGAACGACCATCTTTCCATCCAGAATTCCTTAGATAGTTTGTGACTTCGACGCATCTAGGACATTCTACTTCGTCTGGAAAGTACTGTGGAAGTTGAACGAAAGGATCCCAAATGATGAGATTGGGAAGGACATACTCATAGGAATTCGGAAAACCAGCAGTAGTTCTTGTCACAGCCAATATATTCTCAGTTGGCTCAACTGGCGATGATAAATGTCGTAATAGCAGTTTTTGGATTGCTCTTTGTGTAGAAGTACTGTAGATATTATCGTCGCAAACACTCGATCTAAAACAGAGTGTATGAAGAAATAGTAAACCAAAGAAAAGTTTCAAAGGCCACATATTAAAAACTGTTCAATCCGAGTTTGTAAGAAGCAAGCCGGATTACAATAACTTAATTCGGATTTTCCTTTTTTGTTACCGGAAGCTTGGCAATTAAATGGGGATGATCGACCCATCATTTGTTGCGAAAGAAAAGTTTATTTCCTTTGGGAATATACTCCACCCCGCGACATCATGTTTGTGTTGTAATTCTATTATGCTAAGCTGTGAATAGTTCCTTCAAGTTAGGTCGCTGCAACTAAGCGGAATAATAATTTATAAAATAGTCATGGTGTCAGAAACAGTAATCAATACTATTGTTGAGATTTTATCGTATAATTCCGTCATCGTTTCATGGAAGGATAGAAAGCAAATTCCACCGTTCATTCGCGTTGTAATCCATTAGAGAAAGTTTTGTATAGTTCCTCATCAATTAGGTCAATTCGCGCAAGGCCGCAAGTGTGTGCAAAGAGTTGAAACACCAGTGCAAATTTCACTTTTCTCTTAGTATCTCAAAACCAAAGTTTTTATCTGAATTTTGTCATAAACGGATCTAAGCACTGAATATCCGTTTTCCCCCATACATTTGACAAGGAAAGCCAAATATATGTGGCGAAAATAGCAGAATCTTTACTGTGATTTCACTGAAAAGTTTTCAATTTTAGTTCAGGCGCGCGCTCGGTTGACGCAATCATCACGGCATTTTCGATCAAAGTGCGGTACGCGTATGCGCACTCTCTCTGCAGTTAAAAAGAAGTCATATGACTTCTCGTACAATTCAGTATAAATTCAAGCTCGTTAATTTTCAAAGTGGAAATATTGTTTCGGGAATAAACCGTTTGAGAAACGTTTTGGGAAACACTAAAATTCTCAAATATTTTGTTTAGTTGGTCAGAGTAACATCGGCAATGTTTACTCAATGTTATACTTTGCGATGAGCAAATTAAAATGTTGTTGCTGTATTCTTACTCTTCATAATTTATAGAAGACAAGGGCGTATCTAGCCTTTAGACCCGTAGGCCTGGGCCTACACATTTTACAGCCTACTTGTCTTATTACAAGTGAATGTTGGGCTTGAGAAGCTGTTGAAATACACAAAACATGACCTGAAAGTGCAGCAGAAGGCATTTACGAAAGTCTAAATCTAAAAATTTGCCAGGGAAGCATGCTCCCGAACCCCTCAAGAAGCGACACTTACGGAGCCGTTGTTTGGGCCTACAAATTTTAAAAACCTGGCTACGCCACTGGAAGACAAGCAATCTCACAACCTCTAACTGAAAATTTAGCTTCACATTGTTAACGAGCTTCTAATCGACTATTGTGAAAGTCGGGCTTGCGCCAATTTACAAAGCGTACCCAAAACAAAGAGGTCGGAAGCTCATTGAAATTCTGTTGTCAATGATGGCTAACTCTAGCTTATTGAATTGCTGGTTTTCACTCAATCCCCAGAGATTCAAATGACAAAGGAATGGCGGCCACGTTGGTGCCCCAACAAAAGAAGCTAACGAGAATTCTATTGTTTAAGAGCACCAACATGGCGGCTATGACGTCAAGTGAAAGCCAGCAATTAGCTCAAAAAGCTCTAATTTTACAAAAAGAGAACACATTAAACATTTGAAAAACCACGCATTCTCAATAATAAAGTTCCAAGTCGTTTAATACTGTTTATCCGTTTTGTTTTGTTTCCGACTGGCAGGCAATTTGCGTCGAGTGGCCAAACGGTGAAAAACTTGCGTGCGAAATTTAACTCGAAGATAGTCAACGCAAGTCTTCGCAAGCACAAGTTGGCAAGTGTCGTTAACTTGCAAGTCCATTTGGCCAAAGCTTTACATGCAAACTTCAAATTATGCGTGAACTTTCACGTTGAAGTTAGTAATTTACCGTATTACCCTATAGAATTCCAAACTTTCGCCGATCGATTCAGAGCCTGTTGAACGATTAAACCGAACCGAAACTACCGAAGCATGCACAGGCAACCCAAGCTCACACTGTGGCTTCACTCGTATACAAAAACTTGTATACAAAAAACTTATAAAATACTATTTGTGTTTTTTATGTCCAAAATGTATGTAAAATGGCTTGAATAAACGTGCATTTGCTTCACTTGGTGTGTCCTGTTGATTTTATCGATCCGATACTTTTTGGGGTGGAGAGGTGCGGGTTGACGTTTTGACCCTTCTTACAAGAAGAATCAAGTGTCTTGTCTTGTCAGGAAGAGTCAAAACGTCAAAAAAAAAAAGACTCCGGATCGACATAAAATCAACAGGACACACCAAGCGAAGCAAATGTACGTTCATTCAAGCCATTTTACATACATTTTTGAACATTAAAAAACACAAATAGTATTTTACAAGTTTTTGTATATGAGCGAAGCCACAAACTGTGAGCTTGGGCTGCCTGTGATGTATGGACTTCAAAAGTGCATCACCCTGCGCATTCTTTAGTTGTTCCGAAACCTTTGTTTTCAACTTGATTAGCCAACGTTTTGATTTTCCAAATTGAATGAATCACTGTCAGTTACTACATCGAGATATAACCTTGCTCTGTAGACGGGTTACAGCGTCGTTGGTTACCGTTGTCAAGGCCGAACTGGAGGTCAACCACAATCAAAACAACAGTCAAACACAGTGAATACACCGAGCTAATGCAGCGAAAAAAGCACCCTTTATTTCTCAGAAATGTCATCCAAAAGAAGTACTATATATTGTCCGGCACTGTTTTGATAGTGTGTTGGAAGTACTGTTGTCGGCAGGATATGACTTGCTGGACACGACCGCTAGAGTAACTATAATTCGAATTCGGAATAGAATGACTGATGACAGATGTATTATTCAATTACACTTGACTTCAAATTCCTTGTAAGTTTTTGTTATTTCCGCCTCCTGAGTTGCCAGTAGTCATTCGGTTATGCATTTGCTAAGTTATTCGATTAAGAAGGTTTAAAACTATATATTGGTTTTGCATTGTGAACTAAGGAGATTAAAAAGTTAATTAGGTGAGAGGATCACAATCCTAAGTGTGAAATACTCCCTAAGGGAATACAAGCCACCGCTGCAGTAAATACTAATTTACATATGTGCGCAGCGTGTCTAATCGAACCGTCTAATCAATGAACTCATTCTAAAATTGCTCCAGTTCATTCCAGCAGCCATTTGTGAGACATTTCGACAACAAGCGAACACCAACTTTCATGAATCGGTTCAATCTCGTCGAAAAGCCTAATATGTAAGTATGGATTATCGTAAAGGCTTTTGCCCTTCCTCTTTCTATTCCAAACTCAATGTCTGTTTTTTATACTTACACAGATATCAGCTACGTCTACTTCACAAAACTTGTCACCTCAACAAGAAAGCAAAAGCCGCTATAGGTAAGCCTGACTTAAACCAACTCGCAAGTTAGCGCGAGTCTCTGAACATGCGTTGAGCTTTCGTTATGTCCGGCCTCGCCACTTGCATAGACTGACGCACACATGTCTACGCAATTTTTTTCACCGTTTGGTAACCCAACGCAACTTGACACAAGTTGATCGCTGTTTTTTTTCGGGCTTGCCCGCGCGAAACTGTTAAGTTGAAAAAAGGGGAATGTCTTCCGTTTTTATTACGATTTGCATCAACTTGCGAGTATGTTTGGACACTGATCGCAAGTTTGTACACGTTTTCTACTCCCAAACTTGAATTGACTTGTGAGTCCGTTTGGCCAGGGTTTATGATGCATTCCTCCTAAAACATGGCGAAATAGCTTGAATTTGAAACCAACTAAGCCTCTGGCTTCGGTTTACGGTCGTTTCGCTAACGAGTCGTTTCGTCAACTGCCATTTCGATAACGTCTTAAGTCGTTTCGCTAACGTCCTAAATCTGTTCTCTTGCTTGTTAAGGTTCTATGTACCGTATATTCCGGTGTGCAAGTGAACCTTTTAACAACTAAAATGTATTTTGTAACTCAAAAAATCGGAAAAAATCGACCTCGACTTAAGCCGAGTCACGGCTTTCAAATGATATAAGTTACGGGGTATGTTGTAGTCTAGAACTCAGATAAGTTGTAAAGTGAAAATTTATCACGTAGTCGGCTTCGGCGTCATAACAACGGAGGACGCCATTCCGAGTTGAAGTAAATTCTGTCTCTGATTTTAGATGCTCTCTTGAAGTATGCATCAAAAGCTTTCAAATGATACACGTTGTGGGGTATGTTCCCGGGGTATCCGGTCGTTTCGCCCACGAGTCGTTTCGCCCACTGTCAGTTCGCCCACGGGGGTATGTTGTAGATCAAAATACTCAACATGATGGTTTCAATTTACTTTTATTTCGATTAGATCAATAATTGGGAGAGAGTATAATTGACAGTCAGTAACAGTCCGCGATATCGGCGGAAACATCACCGGCTTACCGAAATATATCACACCACTCAAAATATGACTGAAGTAATCTTTATTAATCTTTATGTTATATATCGTACATACATACCCATGAATAGAACCATAAATATATGACGTTAGCGAAACGACTTAAGACGTTATCGAAATGGCAGTTGACGAAACGACTCGTTAGCGAAACGACCGGATACCCTGGCTTCGGCCCTCGAAAATTGTAACTTTTATATTGTCACAAATAAAATAATAATAAAAAAGTTGTGAGAATCACGCAATGGTAATAACTTTAAAGAGGTCCGTTTGAAAATGCATGATACGCATCTGAAGATTAAAATTCTGTCAATATTGGACGCTCGGTCGACAGCCGGATTTTTTTCCCCTCGATAATGTCCCGACACTAATAATGTTGTGAAACGTTGTTGTTTAATCTGTACACTTGTAAGCATTCGGTCGGGGTTGTTGCAACGGCCATGGTGGGAGATAGGATTTTAACAGCGAACATCACAATTTCCTCTACTTGGCTCACTTTGATATGATTTTTTAGACACTGCTGTATGCATCTTCCATAGTTGCCAGATCCGTAACGGTTGAAGATCACATCACGGATTCCATATCACACTTCTACAAGTAAGAAGCCAAAGAAAAAGGTATGCATTTTCCATTTCTCGGCACGTATTTTTGTTCATAGCTGAACACAATGAAGAATACCTTGTGCCTGGGTGTGCTTGATGTAGAATTACATCGTGTAGTTTAGGATTCTGAAGTTTACGACTACTTTTTGAAAACGATATCTTCCATTGAAGAAAGGAAAAATATTAGTGGAATCACACTTATCAAACTTATTCCATTGCATTCAACTCCTTTTTTTCTTTCGCTGTTTAATCTCGATGGCACGCGCGAAAAACCTATGAAACAAATATAAATGAGTGCAGTATGCAATAAAAAGTTGAAGTTATTGAAGCGCGCGCGTCTGTGGTTATTTTCAGCTTTTCCAAAGCTATTCAAAATATTTACGTGTTAGATTTCGCAGCGTCGCCGGCAAATTGTGAGGAGCTAATCTGAATCGCCAAGTTCAATGGAGGCCAGAGGATTGAAGACTGAATAGAATAAACATGTTTCTCGTCCCCGTGCACTTCAAGAAAGATATTTGAAAGATCGAAGAATTTTATTCGTGCATTGTGTCAGGGAGGATTGCGGTCGTTTCGCCCGAATCCAGTAGTCGATTCGCCCGACCGAATTTCTCATTAATACTTGTTATTTTATTTTGTGGAGCAGGTAGTAAAGAATCAAACCACAAATAAAAAGTGAAAGTATGCATCAAAAGCTTTCAAATGATATAAGTTACAGGGTATTTTGTAGTCTAGAACTCAGATACGTTGTAAAGATACGTAGTTCGGCTTCGGCGTCATAACAACTGAGACGCCATTCCGAGTTGAAGTGATTTTAGATGCTCGCTATAATGTTTTAAAAGTGAAAGTATCTTACGGGGTATGTTGTAGTCTCTAATGCTCGATATGGTTTCAATTTACTTTTATTTCGATTACTTAAATAAGTGGGCGATCGACCGGTGTTGAAGTACATTTCCAATGGTTCTCGATTTTCTCGTTAAAACTGTTCAACTCTTCAACTGATCTAATGTCGGGCGAATCGACTACTGCATTCGTCAGGGGCGTAGCCAGGATATTTTTGGAGTGACGCACAATTGTGAAATTTCAACTCAAAGGCCCCATTTCTTTCTAAAACTATTTTTTTGTCTTTTCAAAAAATTCGAGTGACGCACGGTCGTCCGGGTAGCATAACGCCCCTGAGTGTGCCTACCGCTCTCTTTCAATCCTGGATCTTACTTTGAT
Organism: Actinernus sp. WN-2022; assembly: GCA_030867875.1. NCBI lineage: Eukaryota > Metazoa > Cnidaria > Anthozoa > Actiniaria > Actinernidae > Actinernus > Actinernus sp. WN-2022. Next base: position 24,574,789 of record JAOWCC010001589.1, read on the forward strand.
GTTTTGCTTTTTGTTTGTCAAAACTGGCCATTCATCACCCAATCGTTCGATTCTACTACGAGGGTTTTAGCATTGCAATTGAGCCATCAAAGCCTTTAAAAATCCTAATTTATACTTTGTAAGTAACTACATGTTACTCGAACCTTTGTTATTTTTTATCTTTACACTTTCACAAAAATATACTTCTAGCTCAACAGTTTGCAGGAATATTTTGTAGTTTTCTAAATTGACGCACCATATTATGCCCAAAGTCAAAACTGTTTTTAAAACTTTTAAGTTTTTTTATACTTTATGAACCGATGTCATCAAAGCTTTTGAAAAATATCGATGTCTACTTGATTTCTTTACATGACGGTTTTCTATTTCAGGTGTCATCATGGCAACTGCCTTTCATGTAGCGCCCAAAAGAGCACGCATCTCTTCAAGGTATCACAATGGAACAGAAGTCAATAAGATGGGAAAAGAAAAGGCAATACCTTGGGAGATCATTTGCTCGGAATCTTCAGCGACATGGCTGGATGTTTACGCGAAGGCAAACAATACCAGTAGAGACCTTCTTTTGGCAAGCATCTTACCAACAGTGGCATGCCTGATGGGAGAGACTACCGTCAAGGTGGACTGTAAACTAAGAAATGAGCAAATTAATCTGTTTGTGATATGCTTGTCTGCTCCCGGATCAGGAAAGTCTCCTTCTTTTCAAAATGGCTGCTCTCAACCCATACGTCTACACGTCGAAGACCAAGCATCGACAGCATTGTTTGTAGACGAGTTCACAGAGGCTGGCTTGTTTAAGCAGCTAAAGTCCAGCGCGGGCCACAAGGCAATAATCGGAAAAGAGGAGGTTTCACTATTTTTTGATCAAATCTTGCATGGAGCAAAGGAGAGGAGTAGAGTGGACGTCGAGAGGTTGATCCAGCTATACGACGGGGCTACTTGGGTTTATACCAAAGGAGATAAATCTTCCAGACAGGTAAGCTATCGAAGGATAAGCAATGTTGATCTAAGCTTTAGTATTGTAATAATCCAGGGGAAATGGCAGGCGAACAAAAAAAGCTTTAGTAATGTAATCCAGGGGAAATGGCAGGCGAACAAAAAAACACGTTTAGACCAAATGCAAAGTGCAACACGAATTTATTATTTTTAAATATAATATAGGTTCATTCTAACGAGCGATTTGATTGACTAAAAACATGATTTATATTGTAGTTAGGGATGAAAATACGCCTATAAAGTAGAATCCAGTAACTACTTTTCAATCCTAGCTAATATCAAACTGCGCAGCATTAATGCCATGAACTAGACGAGTTTCATTATTTTTTTCTAATCAACATGGCCACCGTGCGATAACGGCGAATAGTCCAGTTTCGCATTATCGAATTACCACGGAATGTAAAGAGGCTATATTTTACAAAACCGAGTATTAGGCACCAAAAACTAACAGCCTAAAGAGGGTCTCAATGGGGTTAACCGTCGGCCGTCAAATCTCTTAAATTTTAACCGTCAAAATAGTCAAGCGTTTCTGTTATTTCAACTTCTTCACCTTCTCTCTGGTATTTTGTCGATGATCAGAATGAGATTAACGTGGAGTAAGTGCACCTGCACAAAGTGGTGATTTTAAATCCTAGAGTTTGGTGGGGTTTTTTATGTAAAAAAAACTGTCTACGACACAATTTATATCAACTAATTTTTTTTAATATACTAAAACTGACCCTATATAAGTTTTAAATCTTCAAACTCTGTATTTTAAAGTGTATATAAAGTCAACAAAGTTATGATTGATATTGATTTGATCTGCATCAAGTGAACAGTTGAGTGGTAGAAAATAGGTCTTGATTTCAGTCTTGCGCCCTGACTTGTACAGGTTTCTATTTCCAATATGCTAATGTTTGGACGTAAATTCGGAATAATTGTCACCAGTTTTTCCTTGTGAACAAAATGGTCTTCTGCTTTAGACAAAAATATTTAGTAAATGTTAGTAAATGGTCATTTGTCCCTACCAGTATGTTTTTGTATATTAAATGAAGACTGAAATATAGACCATTATCTCACGGACACGACACTCAAATCAAGAAGTATTATACTGTTCAACTGTTCACTTGATAGAGAATCGATCAGTTTATGATTTGTGACCTTATATACACTTTAGCAATAAAAGTAAAACTGTGATTAATAGAAATTAATTAACAGTGTACATTTTATCAAACGCTGTATTCATAGTTTAATGATTCAGGTCATCACTTTGAAATACACGTCAATGATAGCCCGGAGTGAACTAGTCTATTTGTCAAATAATATAACACTTTATTTTGTACTTCTTATCAATAAAGATCGTGCAAAATCCCGGTGTTTCCATTGTCGGCTACAGCCAACCAGAGCGTTTCTTCCCCCTCTACGTGAAACTAAAGGAGCGAAGGGATGGGGCTGTGGATAGAATGCTGGTTTACCAGCCCATGCCAAAGCGTCTTACTTCTACCGAGACGAAGGAATACATAGTGAAGCTTATGCAGGCACCTGTGAAGGATCTAAGGTAAAATAAATGCATGGCGAATTCGAAGAATGAAATAATCTATGCTCCAAAATCGTAAGTTGAATCATAAGTGACAGACGTGGTTGGGAAGTCAAAGTTCATATGATAACGATGATTTCAAAAGGAATGCCTTAGTGTTAGAAACAATAGGATTAATATCTATATTCTATGTATGGGTATTTTATTGAGTGTTTTCAATCGAATAAACTAAAATCAATAAAGTATCTAAATCACTAAATTATCACAAATAATATTATAATAATCTCCTTACGATATTTTAATAAGTTATCTTATTATTCAGTTCCTCAGTATCACAAATTTTGATTGGTTGATTCGCCTGCAGATAATTGCGCGCAAATATGCGTTTGCTGTAGATATTGTTGTGAGCATGCGCAGTGCTGTTAAACAGCAAATGCCAACATGGCTGCTTGGTTTCCAGAGCGTTCAGAGGAGGAAATTGCGTTCAGAGAAGACAAAGTAGCAACAACAACTGAATAATAAAACAACTATTCCGGCTATCGCAAAATATGATGAATTTTCTCTGGCTTCGGCATCGGCAAATAACTGGTAGCTCGCCACAGACAATTAATCATATTTTTCTCAGCCTCGTCCAGCAATTGCTTATTAACTATTTTATGTAAGCACTCATTGACATATTTCGTTGTTAAGCAACATCGATACTATTTTTGATGTCGGAAATCAAACTGTTTTGAATGCCAAGGGTCTCAGTCTAATTTTAGCTCGAATTCTCTATTAGCTCTTATCGCGAAATTCCTGGCGCGTGCCACAAAAAAAACACTATTGCGTATGTGTTGATTTCTTCACTTCCGATTGACAAAAGCTCTAAACATATTGCGCGCTTTCATTAACACCAACATTTTCCTGTTAAAGAGCCTGTCACCAAGCCCATGAATCATTGCGCCAATGTTTTGATGAGTTTGTTTATCAATGGCCACATAAATTAAAAGCTAGCCAATCACCAGATTTCTCTTATCGCTACTCTATAGAACTGGATTTAAATACAATTTTTATAAGGACCTGTGAGGAGTTGTGTGTTGTCTTTCTCTCTATATTCTGTATATTTATTCAAGACAACCACTAGGAATCCTTGGATCCTCCTTCTGGAAGTTCATCGTTTGGTGACACCACAATTTTTATACTTCTCTCTCTCTCTATATATATATATGTATATACACCGGTTTTCAAAAAAACATTGGACTGCAAATATTTATATACCTTTTGTATTCTTGTCAAATTTAACAGCTAAAACAATGTAGAACAAAAGGTATATATATATAAATCAAAAGCAATATTTTTGAAAATGAGTGTATGTATATATATATATATATATATATACAAAGAATTTACAGGAGTACAACTGGCAACTTCTCACAGTTCCATATATTTAAAAACGTTTCGGCTTTCAGCCTTCATCAGTTAAAAAGTAAAAAATAAATAAATTTACATTCAGGTTTAGTGCTATATTTATACAGAAAGCTAATACAAGTGTTACATAACCTTTGCGATATTACATAACTGTTTAGATTACGGCTGCTCACATTGAATTTTAATCCTATTGTATTCATTTGAGGAACAGTAATTTCTTTTATTCAACATTTTTTCCTTTAAAAACACTTGTATTAGCTTTCTGTATAAATATAGCACTAAACCTGAATGTAAATTTATTTATTTTTTACTTTTTAACTGATGAAGGCTGAAAGCCGAAACGTTTTTAAATATATGGAACTGTGAGAAGTTGCCAGTTGTACTCCTGTAAATTCTTTGTATAATATATAACTACAACTAGCTGTGAATCCAGAGGGATCCTTCTACAGGAAGTTCATCGTTAGTTTTTACCGCCTTTTTCTATATTCAATTTATATATATATATATATATATATATATTTATCCTATAAATATTATATTTCAGCCAATCAGAGCTCATCGGGTAGAATCCCATTGTTTTAGGCGACATTTACTCGCGTCCGTGAGATATGAATAATTATGATACGCCTTATTAGATATTCAGCAAAGCGCTTGTGATTGGCTGCTAGGGAATCCTTCTGGGAATACCTCATTCCCATACTTGCTCTTGGGCCTGTCAATCACTGTCATCTATCTTGTCATGGGACGAACTGAAATCCCAAACCTCTTTAAGAGATTTAAATAGACCTTGGGTAAATAGGTAAACTCGGTTATAGTAAAAGATCACCGCAAAATCAATTTGCCGTGGCTACTTGGGTTATAAGTTTTGTCGCGCGAAGTTTCCAAACCTATTTCGTTTGCGTTCGAGGTTTGACTCATGACAACATTAAAATGGGAGTATAATGTCTGCATTTAGAGCTTATTCGAAAAGCCTAAGTCAAATTCAGCAAGCTTTATTTTAGTGCCATATTTGTGAAACTAGTTAAATAAAAGTGAACCTCGGCATTGTTCGCACGAGCTATCCAAGCGAAAGATTTCAAAATCCATACAAGCTATAAAAGTTTTCTTAAACTCTTGACCAAAGCGCTTTATTAAATACGAAAAGTCATGATCACTCACTTTGACAGCGCACCATAAAAATGTGTGGAAATAGTTCTGTAATCAAAATACGAGTTGGTTCAGATCACAGCACTTTACTAAACATAAAATAACGATCATATTCAGAAGTTCGCATCACTGACCTAAAGGTTTAAAAACAGATTTCTGTACTTTTGTAATAAGATATCATTGAAGCTTATCTGACCACTAGAAGTCTAGATATCAGTAAAAGAATCGCAACTCGAGTTCCATATCAGTACAGCCGAATTTTTTTTTTGGAACAGTTCGCTTCTAGGCCACGTTTTAAAGCTTAAGACATAAACAACCTTCTGTTTAATCGCTTGTGATGCGCTCTTGATTTCTGAACTTGTTTTCTTCGTTTAAGTTTTGTCATTTCACAAAGCGCGTTGGTTTTGTACCAAAGGCAAAGTGCCGCTTAACTATAATACTGATCAGAAGCTGGTCCTTAGTAAAGCCGAATAACTCTGATTCTAGGCCACACATAACCGTGGGAAAGGTCTCGTTTTAAAGCTTAAGACATAAACAATCCGTCTGTTTAATCGCTTGTGATGCGCTCTTGATTTGTGAACTTGTTTTCTTCGTTTAGGTTTTGTCATTTCACAAAGCGCGTTGGTTTTATACCAAAGGCAAAGTGCCGCTTAACTATAATACTGATCAGAAGCTGGTCCTCAGTAAAGCCGAAGATTCATTTTCGGATAACTCTGATTCTAGACCACACATAACCGTGTATGCTTTCGGGGCACGGACTCGTTCACTACCTGCGTATTTATTTTGTGATGCAGCTCCAGTGGCCATGCATTTATCTTTGTTCACTCCTTCCGCGCAGATAATAACTTTATATAGGGTGCGTTTCTTTGGGAGAATCCGAATCCGGATTCTTGAATCCAAAAATGGATTTTGCGTTTCTTTACCCAAATCCGAAAACGGATTTTGAATCCGTTGAATTCATACTCAGAATGGATTCGAAGGATCAAATCCGGATTCTTGGATTCATGACCGAAGCGTTTCTTTGGGAAAGGATTCGAAAAGAATACTTGTGGCTAGCGGCATACCAAACAAAATTACTGGCGGCTGCCATTTTTGTGGTTTTTGTGGGCCGTGTACATGCATTTCAACGGGAGTTGCCATGGCAAAATAATCCGTTTTCAGACCATCGTTTCTTTGGGCGCCACAAAATCCGTATGATCCAGAGCATGAATCCAATTTTGGATTCTCCCAAAGAAACGCACCCCACAATTACTCTTTTCACTGCCGTCCTTTGTTTCGGTATCTTCTGTTATAATTCAGGAGGCGGAGCTTAGGATTGCCCGCGGGAGTTCTGAAAGTTAATAAATATGCAAGCATCGAAGGCGATTTGACTGATGCAAAAACATTAAAGTTTCATGGTAGAAATATTTATACGATTTCGATAAGAAAACACTCGATAACAGATGAATAATCAAATAATCTTTTCCCGGTGTTACAAATTTTTATACTTAAGATTTCGCGAGAAAATAAGTGTTGAATAGCTAATGAAAACACTTTCCATATGATTTCTGTCTGAAAAGACTCAAACTTCAACCTGTTTTTCATGGCACAGAAGTTCACTTAATTTACCTCCAAATTAGCGGTATTTACAGCGTAATATCTCTTCTTTAAACTCCCGCTGTTACATTTTTGTTTTAGTTTTTGTTTGAACTAAAAATCGACAATATTTTCGGGATGTAGCCGAGTTTTGGCCAGTTTTCTTTGTAATTTGGCATGTGCGCTCGAGCAGAAATTTGAATCAAGCGCGTGAAACCATGTCACGTGACCCAGAAAATGTCGCCGGATTCTGCCCGATGTCAGCTTTACTATGAAATACAGAGCGGTATTTCATGGTTTTCTATGAAATACAGAGCGCTATTTCATGGCTAGATCAAGGCCAATCAAAATGCAGGAAATTTCTCGCCCTTTCTCTTTCAGCCAATAAGAATTCAACATTTTGAATACAATGTAGATGTTTTGAATTTCGCATGTTCTAAAATGCTTTGCGGTCGCAATGATTTATGGGCTCGGACACAGGCTCCTTGAAATATGTTATGCCTTCTCATGGTCAAAATTTGTTGTGGACTTACTCGGCTGGCGCCTCGTGAGCCCACAACATTTTGACCATGAAAAGACGTAACATCGTGGTAAATAGCAGGACATAACATACCACAGAAAACGTTTCCGGCATAAACCCGCGCATGGATTTTGGAAACCCACAACAATTGCCAAAGTTTTGGTTTTTCATTCACACAAAAAGCATAAATTTGGACTTAAAAGTGTTGTAAAATCATCATTTTTATCGTAATGCTTGACAAACACATGCACGAGTTTCTGCATCTTTCGTCATACTTTCCGGGCGCATATATTCCTTCCTCAAATTAAGAGTAAAATCAAAAACTACGGGAAATTTAAGAATTTTGTGATTTCGATGACGTCATTGTGACGTTATTATGACATCACTTGATGACGTCATCGGATTGCGAAACTTAACCCAAGCAGTCACTGTGACAGACGAATTTATTTACCAATGCTATGTTTCACTGTTTTATGAGGCTGAAAAGTTTTCCTAGAAACGGCCTAACTTGCAGATCAGTCACATATGTCAATGAGTCCATAACATCATATTTATTAGTATTTCTTACCTCTATGAAATAGAAGCTCATATTTCGTTATACTCGATCCATTAGCTATATAGCTAGAAGGCTAATAAGCCTCATTCTTCGAGTTTAAATAAAGCGGTATTGTATTGTATAAATCACACGTTATAAATGGAGTGCACTTTACTTACGTAACGGTTTACAAGACATGCACACGGCACACAAAGGACTGAGTGATACAAAAAAAAAGATGTCAAGTAAATTCTTCTGATTGCTTCCATAGATCAATCTACGAAGGCATCTATTCATTCTGCCATTCCGAGAACGATGTCTTGTCGCTATCTTTGGATGCGTTGGCAAACAAGGCCTTCGAGACGTTCGTGGACAAAATCGCGGCCACGCTGAACAAGCAGTGGGCCGAAAATCGGACCAACGAAGACGTCTCGAAAGACGATAGACATGTATTACGATTGGCAGCCGTCCTACATGTTTTTTTTGATCAACTTGAAAAAAAGTTGCATCTACAGCCAGCCTCGCCACCTACAACCATGATAACGTCCGGAACCATACATCAGGCAATAGCCTTAACGAACTATTTCGCCGAGCAAAGAAAAGTTCTCGACCAGGTAAGCAAGCATGCAGCTTCAATGAGCTAGCTATCGACAAATCTTGCCAGAAGTTTGGTAAAGATATCAAAGAGCGTATATTATATTTTTTTAGTCTGATAGATATAAATACCACTACAATTGAAATACGGGTGCGAAACACAGTCTGTATGTCAACGTTCATTCATATTAGGAGCAGAGGTATTTTGAAACCTCAGTACGATTAGAGAAAGTTATGTACGGCGGCTAAGATAATCCGCGAAGTTCAAAATATTGTGCTATTTATACGAGGGAAAGCTAGCCGGACACTTAGCTCAGCCGCGGCTTCAGTTGAGTAGCCGCAAACATCAGTTTTTGACCCATGTATATGAGTATACACAGCTTATAGCTAAGATGCGACTAAGGTACAGAGGTATAAGCCGGGATTTTCTTACCCTTGCAGAGGCGTAGCTTCCTGTACGCATATACGCACGTGCGTACACTTTGAGACGAAAATTTCCTGTTTGGCCTTGTAATTTTTTTACGAGAGGGGGCCCTTAAAAGCGGTAGCTACTGCACTTGTGCGTACAACTTGAAATGCCTAGCTACGCCCCTGCCTTGTGCCGGTTAGAACATATAGTGACCTAATATTAGGAACTGAATCGTTGTTTGACATATCTGCTCGAAATACGTACGCGCTTATGAAATCAATTATGTTCTTTTATTCTGAATAGCTCGGCGACATTTCTGGAGGTGATGAAAGTGGCCACCAAGAGAATATCGCAAAGGCGATACTAACGTGTAGCGGACCCTTCGCAACAATGCGTCTCACACAATGTTCATTCAACGGGAAGAATCGCCCCGTTGCTTCTACTGTGCTAGAGGTAATGGGAAACATAGAAAAAGATGGACTGGGAAAAGTCATGGTTATAGAGCGCACAAGTGTGCTGTACAAGTGCCTACCATGCACTGCAACAGATGAAGCCCTGGAAAGCTACCACGTTGACAGAGACGTATATCTAGAGAAGTTTAAGGAAAGGGCTTCATCGAACCAAATATCAAAGGATCTATTCAATAGGCTCCTTAATAAAGCCCCAAAGAAGGATGACCTTGACATAGTTTACGGGATTACTGAAGAAATGTAAGTTTAGCTTTCTCATGCATCCATCAACTAAATTATCAATAATATTTCGCATGGAGCTGAGTAAAACCAAAGATAAATTTCACGCGCTTTTAAATTTATAGTTGCCCAAAATAAGTTCTAGTGAAATCGAAAGGAGTTTCACTCGCACTCAATCCATGGATTTTTTCCGATTATGTTCGACTTTCAAACACAGCCGAACTCAACCACGGATTGAGTTAAATAACATTCGATTCAATTCGATTGATTTCAATAATCAAACTTACAAAAAAGGTACTAATCGATGGAATTTAGGATGTTGTTTTGGACGCGTAAAAGCGCAGTCTCGTAGCTGTGATGTTGTTTGACTCGAGAGGTTCGTGTAGATTGTTCTGATGGTCCATCAGATGCAAAGCAACAACTTTTTCAATAGCTTTGGAAACAAACTTGAGATTGGAGTACTGTACATGCATCTTTATTTATATACATGGAAAATCGTACAGTTACATACAAAGATAAAAAACACTAAAATATGAAACTGTCAGTTTTACACGAAAGCCGTGCTGCAGGGAAGAATAAGAAAAAGGAATCTCACATATAAAACATAGTTTACATATGGTTAAGATAACTCAGTCGATTTCATAAGGTTAAAAATGAAGTTATTTGAAGTACTTGAACTTTGCCCCACTAAAGCGAAAAGCCTTTTTACCAAAATTGGTTTGTGGCCGTACGAGGGATGTTTAGTTGATGAGAGTTGATGGCGACAGGCAAGAAGACGAAGTCAGTTTCTAGTAAAATGTAAATGCAAAAAAGATTTTTCCGACGCGTCGGACATGTTGATTCCGAAGTGAAAATATTTTTTGGGATGAACGTGGATCGAGAAAAGTTCGGTCATTGAATATATAATCGAATCGGAACTTTTTGTAAGTCATCGAAATCAGTCGAATTTAATCGAACGCCGTGGATTGAGTTTTACTGTGTTCGAAAATCGAACATAATCGGAAAAAAAACATTGAGTGCGAGTGAAATTCCATTCGATTTCGTTCTATTAACAGTGCAAAACTACATGTGGGAAACTTATTGCATGGTTCTAACCAACATGGCCTCTGCGTTATAAGTGAGAATTGTCAAAATTCGCTCGTTATTCCATATTTTTTCTTGTTACTTGTGGTAATATCAGACATTGCCGACGTTTGCTTTTCGATCGGAAATTCTCTCTGAAAGCGTGTCAAGTTAAACATACCACACACTCACTGGTATCACGGACAATAAAGTATCTAGGACAATTGTTGCCATGGAAACCAATGTTAAGGGTGCTCCTTCAGCATATCTGTGCCAGAACCCAGATATTAACTTGCTTGCCGGTACACACCGTGAAGTGAACAAAACATTATGGTATAGAAATGGCACAGTCTAGCAATCACCTTTAATTTGTGTCGCTGAGTATATTTCTATCAAAGTAAAGCAGGTGCTTGTACTCCTCTCAATTAAGGAAATATGCTCTTCAGCATAACCAATAGCAACTCATTAAAATTGCTTTCTAATGTTTTGAATTCGATAAGAACTTATAATTATATATTTAAAGTTTGTCAAGCTACTTGCATTTCAATTGTACCTTTATGAAGGAATGAACACTTTTTCGCATTTCATTACGTAATAATGTATTACTCTAAAGTTCCCGCAGTCTAAACGAAACATTTTCGTCAAACATCGTGTTTCAAGTGGGATGTTTGATCGTCATCAAACTCTCAACGAAATTACGCCTGCAGAACGTTTTCGTGCAAAGTAGCGGATATTACGCCACAGGAAAATCCCTACTTACCCAAATTTGTTAGGAGGTTGCCAAACGATATTTGTTAATGTCGCAAAAAGTTGTATTGAAATGTTTGATCTGGATTCAAGATTGTTGGAAAACCATTCAACAGTCATTTCATTCAACACGATGTTTGATGGGAACGTTTGAGCGTCTAGCCGACAGGGGCTTGATACAATGAATGCAAGTGATGATGTACCGAAGTGATGACGTCATAAATAATACACTTTCGCTTGAACAATATTTGACCACTGATTCAGAAAGAACAACATACAATACGTTTATACACCAAAAATGAGATGTATACGATGAATAGCTACCGAGATATGGACATTCGAATGCCAAATCGTTATTCAACAAATAACTGTATTTGTGTCTTGGTTACAATATAGTGATTAGGCATTCCAATGTCCATCTCTCGGCCTCTATAGCTATCCATATCGTATACACCACATTTTCGGTGTGTGAAATGTTGACAAGAAAGGCAAGGCTGATTCAACGATAAGAGTTTTTTCTTTCTTTTTTTTGTAAAATATTGCTCGTTTCGATTTGGTGATCAAAAATTTAGCAACTGTATCACGTTACACTGCAGTACTCTATTGACAATTAGTAAGGGACGGAACATTTGAAAGATGATGGGGGGAGGTGGATACCCGTTTTTTGTTGCTCGATATTTTAATTTATTAGGACTCCTATTGCTGCACGATTTTTTTTCATGGCTTCGGACCTTATTTCCTGGGTGGCTTGCTGGATTTTTTTTACTGTGCAAATTCGGCTTGCTCAAATTTTTTTTTTTTTTTTTTTTTTTAATGGTACCACGCCCCCCCCCCCCCCCCCCCAAAAAAAAATCAATTTTCAAATGGTCCGTTCCTAAATGAATGATTTTGTGCCATGGCACTATGACTTGATGATGTAAAGAGAGGATAGCAAAGAGACACAAGGGAAGACAGAATGAAAAATAACATTTACGTATAATATTAGTTGAAGTTAATAATGTTACTTCTTTTTATTACATGGAACAATATTGCACCAAACACTGTACACATTATTTATTAAAAAGCGGTATGTGGTAAATATGTGAAGCTATGTTGCTTGGTAGAGAAATTCAATTAGGGGTGGCGAATATATAGAGATAATCGGCTAACTCTGTTGCCACCCAATTCAGATCATGTGATGTAAACAAACATTACTCTGGAGAATTGACTCTTTGAAAATTAATTTTATTCAGATAGGCATGACTGCATTATGATTAGAATGAAAAAGGAATAATTTCCCAGAGTAGCATCTGTTTACATCACATGGTCTGAATTAGGTGGCAACAGCGTTAGCCGATTACCTCTATGGTCCCTGGAAAAATCTTCAAAACTTGAACATTGACAAAAATAGGTACCCAATGGGTACTTGTGTCTACTGTATAATTTTAATGAAAAGTACACTCTTTGCTATATGATGAGTGAAATATATTTAAAACTGGGCTTGAATTGGGAATTATCAATAATATTATTACATGAATATGCAATGAATATGCAATGAATATGCCACAAGTGTTATTGCAGTATCATTTTAATGATAGTAAATAATGTTACAGTATTTTTGAGCACTTGTGCAACATCATTAATTTTGTGGGACATTTGAATAAATTAATCATAAAGTCAATGACAATATTAACTGTAACAAACGTGTCGCTGTTAGGTGGTCATGGTACTGTGCAGAGCACTGTAATTGCTGTATTTAACTAACAGTAGGGATTTCAAAATGTGCTAGCTTTGTGAGTAAAGCTAACTATGCTTTTCAGATACCTCTTTGAGAGAAGATATTGTTGGTATAGTAGAGGTGGAAAGGTCTTTGTTTTGAAAGGGCAGTGATGCAGTGGCTGTAATTGAAGTGGTTTTAGTTGTAACTACTCATATATCCTTTTGACCATCCTTGGTGCTTTTTCTGTATTTTGACAGGTGATTTCTGTTGTTCATGATGATAGACACTGTCTCTCTTGTTTGGATTGAAGCAGACAGTTTTAGCTACATTTTCTTCAGAAGTTTGTAGATGTGCAGTGAAGTATGTAACTTAATTGTATATTGCTGAATTGTTTCACTGGTGAAACATGCACATACATATAAAGATGTCTTTGTCTTTATTTGCCATAGCTGTGGTAGAGAGGGAAAATAATTTTATAATACCATAAAATCCTGGTTATAAGCCATGGGCTTCTACTAGTTTGTAAGGGGTTTTAGGGGGCTTATAACCGGGGGTGCTTATAACCAGGATTTTACGGCATTGTAATTAAATAGAATAACATATATATGGAAGTGGTAATCAAAACAAATTTGAGAGTGGACATTTCGTATGGTATTTTTTTAATGGTTTGTTATTAGAGCAGATGCTATCCTAATGATTATTTTAACATCGATGTTAAAACAAAACTAGAGCCTATTGTTGTTCTGCTCTCCAATCTCCCCCTCCCAGCTGCTGTTGTACCTTGCATTGACATATTAGTCAAATATATCATCTACGAATTCTCAGTATTACTTTCAATGAAGTGTTCAGGGTTATCCTTTAATATTGAATACCTGCACCTGTCTAGGTGATGGTTAGGATCACCATACATCTGGTGTGAAACAGCTCTGAAAAAACTCTTACCTCCAACATCTAGGTCTCAATCCAAGTCGATGTAATCTAAATTGTAATATTACACTACTGGAACTTAATACTACAGCTGTATTTTGATTTCTACTATTTTGAATACGTATAGGACCTGGATTTAATTCAATATCACCAGAGGTAAAGAGCTCGACATTTGATATGATATGCAAAATCTTTCAGTTGTGAATGAACACTGAGCTGAATTTGTTAATTTGTAGTCGAATAAACAGGACTTAATATTTTCTGCCGGTTTGTTTGAACTCCTGTCTGCTTTTTCTTTTCTTTTTTAACTCACATAAAAAAAATACTAAAAAAACAGTCGTTTCTGTGTACATAAAGTTACATACTACCATAACTTTTATAAAATCGGCAGCTAAGTCATTTAGAAATCGATTTCCTGAGAATATATTTCAGTTTCTGTCTAGCCCGTTTTCTTCGTCTTCGTGGATCTCCGTCTTTTTAACTCTTTTTACTTTCGAGTGTCTAGCGACTTCTCTCAATGTGGTGAATCTATATAACTTTCCGGCCGAAGCTCTTACATTACTGCACGTATAGATTGGCTTTGCCCATAAAATATATAACCATAACCACAGCTTTCGCTCGCTTAAATTATGAAAGATGTGTTCACTTCGCCTTCGGTGACAGAGCTTCTGTTTTGATCCCTCAAGGGGCTGTTTCATTCCCTGAAAGTGCTCAATTACTCCCTTAACGGGCTTTGTTATTCTCCAAAGAGGCTCATTTCCCTTAACGGGCTTTGTTATCCACCAAAGAGGCTCATTTGTTCCCTTAATGTGAGTTTTTGTCCCCTTAGAAAGGCCATATGCCCGCTGTCACTCTCACTTTGATATTCAATTTCAACAAGGGCACCCAACGAGTACTTTTTGAAATTCGTTTGAAACCATGCAGTTGTCTGCAGCTTATCTAGCCATTTTAAGGCGCCTACTATGTCTACTATGTCTTTTGACGTATTCTAGAAAGCTATTAGCTGTTCGGGTTTTCTAGGTGGAAATCGCGGCAACCGAAAATACTATGGCAAAATATTCCCGGCCTACGAATTTGTTAGTAGTCTTGAACAGAAACAAGAATTTTCTAGCCCAAGTAACTTCATGTTGCAAAGTTTAGGCAATTCTTAGGGAATGAAAATGTGTTGTTCTGACTCTAACAGATCAGACTAATTGGGACGTACGAATATTTTAGGGGAAACCTTTTAGTCTCCCCTTTCTTCTACAATTTTCTAGCCAGTATTTCAGAAAACAATTTTCTAGGGACAACTTTTTCAAATCCGAAAGTTTTAGGCTAACTTACTCTCCCGAACAGCTTTTTAACCGAAAACTTCGTTGGGTGCCCTTGTTTCAACATCTACCTGGAACTTGAAAGTACCTTTGAAAACCTTTCATTTGACCGGTTATATACACATGATAAAATAAGAATATTACTCACCACTCTTACTCTCTAGCTCCACATAGTGTCGACACATTTATCGACAATTACGCGCGTCAGTAGACACAAAAATAACTCTACCGGGATAGGGAAGTGACAAAGCCTTTGGACGTGACGGAGGCCTGGCTTCTCAGTAGGCTCCCAAGATGGCTGCCTTTTTTGTATCTAGCCTGTGAAGTGGCGTAAAGTGCTCCACTGTGCCTTAAGTGTTCCACTGTGCCTAGTGTTCCACTGTTCCACTGTGCCTTAAGTGTTCCACTGTTCCACTGTGCCTAGTGTTCCACTGTTCCACTGTGACTAGTGTTCCACTGTGCCTAGTGTTCCACTGTTCCACTGTTCCACTGTGCCTAGTGTTCCACTGTTCCACTGTTCCACTGTGCCTAGTGTTCCACTGTTCCACTGTTCCACTGTGACTAGTGTTCCACTGTTCCACTGTTCCACTGTGCCTAGTGTTCCACTGTTCCACTGTTCCACTGTGACTAGTGTTCCACTGTGCCTAGTGGTCCACTGTTCCACTGTTCCACTGTGCCTAGTGTTCCACTGTTCCACTGTTCCACTGTGCCTAGTGTTCCACTGTTCCACTGTGCCTGGTGTTCCACTGTGCCTAGTGTTCCACTGTTCCACAGTTCCACTGTGCCTAGTGTTCCACTGTTCCACTGTGCCTAGTGTTCCACTGTGCCTAGTGTTCCACTGTTCCACTGTGCCTAGTGTTCCACTGTGCCTAGTGTTCCACTGTTCCACTGTTCCACTGTACCTAGTGTTCCACTGTGCCTAGTGTTCCACTGTTCCACTGTTCCACTGTGACTAGTGTTCCACTGTGCCTAGTGTTCCACTGTTCCACTGTGCCTGGTGTTCCACTGTTCCACTGTGCCTAGTGTTCCACTGTTCCACTGTGCCTAGTGTTCCACTGTGCCTAGTGTTCCACTGTGCCTAGTGTTCCACTGTTCCACTGTGCCTAGTGTTCCACTGTACCTAGTGTTCCACTGTTCCACTGTACCTAGTGTGCCACTGTTCCACTGTGCCTAGTGTTCCACTGTTCCACTGTGCCTTAAGTGTTCCACTGTTCCACTGTGACTAGTGTTCCACTGTGCCTAGTGTGCCACTGTTCCACTGTGCCTAGTGCGCCACTGTTCCACTGTGCCTAGTGTTACACTGTGCCTAGTGTTCCACTGTGCCTAGTGTTCCACTGTGCCTAGTGTTCTCGGTAGGAATGGTTATATAATGCCAGTTTATAACACAATTATATAACACGGTTTAATATACAATTATATAACACGGTTTAATATTAAAAAAAATGTTGATTTCGGTACAGTTCCACTGTGCCTAGTGTTCTCGGTAGGAATGGTTATATAATGCCAGTTTAATATACAATTATATCAGCACTAGCCCGCGAGTGTAACACGCAAGATAACCCGCAACGTAACCCGCAACGTAAGTCGCAACGTAAGTCGCAACGTAAGTCGCAGCGTAAGTCGCAACGTAAGTCGCAACGTAAGTCGCAACGTAAGTCGCAACGTAAGTCGCAACGTAAGTCGCAACGTAACCCGCAACTAGCACCGCAAGTCGCACCGTAAGTTGCAACTCGCACCGTAACCCGCAACGTAAGTCGCAATGCATAAAAAAGTAGAGTGGCATTAGGATGTCCCTTTGGGGCCACCGTACAAAACCGTGTCCGTGACGTCACTTCCAAATTTTTGGTAATTAGCTATTTATGCATAACGAAGTCAAAACGAGATGGCGATTGAAATGAGATTTCCAAGTGTAAAGTCCGTCGGAGAGGAACTTTCTCACAAATTTGGAATCCCATCTCTCAAATGTGAACAGCTTAATACTTTATGTAACTTTATTCGTGGAAACGATGAAATCGCCGTTCTCCCTCAAGTAGGGGATGCTGTACGCAGGCTAGCTAGATCGTGGTTTGTTTACAAGTGTGCACGGCAAATTTATTTAGAAAGACTTTCGGTAATATTTTTTGAAAAACTTATTTTCAAAGACATTGAGATGTTTTTAACAATTTTCTTTCGTTTATGGTAGTGTTTATTAATTGTTTCTTTCGTTTTGCCAGCCGGTTTCCCTGGTTTCCCTGGTTTTGCAGTTCGATCCAACTTCTTTGATGTTCACGTTTAAGCGATTATTGTTGAGTCGATCGCAATATGCAAATTACCACTTCTTGTTGACCTTTAAAGTTTTGGGAAGACTATTCAATGAATTAAAGCGCATTTAGTTCAAAAGGATTCCACTTTCCCAGTAGAAGTTTTCTGGTAAGACTAGAGTATAGTTTTACACGGTTTTCATTACCAACTTGGCTTCAGAAAGTGCAGCGATCAACTCAGACTGACACGTTCACGCCTGACTGATTGCCTTATATTTTGTTTTTGTTTTGATTCAAGAATTCGACCTGGCGTCTCGCTAGCCTTCGTGGCGGCCATCTTGACCTCTCAAGACATCGGAAGACGAATTGCAGAGGATTAATGTTTATGGTAAGTTTTAAGTTTCTATGTAACGCCAACAAGTCAATAGACAATACGGTTGGTATTTATCTGTGTTTCTTTCAATTCAATTATACTGAAGGTTGCCGGCGAAGCCGAAGTTCTACACGAAGACACTTTAGACAGAGCCGATACGGCGATAGGATTCTGGTTCTGGTTCTGGTTTATTAACTAACAAAGCGGCATATCCGCATCACGTCAGTATCAAGCTAAAGTATAATAATTACAATATGAATCTAGTAGGTCTAATATGTAAATGCAGTAATAAGTCTGCTTAAACTATAAATATAATAATAATCTTAGATAATAAAGCAAAAGAGAGAAGTTCGAAGTCTAGACTGGCATAGTAGTTGGTAGAAGAAAGAGATTCGTCCTTCCTGCACGCCAGACAGAAGAGCCCAGACCAAAGAGAGATTCGTAACCCCAAGGGAAGACAGTTTGAGTTTACCGTGCAAAGAAAAGTGTGGAAGCCGTTCTTGTGTCAAAGAACCTCAGAGACTGCTTTCCTGATCAATCGGCTAGTTCGGCAGAAGACAACACGGATGAAGATCCTAATTTTAGTCTAACTTATTACTCTGATTGTGAAGTAAAGTCGCTGACTAGAAAGTACATGTACAGTCGGGGTGTCTCGAAACCTAAGACCCTCGAAAACTAAGACCTAAGACCTAAGACCCCCTCTTAGTTTTTCTAGATCTCGAAAGCTAGATCTCGTAATTCGCAGTTCGAAAACTAAGACCCCGCCAAAGAAAGCGATGTGAAGCGAAGCGAAGAAATAAAAACAGCTCCGTTTAATCAAGAGTCGCTTGGCTTCTTGTCTGACTGTTCATCAGTTAACTTGTAACGAAACTAACAGTATTTAATTGTACGAAATAGTGCTACGAACAGAACTTGATTGAATATTTGAGAATGAAAGCAAATATGATAAATATATAATAAAGACAGAGTAGTATGGCGTCGCTTGAAAATAATCAACAGAATATATGTTTATAGAACAGAGTTTAGCAGAGTTTGCATACATCCGATACGCCGATGACAGATTCCGATTAAATTTACTTCCGTTACATATTGGGCGGCAGATGATATGAACTACTGATGAAGTGAAATTAATCTCATGCGGGAAATTCCAGGGTCAAATTTTATCAAAATATAAATAGCGCATATTTAAAGTAACTTTAATACACGGGGCGATTTTAAATTTTTCGCACCACATTAACCTGAACCAGGGAGCCTTCTCTCACTTGTTCTATCCATTAAATTTTATGCTAATGTTGCGAGAAAAATCGTCGTTAAAAACCGTCCAGTATGATCTGGTCAAAACATGTCCTTAAAAATCCCATTGAAAGTGTCTATAGCGATACTTACTGTGACGTCACACAGGCCAGTCACGCCACATTTGTTGCTTTCTGTGGTTGGCAGAAACGAAGCGTGAACCCAGTCAGATGCTTATAAAATATCACAGGTCGGTGCTTATTCATCGCCAAATTACTTTCTTGTTCTTCCAAAATGCAAGCAAGCCCTTTCATCGCTTATATGCTCTTAACTTATAAGTCTTATAAAGGAATTAAGAATTGGAATCAGAATTGAGACTTTAGATGTATTTTGTGAGGCCAAAATCGCTAGTTCCCATACAAGTCATACAAACATGCGGTGTTTTTTGCCAACCACATTATATATGCAAATATATAAATGACGTCAGTGTTTACAAACAGTAAGTATCGCTATAGACTTTAATTACGTTTCTTTACGGTTTTACTAAGGGGTCTTAGTTTTCTTACCTAGTTCTCGAAAACTAAGACCCCCTCTTAGTTTTCGTGTGAAGCGAAGTGGAGTTCAACCCATTATTATGAGTGTCGATTATTGCAATAGTCTGCTTTTCGGTATGCCTGCTGCTTATCTGTCCAAACTGCAGCGGTTACAGAACTCGGCATCAAGACTGATTTCCTATACTGGCCTAGATACAGCTACATCACACAAGCAGTCCTGTTCAGATAGATTTCAAGGAAGTCCATTTCAAGACTGCAGTCAGTTGCTTTTAAGTGTACTCATGGTCTTGCACCTGTATATCTTTGTAATGCCATTACTGTCAGAGAGCATATGTATGTACCATTACAGCCTACGCGATACGATCTAACAGTGGACTTTTGTTTATAGTACCTAAACCTGTAACTATAAAAAGACTCTGGGTGACCGTGCGTTTGCTGCAGCAGCGCCGAAAGTGTGGAATGGACTTAAATCTTTAAGACTCGTCTTTTTAAAATAGCTTTTAATTTACATTAGCCATGGGTCTCTTTTATACTCTTTTTAAATTTCACGTTAGAATAGTATTTAGCTTTTAGATTGCTTAAGATTTTAGATATAGTTTGATACCTGCGCATTTGATCATACATAACATGTTATTATTATTATTGTTGTTTGAATAAATTTTATAGAGGAGTCAGTTAATAGGTATTAACAGGAAAACCATTTAGCTGTCCACCGCATAGCCTGCGTCGCATCCGAACTAAACCCAAACAGTGCACAATAGCTTGTTCTGGACCTCGGCAAAGTAACGGATTATGTGTAGTCGTGATTGGCTTCATAGTGTAAAAATACTCATAATATATGACCTGATTGAAGGGAAGTTAGTCTAGATACGTACGGTAAATTACACTTGTACATGCATGCATGATATTTCGGGAGTTTGGGCAATGTTTCGTTAAAAAAAAAGAAGAAAACTACTCGAAAGAACACGCTAAAACTTCAACAGACTTAACTCCATGTATTACTTTACTCCTGTTTGTAGTTCACACAGAATTTAGTTAAGTTTAAAAATTGTTTACTAAAAAGTACGGTTTAACTGAACGGCGCTATGTCTCAGTATTTCTTCTACTCGTTTCACGCAGTTTTCTATATTTTTAGTGAGGGGTCTTAGTTTTTCAACTACGAATTACGAAAACTAAGAGGGGTCTTAGTTTTCGAAAACTCAGTAAAACTAAGACCCTCAGTAAAACAATTATAATTAAAGACACTTTCAATCGGATTTGAAATGTTCTGTTTTCTACCATATAAGCTATACAGTTACGGGTATGTGCTGCTCCAAAGGGGCGATGAAAGGCGTCTGATTTCCTCAGGCTACAGTTTTCGATATGCACGAATTTCGATCGGCCCTTGAACGACTGTCAGAATGAATCTGGATACCTGATCGATTCTGTTAATCAATACTCATATACCAGCAACACTGAGTAGTAACTTATAATAAAATACACGTTCGCTGTCATTTGATCGACACATGAAGTGTAATTATACCGGGGGAGGTACCGCAAATCCCCCTCCCCCCCACAAAAAAAATCGAGCAAGCCAAAAAATAACGCCCCAAAAAAATCGAGCAAGGTGAAACTTCGTTCATTAGCTGAAAATTATTGCAGTATTAAATAAGGAGTCCTAAAAAACATTTCTTAGTTTTCGAGAACTAGGTAGGAAAACTATGACCCCTTAGTAAATCCGTAGAGAAACGTAATTAAAGTCTAGAGACACTTTCAATAGACCAGTTCGCGGTAAATTCCGACATTTGAAAGGGGTGCAAACATGGCGCGAAATACACTCAGTGTTTGTATGGGAATCGATGGGAATCCGATGTCAAATAAAATCCGAAAAATCGAATTTATGAAATATTCTTCAGATACAAACTTAAGATACCAGGTAAAAGATTAACATATCGAAATTCCGCGTGAAAATATACAGACGCGGAAAACACGACATTTACACGATTTCAAACAATCGTAGAACATAAAGTATTCACTTTAAACCAAAACTTTCTTCACAGAAGTACTCAAAACTTTTCGGAGATTCATAAGCTCTCAAAATTGCATGGTGATAGGCACTTTAACGTACTCTGGAGTCGCCTTTGGTCAGTGAAATTATTACTAGAGCCTGTACTGGAGTTAGCCGACTGTTTGATCGTAATTCCTTCAGTTTATCCAAACCAGGGCCTTTCTACATTGGCTTGATTGGACCGCTTGACCTAAATTGCATGAAATTTAAAGGTCAGAAGAGCTGAGCCTTTTGCTAATTATCGGACAAGACTCAAGTACGCGGGTAGACGCGCGTTACATGCAAGATTACAAATCTCGCAGTTTCTCTCTTAGTCTTATAGTCTTGGTTTTTGCTCAATGTACATGGACATCGCTGAGACAATTAAAGTAAGTAAAAGTGAGTTTTGAGGGCAGATGGACGGCTGTACACAGGCTACTTTGCTGATGAATGAACTATTCAAGTGCCGCTGGGCGCTCAGAAAACTGATTGATCAATATTTTTTACCCAGCATATCCAATGTACGATTAACGGAAGTCAAGGGGCTTTTAAAATAACACAAACCGGCTGAAATTCAGGCTAACAAACAATAACATTATACGGATTCGATTCTTCAAATTTGATTTCAAATTTGCATATTGCATTAGCGAGTCAAAATGTGGCTGTGGACAACGCATGGACCTTGAACACAAATATAATGTGGCAAACAGTACTTCAACATTTCGAACCAGTATTTTGGCAGGGACAACTTAGCTCCTTTCGTTCTTGCATGCACAAGCCTAGAAAGGAAAGAACGCTATCCTAGAATTGATTAATTTTCTTGCCACACGATCTATTTCGCTGGAACTTGGTCCAGAAGTTGGACAAGTTGGTTCGCTAGATCGAGCATGAGATCGATTGCTAGCATCATATCGAGGAATTTTGATCGGAGAACCGTAGTAATTCCGCTCATTCCGCTGTATTTCTTCAAGTATAAAGGCAACCGATCTCCACGCCTATCTCGGCCATTCAGTTCAACTCGTAAACTCTATTTATAAACAGCCCGATATCACATTTTCTGATTGGCAGATGTCCGATTTAAAGTAGTCTCCCGTATGAAAACAATAACAGTGACTCGCAATGTATGTTGGTTGAATGAGCTCCTTTAAAAGTAAGTAAATTAATCTTAAACACAATTCTCTGTTCCACAGGCAACCAGTGAAGCTCTTTAAGCGTGGAAGTAATGTGTGCATGTTTACGTAAACAAGCTATAACTAACACGTGCAGCTGCATTTTGCACATATTGAAGTTTCATAATCTCATATTTTGGCAGGCCATATAAAAGCGAGTTTCAATAATCCAACTGGGAACTAACAAATGCATGAATGAGAACCTTAATTGGTAGTATCGAAGCTAATATATTTCCTAATTTTAGCAATATTTCTAAAGTGGAAAAAGCCAGACTTAACAATACAATTAACTTGGTAAGACATGGACATAGTGTTATCAAAGTCTACACCAATATTACGCGCACGAACCGACGGATATATGATATCAGAACCTAAAGCAAGAGAAGGTAGCGGAATATGTGGACGAAATCTAGAATGTAACAGCAGAAGCTCAGTTTTATCCTTATTCAGTTTAAGCTTCTGTTATAAGTTATCCATTTGTCAATATCAATTAAACAACTTTCAATGCTACGCTGTGCAACAGCAAGTTCCTGATCATCATTGTAATTGAATGTAGTATAAAGCTGTGTATCGTCCGCATAAAGATGAAAGGACATACCACACTTGCGTACAATGTCTCTCCAAGCGGAGAAGTGTATAGCAAATACAATAGGGGTCCAAGGACGGAACTTGTGGCACACCACAGTCAAGCGACCGTACAGTGGAAGGAGGTATCATCGATCTTAACAAACTGTGTTAAAGCTTTCAAATATGCAAGGGGAGTAGATAGGATAAAGAAAGTGATGGATATGGGATATATGGTTCATAGTATAACAAAGGATCGAAATTGAGCCAAAGTAACATAAGATTAATGACTCGGGCTCTTAAAACAAAAAAGTAGAAAATGCTGCCTTGATATCATCTCGAGCAATAAATGTTTGAACGTCGAGAGAGAGCGACGTGGAAGATAATGAGCTTCATGATATGTAGCGGTGAACGTGTCAATCTCCCGGGGTCAATCTATAATCTTGGGCCAAATTAGTTGAGACATTGGTCGCTTTTAAACACTGTCCTTTAAATTAATCTCCTCTCCCCCCTTCAATGTCGTTATAGGTGTACGTTCAATCTGGAAATTTATTCACGACCAACATTGAAAGGGAAAGCGGTTTGGGAAGCTTCACTTGTTTTAACTTTGCGTCCAGTATTTTTATTTTCATATAATACTAATTTGTTGTCTACTGTACCAATTTTTTTGTCCATGAATATAGCTTTATAGGGAGTAAAATGACTTCACTTGACTTTCGGGTACATTTCTGTATTTGTTCGCTAAGATCGGTACCTGATAGATGGATGTATTCCAGATATTAAACATAACTGTAATTATTCCACAGTTACGTCACAACATGCAATGAACAAGCCATCTCCTGAAGATCGCCGCCTCTGTGAGTTCGACGATGTGTTCCAGCATGTCAAATCGTTTGGTCGATATCAGTGCATTCTCTATAACGGACTTTATGCACTTACCACCATTCCCATGATGCTTCAGTTTGGTCTTCTCGTCTTTGCCATGGGAACCCCTCAGTTTCACTGTGACGTCACTAATACCACGTGTCCTCTTAACACGTGCTGTGATAACTGTACCTCTTACAGTTTTGATGGTCCCTTCACAAGCACCATCTCCGAGGTAATACTGCAATAATAGACTGATTTGACGATACGGCGGCCATAAAGAATCATGTGTAGGTAAACCAGGAGCCACAGACATTGAAAGTCGCTGAAGCATGATATAATATACGTATAGAGATGGTCTGTTGACAACACTAGGTAACCGATAACTCCGCGCTCATGCTAGCCTGCGTGGCAAGCGGAAATGAAGGGGAGGGGTTGGAGAAGAGGATGGGGAGGAGGGGAGAGGAGAGGAATGACATTCTCCCCCCTCCCTCTGCGCTTGCCACACAGTCAACGCTAGCTCATACCTGCTTGGTATACATGTAGCTTAACCAAGTCAGGCTATCTGAGCATTATGAAACGATACACACGAATTAACCCTTCCTAACTGTGATGTTAGGTTTTGATATTTTTATTGCAGTGGAACCTGATTTGTGACCGCGCTCCTATTGGTGCCACACTTCAGACCTGTTTCTTCGTAGGAATGCTGGTTGGATCGTTTGTGACAGGAATTCTGTCTGACGCGTTTGGCAGGAAAATATGTATCTTTATCTGCTTTGCTGTGATGGTAAGCAATCGTTGAAACAGCGATTTCAAAGCGCACTTTGTAATGAAATAAATTGGCAATAGTCAAAGCATCATCTTCTACTTGAAATGAGAACGTCTCTGACGGAATTGAAAACAACGCTTACAGGAAAGGGGCGGCCTTCACCTCCTCGGAAGCTGGAATAGTACTGGCTATCCAAACAATGCCTAACCAAGGGAGCACGGCAGACTTACCTGTTTTGTTTCACTCACGATCTCTTTCAGGTTTAGCCGCCATCTTGAAATTCATTTATTACAATGCGACTTTCCGCTGACCCTAAATAATGTTGGCGCTCACGCTCACGAGGGAGTTCGCCGAACGAGTTCCGACTAGAAAATCGGGGAGTGAAACTGTGGTGCACGTGACGTCTATGAACCAATTGGAAACAAGAACTCGGTGTGCGTCTTCTCGTGATGCCCATAGCAGTTTTCTAGGAAACGATTTCGGCAGTAGCAAGAATGTAGACAGAATTTGAAAACCGCAGACCGACTGCCTTGTTGATTTCAAAGTCTAAATCGCTGGGAAAATGTTTTCTCTCGACGTATTTGAAGAACCGTCGACACTTATTGCAGTTATTGACAGTTACAATCAAACGAGGAACGACCTACAAACGGGGGAAATCGTTTGAGTTCAGCTGACCGGATATTTTTAATAGGTTCAAATACTTCAGAAGTTTTCAATTATAATGGCAGTGGTTCTGTGATTTTGAAAACACTGTAGCAATAAACACAACTTTCAGTACATTATTAAATTTGCCTCAAAATAAAATAAAACTTCACAGTTTCTGTCCCGAAACGTAGCTATCCTGAATCGCTGTCCTTGATATCCTAGTCGTAAATAATCTGCTTTTTAGGCAACCTAAGGCCAAGTCCATACAGCGCTGGTTGGACAAGAAGGGCCGCCATTTTCAACTGCCTTCGCACAAAAAGCCGAAAAAAAATCATTTCTGCATGGATTTTCACCAAATAAAAACTCTCTGAAACATCTAGGGTATGTATACTAAATTTTCAGCGGGAAATTATGGCTTAAACATACGATTTTCGACACGAAATAATTCACAACAGACTTTTGATTAATCGCACACCTCAATTTAATTTAATAGCTTTTGTATCCATATGTAATTCTCCCTTCTAGTTTGTATTGTGTTCACAGTACTTTGTTCAAATTCGCGGTGCCTAGCAATAGCTTCTTCATCCGTATGTAATTCTCCCACCTCCCATCTAGTTTGTATTGTGTTCACAGTACTTTGTTCAAATCGGTGCCTAGCAATAGCTTCTTCATCCGTATGTAATTCTCCCACATCCCTTCTAGTTTGTATTGTGTTCACAGTACGTACTTTGTTCAAATCGGTGCTTAGCAATAGGTTCTTCATCCGTATGTAATTACTCCCAACTTCCCCTCTAGTTTGTGTCTGAGTTTGTGTTGTGTTTACAGCCGATCCGTGCCTAGCAACGGCCCCTGTGCCTAGCAATATGCTACGAGCATCAAGCTACAGAATGTTAACGGTTTCACTCCCCGCCTTTTCTCTCCCCTTCGGTAATCGTTCGGCCCTCGTGAGCGTGAGCGCCAACATTATTTAGGGTCAGCGGAAAGTCTCATTGTAATAAATAAATTTCAAAATGGCGGCTAAACCTGGAAGAGATCGTGAGTGAAACAAAACAGGTAACCTTGGCCTAACCCTGAAACAATACAAACCATAACCTAAACAATGGAATTCATTGTCAGTGCAGTCCAAATGGGGTCCAATAAAATGCAAGGTGTTGAGAGGTGAAGGGCTGCTGACAGGAAAATATGGCTGCTTGTATTTCACCAACTATTCTTCGCGCGAAAAACGTTAAATTCGATATAAAATTGAGGTGGGGGTTTTAAATCTTAAAAACAATACAGTACAAGTGGTGTTGCCAATATGCTGTCGTTAATTGGAAAGAACAGAGGATTTCTACATTTGTGTTTTTACTGTGTTAGGTTTGCAAGTATACTGATAAATTCACTACTAGCGGAGATCTCTTCCTTTACACGGCGAGAGAGAGAGGAAAATAAGGAAGAGAGAGAGAAAAAGAAGGGAGAGAGAGAGAAAGAAGGAAGAGAGAGAGAGAAAGAAGGGAGAGAGAGAAAGAAAGAAGGAAGAGAGAGAGAGAAAGAAAGAAAGAAAGAAGGAAGAGGGAGGGAGGGAGAGAGAGAGAGAGAGAGAGAGAAAGAAGGGAGAGAGAGAGAGAAAGAAGGAACCTCTCCCATGCAGTGTAGGACGCTTTCTTTGATATACCACCGTCCACAACCGTGGACGAAACAAACAGCTATTGAAACGGTTTTTTTTTATCGCAAATGGTTGATGCGCATGGAAAACACAACACAATTCGAGTCCACGTTAGTTCATTGACATCGGGTTTCAAAGTCACATGGAGTATTATGACAGGGTTGCTAGGTAACCCAAAGGCATGCGCGAGAAAGACAGTGTCCTACACCGATATTGCCGTGGGAAGGAAGATATCTCTGCTCACACGGAAACTGAGAATGTGTACTTGTTTCAAGCCATGGTTATAAAATAAACATTTTGGATTTTTCTTCAGGCTGTGGCAAGTCTGGGATCATCGTTTGTACACTCCGTTCCTCTCTTCGGGTTTCTTCGATTCTGTGTTGGTTTTAGTCTGACAGGAACGATGTTGTCATGTTATGTCTTCAACATGGAAATAGTTGGTCCAACCTGGAGAACGCTGGCTGGCAATCTCACCGAATTCTACTGGCATGGCTCGGGTATTCTCTACGTTTTATTGGCCTATTTGATTCGTGACTGGAGAATGCTCATCATTGCCTCGTCTGTCCCTGCCTATTTGTTTCTTTTCTTTTGGAGGTTCGTAGATAAATAGGTTCATGAGTTTAAAAGTATGTTAATTATATCCATTTTGAAATCACTGCCACCCGATAGACCCTTTGCAGGATACAGGCACGTGCTGATATAAGACAGTCACGCGCTGATATAATACAGTCACGTACTGATATAATACAGTCACGTGCTGATATAATACAGTCACGTGCTGATATAATACTGTCACGTGATGATATAATACAGTCACGTACCGATATAATACAGTCGCGTACTGATATAATACAGTCACGTACTGATATAATACTGTCACGTGCTGATATAATACAGTCACGTGCTGATATAATACTGTCACGTGATGATATAATACAGTCAGGTACCGATATAATACAGTCACGTACTGATATAATACAGTCACGTGCTGATATAATACTGTCACGTGATGATATAATACAGTCACGTGATGATATAATACAGTCACGCGCTGATATAATACAGTCACGTACTGATATAATACAGTCACGTGCTGATATAATACAGTCACGTGATGATATAATACTTCATTAACGAATGAATTGAGCTCGTGATCACCATGGGAAAGGCGTTGCCATGGATGCTGCATGGCAAACTATCTTTTAAAAAACGCTGTTTTAGAGAGATGGACAATTTACAAACAGGTTTTCCTAATAACACTACCGGTCTTTTAAAAGTGCCTTTAAATAAATGAAGTCAGATTTTTGTTTTGCCATGCAGCACAGCCACGTGATTGCATTCCTGCAAAGGGTTATTTGCATAGAGTAAATTGATGCAGGCCCTGTAAATTCACAATAGTGGGTTTAACCCTACTGAGGTTACAATCTAAGGCCCGTTTCAAACATGCGCCGAACATGCCTATAGGCCGAAGCAAACGAGGAAATATTTGTGAATTTCAGTGTTTCCTAAAATGTTTTCTCATTCGCCCGCCAACGAAACATGTTCCGCAAGCAAATTCGCAACAAATGTTTCCCGAGTGCTCACCGAAACAACACTGAAATTCACAAATGTTTCCCGAGTGCTCACCAAAGCAGCACTGAAATTCACAAATGTTTCCCGAGTGTTCACCGAAGCAGCACTGAAATTCACAAATGTTTCCCGAGTGTTCACCGAAGTAACACTGAAGGTCACAAATGTTTCCCGAGTGTTCACCGAAGTAACACTGAAATTCACAAATGTTTCCCGAGTGTTCACCGAAGCAACACTGAAATTCACAAATGTTTCCCGAGTGCTCACCAAAGCAGCACTGAAATTCACAAATGTTTCCCGAGTGCTCACCGAAACAACACTGAAATTCACAAATGTTTCCCGAGTGCTCACCAAAGCAGCACTGAAATTCACAAATGTTTCCCGAGTGCTCACCAAAGCAGCACTGAAATTCACAAATGTTTCCCGAGTGTTCACCGAAGTAACACTGAAGGTCACAAATGTTTCCCGAGTGTTCACCGAAGTAACACTGAAATTCACAAATGTTTCCCGAGTGTTCACCGAAGCAGCACTGAAATTCACAAATGTTTCCCGAGTGCTCACCAAAGCAGCACTGAAATTCACAAATGTTTCCCGAGTGCTCACCAAAGCAGCACTGAAATTCACAAATGTTTCCCGAGTGCTCACCGAAACAACACTGAAATTCACAAATGTTTCCCGAGTGTTCACCGAAGCAACACTGAAAT
This sequence comes from Actinernus sp. WN-2022, assembly GCA_030867875.1. Lineage (NCBI taxonomy): Eukaryota > Metazoa > Cnidaria > Anthozoa > Actiniaria > Actinernidae > Actinernus > Actinernus sp. WN-2022. The sequence goes on from JAOWCC010001589.1 coordinate 24,604,270, forward strand.
TCACAAATGTTTCCCGAGTGTTCACCGAAGTAACACTGAAATTCACAAATGTTTCCCGAGTGTTCACCGAAGCAACACTGAAATTCACAAATGTTTCCCGAGTGAGTGCTCACCGAAGCAACGCTGACTGAAATTCACAAATGTTTCCGCAACAATGTTTGCTCGTTTGATCCGGCCTTAAAGTGCACTATTACGAAATTCGACCATTTTCTTTTCTACTTTTTTGTCTCTTCCAAAACGACACAGTGTCGAAAATATCCAAATCAGTGAAAAATATTACCAAAGTAAACTGAATTTTTCAGAGAGTTCACCATCGAAATCACGTCCACCATTCGTGAAGTTTGTTCCAAATACTTCGTGATTTTCGACCAGCGGTTTCTTGTAAATGCATATTTCCATTCCAAACTTCGTTCTTTCCTTTCCTTTTTGGAAAAAAATAGTATAAACATGTACTTTGCTTATAAGTTCGTGCGAAAGTTTGTGTGAAACGTAGCCCCGCATGTTGTGGTGTTGGAAATCTAAGCAATCTGAAAAAATACTATATGCCTTCCACTCAGCCTCCCTGAAAGAGCAATGCTATGCGCTCCTTCTTAAGGTAAGTGATGATTGCCGGAATCATAGGAGTAGGAGTGAAAACGTATGGATTGCGCACGAGGTCTGTCCTAAGAATCTTGGCAGCGTAACCTTGGGAGAAGGCGTTAACACCCGAGGAGCCTGGAGTAGGATACGGGTTGGAGTGGGGCAAAGCATTACCAAGTAGATCAGGTTGCGCATTAGAATCCAGAGCCATCAGATCTACTGAGTGACAGAGAGGAGTGCCAAAGTGGAGCTGCACCATATGCCAAGCATGCACAGTCAAGGAGCAATCTAGAGGTGAAAAACACATCGAGGGGGCGTAAACTAAGTTATTCTGAGATGACAGTTCGATTCTACCGTAGACCAAAAACAAAATTCTTGAGAATATCTGAAAGTTCCACGCGTTTGCCTCTTTGAGATTGCCAGCAATGGATGAGGGGCGTACTATCCACCCTAGCATCCACTCGTTTATCTTAGATCTGATGTTTGAACGCTTTTAAGGCGTTAGGTCAAAGCTTATTTTACTAAAATTGACTAGGCGATCACCCCAGGATTGAAATAATCGCCTATTTTAGTGGGGTAGGGCCGTATAACACCGCGCTCCATCGAGATTTGGAAGCATCAGTGGAAATCGAAACAACTACATGCTTCTGTTTCCAGGGCAAATGACTTTGTAAAGATTCAAGAAATTCCCAATATTGAATCTCTTCACGAAAAGGGCCTTTAACCCGAATCATGCGAGCATTACTCGAGTGGATCCAGGAGGCCTACTCTGGGATCTAAACTCGCGGCGAGTTAAGGCGAGTTAAGGCGATTTAAGAACAAATACTTAAAGACCCAGGGTCGACCATCACGCATAGCGCGCCCCACACTTCCGAGCCGCCATTTTGTGAGAGTCGAAAAGTCCAATATTTAGAGCGAAGTGAGAAATCCGTTTCCATCGCCTGTTTTCCTTCCTCTAACTTCCGAATAACGTTCATTTTTACTTTCTTTATTTATAACTTAACATTTTGACAGCTATTTTTACCAAAAATATTCTTTAGATCAGTATTATTTTGAGTGAACCGTCTCGCGGTCTGGTGCGAGATTCAGCCAAGAATGGGAAGACCTGGCAATGCTCGATGCATAAGACTTAGGTCGTCTGTATTTTAACTCTGGAACATAAGGAAGGACAATCTTGGCAACTAGCGTATTCGCAGAGTATCTGTTACATCTTCAAGCTCCTCAAAGAAGAATTATTCAATCCAAACCAGGGTCCAAGCCCAAGGACAAGGTGAGAAATGACTTGGAGTACATTTTTTTCCGTAAAATAATCCATATCCATAGACATAGTTGGGTGAAATAAGCTTACCTTGAATTATTTACAGTGAGAAGGTCCTTTTTGCTCGTTTTTTATTTCAGGCATAGACAAAGAGCAATGTACACCGAAAAGAATGGCATTTGAGCAAATAAAAATGTGTTATGAATTTGATAACCTACCAATAATATTAAAGTACAATATTTTTATTGGACAACATAATATGCTATATTGAATTCAAGGGAAGCCAATTTGCTACCACAACCTGCAATTGCAGTTATATGACAATTGTATAAGCATCCCATTTCTACTGTAAACTTTCCAGGCTTATACTTATTCCCTTCCCCTTGTAAACTAGTTTCCTCAACATTCCATGCCCCCTCCATTAATGCTTTGTACTGTAAAACTTTGTCTAAAACTAAACTTTATATTTCATGGCTACAGGTACCCCTATTTCATGAAAATTATCCTTGCTGCTGTTGATCACAACATACATCTCTTCTGCAAGCCTGTGGAGACCAAGTCTGGACCCATGCAGAAGTGAAGGAGGAGAAAATATACAAATACATGTATGCCTACTTATCCTACATGACTGCTCAAATGCTGTAAGAATGGAAACAGTTTGAGGGCAATTTCTCTCGGCAGTCTGATGAAGATAACTTCAACCCAAAGGACATTGCTCCAACAATAGACTGATTTACATGTATGTACTGATCAAATCGAAACATTGCCTAAAATGACAGTGGTATCAGGCATTTGAACAACATTTTTGGACTGGGGGATGATAATTTGAACAAGTCCCAAACTCCAACAGTTCAAATGCCAGGGGGGAGGGAAATATATGTTGATGTTTCAATTTGATCAGTACATGTAGCTCATACATTTGTTGTCCCAATTCAGATCATGCGACAGCTCGCTAGGGATTCAGTGCTTTGTCTTCCAATCAGATAAATTTATACATTTCCAATTTGGATACAGAAAAACAAGAAAACATTACTGAAGGGAAAATATTCAGGTAACCTGAATTGGGACAACAAATTAAATGTACTAGCTAAATCAGTTGATTGGAAGTTGTCTGGTGGTACATGTAGTAGTCTTGCAAAATACTGTTGCTGGTGACTGACATTTTGATTACCCAGTTGATGGTCAGCCTTATATTATTAGAAGAGAAGTACCATGTGAATGTTCTGATATGCTTTTTTTCAAACTTTTTCAGCAGAGGATGGTAAAGATTAAAGTGGATTACAAAAGCTTATTTTAGGAACTTAAAAGTAGTATTTTTCCTTCACTCGAACTTTGCCAAGTATAGTTGGCATACTACTGATTATGTTGTCTTTCATCATGAGAAAGTTTATCATTGGGGGGTTGATGGAGCCCCTTGAATCAAAGATGTATGTTGTTTACCTGGGGAACCTAGTTTCTTATAAGTTGTACCCCTAACTTTGACTACCTCAGTGACTGATTTGAAGTCAAAATGTTTGTTGGAAAACTCGATTATAAACAAGGGAAATGCCTCTTATTTTAGTGAACAATAGGTCTATCAATGTTGCAACAACCACTTTGTAAAATCCAAGATGAAGAAAAATAAAGCTTTTTCTTGAAATTACAAGTAACGAGGTTCCTTCTAGATACATGTTGGCTATTAGAGGACTAATAGAATACTTGGGTAATTTTAAAATAAGTAAAAACGAGATGGCAAAGAAATATTTTCATACTTTTTGGCAGAAATAATACTTGGCATAGAAGTACTTGGCTGTAAGCCAACCACTAACTATTTCCACTTTGCATACCAACTAGACATGACCTAGTTTGGGCTCTAGATTTAAGTTTTGTTTGATTATTACTGTACATTGTATTTGTTGAAGTGAGACCCTGGGTATTTCAAGTTGCAAAATTGCATTTACCCATACATGTATGTTGATCAAACACCAGGCTTGATTACCTTTTGATTGATGGTCAGCTAAATACAATTTTTCTAACTTCCAAGGTATCACTTCATTGAAAACAGTAATGAGCTAATGAATAATAATTATGATACAGACCAATACATGTATGTCATGATTTGCTAAATTCTATTAATAATACTTCAGAGGATGAAGCACATTAGCCTCCCCCCATTCATTTTTAGGGCATTGCACATTCTCACCCCACAATGCCTGCTTGTCTGCGATGGACATTACTTTCTCAATATTTGACCAATCAGAATTAGCTTTCCACAGAGTCAGTTGACCTTCACCTTGGCCACAAGATTGTACAATAAAAAGAAAATGGCTACCCTTAAAGCATTTAGGAATGGCAGCATGTACTTCATTCAAGATCACAAGTTAAAATAAATTATTCTTATTCCCAGGGTGTAAGCAGGATTTTGCCAGGGGGTCCCAACACAAATGTTGGACTGAGGTGCTTACCTCTAAGGGCATGTTATTAATAATTATTATTCAATAATTACCAAAGGGGGGTCAAGGGCATCCCCTTGCTATGCCCCTGATTCCTATGCAAAATACAAATACTTTTTAAAACAGAAATAGTATCAGTTTTGTTGGAAACAGTCTCATGCTGATGTATCACTTCAATAGTGAAAGAATTGCACTCATGAGTCGATGGGAAAGGCTTTACTGGATGGCAAACAAACTTTAAAATGCTGTTTTAAAAACCCAACAACATTATGGTTGTAGGTGGAAAATAGCATTTACAAACTGGTTTTGGTTTTGCTAATAAAACAAGTACTACCAATCTCATACAAGTGCCTTTAAAATATATGAATATTTTTTGCCACCCTGTCAGTACAACCAAGTGATTGGCCCATAACACTAGTTTTGAAGGAAACTACATGACACTGACAATCGAGAAAGGAATGTTGGACGAGCAGGCATTTGTTGGGTGAGAATGCAGGGAAGACTAGAAACACCGTCGTCTTTAACAAATATGTTTGGTAGTGGTCTAATTGCATTTGACTACACATTGTCAACAGGACTACAAATAATTCCACATTCTTACTATTTATTCAAAGTGGCCAAGGTGAACCATTATTTTCTAGAAAAAACAGGTGCACAAACCCTAACCCTACTCTGTAACAACATTTGAGTGTTCTCTAGCTTTATGCATTCTACCCAAAAGGCATAATTACATAATGGTTTTCCAGCTTTTTTGATGTCCAGTTATGTAAAAGCCATAAGTTATCACTGTTCCAACTGAGAGTGTAATTGATGTGGCTACCTAAATAGCAAAGATCTGTCGATGCAGATGCTCTTTTGGCTCGTCACACATTCCTCCCAATGATTTTGGAAGCCTTACTTTGATTGGTCAGTCTCTGGGAAAGGAGTGTGTTGCTCATTTCAGCAGATGTTCTTGGGAGGACTGCATAATGAGCAAAAAGAAATTGGTGTAGGTACAAGCAGTAGGCACCTATGATTGCAGCTGAGTAAAATGCTTGTACTTATGCTTATAAATTATTGTGAGTGATACTGAACCAGTGGCCAATTTGGTAAAACGTTTACACAGTATTTTACAAGTCTGTCCATTGCCAGCTATGTAAAAATACATGTGTAAAAGTTTTACTGAATTGATCCCAGGCCATGATGTATAGTTGTAAGACGTAAACTAGCCCAAAAATCCATGCACCGTCGTCTGGTACAGGATACTGGATTTCAGGGTGGGTAAAGAGGCTATAACTGAACATGCAGATATGACGTGTCTATCCTCTGCCAATATTTCCATACCTCCACAGGGCAAATTATTTATATGCAGCTTTCCTAAAACTTTCCATTGTGAAATTAAACCCATCTACATGTGTCGCACCTTGCTTTGATACAGACCTCTAGGATATATCTGTCTAAACACATGTTTCTACAAGCTGTATATGCAGTAACACTGGTTACCCTCTTGCATCACACATTCTCCTGTAGTCTGGCATGGGCAGACACCTTGAATTTACACCAGTCTGGACGATTTCCTGCAGGTGGTCCCCAGTCTTCTCCAGGTATTCCAACTAGCTGTTTTGTGAAGTCAATTAGGCTGCTTCTACTCGTGCCTAAAAGGTTGATCAATAGCTTGTCTTTTTTCTTCATGTCCAAGCTTGAAACAAAGTACTAAAAAGACAACTTATTTACCTATACATGCATTTTTATTTTATATAGTTATTTTCATTGTTTTTGGAAGGTGTTCATTGCAAAATTGTGCATGCTTTTCCGTTGAAAATGAGCAATCAAAATATTTCCATGTGATTGTGCTACAAAGGGATCCAAGTTGGGTTGAAACAGGTATTAAATACGATTTCTGAAAATTATACGTATTTTTAATACTTTTATTTCACCCTGAGAAATTTGAACTCGTAATCGTATATATGGCCCCCATCTTGAACCGCTGCAGGTTGAATGTTATCGGCTCTTTCTTCGTTCTGTTACACCGAAATATAAATAACGTATCATTTGTATCATTGAGACAATCTCAAACAGCATTACTGTCAGCTAATCCAAGTCAACTTACAGCTTACCTTGTTTTATCGCAACCACCTACATGTAGGTCGTGACACTTCGTGTCGGCTTTCGTATTTCGCGGCATTTTCAGGAACCCTTGCCTCTTCTCCTTGTGCACTGACCTTTGCATGTGCATTTTACTCGGTTTAAATCGGCTTCCGGGATGACCTGACTGAGATTAATAAATCGAGTAATGTTGTTATCCTGTTTATAATAGCAGTTTCACAGATACGAATCGAAGTCGAAGATCACAAACTTCCTTTAGTTCTTCGTCGATTTGAATATCCACAATCGACGAGCCATACGCATTTCTTCTCCCTTCTTGCTCCACTGAACCAATAGATGAATTGGAATCCCTCGTGGAACCATTTGTTCTTTAAAAGCTTCGTGCCAACGACTGAACGAACCACACGACGAAGAACAAGCGCAGTTCAGTTCGATCACTCGAAACAACAGAAGCCTCGTCTTGGTGCCGATCAAAACAAAAACAGAGGCGCGCAAAGCATAATGGTCGACCCTGCGTCTTTAAATTTGTATGTGGCGAGTTAAGGCGAGTTAAGGCGAGTTAAGGCAGTATAAGGAAATATACTTAAATTTGTATGTGGCAAGTTAAGGTGGGTTAAGGGTTTTTAGGGAAAACTCCTTACAAGATTTAGTGTATGTGGTGAGCTTATAAAAGGTGAGTTAAGGCAGGTTTAGGAAATTCACCACTGCCATAATAATATAAAAATTGCAATTAATATATACATGATCATGAAATACAGATCCAATTAAATAATTTTTAAACTTATATGGTAAGTCAGTATAGTCGTAAAATTTAAATACCCTATAGTACAGCATCAATTTAAAAAAGCTGGCTGGTTAATCTGTATTCTGCATTCCCCAACACAATCTATTGTTTTACACCATTGCCATATTGGTCTCCAAATAATAAATACATACATGTACAATTCTTTTTTGTTAGGGAATTAATTAATACAGAAATTATATATGACCTAGCCAACATTTGTCTAATTTATGCAAACACATCTGCAAAACACATCTGCAAACATACATCTTTAGTATATACCACACCAGTGAATATCACTTTTCGCGCGCTCTGATTGGCTACTCAAACAGTGAATATGAAATGATATTCACCTCCGAGCAAAGTTTTTGTCCATTTGAAGTAAAATAAAATAACTAGTTGGTGCTGGTTATTCACCCGGAACTAAAACAATTATTCACCTCAGTGTTGGTGAATAGTGGTGGATATTTACCTCACCGAAGCGGCTCAGTAAATATCCACCACTATTCACCTCCACTTCGGTGAATAATTGTTAAATATTCATCCCATGTATATATCTACATATTTATGAATATATATATTAACTATTATATCAATTATAAAATTAAGGTTAAGTCAGAGAAATATCCTTGTTATTTATCTATCAGGCAATTGAGCGGTTTATAATATTGAAATAGTCAGTCGATATTAATAACACACATGTATATTTATTATTGAATAATATAATAGACATACACCTATCCTACCTGCACACATGCACTGCATGGCTACCTGCACATACATCTTGACATACTAGTAAATATATTATAATTATGTGCATACATAATACACAATATATAATGTTCACATACTCAGTGAATACATAACTGTGTTCATCATTCAATCCATGCAACCATCCATAATCACCCAATTCCACCAATCCATACATATACAACATTAACATACACACATACTCAACATTAATACAGTGAATACAATACATGCATAAACTTAACACACATTTATATTCAAAATGATGAATCATTCAGTTAAAGAACTATCAGTGACTCAACTCGATCACTCACATGCTAACATAAAGAAGCACAATAGCTTTGACATTGACAACGCACAACAGTATAATAAATACATCAGCAAGGTTTGGTTTCAACAAGCATAAGGTACTTAATTGCTTTTGCTTTAGGATCATATATGCATGAAACAGATTAATTAATTTCAAAGCAAAATAACAAATAAAATAACAGCTGCTTGTGATTCACATTTTTTAACCAATTAACTTCAACTAACCTCACAATCATTAATTCCATGTATAGAATTGTAAAACAAAATTCGTAACATTTGTGGACAATACAAAAACATATAGTTTTGCATGTTCTGGTGTTGCCCAGATTAAGTGTCCCCTCCCTTGCACCAAAACCCCGGTAAAAAGCCCGGAAAGCCCGGATTTACTGGGCTTTCCGGACTATTCACCGTGCTTTTTGCATTAGACTCGCGCGGTAAAGCCCGGAAATCCCGTTTTTTTCCTGCCTTTCACAGAAAGCCTGGAAAAAAAATTCCGGCAAGTCTGGAAAGCCAGGAAAGCCCAGTAAAAAATCCAGACTTTCCCGGTAATGTCTGATTCATCAGGGAAGCCTAAAGCACGGAAAAAGGCCGGTAAACTCGTTTTTCCGGCCTTTCACAGAAAGCACGGAAAACAATTCCCGGAATGTACGGAAAATATCATGCCGATTCTGGGGAGAAAATCAGACTTTCCCGGTTACATGTAAATGTCTGATTTAATACATGAGAAGACACATGCACCAAACCTAGTTCTCCGTTTTTTCTCGCTGCATTTTCAGTTTCATGGCAAAACGAAAATAATCTGTGAACTAAATTATTTAGTGCGAAAATCCATTGCATTAGAAAAGCTGGCAAACATTCTAGACTTTCCCAGTAATTGTTTGATTGATCTGAAGATATACGAAACACGGGTAAAGTTTTTTAATAATAGATTATTATTAAAGACTCAGCCGTCACTAGATCACTCACTCAGTCATCAGGAAGAAAAAAGGCCTGAATGGCGTACTTACCCTCCAAAGGCTCTATCACCACCCAAGGCGTTCTTCTTGACAAGCATTTAGGTGCCCAATATAAAAGCTTTCTTCAAGTGGTACCAAGAAAAGCATTGAAGATATTTTCGTATATAAATCTTCTTCCAGAAACGAACTGTTGTCCTTCACGTTTACAACACGTTGCCGCCATATTGATTTGGAGGGAGCTGCGTTTCTTGGGCAGCGGTTGCCCTTCTCGTGCTCAGCTGTCAAACTCTGTATCTAACTGACTATAATCGTACTCTGATTGGTGCATGTTTCAAAGGCAGGAAAACAAACGCGTGTTTTTTTTGCGCGAGCGCGCATTTACTTCCAGTATCGGTAATGCAGTTAGTTCACTTGGAGAAAGATAAAGAAAGATGGACGTTCTCTGAGTGTTTTGTCTGTGGAATCCTAACAAACAGCGAGCTTATAATTCTCCAGCGGTCCTTCAGGGTTCCAAAGATCAGTACTACATTAACCACGGTAAGTGTACAATTTGTCAATTGTCATTTTGCCTATCACTCATTTCTCGGTGACAGTGTTTTTAGGAGAAGATAATTTGAACAAAACCGCGTATATATTGTGTGCCAAAAACTAACAGGCTAAAGACGAAGTTTTGTGCCGAGCTAAAAATCGATTTTAGCAAAGATTTCACAATATTTGTGTTGCTTTTTGAATCGACTGAAAATTAAATTGAAGTGTTAAATAAATCCAAACTAAGCGAAAATTTAAAACAAACTTCTCTCATCGGATAAGTGCAAGACCTGACTAATATGTACTAGCTGACCAAACTTGAGGCGGTTTATTTACAAAGAAAAGCAAGAAACTAACTTTGTGCCACGCTAAAACAGTTCCGCATAGTCAAGAGTTTATGTTATTTGTGTTGAGTGTTAATCCAAAGCGAAAAATGGAATTCAAATTAGACTGCGGGTTAGTTTTTGATGCTTTTTGCAAATAATACATACGCGACAGTTAGAAATCCTCTCTTTATAACTCATCTATGCAGCCATATTTTTTTGGGGGGGGGGGGGGGGGGGGAGAAAGCCGGTTTGCTTTACACTCAATAGGAAATATACCGTATATAGTAGTTATTAATCCAAAGTGAAAAATGGAATTCAAATTAGTCTGCGGGTTAGTTTTAGGCGTTTTTGCAAATAATACATACGCGACAGTTAGAAAAATCCTCTCTTAACTCATCATGCAGCCAGATTTTTTTTGGGGGGAGGAGGGAGAAGGCCGGTTTGCTTTACACTCAATAGCAAATATACGTATATAGTAGTTATTATACACTGTAAATTATATCATCTATAAGAGATTTAGTGAAACCATGTTAAATTTAAAGCACTGTTCGGTCAATTATTTTATTGCTGCTGCGTGTAATTACAAAGATGCAAACCTGATAACCAAGCTCAAATGGCATGTCAGCTGGCTTCAATGATCAAGTCCACCATCCCAAAACTGGCGAGAGTTTATATGAATGCAAACATTACCGCGGTAAACGTGCAACTGTCCCAGTGAAAAGATTCAAAGAGAATCGATTATCTAAGATCATATACTACTCTTAATTTGTATTTTCCCCTCTCTGCTGCCTAATCTTTATTGCGTACTCACGTTAGCAATTGTTCATCATTATCCTACAATCACAGAAATGCGAATTCTGCCGCTCATTGGAAGAATAATAGCAACTTATCATATGACCCGTACGGCCCCGCGCTATATAGGGTTGTTCACATTATGCTCGAAATTTTCACTATTATGGTAATTCTTTATCCTAAAAAAATATTACTATTATGCTCAAAAGGTCTCACTATTATGGTCAATTATGCTCAATTTTTTATTCGGATTAATTAATTAATTAATTAATACAAATTAACTGATTAATTGATGCATTCATTACCTGCATAATTTTGACGGTTTCCAGAATATTAAACAATTATTCACCAACACTGAGGTGAATAATTGTTTTAGTATATACCACACTCCAGGGCCGGGTTGTTCAAAGCCCGATTAGTGTCATGGAAATTAACCCTGGATTAGCACTAATCGGGCTTTGAACAACCCGGCCCAGGTGAATAGCCGGCACCAAATAGTTATTTTGTTTTCAGTCAAACGGACCAAAACTCGCGCGAGATGATCGCTGCTTTGCTCGGAGGTGAATATGAAATCATATTCGCTGTTTGAGTTGCCAATCAGAGTGCGCGAAAAGTGATATTCACTGGTGTGGTATATACTAAATGTAATTATTTCATGTTATTCTGGATTGTGATGGAGCTTTCAATGTAGTCGTCCAGCCTAGTCCCTAGGCCTTCTGGCTTGGTATTTTGTCTGAGTGGGTTAATGGGATCCCTGTAGTTTGTAATGGCTTGTGACGTCACCAACTGTCAAACCAGAAGGCCTAGCAGAATTCGCCCAGCTGGGCCCAAACATTCGCAAAAATGGGCCCAAGATGGCGACCACTCTTGATGACAAGGGGGAAGATAGTTTAAACACTTGCATGCATCAGCAGGGCTGTCCACATTATGCTCGAAATTATGCCAGCATAATGTGGACAACCCTACCCCGCGCGCGCTTTCCTTTCAAAACCATTTACAAAAGTCACGTGATGAGGGCCGGACATGTATCGCGTGAGCGGGCCGGAAAAAGCCTTCCGGCCAGCACAATTTTTTCTTGCTGTTTTGCGGTTTGATCTACAAAATAATATGGTCATATGATAAAAAAACCTATCGACTGAGTTAGATCGGGACGGACGGGACAATATTTGGCTCTCGGTCATTTTGTACGTGCGCTCGGTTCGTACGTCATAACCTCGAGCCAAATAGTTTTCCGTCTGGCCCTTCCACACAGCCAATACAAGTACCTATTACTCGTTCCAGCAGAAAAGGTTAAATTTTACTTTCAAAGCTGGGGGAAACTCTGCGAAAGCAAATAACATTTCCCTAGATTTTTAAACCGTGGAAAATTGTGGATTTCCTAGAATTGGGAAATCCGGGAAAGCACGGAAAATTCTCGGGATAGCTAGGGATTTTCCGGGCTTTCCGCAGATTTCCAGGTTTCCTTATATTCCGTGCTTTCCCGGAACATCCTAGATTTGTCCGGCCTTTCCGCGGAAATTTACTCGTGCGGAAAGCCTGGATTGGCTCCGGGAAAGCACGGAATATTTACCGGGCTTTTTCCGCGGAATTCCGCGGAATTTCCGGGCTTTTTGGTGCAAGGGCTCTTCCCTCTACTATTTTCTACTATTTTATGCAGATTAGGTTATATTGTTACATGTATATTGACTAACCTTTCTTCCGAAACAAACAATTGTATCGCTTCCCACTTCGATAGCAGCCATCTTGGAACCGGGCAATCAATAATCAATCAAATTCCAATCAATATAAAATCGATAATTAGATCGGCTGATCGGCTGATCGGGTATTCAAGATGGCGGGTGAACATGAAGTGCGTGTTTGTAGCACGTATGCTTGGTTTTGGTTTTATACGAAAAGGAACGGTAAATTTGCATTATTTCTGGTAAGTAAGCAATTTAAAGAAACATTATTTTGATTAGCATAAACTCTTTTACTCGGGGATTTTAGCAAACAATGGATTTGGCGCGACGATATGATGTTATTGCTGATCTTTGGTCATGATCAGAAGGGTTAATTGTCCAATACTCTGACAAATTTATGCATATTATTGTTTTGTATTCTATCGACATGACAATAGCTTAACAATACAATACAATAGTAGAACGATGCAATACAATAAAATACAAAACGATGCCATGCATATATAAATTTGTCAGAGTATTGGACAAGTATGTTGGTCAGTAGCAATATTAAAACTTAAACTTGAACTTATTTCCCGAGTGACCACAATGAACAGTGCAAAAATAAATGTTGATTTTGACACGAGAAGATAACCAACGTTTAATTTATTTATTTATATTATATTTATCGTCCTTGCAAATAATCATCCAATCAGATGTGTGTATTAGGGCCACGTGCAAGCCCAATATTTTCCATGTAGCAATTAAAGTTCCCCCAAGCTGTTTATATTATTGTGTAATTTAATGATTGGAGGATTATTTGTTCGTTATGCATCAGTCAATATAAATGCCTCCCCTCCCCAGGCCTTGGATTAGTGGGGCATAGCGAATACGTTGAGAGGGACAAGTTTCTACTTTAGGACCAATGTATATATATATAACACCCTGGGGTGTTGAGTATCATATATGTTTTATCATCTCTGCCCCTGGTACTGCATGGGCTCAAAATTATATGATAGTATGTGTTCAAGGCATTTTATAGCAAAAGCAGGGATTTTCTTCATATAAACACCCCGGTGCCGGTGGGCAAGGGCTAAAACATATTTTGCCAGGTTCAAAATCCAAGCCCCACTAATCTGTAGCCTGGGGAAGGTGGGGATTTACATTGACTGTTGCATTATACCGGTAATAAAACACTTTTAAAACTTTTAATATTAGGCTCAACCTTCTGTCTCGCCATCTCTACTTAAATATTTTGCCATAGTACTGGACTTGGACAAATTAATCCACTAGTTGTACATCGTGCAACAGAGGTGTTACCATATATGTGACAAAGTGTAACATTGACTTCAGCTACAGACTACACTAATTTCTTTTTGACACGTGAACACAAATCACATGTATGTATTGACATCTTTGTAGACATGAATTTCAGTGAATGGGGCTCAAATTTAAGTCATGTTTAGTGATTATCATTTTTAGCTTTGCCAATGAAGGCAAAGGAAAACTGGGGGCTTTGTGACTAGGGTGAGTTAAGGCGATTTAGGGTGGGTTAAGGCGATTTAAGGAACATTTCCATTTTCTGGCTTTGTGAGTTAGGGCGGGGTTAAGGCGATTTAGGGTGAGTTATGGCGATTTAAGGAAAATTTCCATTTTCTGGCTTTGCGAGTTAGAGCGGGTTAAGGCGAGTTAAGGCGAGTTAAGGCGAGTTAAGGCGAGTTAAGGCGATTTAAGGAAAATTTCCATTTTTTGGCTTTGCGAGTTAGGGCGAGTTAAGGCGAGTTAAGGCAAGTTAAGGCGAGTTTAGATCCCAGAGTAGGCCTTCCAGGTAGCTCAGTCTGTTCATGTCCCTGTTAAATAAAATGGCTGCCGGTACGGCCAGAGAGAAGTAGGCACAGTTTCCCACCAGTTTCTGTAGAGTTTTAAGGGGGACTGTCTTAGTTTGAAGGATACTATTCCGCATATGCACAAACTTGATAATCTTCTCCCGACGAAGCACGAATGCCACCCTAACCGAGTCACAAATCAGTGAAACCCAGAATTAACACTTGCTGAAGAGGGAACATCTGAGATTTCTTAAAGCCGAGGGTATTATATATAACCCAGGGAAGTGAGAACGGATGTAGTAAATGCTTCGTCGTTGAAATTTTCAAGGGAACGGTTTTTTTTAAAGAATGTTGAGAAAGTATCAGCTGACCAACATGTCTATCATCTATGTACTGCCGGGTGATGGGGACGCCCAAAGACCTTAGGTAATGCGTAGCCAATTGTATGGTTAATGTAAGCAGACAGCTTCCAACCAAATGGCAGAGTGCGAGAAACAAAACACCAACCGTCCCATTCAAATCCGATAAAGGGTAGGCTTTCGTCGCTCAAAACCTCGTGGTCATAACCAGATTTTTCATTGGAGGTTGTCTGGAAGGAATCTTTCTCGACTCAGTGTAAAGGGAAAAACGATGTGGTGGAGAGACTAGGCGAACTTTACCCAAACTTTTATAGCACCTGAAGTGAGTCGAGATTTGATAGTGTTCGAAATGAAAGACTTGCAACTTGCATGCATGGTTGGGGGAAAATCTGGATGGAGAAGAGGAGCAGTCATAACATGTATCTTTATTCGTTATTAGTAATCTTTATTCGTTATCCAGTTTAAGACTTCAGGACATATTAACAATGTATTGCCAAACTTCGTGATGGTGGTGCAGTCCACCGGGAATGAAGGAAGAAGGATCCGGGAAATTGACAAATTCTGGAGAACTATCACATAATCCCCGGGAGACGTACAGCACCGAGGGTGGTGGTCACGAGACGCATAAATTATTCTCCTTCCGAGGGATACGGGTCCACTTAGGATGTGTAGGTGGGGACATTAAAGATGATACATCGAACCAAATTAAGGGTTCCCAATCCGGGACACCAAATGGTATCTGGAAAGCAATGAAGAGCACGAACGTCCTAAAGCTAAGATCAATGCCCATGAAAACAAGAACGAAAAGAAAACCTAAACAAACAGGATAGGGAAACCGAATGGAGGAGAACAATTATGGTCTCGGCAGAATCAGAGATCGCGCAGCGCAGGCACAGAAGGCCTGGAGACTATAAAAAAAATTCCCAAAAGGGGGGAAGTAGTGAAGCTTAGAGACTAGATTCTTAATAACGTCTAACTGAGCCTGCCAATCTGGGGGAGCCTAACTAGAAAACAAAATTAAAATTAATAAAAAAAAAATTAACTAGAGGAGAACTAGAAGAAAAAAAAAATATGTAATGCTAAATATAATAAGCTACTAAGGGGAAATTAAAGAAGACAATGGAAGAGAAAGGTACCAATTAACACCGGCAAAGCGTTATAAACGAATATGATCCCGCCCCGTTTAATGGTCACATTCGCAACAACAAGGCCCGCGAAAAGAGTACCAATTATCGGCAAACTATAACTCTAAACATAACAGGAATGCTATTATTATTATTATTATTTAGTAAGAATATCTAAAATGTCAGAACGGACCGATGTGCCGACAACTGTTGACAAGAGCAAGTTAAGGAGCAGGCAAAGTGCCAGCAATGAACCGACTAGAATGGCAAACAGTTCCCTGTAACAAGCTTCCAAATATATCGAAAGTATGACCGGTTTTACAAGGTTACGAGTGCCGTAGAAAAGGTCGTAATGATGAACGTATGAAAAAACTAACGATGACACTAACGTTGTTAGCTCAGTTGGTAGAGCACGGTCTAGAGTGCGGGAG
Organism: Actinernus sp. WN-2022; assembly: GCA_030867875.1. Taxonomy (NCBI): domain Eukaryota; kingdom Metazoa; phylum Cnidaria; class Anthozoa; order Actiniaria; family Actinernidae; genus Actinernus; species Actinernus sp. WN-2022. The sequence goes on from JAOWCC010001589.1 coordinate 24,620,464, forward strand.
GTCGGGGGTTCGAACCCGGCCGCGTCCTTGGGCAGGGACATTTATAAGCCGTTGGCCTTGTCTCCTTCTACTTCTAATCAGTATTTGAAGGGGACGTGAAAGAACCTGTTGTACTACTCGAAAAAGAGAAGGGGATTGTCACCCGGTACAACAGCCTGGCCATTGCACTAACCACACACTCAACATTGTAAACTGCGTGGCTGCCATTGGCGCCGTAAAAGCAGTCCGATACAGATTCACTGACGGGATATGTCAGTAAAATGTAAAGCGCCATGAGACTGTGGTGATATGGCGCTATATAAATATGGCCTATTATTATTATTATTGTTGGCCGTCTTCCCCGCTGAAGCCTAAATTATTGAAATAGAAGTGATTAAACCGCTTTAGATTGAAGTACCCCATGCAATAAAGAGTTGAACTGCTTCCCCGCCGAAGCCTAAAACATTGAATGATTTCTTCCCCCGGACTAAAATACACAAGTAAAATAAACAGAATTGAATCGCTTCCCCGGAGAAACGTACAATAATAAATGGTGTCGAAGCGCTTCCCCGGTGAAGCTTAAACGTACCAGAATAATAAACATAACTGAACTGTTTTCTAAGTGAAGTCAGTGTTAAACTCGCTTCCCCGTTGAAGGCTACGACAATAATAATCAGCGTTGGACCGCTTACCCGTCGAAGCCTACAACCATAATCGGTGTTGGACCGCTTCCCCGATGAAGCCTACAACCATACTCGGTGTTGGACAGGTTTCCCGTTGAAGCCTACAACCATAAATCGTGTTGGACTGCTTCCCCGTTGAAGCCTACAACCATACTCGGTGTTGGATAGCTTTCCCGTTGAAGCCTACAACAATAATCAGTGTTGGACCGCTTCCCCGTTGAAGTCTACAACCATAATCAGTGTTGGACTGCTTATCCGTTGAAGCCGACAGTCATAAAAGATGTTGGACTGCTTCCCCGTTAAAGCGTAACCACAGAAATAAATCGTGTCAGACCGCTTCAAAATAGAAGCCTCCACATGTGGTTGTGCAGCTACCGCTTGAACTTCGTTACCTGGTACGTCTAGGGGTGGAGAAACTAGAGGTTCTTGATCGAGTGCTTGGATAGCAGTGCTTGGATAGCAGTGCTTGAATAGCAACAACAACAACAACAACAACAGCTTTATTTGTACCCTAGATTGTGTCATATAAATACAAACGATAGACTTGAAATATTGAGAGTACTGGGAGGCCTGAAATAGTGTGAGACTAATCGAGTCAGGCATCCCAGAAAATGTAGGTTTAAATATATATTTTTGGGGTCGAAGCAAAGCAAGGCAAAACACACGCTAATTATACGTTACAAACATTAATGCCAGCTATTAGTAGTAGGACAAGAAAATGACATTTGGAGGCCTGATTCTACTGGTATAAGTAAATACAGAGAAATTTTGAAATATATGTATTAGTAGAAGTTGATAGAAATTCGAATCTTAATATTCTGAAGAAAACATTTGTTTCAGTTTTGATTTGAATGACGTTTTGGAGTTCAGATTTCTGAGGTCTTCACTAAGTGCATTCCAGATTATGACACCCTTGTATCTTAGACTAAATTTTCCAAAATTAGTTCGAATTTGTGGAATGAAAAGTGCAGACTTAGATGCTAATCTGGTATTATAATTATGGACCGTAGAAGTTTGAATAAAGAAAGTATCAAAAGCTGAAGGAAGATTATGGTTATGATAATGAAACATAAAGATGGCAATCTGTAGAGAGATTATATCAAGGAATCTGAGAATGTTTAGTTTCTTAAATAACAGGTTAGTATGAGCATCGTAGTTAGAGAATGTAATGATCCGTAATGTTTTCTTTTGCATGACTATGAGATTTTTTAGGGTAGTAGGGTAGGTGTCTCCGAGGATAAGATACCATATGTAAAATAAGGATATATTATTGAATAGTAAATTTAAATTAAGATATCTATGTTAACATAGTGTCTAATCTTTGAAATGATTCCATTACCTTTAGAGATTTTTTTAGATACTTCGTGGACTTGGTATTTCCAATTTAGATTAGCATCAGTTAAGACCCCAAGATATTTAACATAAGGTGTATTAGATAAGTTTTGATTATTTATGGGGACCTTAATTGGAAATGTTTTTTTGTGATGGGTGAAAGATAACGAAATGTGATTTATCTACATTTAATGATAGTTTATTAGTGTTTAGCCAATCTTTGACTTTAATCAGTTCATTGTTTACAATACATTCAAGTTTGTTTATTTTTTTATCTGCAATAAATAAATTTGAGTCATCAGCAAATAAGTGAAAATCAAATAAAGTAGAACAGGAAACAAAGTCATTGATGTAAATGAGAAACAATAAGCCGCGGGAATGACTTCTTCATTTTCTGCCTGAATCATTTGTCCTTCATCTGCCATGTCGGGTGGTAGGGGTTGAACAACACGAGAGCTTCCAGAAGCGAACGTGTCCGAAATGTTGTCAGAAGTGACTGTTAAGCTGTTGCGGAAGGGTATTTAAGTCCTATGAGCCAAATACCCGGATGGACACGGTCAGCGAACTAGATAAACCGGAATATTGTGCACGAGCTGCTCTCCCCAGAGAGCCCGAGTGGAATGCATAGTGTATTGAATAAAGTGGTGATGTTTTCATTGTTTCTGTGGATGAGGTCATGGTTCTATTTTTGGGTGTCTATTCTTTGGACCAGATATAAAGTCAGGACCGGTGGCCTCGGAATCCATTCAATCTTTTATGCAATATTCAATCGGTTCTAGCATAGTTAATAGAGTGGAATGGTTATGAAACCCGGCAAACTTCAAAGGGGCTAACAAAGGCGCTGCGATTTATGTTGGAAGGGGGCAAGACAAAAGATTGTGCAGGGTAATAGTTCATTAGCGTCCCCTGAACGACTGAACTCACACGGTTCTATTGGCTGATTGATTAACACATTGGCATTTCTATTGTGTTTTGTGCAGGGTAGTGGTTGAAAAAAGCTAACAAAGACATATAACAAAGAAGGTCGCTGGGTTTCATAACCATTCCACTCTATTAACTATGGTTCTAGCAAGTATCTAGTGTTCAAGGCTATTGTGTAATAGCAATTCAATAGCACATTGACCTAACAATAAACCCTATCACGTAGTAAAAGAACATCAGACGCTGTAACACGACGACTATCAAGCCTGTGAGTTTATTAAAGACTCGTCTTTACTTTGTAGCGTAAACAGTAAGATTAAACTACTCGTGATAGGCTATAAAATGTTTTTATTTCAATTCTGCTTTACAGTAATGCTGCTATGGTTGTTATATCATGTTAAGAACTTTCTTTTGTGTTAGGTCAGATTAGTCGTATACAAATTCGTGATACAATCCGAGAAGCGCCGGAACGCTTTCTTTTGTTTGGAGATTTAATGATATACAAATTCAGTTCGAAATCAATATAATTGAATATTATTCTATTCCAGTCTATTCTATCAGTCTGTTCTATTCTAGTGATTCTAGTTAAAAGGTCTAGCTAGTCTATTCTAGCTTGTCTCGTCTCGTCTGGTCTCGTGATTCTCGTCTCGTCCCTTGATTCTCGTCTCGTCTCGCGATTCTCGTCTCGTCTCGTCTCGTCTCGCGATTCTCGTCTCGTCTCGCGATTCTCGTCTCGTCTCGCGATTCTCGTCTCGTCTCGCGATTCTCGTCTCGTCTCGTGATTCTCTTCTCGTCTCGTGATTCTCGTCTCGCGATTCTCGTCTCGTCTCGCGATTCTCGCGATTCTCGGCTCGTCTCGCGATTCTCGCCTCGTCTCGCCTCGTCTCGCCTCGTCTCGCCTCGTCTCGTCTCGCGAATCTAGTCTCGTCTCGCGAATCTCGTCTCGTCTCGCGAATCTCGTCTCGTCTCGCGAATCTCGTCTCGTCTCGCGATTCTCGTCTCGTCTCGTGATTCTCGTCTCGTGATCCTCGTCTATTCTTGGTGTGCATGTGACGTAATATAAAGCTGTAGATGTTCAGGTCTGTATGATGTTTTGATCACGACTTACAGAGGCTTATTTGTGTCCCAACAATCGATCCTTCACGTGTTTCAGACTGGTCATCAAAATGAACATTGTTTTCTATTTAAACATATGTATTAGTTTGTGTTTGCTCGAGGATCAGGAGCTCATCTAGGGAGCTTACACAACATTTATTTACTAATGATTTTGATATATGCTAATCACCTGTGTGACGTCAGTTGGTTTGCACATCTATATTCGTCTTCCTAAATAATACAAAATACAGTGCGTTTTTTGTCTAATTCTCCTTCTAAATATGTCTTACTTGAGGAGCCCTGCTGTCTGTCATATTTTTTCTCAAAGAAGCCTTGCCGTGGGCCATATTTTTACTTTAGTGAATATAAATGTACAAACCAACTGACGTCACGCATGTAATTAGCATATATTTAACGGCATTAAAAAAGTCGCATGATTTTGACAATTATGCCTGACTTTGACATGAAAAACGTTTATGTTCACACTCTACAATTTTTTTTTAAATTACACAAAATGACTAATAGAAGACTAAAATTTAATAAAATAAAACATTTTTTCACTTTATATTTGAAGTTTTGGCGGCCATATTAGATGATCAAGATTATCACCCAAGATGGCCGCCCATACATTTTACAAAAAACGTATCATATTTGTTCGCTCATAACTCTGAAAAGAAATTCTCTTCTGCTTTAACATTTGGTCCAAATATGTAGTCTTGCTCCCTATTCAAGCTCAAACATTTTATTTCATTTGGGAATCAAAATATATTTTTTTTGGGGGGTGGGGGGGATTTCATTGCACACGATCAATAGTCTAGTAATTCTAGTCTAGTCTACATTGTGGTCTAGTGATTTTAGTCTAGACTAGCGATTCTATTCTAGTCTAGTGATTCTAGTCTAGTATAATGATTCTAATTTCGTCTAGTGATTCTAGTCTAGGCCTGCCCAGTCTAGTGTAGTGACTCTAGTCTAGTTTAGTCCTCCTCCTCCTCCTCAAACATTGTAATTTACCTTCTTCCTCTTCCTCTTCCACTTCCTCCTCCAGCGGGCACACCGCCTCCATGTTAGCTCAGTGGTTAAGCGCTGGTCTGTTGAGCGGGAGGTCGCTGGTTCAAACTCCGGCCGGACCAACACTCAGGGTCTTAAAATAACTGAGTAGAAGGTGCATGCTGCCTTTACATATAATAGAGTAAACGGTTATACCTTCACGTCTTCTCGGATAAGGACGTAAAATCGTAGGACTAGTGTCCCCAATTAGCTGCAAAGCTAAATAATTTGACACTTAAATAAAGTCACTTGCTTACTTAGTTACTTACACACCCACAATATCACCCCGCCTTAACCCATGTGAATCCCGCCTGAACCCCTTGTAAACCCTGCCTGAACCCGTATGTCTATATAAACCCTATCTGGATCCCATATGAACTATTAGTTATTAAATACCTTTTCAAACCACTTGCGCAAAGCATACATGCTAGCAACGGAAAGTTTGGTCATGATCTGTATAAGCTAAGGAATGGGCCGGGACGAGCATACTAAACGAGATACGAACATGTTATTCAATGCTTAACAGATTAGTCCCCAGATCACCCCGTTGGCTTGTAGCGCATGGTCATCTAGATGAAGCGACCAAAGTTCTTATGAAATTCGGTGAAAAAGCCAACACTCCAGTAGGGCCAGAGGTATTGAGGGCCATGGTTGAGGATGTCAGAAGGGACCAGATTATTAGGGAACAAAACAAGAAGAAACACACTCCACTGGACCTATTCCGAACCCCTAAAACGAGAAAATGGACCATTCTGCTGTGCTACAACTGGTACGTTTAATCCTCAGGGTTGTCAGGGTCAGGTCTGATCCAGTATTGAGATGGACATTTTTGGGAGATGATATTCATAGAATAGAGTGTATATACGTTGGGGTAGTAGTCTAACCTCGACCAAGAGAAAATTGCCTCGACAAAATCCCCTTGTGTTGTGTGCATTGTTTCGCAGAACCAGATATGTTGTGGGTTAGCCGATATTTCAAAGTCATTGACCAGCCTGTCACGTACCCAGAATCTTATTGGTGGGACGCAGGGTAGTTTTCGAAGGGCGAATGAAGGGCCTAAAGGAGCATGGGAAGGAAAAGGCGCTTCTCTTCCTTACTTGCATGCTCCATTGCGCCTCATGTTCTCCCGCACGGTATCCAAGGAAGTAGAAGACAGACTAATAATCCGTTGAGATGTAAAAAGCGTTTACACTGACCCAGGTTAAAGTTATCGACTCTCTCATTTCTTGACCTCTTAGCACCATGTCTGCTGGGCCTGGTTAATTAAAGTTTAATCTTTTCCCAAAAGTTACACGAAACGCCTGCATTACAGGCTATGGCTAAAAGGCGAAACTCTCCAAGGCTTTCCTCTCCTTCGGGTAAGGCAGGTCTGGATACGAAGTTTACTCAAAGGATAATCCCGTTAAGTCTGATCAAACATCGAATACCGCCAGAGCATCGCTACCACTCAAAAGAAATATGTCCAGTAAAGGGCCAGTTGTTCAATTAAAATATCAACAAACGCCCATACAGTGAAAGCTCTAGTTTGCCGGTGCCTTAAAAATGTTTTTGTTTTTATTTTTACTACACAGGTTTGTGGTTGCGTTGGTAAACTTTGCCTTGTTTTTGTTCCTCACAAGTCTTGCCGGGAACATCTACCTGAATGCTACTCTCATGCGTTTCTTCCCTTTTGTTGGCAATGCTCTCCTATGGATCATGCATAAAAAGTAAGAACTTTTCAAATTCTTATTCAATTTTGTGACGTTTCAGTTACATCAGACATGGCTGGGGAAAGCAATTGAAAGGCGAAATAAAACTTTATTATTTCGGCTGACCAAGCTTCATCAGGATTTACAAGTTGTGAAAATATGAATAACCGTTACAAATTCAAATATACTAATATGGATCTAGTCTAGAAAACATAAGATGTAAAGTTACAAAGCGTGATATAATGAGTGGGCGTAATAGAGAACTAAGAATGCAAGAAAATGACGGATACCGGATTGACGAATTGCGTCTAAGAATATAAATGTCGCCTGTCTCGTCTATGTGGCTGGTGCGATGCTTGAGCGAGTGCGGCAGTCTCAAATTTAGCTAGGGACAGGTTAGCATACGAGGGTGCCATTCCTATCCCCATAACAGTACCATGTACTTGTAAGTAGTTTTAGTTGTTAAATTCGAAGTTATTCATAGTTAAAATCATTGTTATGCGATCTCAAAGTGTTTCTGTGCGCATAGAGGGTGGGTGCGAAGGGTACAAAATGACGACAAGCGTATATCTCAATTTGTCGACTTTCATCTTTAACCCTTACTGACTAAAACCACATATTTCATTAAGGACACTTCTCAATTTCTTACATTCGTTTTGCCACCTTCGACACACCAAACGTGCCATTCCTTTTAGCCTCGCTAACGCTCTGAGACTACGCCGTATTTGTTCTTCTTTACATCTCGCACCAATGAACTCAACTCATTTATATACTATTAATTGTTTTTATTTACTATTGTTATAAGTGTTATTGTCTTACCATATACACTATTATAATATGGCAAGCTGGTCTCGCGGCGAATGGAAACATCTGATTGGTTCTTCGACCGTCCGGTAAATTGCCGTACGATCGCCGGATATAGGTATGGTTTTGGACCGCTGCGAGACTTGTGTGGAATTGTTTCCACATGAAACGTTAATAACGAGAAAGGATTTTGCAGAATCAAGACAATTTAAAACAACTGAAATTTAGCAGAACCTGCTACTTTGTCGGTTCTTCAAAAATAATTTGAAGTGAAATCGCGAAGTTGGAGACAAGCTATGTCATGCACGACTTCATTCCAGCGGAGCATTTCCTGACCTGCATTTCACGAACCAAAGCTTCACAACAAATATCATGAAAGGAGGCGATTTCCAACTCCCTTTGGAAGATCTTAAAACTCCAAACGATGCATGGGAGCATTCCATTTAACACGACAAGGAAAGTCGCCTAAATTTAAAACCTTGTTCAGCAATCAAGTCAGCACGGGACCGAAAGCATGGTCTGAAAAAAATGTTGAAGATTTCACAAGAAATAGCGCTGGATTTTCCTATCGGCGACGATGATGACGAGTAAACAATCCTCAGTGTTACATTTGATTAGTTGAAGTTAGAGTTAACAAGTTCAAATACGCTATAACGATCCTATTTATTGTATAGAATCGGTCGTCGGATTTCCAGTGGTGTTCTGATGCTTCTTGTTGGCGCTTCATGTCTGCTGATTTTAGCTGTTCCAATTGGTAAGTTTACGTTATTTCTTTAAGATTTTAATTCCGCTACCTGATAGTTTGCATCCGCGGACGACAACTACACGTCACGTGATCGCTTTTGGCCAATGAGCGCCCGCCAAAATTTTGTGGTTAGAATTATAGAAACACGGCTTTCAGCCAATCAGAGCGCGCATACTATCGAATCTATTTGATAAAATTATATAATAGAAACATCGAGCTCGCAGAGCGTGGAACATTTTATAGTGAATTAAAACTCGTATTACCTCCTTTATGAGGACGATACTCATTCATGGGCTTTTATCGCACGGCGGCCATGTTGAGTCCCAGGAGAATAAAAACCTTTGTTTTCGTCCGGTAAACTCGTTCTGAATCCAACGTACCAGTGCGAGGCTACAGGGAACAAGACTATTGTTTTATCCAAGATGGCCGAACTACGATAACAGCCCATAGGTCATAGGTTTTGGTTACACAATGGCGTTACGATATTAATCGATGTCTATGCTAGCTAGCTTTATTATGAAAACTAGGGACATGTGGGTGTGTTGAGTATCTTAAGAACTGAACATTTCTTACATCTAATTGGGTTTGCCATAATGCAATGTATTCACTTTCTCAACTTAGTACTAAAATTACTTTCAGTAGCTTTGTATTATTACTCTATAATAGGTTTTCTTCCGGTCCGTGCATTAATAGATCGATAGATGAATGACGTGATTATATATAGCCACAGAAAATTAACCATTAATTCATATATTGAATACAAGGACTGTTATTGATCTAAATCACCTAATCTTGCCAAATCTTGCATCAACATCTAGCTGGATATCTCCTGATCTCTTCTGCGTCGGAAACTTCCACCGATTTCTCTCTCGGGTAATTTAATCAATAATTACTCCATGTCATGCAATTACTTATAATAATACGAAGGAATAATATATAAGTCAATATAACTTTCCTAATTTGCAGACCAACCAATCATTAAATCAGTACTCGCCATCTGTGGATACGCCTTCGTAAACTTAGGCGGAAGTTGTGTATTTCTTATCACCTCCGAGTTGTTCCCGACGGTCCTAAGGTCTGTATAGTTGTGAGTACATTTTTATCACTTGTATGTTGCGTAGCAATTATTGGTATGGTTAGCTCACTCACTCGCTACGGTGTTAGCAAATCGATATCATCGATCTTCTCGACGTTATTCAATCGATATTTCCCAAGTATCACATGCCTAAAATATTCATGCCTAGATGTCCATCCGCCGGTTCTTTGTTACTTCACCTACTACTTTCGGTTTATATATTAGCTATCCGCGCAACTATCTAACCCATGTGGGAGATGCATGTCTTTGTGTTTGGAGAGTCTGCATCACCAACTTCGACAAACCCCTTTATTCCATGTCGCTAGTAATTTTCACTAACTGACTTATATGAGGACTGAAAAGCTTCAAACATTGTTAAAGATTTGCAGTAGTGGGACAACAGTCGACCATGTTAGCAGATCGACGGCAAACACATTGCGCTCTTGCAATTGTTGTCTAGAGATGTCTGGTCTTTGTGGACTCGTGAAATGGCGAATGACGTAAAAGTCGGATTACACCACCACAAAGCAAGCATATGACATTGGGTAATGGTACGTGTTTCTTGCAAACTTCTATACAACCGTCGGCCCAGATCAAAACAAGATCAATGTAGCAAAACAAAATAATGAAATCGAATTTCACGCTTGAGTCGTTGCTAAAATGTTTGATTTAATTTGCAGTCATTTCACTTATTCCGCTCGCTTCTTCCTCCGATCAAATTGTGCGCTTTATATCTACGGAATTTCAAAGGAATGTGTTTATTTTTTCTTTGGTAAACACAATCTAAGAGCCTTAGTATAACATATCATTTTGTTATTGTCCGGCGTACCGCCACGCCGAATGGACCTCGCATTAGCAAAACAAACTAAGTTGAAGTACGTAGAATATTATTTGTTTTATTATTTGTTAAAACAGCAGTGTCGTAGCTGTTAGCCGGTGAAATTTCATTCGAACAAACAAGTTTGGGAAGTACACCGTATAATACCTTTCTGCCGCAAGTGTCTGTAATTCTCCGGCTTTGAATAATTCAACAACTTCGCCGAGAAACCAAATCAGATTGACAGAAAATTGACAGTCCCTGATCCTAAGTCGGCCTAGTTTATATGTAAAATCAAGAGCGGATAAGTAAGAGATCGAGGGAATCTTGTCGCGCGCGGTGTGCGGTGATAATGTCGAGTAAAATCTATTTTTAGTAACCGGAAGCATCTGAAGTAAAGTACGAGCGCGCACGACAACAATCTCATGGTGCGAAAATATGTTGCCTCCATAAGATTGTCGCGTGCTCGGAAATTTGCATTGCCTGAGACTCAAAATGAAAATACCAGCGCTATAAAAGGGGAACAACTTCTCGACACTCAGGTAAAATGTCATAATTGCATTGATCATATTAGTATCTCTGTTTGTAATAATTAGCTTGGGCTGCCTGTGGATTTGGTTGGAGGGAATCCTCCGTGGAGTATGGATATTTTCTGAAACCACATATAATGCAATGCACTTTTGCTAAAAATATAATAAACCTTGTATCCACGAGTTCTCCATTGGAAGGCCATGTTGTAACATATATGTTCTCAGCCTTTGCCCCAACGGCATGAAAACTCATTGAGGGGTTTACGCCTTCATGCCATTACAAGTGTAGACGAAGGGACAGTTTAAACGATAATATAAGTTAAAGTGCCAATGAAAAGAAAACATAGATCCCGTTTTTATTTTATTTTATTAAATTATAGGCTCCCCTTAGCCTTTCTGTGTAATTAAAAATCAATTTGGAGAACACGAACATAATTTAATTTCGTATCGAAGTCATGCACAATTGCCAAAATCAGGCGACAATTTTTAAGATATGATATGCTAAAGATATGCTAATCACATGCGTGACGTCACGGGGTCTGCACAGCCGACTGCAAGGCTTCTATTAGAAGAATTATGCCAATGATGGTGATAGTTCAAAGCGCAGATATCCAATCGTTGACGAGAACGTAAAATGAACGAATACCTATCAAGAGACTATCCTAGCTTTTCAGTGTTATAGCTTGAAATAGCTTGTCAAAGTATATTCTAAAATGAACGTGTGACACCAAACTTCGTGTCTCAATATTAATTACATCTGAAGTGGAGTTATTAAATCTGCAGTGTTAAACACCTCTGACCTATTTTTCACTTTCAACAGCGTCTTCCTTCAATGTTTCACAAATTAAACGTGTAAATATTTCTAGGAACACTGCCGTTGGTACAGGCTCCACAGCTGCTCGTCTTGGTGCAATATTGGCTCCTTATCTTGCAATGATGGTAAATAACAACTTTTATTCTATAAACTAGTGTTTTACAATGATTTCCAGCACTGAGAAATATCGTATCTGAACACGCGTAAAAATACGATAATTTTACGTGTGTGGATATCGCCTTTCAGCCAATCAGCGATGTCCACGGCACGCGCTTGCCCTTGCTTCGAACAACCGGGCTCAGGTCCAATTAAGTATTATTTATAAAATAAATAAAACAAGAGGCCCTGAGTGGCCTTAACTCGGGCCACCTAGGAATAGGTGAATACATGTACAGTCCCTGACAAAAGTTTTTCACACCGTACGAACCACATACGTTAGCATGTGCCACATGTGCCACATGTGTTTACCGCATACAGTAAAATGTATTCCACCACTTACGGTAAAAGCCATCCGGTAAATCACCATCCGGTAAAGTACATGCGGTGCCTAAACTACATACAGCAAAAGCCATGTGGTGGCTCAACAACATACGGTAAAAGCCATCTGATGTCGTGGCTCGACGGCTACATACGGTAAAAGCCATGTGGTGGCTCGACTACATACGGTAGAAGCCATACGGCAAAATACATTTGGGAATTCAGAATGTACATGTATGGAAAAATAAAATGCCTCAAATGCTGTATGTAACGGTATCTCGAATTCTAGAACACCTAGAATATTGAACGATATCTCATTTGAAAGCGACATTCATGTAGAATGTGTTTGTAAACTTGTTTCCGAAGAGATTTGAACAGAACCGTGAGGTTATTTTATTTTATCTTCAACCGCCCTGATTTGAAAGTTGCCGCTTAGATATTATTCACAATTGGTAGTTAGGAAAACTACCCAAACCTTTTCTCAGTATCTCGAATTCTAGAATACCTAGAATCTTGAACGATATCTTAACTCAAATTAAGTAAATAAAAAAAAACTCAAACAAAGCAAGTTAAGTTCAGGGACAGTGTTATGTGAAGTTTATTTATTTTAATTACTGGGAGCAGTTGTAATAGGGCTTTTGCAGAAAATAGTCATGTGCTGGTATGAACGAATGAATTGAACATGTGATATCCATGGAAACAAAATGTTGCCATGGATGCTGGCTGGCAAGGTATCTTTAAAAATGCTGTTTTAGAAAGATTGACTGGAGGTGGAAAATAGCATTTACAAACAGGTTTGGCTATAACACTACCGATTTCGTACAAGTGCCTTTAGATATATGAATTAAGAATTGTTTGCCATCTAGTACAACCATGTGATTGCATTCCTGCAAAAAGTCCATTGCATTAGAATGTAAATGATCACAAGCATGAGTAGTGAATCAATAGACCTAGTCAGCTTGCCTGTTTGTTATCCTATTTCAGACCATCTGACTTTTCTCTTGGCACTGATGATTTTTTGTTTTTCTATATCCCAAGAGGAAATGTACCAATTTCTATAATTGGAAAACGGCACTGAATCCTCTGGAGAACTATCACGTGGTCTGAAATGGGGCAACAAACAGATAAGCTGACTAGATCTATTATCTGGCTCCCCTAGTATAGTACAAACCATGTAATATGCTAGAACTCCATGAACTACATGTATGTATATTCGCCTATTCCTAGGTGGCCCGAGTTAAGGCCACTCAGGGCCTCTTGTTTTATCTTAAGCCGTCCTGGATTGAAACTGATTTGCCGCTTAGAGATGATTCACACTTGTTAGTTAATAAGAAAACTACCCAAAACCTTTCATCAGTATCTCGAATTCTAGAACACCTAGAATATTAAACGATATCTCATTTGAAAGCGACATTCATCTAGAATCTGTTTGGAAACTTGTTTCCGAAGCGGTTTGAACATAACCGTGAGATATATTTATTTTATCTTAAGCCGTCCTGGATTGAAAGTTGCCGCTTTGAGATTATTCACACTTGTTTGTTAAGAAAACGCTCCTCCTACTACTAGAATTATAAGGGTATTGATACGCCGGCCTAAATAGGTTTGGCGTCCATTGTTGTGGGGAGACAATGATATTGTCTTCTTGTTTTGAATAATTTGATATTGATTGAGTGCGGGAGGTTTAAATATCGGCAACAACCACTCTGACTTCACCGTCAGCGCAAAAGCAACGTAGTTCATATCGATTTCTTACGACACTTTACATTCAGTTGTTGTTGTTTTGAGACCACACCTGTACCAATATTAGAATGCTAATTTCAATCTACCAGTCCAATAATTAAGTTGAATAGTAACGGTGAAATAATTACGATACGACATTGATAACAATCTTAATCTAATATGACAAGATATGACTCAATCGTAAAGGTTTTTTTTTTGCTAATTTGGTTTCGGATTGGTAGCCCAATCCGAAAACAAATTAGCAAACAAATATGCATGAGAGCCGCTAGCAGGCTAGAAACGAATCATAGGAGAGGGCTGAAATTAAGGCTAAAGCGTTTTAAAACGTATCAAAGCTGGGCTCCACAGATTACAATTAGTCGAGACTTGCCATTTTGATGTCGTTGTAATGTTGATTTCTGTCTAGCACTGCGCGAGTCAAAGTGATCGAAGATGAAGTGCCATCACCGAGATTGTGGTTCCATAGCTTTTCTTGGAATTAGAAGAGGATAGCGCTGTCTACAGAATAAATTCATGGGCTTTATAAACATGGAGGTCGAATTATCAGTAGAATAGAGAAGGCTGCGGTGACCCAAAGTGCTGTCGCCGCTTTCCCGATCGCTTTTACGAGGAGAGTGGAGAGTGGAGAGTGGATGATAAGATCGTACATGTAGGTTATACTGTATATATTGTATTTCAATTAAAGCCACGGAGAGAAAATATTCAGTGCCTTAACTTTGTGTATACATGTACAAATGGCAAAAGCCATACGTTGCCTCAACTACATACGGTAAAAGCCATACAGTGGCTAAACCACATACAGTAAAAGCCGTACGGTAGTCCAACCACATACAGTAAAAGCCATACGGTGGGTCAACCACGTACAGTAAAAGCCATACGGTGGCTCAACCACATACAGTAAAAGCCATACGGTGGCTCAACAACATACGGTATAAGGTGGTAAAAGGTATGGAGTTTACCGAACGGAAATTAGCACATGTAGTAACCGTATGTTCGTTTTACCGAATCACGTACGGTACCGCATACGGTTGAAAAACTTTTGTCAAGGACTGTAGTTCTAGCATATTTTTTGTATCATACATGGTTTGTGCTAGGGGAACTGGATAATTCTTGATTCACTACTGATGCTTGCGATAATTGAAGGGCTGTTTGCAAAAATGGTGTGACTCTTGATCACATTCTATGTTCTCCATCAAATTCTTTGTTTTTTTTAAAGGAAGAATTCAGAATGTCACCAATAATCACCTATGCCCTTCAATTTATAAATAATGGATGACCTTTTGCAGGAATGCAATCACGTGGTTGTACTAGATGCAAACAAAATCTTAATTGATATATTTAATTAAGGCACTTGTATGAGATTGTGTTATTAGCAAAACCTGTTTGTAAATGCTACTTCGATCTTTCTAAAACAGCATCTTTAAAGATAGCTTGCCATCCAGCATCCATGGCAACATCTTTCCCATGGAGATCACACGCTCAATTCATTCATTAACAAAATATTATAACAGCACATGACTATTTCCTGTAAAAGGCCTATTACAACTGCTCCCAGTAATTACATGTATGATAAATCAACTTCACATAACACTGTCTCTGAACTTATTAAAACTTGCTCAAAAATATTACAATATTAATTGAGATTTTGTGTTGTTGTATTTTAGAAAACTATTCGTTTTAGCAGGGTTACCAACCCATACTTTTCAACATTTGTAGCTTTTCAGTATGATTCATGGACTAATAATATAATGTTTAACTTCACCGTCCAAGCACAGGTGCTTTTGTGTGTAGCATACATGTACATGTAACTTTTTCTTTAGCTAATAGTAATAGCTTATTTAAAATTAAATATCCCTTGTGAATATTTAAGGTGTGCCATTCTAAATGTAAAATAAAGCTGCATGCAAGTTTTGTTTCGAGTAGAGTGGTGACTCTTCAAATATTAGTGCTCGTGTTAATTTTCTACATCTTGAAGCAGACTGAAATTTATAACGAAACGTGATTTTATTTCGTTTTTTTTCAATCACTGGGTCTGGGGTCGCCTTTCCTGGACATCTCACATTCAGACTATAACTTCTAAGATTGGTGTTATTAATAATCCCGTCAATTCTTCTCTTGTGATACTCTCCGCATTCTGTATAATTCTCTTGTATTACCTTATCTACAATATGGAAACCTTATATGGGCATCAACTTATCCTACACACATTCACCCTATTTTTCTCTTACAGATAAAAGTAGTCAGAATTATTACCCATTCATCCTCACATGCCCACACACAACCATTATTCAATAAGCTTAAAGTGTTAACTGTTTCAAATATCTACAAGTTTCAGATCTAGATCTCATGTTTCATTTTCTCCCATATTTATAATAAACAATTACCTGTTCCATTGTCCTCCTTATTCAAATTCAATCAGGATTACCATCAACACTTTACAAGACAGCAGTCTGACATGCATCACCCCTTTCACAAATACTAACACTAATACTATTAGATCCCAAGGACCCAACATATGGAATGAGATTCCCTTATCCCTTCATGAATCTCTACAACCATACAACTATAAAATGAAATTAAAGATCTAGACATACTTCCTTTCTCATTGATTTAATTTATATTACCTTTTCCTTAAGTTACCTAGTAATGTATTTACAATCTCACTCGATTATTATTAGTCCCTGTTTTTGAACGGTTTAGATTATGTGTGTATAGTATTTCTGCTGTGTACATGTAATTTAGGTTAGCTGTGTAATTTAGTTTAGCCTGATATAATTCCTGTTTATACATTCTTCTCTCGTATGTATTTTTTTGTCTTCTCAGGCTGCAGTGTAAGAACATTTGATCTAGCCAACACACTTTATTATTGTAATTGTATGATTTAATGACCCTTGTCAAATAAGCCACTGGATTCGACTTTACATTTATCTATTGTAAACAAAAAATGTATAGCTCAATAAATGTTCAAATCCCGAATTCTTACTCATGTCATGAAGTGACCGAGTGAAAGTGCCGACGCTGGCCTGGAACTACTGAGGAATCAGTCCATTTCAGTACCACTTTATTTGATGCCATTACTTTTAAGAGAAACGAATATTATATAACAACAACGCAATCTGGTTAAGTGTTATTTGTATTTTACTTACAAATGTAATTTCACCACTACACGTGCGTTGAGGAGCGCCAGTTAATGGTCATCAATCCATAAACCTTTCGTAAAATGTGAGAAATTTCCATCCAAAGTCATCCTAGAAAAAAAAACATCTTGCCATTTCTATCGAAGAAGACTTTGGTTTCTGCAGTAAATCAACACGCTAAATTCCAATTCGATCTGTGGATTTAATAGCCGGGAGGCTTTGATCAGCTCAGGTCGTCGTGTCGTATATAAAATCTCTAGCCATCTGGGTAAAAACACGGTCCTTCGGTTCCGACAAGACTAGAGCGCCAGTTGAAATATCCTGAGCCTGTCGGAAGGCTTTCCCACGAGTGAAGTTAAATAAAACATTAAACTGCTTACATTTGAGAGATGGGACTCCAAATTTGAGAGAAATTTCCTCGCGGGTCGCCATATTGATTTTACTGTGTTAAGTTGTGTGAAGAAATTAAGTAACACGTGACCAGCACAGTGCAATCTGATTGGTGAACTTGAAAGAGGTGCAATCTGATTGGTTGCCGGCGCAAAACGGCGACACAAAAAATAAATTAAAAAAATAACAATAAACACTTGAGATTTCTGACTCGTGCCTCGGCCGAAGGCCTGGCCCGAGTAATAATACATGGACGCTTGGAGATATGAAATTTGTCTTCTCGTGTTCAACTGGATATCTTCACTCACTCGTGAGATATCGAGCTGATCACGAGAAAGATAAACATATCTCCGTGTGCCCATGTATTATTCTATATATATATATGTTAAAGGGGCTATGTCATGGTACTGCAAGCATGTATCGACTAATCGCTCGGTTGGTGCCTGTAAATTGGATATGAACAGTTAAACTTCCCTCCCTCAATGCTTGAGTGAAAGGATTTTCAATATTTTCCCTGAAGCTAAGACTGTGTATATACACTGTTTGTTAGCCATATTTGCATAATTGCTTTGATTTTAAGCATCCCACATGGCCAAGAGGTTCGTTAGTTCATATCAAAATCGTTGGAAATAGCTGTTTCAGGCTAGGAACGCGAATGTAAAGTATATTACCGTGACACGTACATCCCCTTTATCGTGAATAACAGCATCGCTCTTGATCACGTAGATTCTTCTTTGCTACAACGACAAATCAAACTTTTAATACAATTTCAACAACACATTTTATTACCAATGTTTAATCATGCACAAGTTCTCCTACCTGTAAAACGTGAGGTTGCTCTATATACAATCCAGCTCAGAAATGCTAGACCTCAATGCATACTTTATTGAGGCTCCTTCTTCTTCGTGTGAAGTCATGTTTAAGGCAATAGTTATAAAGTACGCGAAGGTTTAGAAAGTCACTGAAATATATCTTCCATAACAGGGTCATCTTCCTGGTGTAGGCTTAAGTGTACCGGTAACTTTATTCGGTGTTCTCGCTTTGGTGGCTGGTATCGTAACCTACTGGATCCCAGAGACTCTATTTGCCAACATGCATCAGACTATTGAGGAGGCAGAGGCAGCTAAAGATGATTATGGGATGCCTTGCTGCAGAGAATCACGCGCATTGGAATAGGAGAATGTAAACGTTCAACAAGACACGAAGGTTGCTCTTATACAGCAAGAGAGCGTTATGTGAAAGAATTGGGAATGTCTATTGGATATCAATTTTTAGTAAATAGATACCACACAAGTGAATAGTGCTTTTCGTGCGCTCTGCCTGATCATGATTGGCTACTCCGGAGGTGAATATCCTTTGTTATTCACCTCCGAGCGAAGCAGCGATCACCTCGCGTGAGTTTTTGTCTATTTGACAAACAATAAAATAACTATTTGGTTCTGGCTATTCACTTGTGTGGTATATACTCAGGGGTGGATTTAGGGGGGTGGGGTGGATTGGGTGGCTAGCCACCCCCCCTTTGGGCTGGTTGGACTGGCCAAATTGCAGCATTTTACAGAGGCAATGCATGTTCCCGAACAAAAAATATATGACAGCCAAATAGATCCTGGATCCGCCCCTGATACTAAGACAATAAATATTCAATAGCCCACGTTATGTAAGGCATCAAAAACTCGTTCTACGTGTTTGACCATTGGTATCAAGACACTAAGAAAGCTAATGGCTCACGTGGGACGCAGCCCAGACAGATTTATTGCTTTCGAGGTGTTTTGATACCACGGAAAACTCACAGAACGAGATTTTGATATGACTTCTCAAACAATACCTGTATTCATAGATCGTTAGGAAGTATTGTTTGCCTCGTATTATGCTGCGTACAATTATAGATGGTTTGCACTCAATCTCCAGAGATTCAAATGACAAAGGGCATGGCGGCCATGTTAGTGTACAGAACAAAAGAAGCTAACGAAGAATCTATTGTTAACTGTACACCAACATGGCGGCTATGACGTCACGTGCAAAGGGTCTATTGATCACAAGTATAGATACGCTTGTGGAAATGACCAATAGAAAATAACAACGATAAGCATTGTAGTGTATGCAGCATAATACCAAGCAACCAATATTCGCTCCCTAATGATCTATGGATACAGGTATTGTTCGAGAAGCAATTTCAAAAACTGCTTCTGTTTCATCAGGATTCCAAACACGAGCGAACGTTTCACATCGCGCCACACGTTTCTATTGGCTGATTGATTAACACATTCGAATTGTATTTTGTGCACGGTAGTGGTTGAAAAAAAGCTAACAAAGACATAACAAAGAAGGTCGCTGGGTTTCATAACCATTCCACTCTATTAACTATGGTTACAGCGCCAAGTTGAGAAAATAATAATCATCATAATCGAAGGGAAAAAGCATGACCAGAGCCGGAGTATTTTCTAATTCTTGCAATATTCCGTAACTTAACATTAGCAGATTTACATATGGTAGCTGCATTGTACTCAGTTGTTATCAAACTCGTTAATTATTCATGAAGGAGATGAACTGCCTTCCAGATGATGTAGTATTGGCACCCAACCTGCTTGCTGCACTGGGGCATTAATCATTACAGTTGGCTGCCCCTGACCATTGTTATTAACAGCCTATTATTTGTTTAAATCCGAAAGGAAATCACTGTGCGATAAGTGATCTGTTACCCTGGTTCGGCAGAGGTTTTCTAGAGAGAACAGCGGCGAAGAAAGAGCCGCGAAGCAGCGAGCTGCGCAGTTCGCTTCTCGCCGGCTGCTTCAAGTCCTCAAGCATGTTAAGGCCTGGTTCAGGGGTCAAATTTCTGGTAAAAACTGTTTTCCTGGTTTCAACACAGCCGAGTGTGGTATGTACGCCAAGTTTCTCACGATAATAGATATCGCCAATCTTTACTACCTTAAGTGGTTTGTGTGTACTAAAACGTGTAACGTGGTCTGTCACGAGACTTAGAACACGAAATCAGTAAATCAAAAACGCGGCTCCGAAACAAATTTAAGAAAGTGGATATTAGTATTATGGTGTAATTAGATTTAGTTTAAACTGTTATTTCTGTAAGAAAACATTATTTAACGTAAATCTATTTTCCGTAAAATGAACCAGCCGAGGCCTTAACATGCTTGAGTCGCAGCTCATTGATCGCCGCTTAGCGGGTCTTTCTCCGCGGCTGTTCTCTCTCTAGAAGAGCTCAAAGGAACCAGTGTAGTGATATGTAAAACTGATACAGATTTCGCGGTCCTAATTTACGTAAAACGTTTTCTTCAATTTTCTCGGCCAACATGGGTCTTATCGCCAAAATAACTGAAACTGGCTAGACTCTACATCTAGGTCATCTAGACGTTTGATAATTAAGTCACGGATACAGAATTCGTGTCGGTGAAAAGCACGGCAACTCATTCTGTATCTATTACTTCTAAGTTCATATACAACGCCGCTGTTTCTTGCCGCTTCAGAATGGTAACAACTCTCGAGCTCATATAGCATCTAGAACGGAGGTAGTGGACGATGTTGTGCTCCTATAACTAGGAGTTCGGTTTTGTCCTTATTTATTGTTACACAACATCCATGTATCGATATCACGAATACTGATACTTCGATATTGAGCGGCATAGTATACAGTAGATACCGAGAATTGGGAATTGGATCCAAACCCTACGTACCCTGATCATGAACTCCTTCCACGTAGATAAACTGCTTACACTCACTAAGGTTGGACTGGAACCATGATATATATATACCAAAGCGACCTAGACTAGACGGCAAAATTAAATAGGTTGCCGTGGTCAACTTGAACATAAATGTCTATTAAGAAGGTATATGGTTTCAGTTTTCGTTTTAGCTTAGAGTCCATTTAATTGTCAATTTAGAGTCGTGTTTTCTGGCCAGTATAATTGTATTCACTGCATGGCTGTCCTCTCCCTTCTCCCTTAACTATAATTATAATCACGTGAATGACAAGCTTGGGCTCCCGTGATGAAACTACCTTAACTTCCTTTTATTTGATGTCGCCTTAGTACTTTTGTACCCTGGATGCCAGAGGTTCTACTGCCCTCCGTCTATTAACGGGAAAGGCGCGAAGCGCCGCCATCGAGGAGCGAAGCGACGAGACTGCGGGAGAACCTCGTCCCTTACCAAACCAAACATATGGGATTCATATGGGTGTGACATGGGATGTACATGGGTCTGGTATGGGAACTATATGGGTTTGAGTTTTTGTTACATGGGATAAATATGGGTTTACCTACCATTCAGAAACCATATATGGGAAAAGTAAGGGTTTAAAATGATATCATATGGAAAATACATGGGCAGCACATCCCATATGAAACCCATATATGGAAAGCATATGGGAAACAGATCCCATATGAAACCCATATGTATGGGAATTGTATGGGCAGACAGGATAATAGCCATACGGTTCCCATGATATGGAACAGATATGGGTACAAAGTGGAATTTGTATATGGCGAAACAACGTTCTCCCTGCCTTCTCGTCGATTCGCTCCTTCGCACCTAAACTTTGGCTTAGAGAGGCCAGTAGATCCTCTGGCACCCAGGGTAGTACGTTTGAGATATAGATTAGCTTTTATGTAAGGCAACATTTAAATTTATTTGCAACAGAGTATGTTTGCCTCATAGTGAGAACTCTGCTTGTTTTGTCACAGGAAACCCAAGCTCTGTGAGTTTGTATGAGATTTTTAACGAGAATTTGGTTCGGTATCCGTTAGGTCAGGAATACATTCTCGTTCCCAGTGCCTCCTCAACTAACTGAAAAATCAGAGGCTCTGGTAAGACACGAAACAGGCTCTAATTTGATTGGCTAGCCAAATCGGCTGCGCGATGAAGAAAAAAATGAACAGGTGCTGCGCACAGCGCTTTTCTTCCGGTTCACTTAGTGGATAAATCACTTCCGTTGTAAACATAACAAGTAAAATAAGGCATTTTTTGAGGTGTTCTTTCAATAAAAGTAAAATAATCAAAAGAATAAACATTCATATGTGAAAATAATAAAGAATGAAGTGATGTGCCTTTTAAAAGAACATGATTAAACAGATTAATTAATTAATTAATAAACATTCATATATGTAATGTATGGTGGCAAAAGCCGAAAGGTAATTAAAATCTCCCTTCGATCGACTATAACCCAATAATGGCGGATATTACGCCAAAAAAGGCAGCAGAAAAGCTTTTCGATCGAAATACATGCATTTGTTGCAACGCCGTAATATCGGATAAGAATCACCCAGTGATTATAAACAGCGACCTAAGGAAAAGTTTTGGTTCTTATCTAAGCCATCCGTCCATTTTCTAGGAAGAATCCTACCCTACAAAAATATGCTGTCCGTGCAAACGCTCTCTTGAAACTGCCGAAAAATTCCGTGAGATGGTTCAGCAATCGCATGAACATCAAACCGTGGCGATCCAAAATTCCAGGCTAAAACGAGGTCGAAAGCAAAATTATAGCTCTCCCAGTAATCCACCATCAAAACGACCAAGAGAAACACATTCCGCGCCGAGTGCACTGAGCGCTATAGCCCTTGCTAACCTACAACAGGTACATAGGGCTATTCTTCATCGACCATCAGCCCTGCAGTCTAATCCAGCAGCTGAAAATCAGCATGTTCTGTGAACTCCTCGATAATTGCGTTGAGAGGATATATGACGACCACGATTGAGTTGGATGACCTTGAAGGGCATTAAACTCAACGGTAATCTTTGGTAAATTAACGATTTACCATAACCGGTCGGAAGGACACAGAAACAGTCCTTCTTATCGATACTAATTACCCGAATAGCTTCCAAGTGTTTATTTTTTAAAGAAAGCTGTATTTTAAGCTTTGCAAGGGCGAACTGGATAGCTTCCATGAGGTCCGCCATTGCTTTAGGTAGCAAATCGGAAATGAGTTCTAAGAGCATGCGCAGTTTCAATGTCCTAGAATCTAGGACATCCGGTTTCGTGTCTTACCAGAGCCTCTGATTTTTCAGTTAGTTGAGGAGGCACTGGGAACGAGAATGGTCAGAAATACTGAAATAAAATGAATGAAAACTTAGCTGAAGTCTTTATCAGTTCTTCATTGGGCTCTGTATGCAATTTCAGCGAGCTACAAAAGCTCGTCACTGTCGTCAAGGAGAGTACATGTTTCCTCAGCGGTAATCATGCACTCAACACTTTGCTTGGCGCAATTTTCTTTGATCCCAATTGATTCGAGTACATGTTTCCTCAGCGGTAATCATGCACTCAACACCGCCTTTCTACCCACAATTCCCTCTTTTGCTCTGACAAAGGGCTATAGCGCTTGAAACGTCAATTGCTACTTCGGCTTCACACGGCGGTTAACATACCTCTTGAAATCGACTTTAGTTTGGGGAGAGGGGTACTTACATTAAACATAGGTACGCAATGCGTACTAGAAGGTACTTGCAAGATTGGCAAGTTCTTACAAGCTACAATGTATGTTAGATACCTTTGGTGATAAACTGGACGCATTAACTTATGACAGTAATGAAGGCATAAATTATTGCTAACTAGAAGTATTTTGATGGAACTCCCAGTGTTTATATAATAGCTGTAATGCAAATATTTTATTAGTATTATAACATATGGGATAGGTCTATTTATTTACATGACAAGTATTTCTTGAGAAGATTTTAAAGCAATGCATGGTATCTAGTACACTCTTCACTACTCCACCCATTTATCCTATTAATTATATTTGTATAGTGACAGATTGTTTTCATATTGTAACTGTTGCAAGTATCCTGTCATCTGAGTGCATTTTTGTGTAGAATAGCATAATGTGCAAATTAATTTAGGCTATATAATATCATTATTCAATGTTTGAGATTCAGGTTTATATTTCCTTGAGGTTTTCAGAGTTTATATTTTTTACATATTCCATTAGGTATCAAATCATAATTCTTGTGAAGTTGTTAGAGTGGCTTGTTGAAGTCCTGGGAGATAGTTGTTTTATGTCCTCCATATATTTATTGAGCAGGATCATTGTTTTTGTTTTCTGTAGTATGTTGCCTTCTGGTTGACATTCTATGGCAATGTTCAATATTTCATTAGACACAGCAATAGACATAATTCTTCTGAAGTTGTTGGAGTGGCTTGTTGAAGTCCTGGGAGATAGTTGTTTTATCTCCTCCATATATTTATTGAGCAGGATCATTGTTATTGTTTTCTGTAGTATGTTGCCTTCTGGTTAACACTATATAATAGTGTTCAATATTCCATTAGACACAGCCATAAGCATAATTCTTCTGGAGTTGTTAGAGTGGCTTGTTGAAGTCGTGGGAGATAGTTGCTCGAAATCCGAAGATTTAAAATTTTGAACATTTGATTATTTGTTTCAATAATGCATTCTTCAACGAATAATGAACTCAATATTCCAATAATGAAAACAATAATCGACTCTAGGGGGGCACACTTGAGCCGTTTTGACTGTAAGGGGTCAAAATAAGCTTGGGTCATGCCCATTTTGGTTGTTAGGTGTCAAAACGAAAATTCCAGATGAGCATCCCGGCCCTATTTTATGTGGGCGTCCCCCGGGTATACTGGATATTAACTTATGACAGTAATGAAGTCATAAATTCCCGGGGGGAGGGGTACTTCTAAACATTTTGTACAGGGATGCTCCGCCTGGACTCTCAGGGAGTACCCCCCTGGGCATAAATTATTACTAACTAGAAGTATTTCAATGAAACTCTGAGTAATAACAGTTATAATGCAAACGTCCTATTAGTATTAAACACATGGAATACTTCTATTATTTAACTTACATCACTGTGTTTTGCGAGACTTGATTTTAAAGCAATGCATTAATTGTATCCAGTACACTCTTTCTACAGGCTTGTAACTTGTGTAACTGAGAGGTGTCCATGGCAGTTTTATTAATCGCGAGTAGGCGGTTCTTCTACCACAAGAGCTGCTAATTCACGTCTTCGTCATTTTCTTCAAGAATAACAGCAAATTCAGGGAATACTTAAATCAGTTTGTTATGTGTCAAACTCCCTCGATGCCACGTTAGAATCCATCGCCGCGGAGTATGTCGAATCTATCGTCCGAATAAGCGAGTATTTCATCCAAAGCCATTCACAAGAGCCATTTAAATATTCCCGAAAAATATCATTACCGAAAATTTGAACAAATCACGATAAAACTAGACTTAGAAATGGCATGAAAAGAAGAAAGCAAGATGGCGGAATGAGGAAAGCCAAAACGCCCCAAGCCTGGACGCAGGTAGCCTGATATTCAGACTGTCGAGGTCGTCCGCTCACTTCCTCCCACCTCCCAGGCTGATGGACTTCGGCATAAACGGTGTTCTGGCCATTGTTTCATTTCGACCAATCAGAGCGAAGGTTTTATTTTTAGAGAACTGAGGTATGCGTGGAATGGCTAGTGCAGCCTGCATGAAGGTGAAGCCAAGTGGCGGACGATACAAACGGACTTGATATGGCTTTGGAGAAAGCGTGCGAAACTTTCGACATTTCTGAATTATTTCCCGAACAGAGAAAGGCATTATTATACTTCGTTTCCCGGAAGGACCTTTGCTACCACAGCTGCATCTATAAGGCGACGACCAGGTCGAGAATCGAGAGAGGAGAAATTATGTAGTCTTCTACAACTTCTACAAATCGTCAGAATCACGGCTCTTTCATGCACTGCAGAATATGTTCTACAGCTTCAAACTTATAGAAACAGAACGTGGAGAAACATGTTGTCCTCAGACGTGTACCGGAGAAATCTGATAGGAAGCGCTATCGATATCGCGATCGATGTTTATGAATCTACTAGCTACGGGCTTTGGAAAATCATTAATCTTCCTCGACCGCTTTGTATGCCGTATTAACATGTAATGTCTCCTAGAATGTTGGCATTTAGAAGACCAAATATTTCATGAAATGTACTGATTTTTTTACAGCAGTGAACACACATACTGGGTATGTCATGGTAATAGTTTCACGACATTTGGGCAATTATTTATGTGTGCAGAATTTTTAACACACTTTATTTTGACAATTTTGCTGACCTAAAAGCTGAAATATCTTAACTTTTTCTTTCATGGAATGCCATGAAATTTTTACAGGAGTGAACACATATAGTGAATATGTCATGGTAAAAGTTGGATTACATTTGCCTAAATATTTATGTTATCAGAATTTTGAACAGTCTTGATTTTGACAAATTGTAAAGTACAACAAATCAGTGTTGTGACCATGCGCTTGAAATACTGTACGAAAAATCCTATTTAAAAAGTTCCTGCTGCCCAAAAAACCATAGCAGCTCAAACAGGATATGGTTAGGGTTAGTTCTGAGAAATCGACATACGTTTGAAGCTGTAAAACATAAGAATTCTGCAGTGCAGGAAAGTGTGTGATTCTAGCGAGCTGTACTAGAAGGTTATACATAATTTCTCCTTTTTCGATTCTCTACCTGGTCGTCGCCTATATATGTAGCTGTGATGGCCAAGGTCCTTCCGGGAAACGAGGGGTAAATTGCTTTTCTCTGTTCGTATTTTGCTATTTCTTTCTGTATAGCTGGTTGTTTGATTGGAGGGTTAATAAGAAATAAAAATATATCATTGTCAGTCATTCGGTTCATCTTATTTTTAGTTTTCTTTTCTATACTGGAGAAAAGAATATTCCTTTTTTCACGGTATAGAGGACATTTTAACAATAAATGTATCTCATCATCTATGCCTTTTTTGCATATTTGGCATATTCTTTCTTCGAGTTTTTATTTGGTTTTGTGTACCGCCCAGTTTCTATTTCTATTTTTTTGTTACTTATACTTAATTTTGTAAGTGCTATTCTATGGTTAATGTTGGTGACCTGACTCAAGTAATCTTCATAGTTGTAGCTAGTTTTAAATTTTTGGCATGTCCTTAATTTGTTCTTTTGCCTTGTGGATCTTTTCTTTTGAATCGTTATGTATGTCACTTGACCATGTTTGTAGTTCAATGTCTCTTAGCCTCTGTCGGATAATGTTTTCTGTGGTTGTGTTATTGTAATATACATTATTCTGCCTATTAATCCACAGTTCTCCTAATCCTATCTGATATTAGCAAGGTTTTGATTTTGTGGTTCCAGCATTCTTTGTTGTCCTCATTTTTTATATCTGCTTTGAATTCATTGCAGGATAGTTCACATTGAGTTCAGTCTATACCAGAGTCACTTAATTTAAGCCAGAATTTAATGCTCCTACATTTTGCTTGCGTTCGTAACGGATATCCCCTTAATTCTGCCCTGCATGCATTATTACTTGAAGTTTTGTTGACCCCTAGGAGCCATTTACAGAATTTAATATGCACAGCTTCAATCGGATCTTTTTCTAATGGCCCTTTTATATCCACTCCCCATAATTCGATAATTGCAACAACATTGCTCCTCACACTTAGAATGACACGGATGTTAACCTAAGTTCTACTCATCGGGAACTCATAGCCATATCGTTAGGTCTGGGATCTTTTTGTATGCGGTTGTATACGATTAAAATGGTATACTGATAATCAGTGTTGCACGTATAGTCGAAAAATTGAAGCATGAAAGACCAGCTACAAAGTATCGCTTTAGAAATATTTTACTGTTACGTACTTAGTAACATAAGATTTGAAGTCGTATGGATCCCTAGAGATCAGAATCAGCGAGCTGATTTTCTCAGTAGAATTGTCGATCGAGTTAAGAGAGAATCTTTCGATATGGCCCATACAAATTGGGATCCTACACATTTGATAGATTCGCAAGTATGAGAACAAATCGCTCGTTCTTCCTATTTTAATCTCATCCCCAGAGTTTATACTTATATTTGTGCTACACGTGTTGGGATTTTTATGTTGCCTGATTGGCCCTCGAGCATGTTTTGGCCATGGATACATAGTGGTACAGGGATTCGATGGAAGTAAGTACAGCTGTTATGTTATTATATTTTCATCAAGACGCGATCGATTATAGAATTCAGGTAACGGAAGTTCTAGGTGGATAGGCCCACATGGACCCAGTCAAAAATAAGTTCACACGTGTCATGTTTATAGATTTTGCAATTAGGTCCACTTGGACCTAACCTGAGTTTCAGGCGCTCCTTACATCTTTTGGGCCCACTTGGACCCGGCCACAAATACGTTGACGTGTATGTTTGTACCTTGGGACCACTTGGACCTAGACCTAGGTCCTCAACGGGACCACTTGGACCCGTGTCCAGCCAGTCTAGAACCGCTGGGAGTCGTGATGCGCGACTGAATCATAATAGAGATAATAGTTCACTTGAACATACTATTAGTTAATATTAGTGTGTTTGAAAACAACACACAGAGCATATCCTTTATCTTCGGACTTCGAAATAACTGTGTTATCTCGCAAATTGTTAATCAATTACCGATATAACAGAATGTTGAATTTATTTCTAGACATCGCAAGGACAGCAAAGTGGACGGATGTTCGTTTTTCCTCAAGTTCCCCAGCTTTTGGAAACCATAAAAGTTTAAGGTCTTTAATAGTAAACGCTACATAGAGCAGATTATACTGTCCTCTATTATTGTAGAATTTAAAATATGGTGTCAAGATAGCGATCATCTTCTGGTATATATTTGCCAGCTATGACTTTATCCGGTTCACTATTTCTTCAATCAATGTTGGAAGGTAGGAAAAAGTTGAAATACTTACTATGTTATAAACTGGGCACATAAATAGCAGGTTTTGAAGACGACTTTCCTTGTAATAGATTCATTGTTAACGGCAATTGTTGAAGCTTCGAAATTAAGATAACACCCAAACTTGTTAGGAAAGTACATCCGATAACTCCGGATATTATTATAACTATTCATGCCTATTTCGAAGAGAGTAGTAATCTAGTTGGTACTAGATCACTTCCATGTGTCTATTATCTTATGAATATCAGAAATAATATATTTTTTCTTGAAGATCGTCTTACGATTTTAGTTGAATAAAGCAAAACTGATAAGTACAGAGACGGGTCATGGGTACGTCCAATAAGACATGACCATACTATTATTTACCGCAGAACTGACCTTCGTCACGCTCATATCGCAGAGGAATCTACTGATTTTATAATTAGATCTATTAGACATGACGAGGATTCTAAAAGTAATGTGCTCTTTAGATCTGAAAAGTACTTAGCAAGAGATATCTTAAAAGCTAAATCAGCGGAAGTGGGCATTGATCCGTCGGGTTATAGTTAACTCACAGTTTTAGATTCGGAGGTGCCACTTCCGCTGCGAATTTGGGGGGCAGATAGAAGTCTGAAAAAGTCAAAGACGGATACGTTTAAGACGAAGTAAAGTGTCGTTTGATACATTACATCATTATAATTAGTTACGAATTACGTTTCATTCTAGTTCTGTATGCTTCTTCCTACCAATAATAATTAATGATGTTATTATATTGTTGTACTGGTTTTTGTAAAGAGAGGACTAGAGCATAAATAAGTTATTTTCGGAACAGAGTAGAGAAAATAACAATATTTAAACGCAGTCTACTTTGTTTACTTCATACGCAGGATGGTATTCTCTATAAGCTCATGATCAAAGGCACACCCTCATAGGACAGATAATGCATTGGTGTTCAGGAGATTAGTTCAGTTATGCCAATACGGATTTTTTTATTTATTTTTAAATTTGTAACTAACGGTTTCTTGCCATATACTTGTGAACCCTGAAGAAGGTTGGCCGTGCCAACCGAAATATCGGTAGTAATTATATATATTTCCCAGTAACCGTACAATGAGCCTTTCATCTTGCCTTAATGCACTAGTCAAAGTAAACCCCCACCCCCCCCCCCCCCCCCCCCAACCCGGGACAGGGTGCGGCAAATGTGGGGCAAGCGATCGCTTTTGACATGGTAGAGTGCCCCAGAGGGTGGGGGAAAATCGGTTATTTGATGCCCCACTATGGAGTGTAGGGGAACTGCGGGGCCAACGTGGGGCAAAATGTGGCGGGGGAATTGTTCATAGAAGGCAGTCCAGGCCACTGCAGACTTCTCTGTTCTACTTCCGTTTATAGTTCAGGACGAATTTCAGCAATACTGTCACGTTGCTTGGCTTCTTCTGTGTTCAATCTCATTAGTACATGTAGATCAAGATCCTATTGAGCAATAAAAGACACAACCCAGACCACTGCAAGCTAAAATGTGTGAAGTTTGTAAAACAAAAATGACTTATTTTTAGTGATTTGTCCCCTGGGGTGGCGGCATTTGCCTGTATTTACTGTCCACAATTGCCGCAATAGGTGGGGCATTTTCCGTTTTTTGCTTTCCCTGTGAGGCAAAATCCCCACTAATCCCCACCCTATCCCGGGTTTGGGGGGGGGGGGGGGGTGGGGGTTTACTTTGACTAGTGCATAATTCACATGTTTAGTGCCATTTCGGAACACTCGGTCCCAGTCCTTTCCTTGTAGGCACGTCCCAGTCTTGCTCCTTTTCTCTTTCGGGCATGGTTACCAAGCTCTTTCATTTCACTTTTTGTCAACATTCAAGGACAAGATGGCTGCAGATACATGGGACATCGATTATCACACAGATGTCCACTCGTCGAAAAGACCAGAAGAAAGCGAGACAATTACTGCGATAGGTAGGGGAAGAAGGAAGCTTACTACTGATCTCAGCAAATTGAATCTTCCTAAAGCGGCGCTTGGAATAACTCAGGATAACTCAAACGGAGATGGGTCCGTCAGAAGAAGGGGAAGGGGAAGAGGAGAAGAAATCAAGGCGCGTGCTCTTATGAATACGGGACCAGCTAGAATACCTAAATCGAAGCCGAGGAACTTACACACAGGGTTACTAAGTGTAAGTTATCCTTTTGCTTTGTTTGACTGACTTGCTTGTTTGTTGAATAAATTAGTCAGCAGCACGCTCTATAATCTGTATCAGTTTATGGCTATTTTCACACGGTGACGGGTGAACGGTACTGGGCTTTTCCATTTTATATTCACCCCCAATTCACCCGAAATGAATTGTCGAGCTTTACCACCAGAAAAAAACGCGTTTTTGTCTTACTCTCTCAGAAAATATAGTTTAAAACCAGAAATGTCTTATGAGGGGGTCCCTCAGGCCTCAGAAAGTCTTATCAAAAGAGGGTGGGTGTAATGGCCCACTCTAGTCGTCTAGATGCAAATTTTCAAAATCCATGAACTATGTGCTGTTTACATACTGTACAATGTATACATGTAACTGTACAATGCATACATTGTATGTGGTTAATTGACATATTATTACCATTCAGGCAACTCTATCATGTCACACTTATGTGACACACTTATGTCGTCTAGATGTAAATTTTCAAAATCCATGAACCATGTGCTGTTTACATATTGTACAGTTACATGTATACATTGTACAGTGCATACATTGTATGTGGTTAATTGACATATTATTACCATTCAGGCAACTCTATCATGTCACACTTATGTGACACACTTATGTCGTCTTGATGTAAAATTTCAAAATCCATGAACCGTGTGCTGTTTACATACTGTACAATGTATACATGTAACTGTACAATGTATACATTGTATGTGGTATTGACATATTATTACCATTCAGGCAACTCTATCATGTCACACTTATGAGTGATATCAATACCAGTCCCATTATGCACTTGTCAATGTTTAGCCCCGGGGGGGGGGGGGGGGGGGCATACCCAGGGGATTTGATTCCATCCCCTCTTCCATATCTTCATAACTATTGTTCAATGTCGAAAATTAATGTTACCTTAGAAAAAACTAAAATTATGATATTTAACAATAATGGAAAGACCTTAAATAATTATCGATTCTATTACGATAACAAATTATTAGACAATGTTAAAAATATAAATACCTTGGGCATACTTTTACATCTGTTGGAACTCTAGCTTTTGCAAGACAAGAACTAAAAAAAGGGGCCCTAAAAGCATTATTTAGACTTGAAAAGAGATGGGAAAGCATTTTAGAACAGACATTTCAATAACTGTAAGACTTTTTCATTGCTTAATCAGACCAATATTACTCTATGGGAGCCAAGTCTGGGGAGTAGATATGAAAACAAATCTAGACAAAGATCCAGCTGAACAGGTACACGTGAAGTTTTGCAAAATGCTCTTGGGGGTCAACAAGACATCAGTAAATAACGCGTGTCGGGCTGAGTTGGGAAGGCTGCCCCTGAAGCATCAAGCAATCAATAGAAGCTTTTCATTATGGACATCGTATTTATCATCAGATAAGTCAAAATTATCAGACAAGGCAATGTTTGATTGCATTAATAGGGCCCACCCGTACAGCTGGACAGAGAAACTAAAAAACGTAATTGACCTACTTGGTTTCAGCTTCATTTGGCAATTAAATTTTGGTGAAGACCCTTCAACGTTTCTCGTAAAGAGAATACTCTGACAACAATCTAGGTCAAAGATCCAAAGATATCGAAATCCAAAACTGGCATGGAGAAATTCATAACGACGAAAGAAAAATTCCATCTCATTCAGTAGTATATCAAATGCCGGTTCTGGCACACATTCCTGAAATTCCTAAAATTCATTATGACATTGTTACATTTTTATATGTCACTCACCCTTCGGGTTCGGACAATAAAAATGTAACAATGTCAAAAGGAATTTTAGGAATTTCAGGAATGTGTGCCAGAACACGGCATTTAGTATTCTACTAGAGTTTATTTATTGTATTTATACATTATATTAAGAGACCGGTTTCTACCGCTTTTTTACGGATTGGAGCAGTTTTGTTGTACTATTTTGTTGTTGTGTTTTTTACATTTTAACACCCTATTAGAGAAACATGTTTATAAGGTATTATTTACTACTATAGTTCATTTATTGTATTTATACACCATATTTAAGGATTATAGTTATAAGGTATTATATCAAGGCTCGAACACTTGGTTTATAGTGAATTTATTACATTTCGACACCCTATTAGAGGAACGATATTATACAGTATATCTGTCCTATTACATTTATTACGTTTATTACGTTTTAATACCTATTAGAGGAATGATTAGTATACAGTATATCCAACCATGGTACTAACATATATTCTTTACTTCACGATATTAACATATGCTGTTATCTTAGTACGTATTAATACCACACCGATTAGACAAGTGCGTATGATTGAAGAACCTCAACGTAAACGTTACAACTAATATACCAATTAGACATATAGTATATATAGGTATATTACACGATGATTGATAGTTGCACGATGATTGAGACAAGAACTTGTGATTGGTTGATGCGAGGAAAGACCACGAAATGTATAAATAAATGTTCAAAGACGTCAGAGTATTGCTCTCAACATAACTTCCAGATAGGAAGAGGATGTGCCATATTCGTTCCATGTTTAACGTGTGGTCGAGGCTGTCGTACTATTCACGAACTTTGTGCAAGATGTGGCGCACCTCGACTCCGTCTCATTCGTAATAAGAAGAACCTAGATAAGAAAATAGCTAAGGAGGCTAAATGTCTAAAGGTGGTGGAATCAGAGAAAGATCCAAATGTGACGGAATCGGAGAATCACGAGAAAGATCCAAATGTGGCGGACATTCACAATCTCGATAAGGAATTGGGTGACCTCTCAATTGGTGAGAAAGATCTAAATGTGGTAGAATCGGAGGATAAGTAGAAATCACGATACGAAAAAAAAGAAAAAGAATGAAGAGAAATTGTTATGCGACCTCTCTTCATTTTTTTTTTTTTTTTTTTTCAACAAACAATTAGACAATTGACAGGTATATGGTATACAACTAGTATGGATGATCTTATTAGATTACTTGGTTCAGAAATTTGTGCAAGCCTACATATTAAACCACAGTTACATATTAACGCTGGGGAAACATGTTCCGAATGTCTATGCCCAATGGAAGTGCAAGGAACGGAATTCATATGTCCCACCTGTGGTCTTGTTTCCGAGGTCGAATCATATGAAGAAACAACTATCGATATTACTACTCGGTTACGTATAGTAGGGCAGGATAGCTTTCGATATCAACATGATCTAGACCGCACAAGCCCAAAACGAAGTGATAACAATGAATTACAACTACGAATAATCATGCGAGAACTACAGGCATACAACACTATTTATAAACAAAATTACGACCTTTCGTTTCCCACAAATGTATTAGTAATCGTAGCCGATGCATTTATCCAAGTAAAGAAGGTTTGTATCAAACGTAGCTATACGAAACGAACTATTTTAGCTGCTTTACTTTATCAGGTATGTATACAATGTGGGTTCGTTCGATCTAAAGGTGAGGTCGCTCGTTTTATGCAACTAAACAATAAAAGCATATGTCGTGGAAATGTTTTTATACGTTCTCTACATGATGACGATAAGATCGATATAGATTTAAATACCGATCGAATAGCTCCTCACATTGCAACGACTTTTGCTAAACTCGACCCCCAAGGAGTACCTAAGAATGTCCAACAAATAGTCTATGAGATTGTTTGTAAGGCAATATAAAACAATATAGGTACCAGCTCCATACTTAGAACTAAAGTCGTTGGAGCAAGTTACGAGGTATTACACCGTTCAGGATCACATATATCTCTTATAGACGTTATTAAACTATGTGGTACACATAAGGGTTCGGTCGTGCGTTTTATCAATGAGTTGATTGCTTACAATTCCCACTTTGAGCCCATCTATATGAGACACGGTCTAACTAGCGATAGTGAAATACACAAGAAGGGTCAATAAAACAACTTCAACGTGCTATGTACACAAATAGTTTTTATTGTATATCAAATTACCAAACCGGTCCTTGTCGGACCGCATTTTTACATAATTTATACTGAATTACCAAACCGGTCCTTGTCGGACCGCATTTTTACAAATAGTTTTTATTGTATGTTAAATTACCAAACCGGTCCTTGTCGGACCCATTCTTACATAATTTATACTGAATTACCAAACCGGTCCTTGTCGGACCGCATTCTTACATAATTTATACTGAATTACCAAACCGGTCCTTGTCGGACCGCATTTTTACATAATTACTTTCAAAGCGCCTTGAATCAGCCGTTTACGATTTAAACATCAAAATTCATCTCTAGAAAATTTCAAAACACACTATTACTAATGTAAAAAGGACAAGGAACACTATAGAAACATTCTTAAAATGATTCACCGACTGTGAACGAAGATATTCGACTCCACCGTACATCCTACATTGTAACACGATTTAAACATCAAAATTCGTCTCTAGAAAATTTCAAAACACACTATTACTAATGTAATAATATACATGAACAAATTTCTCGATTCTGATTGGCTAAGAGCAGTGCAGTTCAAATGTAATTGAGTGCAAAAAGTGTAATTCAGTGCAAAAAAGCAGTGCAAATTACAAATTTTATCTATTCTGATTGGCTAGTGAAACAATACAAAATCAAGGACAGCCAATCAGATCAGATTTTTAACAATAGACATTTTTTGCTTAAAATTTGTTGGTAAACAAGCAAAAAAATGGCTGCCATTTTTGAAAATCAAAGATTTGCTCAACCAAAACCAGGCAGGGCGGACTTTCCGCAAAAACAAGGGATTTCCAGCCGAGAATGTTTTTTTAATTGGTGGAAGTAGATGTCCGGTTGCTCTGTTCAAAGAGTTTGTAAGCCGAAGACCAGTTCAGTTACGCCTTACGGAACACTGGGCCATTTTACCTCTCGGTAAAACACAACAGGAAAGCGAACGACGTGGTTTGGTACATTAAGTCCAGCCGATGGGAGTGAATAAAATAAACTCCATGATGAAGAACATAGTAGAAGGAACGGCCCTCGAGACAAGCAAAAAGAGGTTTATTAAACAAAGGGCCAGGAAGACTGTGGTTAGTAAGCTGAACAGTGCAAACTTAGAGCGAGCAGGATGGGACACCGAAACGTGCAGTCGCTCGACGATTATGATGAAGCCAACAAACAGGAACAGTGCGTATTTTCTATGGCCATTTCCCGACGTAACAACAGTTCAAGTGAACTAGTTCCTCTCCAAGGCAACCATAACTTCACACAGAACGCCATCCCGTTGCAAAGCCACCCTGGGCCTGGGATGCCTACCCTCGGCACAACAATTTCGTAGTTTCTAACAGCAACAGCAATGCGACCTCATACACGGCCCTTTCCATGAATCCAATGATGATGGGATCTCTGGCTCAGAACACTTTCAATAACTGCAAAGTAGCGTTCAACAAAGTTCAACAACAAGTCCTCGCCAGGTTCAATTCCTCCTTGCAAACGACGCTATCACATCCATGAAAGCGATAAACAACTTGAAGTGAACTTAAACTGAACAACTTAGCCTAATTACGGCTGAAATATCTGTTTAAAGCAAAATTTTAGCTTCAAAACGTGCATTTTCTACCGAAGAACTGATGAATGAACTTTGTTTTCGTGTCATTGACTTTGCAGACTGTGGTATTATGGGTTGCTATTTGACTAATTTGTGTAAGAGCCAATCAGTTGGAATAAAACACTCACGTGAGGTCACGCGCCCTTGAACAACAAATTGAATTAGTGTCGTCACTTCCTTTGTCTGAAATTTGTTCATGTATATTATTAATAAGTAATCATACGATTTCTCGTGCAATTTAGGATTAATTCACACTCGTGTGTTTTTCAAAGAGCTCAAATTGCACTCGCCCTGCGGGCTCATGCAATTCTGATACTCTTTGAAAAACCCACTCGTGCGAATTAATCCCAAATTGCACTCGAAACCGTATGATTACCTATACTAAAAAGGACAAGGAACACTATAGAAACATTCTGAAAATGATTCACCGACTGTGAACGAAGATATTCGACTCCACCGTACATCCTACATTGTAACACGATTTAAACATCAAAATTCGTCTCTAGAAAATTTCAAAACACACTATTACTAATGTAAAAAGGACAAGGAACACTATAGAAACATTCTTAAAATGATTCACCGACTGTGAACGAAGATATTCGACTCCACCGTACATCCTACATTGCGACATCTCTTCGAGTGGCATTTTCCTCTTTGTTGGTCGGTCAATCGCGAGTTCTTATCCAATTAGTACTTGAAATGAATTCTTCTCCGGTATATTTAGCCTTTCCCATGTTTATGAACTCCACCAACTTGATCAAGAACGCCATTTAAGTCTCTAACGAACGCGAGGAACCTTCTGTGCTCCGTGGGTGAACGATAATGCCAATAGGGATGAGTCATGATCTATATTGCACCATCAATACCACCTGCGTGCCGACCTCGTGGTCTATATGACGCCATCGATATCATAAGTATTGCGCCATCAATACCACCTGCGTACCAACAGAAATTTACATATGAACCAGATGTCAGAATTAATTTATACGAAAATTATGAAATCCACGCTGGTTATATTGATTCTTATTGCACTACACTGCCAAGTCTTTCTCGCATTTCCTTTAGCACTTCGGAGCGAATTTGTTCTACGTTTGTTTCGTTTATTTGTCCTTGAGTCTCTCGGCGAATTTCAGACCTCATAATCTCGTATTTATTTGCTTCAGCGAGGATGAGACTGTATTCAGAGTCAGATATATTTTCATCACGCAAGGCTTTCGATACTAGATCACGAATCGTATTAATTTTCGCTTTAGCTAACATAGTTGTTTTCTCATGTTTAGATACTTTTATTCCTAATTTTTTAGCTCCAATGGTCGTAGATGCTGAAATTAATCCACATAAGCCACCAATAACGCCAAGTGGTAAACCAATCACTATTCCGAGGCCAGTTAAAGCTACTCCCAATCCAGACCCAGATAAAATCACAGATAGACCTCCTGTTACCACAGCAATGCCATGAACTATTCCTTGAGAACGAGTATATTTCTTACGTACGCCTTCATAGTGTTTTTCTTGAATTTCGATATACGAAAGCATATCTCGGATAGTTTTCAGTCGAAAATTATTTCCAGTGAGCGGTGGATAGATAGTTGGTGCTGATGGAAAAAGTGGTTGAATTGAATCGCCGTTCATCGTATATGTGATATACGTATGATTTACTCAAGCTTCAATACGTAACGTATAGGTCGACCACGGAAGTTTATGGTATTGCCTTTCTCGTCACGAATCGTTAGGCGAAGGTTATTTCGTATCGTACCTAGAGCTTGGATGGGTAGTGGGATTGATGAAGCATATGTTGTTTTCGTAAATATTCCACCTCGGATCTCTAAACTAGCTAGTACTATCGAGCGCTTTCCATCTCGAATCGAAAAGCTAGAATCTACCACGTCGCAGCTGATATACGCTTGGTGTATATTTTGTAGCGTCAGTTCGTGGTAATCCGTGTCCATCTCAAGCAAACCATCATCGATCTCTAAAATGTTAAACGCTTTTTCAATTCCCTTAACGCCCAATAGTGTACGGAGGTTCTCATCGAACCGGATTGTTTTATTAACTACCATTTGCCAAGTATTCTGCTCTTTCGTTTGTAAGAATCCGATGAAGCCTCCATCAATTGCGGGTTTTAAGACGGTCTGGATACTTGCCATATCATAGTGGCCAGTATTGATAGAATTTGGCATCCTAAGACTATCATCGATATCCCAATTGAATCTCCCTTCCTCAGCTAGGTTCCACCAACTATTCTCAAAAGTGATCTCGATTAGCGAAATATTATTGATAAGAATAGGGTTATCGAAGTAGACCGTATGATCAGCCGATGTGGTGGTGACATTTAAGATAACCATTATATATTAAAGATATAGACTATGTATACGTATAGCTTCAATATGTCTCATAAAATTCATTTCGAAGGAGATTGGGGCGACTATATCGCACCTCGCAATGCAAAGGCTTTCGCGTCCTTTAAGAAAAATTACCCTCACGCGGACTTCGATAAGTTCTCAGCTAGGACAACGGCATCCGACATACATGATGAGTCTACATACGAGACTAGAATCATGTTTTACGATGGTGGGCAGCATTCAGGAATATAAGTGGTCTCATACCAGTAGATGTCCGAAATCATCTACTCGAAGCGTTACGTGGGATAATAAAAAAACATGTGACAGTTGTGGGTTTTCCACTTACATTCAGAAGGACTGAAGAGAAGTATCCAATTCCAGCAACTCCCTGGGA
Organism: Actinernus sp. WN-2022; assembly: GCA_030867875.1. Taxonomy (NCBI): domain Eukaryota; kingdom Metazoa; phylum Cnidaria; class Anthozoa; order Actiniaria; family Actinernidae; genus Actinernus; species Actinernus sp. WN-2022. The sequence goes on from JAOWCC010001589.1 coordinate 24,659,847, forward strand.
TATCAACTCCAAAGACATAGACCCTTTTATGCAATCTCTAAAGATCTACGTAGCAATAGACCAGTTCTTCATATTGAAACCGAAAAATATATTCCAAGAGCTTGGATTTGATTTTCCTACCGACACAATTAACGATAAAGATGACGATGATAAAGATGATAAATCCAAACAAGCACAAGAATGGTTAGATGCTAAACCAATGAGACATTGGCTACAACAGTTATGCTTTGCCCTTTGGTGCGCGACTGCAGGCTGCGGAGTGTCGTTTGATGATCATCTTTCAGATGACGCGCCAATCATTGACAACACTCGAAGCTTTTATCGATTTCATGTGTACTTCACGACCAGTAGATTACTATACGAATTGGGAATCCCCCTTCCCAGATAATCTTTATTTAATAAGAACAATAACGAGCCGTGGGATTCAGTTGCGTATGGTAGGATCAGGACAGTGTTCGGAGTCACTAACTTTAACTTCGCTTTACGTCGAGCAAGATTCATTGATAAGTCGTGGGTGTTTGATACTAACAACCCACTAGATATTCCAGTGCGGTTCTATCATAATGATATGGCTAAAAAGCAACTCAATTGGTTCGTTCCTCAGAAGGGTAAGGGATTGACAAGAGCGGGGTTAGCCCGAATCAATATGTCTATAATAGCTTACGTGTATTGTGTTTTAGCGCCTCAAGCTACCTATCGCTTACCAATCGTAGGATCGGCAGCCACAGCCATCAATATTCAAAAAGACTGTCTTAATAAGTTGTATGCTACCATCCTGGAATCGAATCTTAATAGTATATTGAGATATCAAGATGCCATACAGAAAACGAAGGTTCGTCTCGATCTAGCGGTCGCAAAGGGGTGTCTGTTAATACCTAGCCGCATGATTATCAACACGGAGATTATAAACGGTTATAACAATAAACTGCAAATGGCAAGCGCGTCAGGCATCTACTTTGGTATAAACGACCATATCAACCTCGATAGAAAAAAAGATTCTAATACACATATGGAAGGGATTCCATCAAAGAAACAATTACCACATAGTGTAAAGCAACAAGTTACACCTTCCACCTATAGTACCACTACAGTAGATCATACACCAAAGCCAACTACAGTATATCACACACCAAAGCCCATTACACAACACGAGACCAATCTAGCATTGATAACCATTGCCGCAGCTGGAACTGCATGGGCGTTGTTTCGTTAACGTCGTTTGTATTGCTCTATTACGAACACAACTACAGCTACGATTAACAACCAAACATTATTCGCTAGGAATCCTACAACGTCACCAGCCATACTAAATATGAAGCTAACGATTGGTCCAATCATCGCAGGTAGAATCTCACCAAACTTTTTTCCTGCTGTTTTTAACGCTTTAGCGGCGGCTTTAACTGCATCTTTAATAGTATTAGGCAAACTCGGTAGCACTGGAACAGCCTTAGTCAACGCGGTAACTATTGCACCAACTATGGCACCTGCTACGGCCAGTACACTAACTATACCAACCCCATACTTCTTGAAAATGGCCTTTATACGGTCCCGTAGTGGCATACGTTCTATTATGGCTTCTTCTATTCGTTCTAGTACTTCCATTTTTGTTTTGTTAGTTCCAATTTCTTTAATGATCGTTTCTTTCTGAGCCTCGGTTGTTGTAGGGTCTTGGAGTATAGCTTCACCTTGTTTTAGCCGTTCATTGATCTGATCATCAGCCTTGATGACTTCTTGCGCCGCCTCTTCTTGCGTAGGCCCTAGAACCATCTTAAGATCTTTCCCCATCTTCCTATATAACTCACCATCAGCTCTGGTCAAAGGTATAGGATTCTTATCGCTTCCAAACTCGCGTATGGCGATTCTTTTGTCGGACATGGTTGCTATCTCAAGAATACCCCGAATTCCTACATCATGATAGCGTTCCCAGACGATCTCGAACAGCTCCTGTTTCGCATTTTCCGATAAACCTTGTTTGAAGACTACACCCCGATCGGTATATTTTGGAGCTTTCTCATCTATGAGAACTTTCAGAATCTCCTGAAGTTTCGAAAGTTTTGTAGTTTCCGAATCAGAGTAGAGGGAATCTATGTAATCATTCATGGAAAACGAGGTTTCCTTATTCTTCGGTCTAGCACCTTCTTTGTTGTAGTCACGTCTGTCCTCCATGGGTATCATTTCTCTTGGTCCCGTAGTTGTATCTTCTGAAAATGTTGCATTCCATTCCTCTGCATCGATAGTATCCTCATCCTCATAGTCTTCACCTGCTGCGTCTCCACCAGCATTATCCTCGTTGATAACATCTCTATCATCCATATTGAAGTTAACTATATATCTTGATATATTCAATATGATATCATCGAAGTTAATTCCTACACGAGCATTATTTAAGAGAACCTAGAGCACTCAAAGCTCCACGAACCTTATATAGAAAAACTTTTAATCCATCATCTGCTAACCCAGGAGAGACACTATATGTGGAAGTACCAACATTAGGAGAAAACATAGTATTAGTACCTGGTAGCTTAGCACTATTAGGTGATATCGTATTGTCTGGTGGACATGCCAATAATCGCGTAGTAGCCAATGTTGGGCATTGCTTGGTTATACGTCGAGTTTGTAAAATAGGATCTGAAATAGTAGAAGACATTTCTCGATCAGATCTCCTACAAACATATTCCGACATATACCTATCTACGCAGGAGAGAGAAGATAGAGTACAACAAGGTATCCAATCAGATAATACGAACAAGCTACGTTCAAAGGCTGTAGAAGCAAGTACTTCAAACGTTGGAGAAAACGCTCTATTAGCTGCATATGGCTCGAAGTATAGAATTCCGTTAGACGTTGATATTCTAACGCAACAGGGAGTACTATACCCTCACGCTCTAGAAGACACTATTTCATTTGAATTGACTCTATCACCTGTCATCGAAATAGTGGTTGGATCGGACAGTACGAAGATAGGTACATATAAACTTAACAACATCCAGTTAGAATATGAAGCAATCAAAAATGAGACTCTAGCTAAGCAATCACTTAACTCATATGAATCGGGTATTGCTTTTCTATACACCCACGCTGTTCACTTCAAGATAGTACATATCAAAAAGGCATCAGATACTTTGATATCTCAGAACATCAATGTCCCACGACGATCCTTTGCTGGGTTACTTCTACTATTCATAAATCCATCTACCGCTGGTACGCGAGATAGCGAAGCATTCTCAAATCCTGGTATTTCGAAGATAGAGGTAGATGTTAATGGGGTTCCAAACAGATTCTTTCCGGGGGGTATGCTACCGTCAGATTTCTGGGAGGCCGCTAAAGGATGGTTTGCCACATCCACTACTTCTATGACTCCTACCAAATTCCACAACAACAAATTCGCCATCATAGTTGATTGTCGTACAGCAAAAGATACCTCTGTTCATTGTGATGGTATGGCGCAAACAGGTAGTGGAAAAGACATCAACATTCGTACACATAGACCCGCAGAAGGTAGTGGAACCGTAAACATGCATAATATGTTCTTGCAGATGCTCAACTCACAATATTGAACAGATCGCTACAGAGTATAACATACTAATGGATTCTATGGTAGAACACATACCATTCAATGCACTCATAGTAGGTCCAACAAACTGCGGGAAAACAGCATTCCTAATAGGGCAGCTTCGTGGAGCATTTCGTGGTAAGTTTGACTATATAGTATTAGTATGCCCCACATATGCCCACAACAAAACCTATCGTGGATTCGCCAATAAAGATCCACACTTTTATGTCATATCACCACCACAGGATGCTATCAATACCGCATTAAATATTTGTGAAACCATTTGGGTTGGAACTAATACTCTATTGATTCTAGATGATTGTGCCGCCTCAAAAGATGTTAAGAAACGAACTAGCAAACTAGTGGATTTAGCCTTTTCTGCTAGACATAAAGGTATTTCAACAAGCATATGCAAACCATTCCGAGAAAACGTAGCCATCGTAGTTGCTTTTCATACTTCATCGACCATAGATGGTAAAATGCTATTCGAGGACTACGGAGGCGAACGAGATAATAAAGAGTTACGTGCATTGCTTCGATCTCATAAGTTTGCTCGCATATGTTTTTGTTTACGATATCCCTTTATCGTAGTATTAGAGCTACCCGCACCTATAACATATTATGGCTGATAAAGAATTACTCGAGATACTAGGTGAGGATGTAACAGGCCCATCAAAAAAAGAGGATGCGACAGACAATCGGGAAGCACTTTCCATCCTAGCCGTAACGGGTAGGACGAAAACATTTATAGGAAAAAGTATATCTCTAGGAGACATCGCTAGACTATCTGAAAAAGAAGTAGATAAATTAAATAAAAGATACAAGGCCGTTATAGATAAACAAACAGAATACTTGACCGGTAGTGTGATACGTCAAGCTGCCCTATTAGTTCCTTACGTAATCACTATAGTTCCTTACGCAATCACTATAGATTCTCAAGAAGCACTAATCAAAAAGCTACAAGAAAATCCTATACTCCATAATGAGATCAGTTCTGCTATTGGTTCGTTAACGCTTAAAGCAGGTCGCTTTGTAGCATTAGCTAGCGTCTTGTTAGACATATCTGATCATATAGTTATTCCTGGTACATCCGCTACTACACCTATTGAACGTTCCAATACACTTACTATATCGAAGCAAGATGGAGGAGACGGATCGGATAACTGCGGATCCACCGAAGACTGTACCTGAGAAAAAAGAACCGAATCCAGCGTGTGTTGCTAGAGGAAAAGCACTAGCAGAAAGCAACAAGCGAGCGAGAGAAGCTCAAAAGAGGGAAATAGAACGTGAAAACAAATTAGCAGAAGGAACTTCTATAGGGAAAAATTACCTATCCACTAATACTACTCTCACAGCTATTGGCGTAGGCGCTGCATTGGTAGGAGTGTACTATCAATACAAAAGATACGTAGGTGATACCCCCAAGAACGTTAACACGACACGACCCGCGAGTCCTGTAAAGACTACAAAGGCGACGTTGCCGGATATGGAGTAACATTTGAAGACTAGGATCATAGGTTGTATACGTATGCGATATAGCAATGGTGGAGAAGAAATTGATGAAAACAGTGACCGATGCCGCCATAATTACTGGACTAGCTACAGGCATTGGGTGGATTGCAAAAAAAAGTGGCTAAAGAAGCTATGCTTAACGATCCTTCCGTTTCTATCTTGAATAACGTGAAGTGGATAGCTGTATTAGCTGGTAGTCTAGCCGCTAAGCAATATCTCGAGGACGAAAAGTACATACCCACCAATTTTTGATGGCTAGCGCATTTATTGCGATTATCGTCGGGGCGGTCCTAAACGCGTCGGCCTTCATAGGGGGAAACTACCTAGCCAAATTCCTTAGTGGGTCGGATTCCAATGAACTTTCTATAGAACGAGAAAGACACGATAGGAAAGTAGAGAAGCTACAAAAAGACGCTATTACCTTCCGCGAAAACCGTGAAAAAATAGCCGACTTTAATAGAGAACGAGCGAATACGAAGTACAAGGATTCTCAAGGTTTCCACACCGACGATAAGGCCTTTGCATTATTTAAAGCGGCACATGAGAATGATCACGAACCTGTATTATCAGACTACTATCAACCCTCTAGTGAACAAAAGACGGGTGAGTTGGTCTATGTCGGAGGTGGAATGCTAGTTGCTGGTTATGCTGCTAGTCGGTGGTTATAGCTATGCTTTTTAAAAAACGAGCTTTTTTACGTTTGACGTGATTACTAGGAAATTACTAGATCACTTACTAGATTACTAGGAAATTACTAGATCACTTACTAGATTACTAGGAAATTACTAGGAAATCACTAGGACATCACTAGATTACTTACTAAAAGACTACTAGACCGTTGTAAAGTTGGTTCTACTTCCACTTAAAGATACGCACACATATATATATGTATCAGAGAAGGAATCACGGAAGTCGTCAGTGTAAGGATCGAAGGAAGTAAGAACTCTATCACCACTAATGCTATATTAGCCCCAAAATCTACTTTTTCATATTGTACCGATTCGCTTATGCTCGAGTTAAATTCAGAAGGAAAGTTAGTAGACACCGAGCTCGATACCGAATGTAGAGTCCACATTACGAATCTAGAATTGCAAATGAGTAGTACTGAAGAATTCTTAAGTTTTCATAGTATTGTGCTTTGCTCAGATGAGCCAGTAACCTCACATGTTGCTCGCTTTCCCCAAGAGTACGGTGGGGCCGTATTTGGTTTGATACTAGGACGCGACATCAAACTTCGTTAGGATAATACAGTGAATGTACACAAAAAAAAAAAAAAAGATAAAAACTTGCCAGCTAGATAAGTCTTTATCCTTCTTTTTTTTGTCTTCGTATTGGAGTCTAGTCGTTACGTATAGATATCAGATGGACTCTCGCCTTGCTAGTATCTTCTACGGTCCTGAGGGATACTGGAAAGGTTACGCTGCAGTTGGTAAGCTATCAGTAGTAGCAAAGGTATCGGAAGATACAGCTAAGATTTGGTTAGAGAAACAAGCACTATGGCAAATATACCTACCACCACCACGTTATATACCACGACCACATTCCCTTGCGAAAAAAGCCTTGGATATCTTAGGATCTTCTGGGATAATCCTTGGATATCTTAAGATTCAAATCCTAGAACCGCTTAGGATTGTCCTAGGATTTTCTAAGATTTGAGGTGTGAATTTTCACGGTAAATTTGGACACTTGGATGTTCTAGGATTTTCTAGGATTTCTCAAAATATTCATGGCAAAGCATTTACGATGCATGGTTCTAGGATATTGTGGGAAATCCTAGGATTTACAGTTTACATTTTCCTTCCGTTTTGTAGTAAATGCTGGGACTATCTAGGAATAGACTTTTAGGAATTTCTAGGATGTCTTAGGAATTTCTAGAATGTTCTGGGATTGCCCATGCTATATTAACAGCTTTTCAGGGCATTTTTCAGGGTTTTAGTGACGACCAATCCACGCTCAAGCATGTTTATAGGCCAGCATGGTTTTTGAGCAGTTCTGATAAAACATTCAAAATTCGCTATCTAATTGTCATCAACAGTCTATCAGGGTCAACCATTCCGAACTGATTCCGTAGAACCTTGCATTGACAATTATATACACAATATCTGAATCTTTCCGTAAATTCTAAGTGAGGAAATTACAAACACGTGCATTTACTTTTCAAGATTATTACTTTAATATTCCTTTGAAATACATTTTCAGGGTTTTTAACATCATCTCATCATACATTGTAATTGTCTCTTTAAAATAATTTTCATAGCACATAAAAAAAATTGTGTTTAATGAATATACATGTATACAGTAATTATCTTAAAAATAAAAACAGAAAAATGTGTCTATATTGGCCGGTAACAAAACGAGCATGGGACTGGAACAGAGTTTATCAGAATTACTCTAATTCTAAAATGAAGTTCATCACATGATAGAGCATGTTGACATTAGCATGTGTGCCATTGAAGTTTGACATGATTCAAGTGAATCTTGTCTGAATTATAATCAATTGAAATTTATTTGTCCCTCCAAAATTTTACAATGAATGTATAGTTTGGAAGGACACCGTTAAAAAATAAGAGAGTTTTTATGGGAAAATTGACATATTTCATGCCTTCTAGCATCGTCAATATTTAGCCGAAGTTCACTAAACTCTCCAGACTAGCTAAGTTTGATCTGTTCTTTTGGAAAATAATGCTCACTTTGACTAGTTATTAATTGAAATAGTTTTACTGACTCGGTTCCAGTCCCCTGCTCGTTTTGTTACCGACTAATTGTAAAAAAATAATTTTCTGTTTTGCCCTTTCAAATAAGTAGAATCTACATGTATACATTTTCGCTTCTCAAATATCTCCCCATATAATATTTTAAATAGATCATCTCTTCATGTTTGTCCTTTTTAGCCTGAATAAGATAGTAATATGGTTTGCAATAATGTCCTGTTTAATGTACTGTTCAAAGTTTGTGTTGACCAAATTTAGCAGCAATGTATGACAAAAAGCTGGTTCACTTTACAATTTGCTTTTGACTGGCTGTAGAGAAATCTACTGAGAACCTAGTTGGTTATTGTACAAATAAGAGTCCAAGCTTCTGGACAAGTGCTTTTCAGATTGTACTTGCCTCTAGGCAAGAATTTAATCATTTTTTTTTACTGTGTTTATAAACAGTATTTGGAACCCTGATGGCTACATTAGTATAATTATATTATCACAGGACTGGTATGATTTCAGATACACTGTAATATCGATACTCCCACCACGGAGGGAATTTGCCTCATGACCCAACTACCCACCCCTCTGGAATTGCCATTTTCCTCCATACATTTGATTTCCTATTATTTTATGGAGCCTCTGGCCAACAAATTGGTGCATGACCACTTAATAGAGGTTTGACTGTATTCAAATTTTGACTAAAAGGGCCATGGGCACTTTTTGAGGGGGGACTTATTTGAGGAAATACAGTACATTTTTAAGCTCACAGGTCTTTAGTGTGAATAATTGACTATCATGCATTTGGTATAATTTAGTTGCAAAATGCAATCATGTACAATGTACATGTATATGACACAGTCTTACTTATAGAAGTGATTGTGTTGGCAGCTGTTTTCCTTCCTCTTTGTTTTGTGGCTGAGAAGGTCAGGCTCAGTGACATCTGTGAATTAATTAAGTAATAACAAAGGTCAACAAGTTACATGTACATGTACACTTACAAGGTTTTTTTAATAAGAATTACATGTATCTACAGTATGATCATTCACTATATGTTTTTATTCACATGTATGCATCTTGAGTTTAATCCATTTGATACATTTTGCAAAGCAGCTACATGTACATGTGTATGACTCAGTTTGTTAGTTGTAGAAATGTTTGCACTGGCAGCTGTTTCCTTCCCTTTATGTTTGGGGGATGGGAAATTTCAGGCTCATCTACATTGTACATATATGTATGAAATAGAATGAACAAATATTAAAGGGGCTATGTCATGGTACTGCGCATGTATCAAGTAATCACTCGGTTGGTGGCTGTTAAGTGGATACAAACAGTTACACTCCCCTCCCTCAATGCTTGATTGAAAGGATTTTCAATATTTCCCCTGGGGACTGTTTATATACACTGTTTGTTACTCATCTTTGATTTTTAGCATCCCACATGGCTGAGAGGTTCATTAGTTCATATCAAAATCAGTGAAAATATCTGTGTCCGGCCCGGAATGCAAATGTAAAGTCTATTACCGTGACACAGCCCCTTTAAGAAATTTACTTCACAAAACCAAACCCACAAAGTTTTGGAATAAGCCCCCTCCCTTGCCTTAGTTTTATAAGCCTTAGTGGAAATCAAAGAGGGGGAAGGCAAACATGACATGCTACATTGTTACTTGAATTTGTATTTCCATGCTTACAAGAAAAGGGAGGCTCCTAATTAATGTGACCACATCTTGGTAGAAACATGTTAGGGTTTTGACGGTATCATATCTTTTTGGGAATAAGCTTCCCTCTCTATTATGATAACCGTCAAACGGCCATCATTTTTCTATCATAATGGAACCCATTGGCAAAAGTTATGTGAAATCAACTGCAAGGCCCCCTTTGCAAGACGAATTCTGAAATGAGCCCCCCAGGGGCTACAAAAGTAATTACATGTAGAGCATCTTAATACTGTAATGTTAAATGTTGGGGGGGGGGGGGGGGGGTGCATTTTGTATTTGGTTACAAAAATTAATTAATGCAACCTAGCTGGTTGCAGTCATTAAAGAGAAAAAATAAGTTGTGCCCCTAGAATTGTACTCACTTTTTGCTTCAGCAGCTGCTATAGCCTTTTCCGTAAGATATAAATTACTACCAGCAAGTTGACTCTGAACTCTGAATTTCTAACAACACCTGAAACAACCATGGGGCCTGATCAAAGCCAGGTCCCGGCTAATCCACAGATCGAATTGAAATTTAGTGTGTTGTTTTTTGCAGATGGAGGAAAACTGGAGAAACCAGAGAAAAATCCTCGGAGCAAGGGCGAGATATATGTCAAATGTACCAACATTAACTCAACTAACAAATGACACTGTGTCCGGGAATCGAACCAGAGTGACAGGCAAAGTGCTTCACCACTGCACAACCCCGGCTCCCCGTGCCACCCTGGCTGGTTAAAACAAATAACTGATGTACATTGTACAGTATAACTTGAAGAACTAATATGTTTAACTGTTTATAGGAATTCAGTTTGTCATGCTTGTTCTTCAATGTTTCTGAGGATTTGACCAACTAATTGTGAGCCAATTAAAGCTTAAGCTTACTTAAAAAATTATCACGTTACCATTTGTGAAGCAGCACTGGTGCTCTGAATGCGTGATTCCATAACATTTCCATACCCCACTACGGGTCTGTTATAATAGGAGATCAAATGTATGGGGGGAGGGGGAATGGGAATTCCAGAGGAGTGGGGGTGGGTGAACAAGGGTTTGTGAAACAGAATGTTGAATATTGGAAAATGCCCAAGCTTAAACATATCACTGACACATTTCATTAGAGCAGTTTTCTAACTGCCGAAAGTAATCGATGATAGTCAGTGAATTACATGTACGGCCTCTATTATGGATTCCCAATTGAATTCCTATGAAAAATCCACTCAATCCGTTTATTAAAGGGCCTGTATATGGAGGCGAGTCTGAGCCCGGTTTAAGAGGGCTGGAAATCGTCCCAGCATTCACATATAAACGAAACAAAGCACTAATCATAATATTGAAGATGAATATTGGGCCATATTCCATTTTTTTTTCAAAACCCCCCTATGGGGGAGCTCAATTTTGACTAATCCCCCCTTTCCCTTGGGATTTTCTTACTTCTACCATGCCCAACCTATTGGAATTGGAAAAAGTACCACCTCCTCCTTGGATTTTCAATGATTGTCATTCCCCTCCCCATTGGAAATTCACCTTCAATCCCTGGTCTCCCACTGGAATCCACAGAATTGTGAACCCCCTCACCATTAGATTTTCAATCCATCTCCCTGGATTCCAGTGGTCTTCCATAGGGGGGTTTTGGGAAAAAAATGGAATGGCCCATTGACTGCAGCTGATCATGATGAATATTGATTGTTGCCTCCTGAGTGAGTCAGAATTATACAGTAATAATATTACTGTATAGTGTGACTCACTCAGGAGGCAACAATCAATATTCATCTGCAATTCTATAATAGCTTTATACGTACCTAAATCTTCAGCAGTTAGCTGATAGAAAGCCTCTTTCGCTTTGGCAGGCTTGTCTGTAAAATGGGGAAACATGACAAGAAAAATATGTGTTGCTTTAATAATACGTTTACCACGAATCCGACTTTACGGCCAATATAAACATGAATTCACCACAGAAAGACAATTGTATTTCAGCTACACTTACCAGACTATATGCTTTATATATCATAGGATTCTTTTTAGGAGCTCTCTTCGTTATCACACAAACGATTTCGCCCTCCATGGTTTCATCAAGGCTTCGGTCCCCATATAATTTGCCATTTCTTTGTCGCTCTGTCACTACCTTCGATCCATTGAACAACGGCCCATGGGCAATTTTGTTTGTTGTTGAAAACTTAAGGGAGCAAGCCAGTGGGTGAATGAATCGCAGTGATCGTAACACTCTGCCGAACTAGCCGTACATGAGAAAGTTTTCGATCAAACGATTTCGCCCTCCATTCTGATTCAGGTTTCATGTCAAGGCTTCGGTCCCCAATAATTTGCCATTTCTTTGTCGCTCACTTAACGCTAATCTCGGTGTTATCATCTTCGGGTCTTCAATCCATTGAACAACGGCCTTCAGGGCATGTCTAGGGAGCAAGCCAGTGGGTGAATCAATCGCAGTGATCGTAACACTGCCGAACTACATGTAGCCCTGCGATCAAATTCAAGCGCGAAGAAACGGCTTTCAATGTTCAGGCGTTCTGATTGGCCAACGAAAACAATCCGGCCTGGAACTGGTCAAAGTCCATTGCGTGATTCTGAGTAAGACCTTCTTTATGTTGTAGCTCATATCATATTCAGGATTTATGCCATCATTGTAGCTCGTCTAACATACTCGTGATTTGCCATTGTTCCGCAGCCATTTTGTATAAGCACAGGCATCCCAAAATCTACTTTTCATATTTCGGGTTGCCTGTGGTCATTACGGCTTGGTTTCATAGCCCGATTTCATAGGCGATTAGAAAAATACAAAGTCAAAGTACAACCCAATCAACTAAATACAGTATTGTTCTTTGATTCCTTAAGATATGTGTTACATGTTATGAGAAAAATACATTCACAGAGCTCTTCTCGAGGATATTACCACAGGTAACCCGAAATACAAAAGTGGAGATTGGGATGCCTGTGGTTATTGAACATGGCGGTGAAATTACACGAGCTACGAGAGATGGCAAAAATCATGAATATTATACGAGCTACAGCACAAAGAAGGTATGAAACAAACTCCTTGCAGCTGTAGGTCCGTCGTGTAGTCCATGGTTTTTCGTAAAGGAGTTGGAATATGAAGGAATTAGCCATAGGTCAAGCGAATATTTTGCCGATATCGGAAACGGAAAGAAGTATGCCGCTCTTGACTGCATTTCAAGGATTCTCTAGCTCTCACGTCCACATAGAATGGAAGACCACCTACGTAAGATCCACGGCTACCAAGGGAAAGGTTAGAAGCTGTACCTAGTTAAAACTTTTAGCTTATGTTTGATATCTTAAACGAACATCTTCGAATTATTTTCCAAATAGACCAGGGTCGCGATTTCGTTGGGTTTAATAGCAAGACCTGAGAGACAGTCAGATTCCGATGTCAAATAATTTCCGTAAAATCCCAATTCTGAAACGAAGATGTATTGCAAACTTGAGATACTAGATAAAATATTTTATTGGCCAAGTCTGAGGGCTGTAGCTGTTCTGGAGAGCGAGCAGTTGCATTTGTCTGTATTTTTCCCGCGCCGATGTCGCAACACGTCACTTTTACACTGAGCATTAATTAATGATCAAGCTAAGACATGAACTGTCAGAAAGCTAGAAAAGCAATACCAGATAAACCTAGAACTTCCTAGGATTTCCAAGCCTGCATATGGTTTCAAAAGAAACCTTGCGATTTCCTAGGATTTTCTAGGATACAGCGATAAACTTCAAATGTGCGAATTCACACCTATTCGTATCAATGGGACTTTTTGGGATTTTCTAGGATTTTGTAGGAAATCTTAGGATATCCAAAAAGTCTGGGATTTCAGTTCGCAAGGGTTGGACTGTATCGAAACCGAATGAGGTTCACCAAGCTGATTTGATATTTCTACCTCATGATAGACCTAGTCGTGGAAGGAAACTATATAAGTATGCTTTAGTCGTAATCGACGTTGCTTCTCGATATAAAGAATCTGAGCCATTAGCATCGAAAGATAGTGGTGAAGTGTCTGCAGCTTTCGAACGAATATACAAGCGTAATCCATTAGAATGGCCAAAAACTCTGCAAGTCGATCCTGGTAGGGAATTCATGGGACGTATGTCTGAAACATTATAACTACATGGTACGAAAGTCCAACGTGGTGAAGCTGGTAACCATAGATCACAAAGCTTCGTTGAAAGAGCAAATAGAACACTGGCTGAAAGATTATTTGGATACCAATATGCACTGGAAATGGTACTCACATCTGAAGGATCAGATACGCGTAGTAGAGAATGGGTGTTACGACTTCCAAAGGTTATCGAGGCCATGAATAATGAAGTAACACGGCTTACAGGAAAGGAGCCTTCGAATTCCGTTGTATCGCAGAAGGCTAACATAAAAACTCCCACATATTCTCGAATTATTGGATTGAAAGAAAAGCGACTACCATTTGATGTTTTAGTTAGATATCTATACTCACCAGGAGAATTGGAAGGTGGAGTAAAACGAGCAACTGATCCTGTATGGAGTTTACATACATATTATATTTCTCGAAGTGTGGTATCTTCAAACCAGCCAGTTCTATACTATTTAGGAAAAGATGCGCCAAAGCGAGGGTTTGTGCGAGAAGAGATACAAGTGGTACCACTAGATACAGAACTACCACCAAAAGGTATTCTGTTCGTACCTAATAGATCTAAGATAGAAGCAAATCGTAAATGAAGTCGTCTAAGTATTCATCATATGTAATGACGTTTTTACGATCGTATGATAGTGTATTGACTACGTTTGATAGTATATTGCTAATAAAACCATATAATTCTTCATCCTCTGGAAAAACGTCTCCATGACCGTAGGCTATTGTATCTATTCCGTTTGCTGAAATCCATCTCTTACTATCGAATGGTGATAGAGATACTTTGTTCATATGTATACCATACATCTTATGACCTTCACTTCGAAGCATATTAATTCCATGTTTGAATACTTTCTTATCCATCAAGCACTCTTTATATTGATCATGACGAATACGATGTTTCACTACTGCCTCCTTGATACCTTTAGCTTTACGAATCTCATCACCACCTACTTTTAATATAGAATAGAGCTTAGATCGTAGTCCAACATATTCGACTATAGGAATACCTCCACATTCGTCTTTCATTTTACCAAGTACTTTCTTGTTGTTGATACTATACAGCGGATGGTCTTTGCTGTAGTTACTAGTATCATATAGATGTTTATGAATTGCCATATCTGCATAGATGTCTTCAGTTTTAATGTGTAGTAGTAGGCTATCGGTATCGGTATAAAGTAGATTACAGCGTTGTCCATATTGCTTCTTGATCTCATTGTAGTAGAAGTCATACATCAGATGCTTTGATAGATCTAGAATTGACATTCCAACGTATATGGGGCGGTTTAGCAATAGCTTACTTTTGTAGTTACGTACCGCGGCAAGATCATCATCGAAAATTGTGGATCGAGCATAACTAGGTTTATTCAATAGACGTTGTAGCTTGTTTCCTTCTGATGCGCGCACTAATTGGATATCTACACGTTTACGTAGATTCTCCATTGTTTTTCCAAATACGCTATTGTTCATCAGTTTGTATAGATCCTGCATGAAGATGCTCTTCGCTTGTTTTCGTAACTCTGTATTCATTTGTATATATGGTTCCATCCATGGTGATTGATCAAATCGTAATGCCCTGTGGATCTTTTTCAAACGCATACCAAGAGATAGATACAGTTGTAGGTTGCGGTAGTGTAGCACATATCGTTCTTTGTTGTATAGGTTAGGTACGAGTTTTTCCACTTTCAAAGATCCATTACCTTTATATAGTTCCTCAAATAGATTGGTCTGATACTCTGAGAACAAATCTTTATTCACCTGAATTCTCTCGGGAGCTAGTGGATAGTCGTTGTGTGTATCATGAAGTTCTCGAGGATATTCAAGATCAACTTCGAGGATATAACCCTTATCTGAATCGATTGCATGAGTTGTTATTTGTTCTTCTGTTGGTGTATACCACTCAAATCCTCCTGTTGGTAGATATTGACTCATGGCCCAACCATATAGATTATTGGCGTCAAGATAGAGTATGTGGCTATTTGGCTTATTGGGATCAAAATCGGGTATACTTTGGTTATTTGCTTTGGCATAACGCTGTGATACCATGGATATACCACCGCGTAGACCTTTCTCAATGAATAAATACATGTCATAGTCAGTTAATAGTTCAAGTTCCACTCCTGTTTTCTTTAATAAAGCGTTCCATAAAAGTCCTGGACTCGTATAATAATGTGCAGGATCTAATCCATAGTTTTGCATACATGTTGTACGAAAATCCTCGAACACATCTGCTAGAAGAAGTACATCAGTTTGTAGATAAAGATCATGATAATCACCCAATGTCTTGCAATCAAATACGTTCCAAACTTTTATTGCGCGTTCGTAATCTTCATCGGATATATACTCTAGAGTTAGTTTACTATAGAACGCATCTTTCGGTGGTAGAGAAGTCTCTGCAAATCTATCCCACGAATCCATGTACTCATATGGATATACTCCTTTACGAGTTAATAGATTGGCTTTCTCTTGATTAGATGTATATTTTACAATTTGTTGGAATGTGTCTGATGCTGATCCTTTTACCAACTTATCGAGAGAGAATGGTAAGAATTGAAAGCTATCAATGAATCGTAGGTTACCAAGTGAGAATGAAATATATTTCTCCATATTATTTGGAATACAAGAGATCTTACCTGATGTCTTGGATATGGATTGCATTAGTAGGTGAGAATCGTATCCACCAAGATTATGGAATACGATTGGGATGGTAGGAAAAGTACGTAATTTTAGATGACAGGTATTGTGTGCGGCACCTCGAAACTCGCCTGTGATGTGGCAATGATCACGTACTCTATCTTTACCAACCAAGGGCTTCTGACAGATATGACAAATGGTTGCTCTATTATAAACCCTATAGTTTTCCTGTGACATACATAGTGGTTTAGACTTTTGGGCTTTGATCTTCACCTCTTCCTCTTGTATGCATTGTAGAAAACGTTCTATAGTATCCATACCTCTATATAGTACTGGTGGTTCGCTATGACCATCGGAACGTACAACTATATAACAAAATCCACAGGGAATATGTTCTTCTGTTTTAATTGTGTTGCTCTTCTTTGGGTCTTGGTTAGGTCCTTCGATCTTAGTGGTCAAAGCCTCAAGGTCTGCATAGATAATATAGGGTACTTTGAGCTGTTTGTTGATATTCTGAAATGAAACTTTGTTGTTCTTATTGGTAGGCATTTCAATGCGTATGGCCCTGTCATTGATACCATTACACTCTGGAATGTGTTTTGTAAGAAGAGCTTCATTGGAATATCCATGTAGACATCGTTCACAGAAGTGCTGCTTATGATCATGTTTTGTTTGATCGAATAGTAGTTTGTTGAAGTCCTTTATCCAGCAATAGTGTTGTTTACCGCTCTTTGGGTCTTCTATTAGTAGTAGATGTATGTACTTCGAAAAAGTCTTCTTTGAGATATGATATATGATTAAGCACTTTTCCTTTGGGTCCCATCCAAATACATTAATAGAAATGTTGTTTTGCTTCTCTAGAAGTGGTATTTGTGAGATTGGTGTTGGTGAGTCCACCCCATTGGATTTCACCATATCTATTTGATACTTCGATGTCCTTTGAGGATTCTTATTAACTGGAAACATTGCTGCACATATCGACCAAAGTGCACAGTGATCATCTTTGTTGTTTACATTGATCACAGCTTTCTTATTCGCTATTTCTTCAGGTAGTGGTAAATATGAACCTCCACGTAGTGGTTGATATTTAGCGATGTTTAACCATAGAATATTGACTCTATCTATGACCCAATTTGATCCACGACTGATCCACTTCTCAATTTGGTTGTATATCTGAGCATGTGCTTCTACTATTACCCCACGGATACCAGCATCATTGATCAAAACAGATTGTGTGCTATAAAAGGTAGCTGTCTCGTATACGTAACCATCAGGTTTATCAAGTACGAAAGTTATGTTTAAAGCTAATTGGGCCTTAAAGGTATTATGGTCTTGGAGCTCTTCCTTAAACTTTTCGGTAGTTTGTTTACGCACACTGGTAAGTAAAACAGCTGGATCCGCTCCTAGAGGATTATCATCGGGAACATCCATCTTCCATCCTCGTAAATAATTCTTTAAAGGCCGTACTCGGATAAATGTTAGTATATGCTCAGCCATGATATAATACCTTATAACAACACTCCTCTAATAGGGTGTTAGAATACAATAAATTCACTATAAACCAAGTGTTCGAATAAATGTTAATATATGCTCATCATTGATGTAATACCTTATAACTACACTACTTTAATAAAACGTATAAATACAATAAATGAACTATAGTAGTAAATAATACCTTATAAACATGTTTCTCTAATAGGGTGTTAAAATGTAAATAATACAACAAAAAATTGTACAACAAAACTGCTCTAATCCTTAAAAAAGCGGTAGAAACCGGTCTCTTAATATAATGTATAAATACAATAAATAAATTCTAGTAGAATACTAAATGCCGTGTTCTGGCACACATTCCTGAAATTCCTAAAATTCTTTATGACATTGTTACATTTTTATTGTCCGAATCCGAACGGTGAGTGACATATAAAAATGTAACAATGTCATAAGGAATTTTAGGAATTTCAGGAATGTGTGCCAGAACCGGCATTTGATATACTACTCATTCCAATAAGCTAAGAACATATAGATTATTTAAATATAATTACACCCAAGAGGAATATCTCAAAAACGTAAGTGTAGTTAAGCACAGGATATCTCTAACCAAACTCCGAATCAGCAATCACTGCCTTCAAATTGAAGTAGGAAGGCATTTAAGGCCATATCAAAAGTTAGAAGAAAGAATTTGTACAAAATGCAATACAGAAGTTGAAGACGAGAGGCATTTTCTCGTCAAATTCAAATTTTATCATATGAAACGTATGGAGCTATTTAAAAAAATAGAAAGGCAGTTAAATAAGAAAATAAACCATCTAACGGAAAATGAGATATTCCTCCTACTTATCAATCCGCCACATGAAATTCAAAACACTGTGGCTAAGTACGTCTATGAGTGTTTTAAGGAAAGAACGCCGGAAAGTAGCTAGTAAGAAGTCATTGTACACTTAAATAGACTTGTTGCAGTTCTGTCATTGCTGTTATATTATATTATTATTAGCATAACCGATGTCCTGTATAGGATAAGGGCTGGTAATAAACTTATGTCTTATGTCCATGGGTGGGGAATTTGACATAATTTGGGATCCTGAGGGAGAGGCAGTTTGACGACTTGAGTTCATATTGACAGTATTACCACTGCATCTTTTCCCTTGGAGGAAGGGCATTTGACACCAAAATATGTCAAATCCCCCTGGGTATGCTGTCCCCCCCCCTGGGGATAAACATTGACAAGTGCATTATACAACACTTTACAGTGCAACTAGTTAGTGTAACTGGGGCCACTTAGACAATAATAACTAAATGTACATTGCAAAATGATAGTAAAGCATTCCAAATTATATAAATCCTGGCACATCCATTTGATTTTCTTCATTCAGAAGACTTTTACTTCAAAACTAGTCGACCAAATTTGCCTTTTACCGGATCGAAACTTGAGCAAGTCAAATTTTATGCCATTGTCTCGTAATAATCAACACTGATAAATGGCTGAAGTATTTCACCGTAAGTTGGAATGCTTTGTTTTCGTTCTGTGATGTGATTGGTTCTCGTTGTCTAAGTGGCTCCGGTTTCAGTAGTTGCACTGTAAACATTTTTATTTCATGTAATTAACAATCATTTTTCATACTTCTTTCTTTCACTAGAATTTCGCATCATTCCCAACCCTTGAGGCATCTGCTGCAAGTACTCCATGGTCGTCTACCAGTAATTCACCAAAGACTTTAAAAAATTGAAAAGTACTTCTTCAAAGCAAGTAAAAAGCACACAAAACGACTCTAGTTCATCTTGGCCTTCACTGACTAGTGCAAAGAAGACTTCCTCTCAGGCTATTAGTGATACTCATTCATTTGCTGATGCCTGTAAAGTAACTGATAGAAAGGGTTTTGAGGACCTATCTGATTCACAGGTGACAATATCAGGGTTCAGTTTTAATTGTTTAAACCCACAAGATAGACCAATGCTTGTTTGTTTGGAACCGACAAACTACAAATTGTAATTGAAGGGCTGTGTGCAAAAAGGGTGTAAGTGACTCTTGATCATGTTCTAAATTCTCCCTTTGAAAACAAAGAAATCGAAGGAGAATTTAGAATGTGATCATGATCAGGAGACATTAATATGCCCTTTTTGCACACAGCCCTTCAATTGATAAAAGCAACAAGCTAAAGTTTCCAAAGTTGAACAGAATCAAGCTACCTTACATGTATTTAGCCATTTCGTAAACTGATGAAGAACTCAGGGACCTGCAAGTACATGTATGTACATTTATTTGAATTAGAAAAATAAACCCTGCAGCAACACGAAAGATCACATTGAAATTAGTGTGTTCACTGAGTATATGGATGTTTGGATCAATATCAGAGAGGTGGAAGCTCAGTATGGTTCAGGAGCTGCCTTAATCCTCCCAATCCATACTGAACTCTCTTTTTTGTGATTTTCAAAAGTTTGCTATTCAGTTCTCATTTACTCAAACATCTAAGTCAAACTGAATCAACATACAAACTTTGATGTGATCTTTTATATGGTGGAGTACATTTTATTCAATTAATTTTACACACTCATTCCCAGTCCTTTATCAGTTTAAATACAATTTGGCTAATAGATTAATAATATTATTGTTATATTAATATAGTAACAAACAAGGTTGTTTCTATTATACATATTTATTTTAGAGTCAAGCTGCATCAGATGGGAGTGATATTGTCATTATTAAAAATCTACCCAAGTGTGTTGTTGATAAGGTTGGTGTACAGTACATCTTATTGGCCACTTTAGAAACAAGTCAGGAACTGGGACCAAGTTTGAGAAAATAATTTAGAAATTAGTAACTTTACTGAGTTTGAAGAAGATAATATACGTTTGATATTAAACATATCACATGATTTCAAAAATTGCTAATATAAGATACAAGTCATGTAGAAATTGTATGCCAGAATGATACAGCTACAGTAGCTAGTAGACACTTGTTCCCCCTTACTTAATACATTTTTCTCTTACTTTAGCGATCGACTCATGAAAGCTTGCCATTCAGTTTGTATTCACCCAAACAATTGCAAACTTACTAAGTACTTTTCATTTCTACATGTAGGTATTTGCTTTTTCACAGAAAACATCCCCAGCCATATATTTGTTATACACATGCAGCTTCCATGTAATAAATGGAGGATATTACTGGGCTGTGCAGAGATACAGGTTTTATCTTTGAGTGGTAATCAATTTCTCATAATACAGGAGTGAGCACACTAGTGAACAAATATATTACATACACATTCACTGTGCATGAGGATTAGGATAAAAACTGAACATGTCTTCCCATTGCATCTCCAATACTGTAATAATTAATGTACACAGATTTACCATTAAGCTATGTACAATGTATAAATTTCCAGGTTTTTATATGTGCAACATGTACATGACATCACAGCCATTGATTTTTTTTTGTGTGTAAAACCCATGTTTTATGGCTTATGAATAATAAAGTAAATTTGATATCCCTTTTGATTCTCTATAAAGACTCAAAATATCTGATATGCATAAAACTCAAACAGCTTATTGTTATTGGCTTTGGCACTTACAAAAGAGAGCCTCTCAAATGTTGAACTGGTAAAAACAATATAAATATTTCAGGACCTTGTGGAAATCCTTGAACTGTATGGCAAAGTCTTAGTGTGTAACATTGAGAGGGATAGCAGTGGGGACAGTCTTGGAATAGCTCTAGTCAGGTAAAACATACATAATGTGCATTTTCTTAAGGGGCTCCAGCCTGGGTTGTAAATAACTCACAAAGGTGAGTTTGTGAGGGACAGTTGCACCTGTACCACATATAGAAAAACTGAAAGATGGCCTATGGGTTTTTAACATATCATAATTATAACAATTAACCAACTTTAAGGTCGCTCATGACAGAAGGAAACTGCAGTCCTTACATTATGATTTCTCAAAGATTAATTGATTACATTGTACATTTTGTACTTCAGTCAAGCAGCAGAATGTAAATCCAGCAAATTTGAGCTATTAAATTATAAGTCTCTTGATATAGTAATTTACCTACATGTACATGTTTGACTTATTGTACAATGTAGAGCTTGACGTACATTAGCTTGTTTCTCTAGCTTATTCCACAGGCTTTATACATTATATATTAGCTTTGACCAAGAGTATTGGTCAACATTAAATCATCTGTTCCAGGCTCTCATGATCAGATGGTGGAAGGGGTCATTTTTAAAGAAGACAGGAATAGGATAATTTATTAGCTAATTTATTGACACTTGATCAATATGTATGTCAAGTCTTGAGTCTCTGCATGTCAATATATTGGTTGAGTGACAACTGAGTATTAACTTATGACAGTAATGAAGGCATAAATTATTGCTAACTAGAAGTATTTTGATGGAACTCCCAGTGTTTATATAATAGCTGTAATGCAAATATTTTATTAGTATTATAACATATGGGATAGGTCTATTTATTTACATGACAAGTATTTCTTGAGAAGATTTTAAAGCAATGCATGGTATCTAGTACACTCTTCACTACTCCACCCATTTATCCTATTAATTATGTAAGGGTTAGAGACTGCTTGTGAGTGCTTTATCGACAAATACAGGCACGCGCTGACTGTACGATGAACGAAAAATAATGAATACTGCATGAGGCCGAAGGCCGAATGCAGTATGAAGACATTTTGAGTTCATCGTACAGTCAGCAAGTGACTGTATTTTGCCGATAAAGCTCAAACATAAAGTCTCTAACCCTTTTAATATTCAAACTGAGTGCACTGTCAGCAGTGAATTTTAATTGTAATACCATAGAGGTCAATAAATATTTCATAAAGAAGTCAAATATTTCGCATGAATTAAATCATTTTACGGTAAATATCTCCACAAAGAAATATCATTTCAACAGACAATGAATAAAAGCAGGACTTTTAATATCCAACTAAGTAGATAAACTTTGCAAATAATATTTACTTTGGCGTTCGGTCAGTTTAGTTGACGCCTTGCGAGTATGATTTGTACATTGTACATTTAAAAACGTTTCTCTTGGAGCCATGTATTCAAATATTAAGTCAGTTTAGCCAGCTTAATTCCTAGATAGTCTACTTTCTTTAATAGTTTCTTTCATTCGAAAATAACTAACCCGCAGATTCCAGTGAATTGAAATCTTGAAACCGGCCTCCGTGTTCTCGGCTCTGGTGCAAACGTTTTCCAAATAAAAAAATCCTAGGTTTTAGAACCATCCACTGAATTGTCGCTTCATTGTCTCCTCTTATTGACAGATTAAGGTCTCGGAAATAAAATCCATTTCTTCAGTAAGACTACTAGAGTGTTGTAGAAGCTTTTGTTTTCTCGGACACATGTTGACTTGTTGTACTTTCAGCGCTGGCAAATCAGCCATTTCTAACGAACGATTATGCAAATGTTTGCCTCAAAATATAATGTGAGCCGGCGAAAAGTATGATTGTACATTTAACTCGAAAACCCCTCTCTTGGAGCCATGTATTCAAATATCAATTATTTAGCCGGCTTAACTCCTAGATAGTTTACTTTCTTTAATAGTTTCTTTCATTCGTAAATAACTAACCTGCAGATTCCAGTGGGGGGCAGTGAACTGAAATCTTGACTTGAATTTGAAACCCGCTTCATTCCATGTGCTCGGCTCCGATGCAAACATTTTCCAAATCAAAACTCCTGGGTTTTCGAACCATCCACTGAATTCTCGCTTAACGTTCTCCTCTTATTGACAGAGTAAGGTCTCAGAAATAAAATCCATTTCTTCAGTAAGACTGCTAGAGTGTAGTAGAAACTTTTATTCACTCGGACACATGTTGACTTGTTGAGTTGTACTTCCAGCACTCGCAAATCAGCCATTTCCAACGAGCGATTATGCAAATGTTCGCCTCAAAATATATTGTTTCTGTCACACAGGAAACAGCGTCCAATCCTGTCGTTACCTTTCTAGTAATTGTCTACATGTTCACTGTTAAATAGGCGATTGTTAGCCGTCCAAACACGTAATTAAGGCTAAGCGAATGCTCACTCAGTCACTGTATCAGGTCTCCCTTTCCCTAGGTAAGAGAGGGTCTGGGTCGAGTGCTGTGGTCACCAATAATGCACGCTCATTAGCCAATCACATGCTTGGATTTTGTACAATGCACGAAATTTGAACATTAATATATTATAATATATTACTATTAGTTATTACTGTAAGTATATTATAATATATAATACAATATAATATATTCTATATTCAAGGGATCCGTGAAATCTCTCCTTCCCCCTTATTATAATAATAATATAATAATAATAATATACTTACAGTAATAACTAATAGTAATATTATAATATTTTAAAGAATATGATATGTGATGGGGGGAAGGAGAGATTTCACGGATCTCTTGGATATAGAATAGATTATATAATATAATATATTATAATATATTACTATTAGTTATTACTGTAAGTATATATATAGAATATGATATGTGATGGGGGGAAGGAGAGATTTCACGGATCTCTTGGATATAGAACAGATTATATAATATAATATATTATAATATATTACTATTAGTTATTACTGTAAGTATATTATTATTATATTTTATTATAATATTTTAAAGAATATGATATGTGATGGGGGGAAGGAGAGATTTCACGGATCTCCTGGATATAGAATCGATAATATTATACAATATATTATAATATATTACTATTAGTTATTACTGTAAGTATATTATAATATTACTGTAAGTATATTATACATGATTATTATATTCAGTTTGAATGAAATCCGTGAAATATATCCTTCCCCCCATCACATATCATATTATTTAAAATATTATAATATATTGCTATCAGTTATTACTGTAAGTATATTATTATAATATTTTATTATAACAACTTAAAGAATATGATATGTGATGTGGGTAAGGAGAGATTTCACGGATCCCTTGAATATAGAATAGATGATATTATATAATATATTATAATATACTTACAGTAATAAATAATAGTAATATATTATAATATATAATATATCCAAGAGATCCGTGAAATCTCTCAGTTTTTGTAAAATATTACTGCTAAGTTGGTACTGTAAATATTTAACATCATTACAATAGCCGAATATTGTTTATTTTAAATCTGGATGCATTACGCAGATTTGCACTATATCTATTGACTATAAATTTTCAAAGAATATGTTGGTGACATTCTTTCCTGTGTTATAATACAAAGTCCATGAATTTGTATTCATCTGCATAGGTCGATTTCCCTGACAACATCAACAAACTGAAAAAATGGTTATGCAATGGGTTATGCAATGGGTTATGCAATGGGTTATGCAATGGGTTATGTAATTTCTTTGTTGCATTTACCACTTTGTAATAACAGGTGCAATTAAATGGATAGTTTCGAACCTTTCCTTTGAACTGTAGTTCTAAATTGGACGCCTTCTGGAAATCTCTGGGGAGAGGCTGAAGTAAATTATAAGAATTGTGGAAAATTGTCCATATACGGTCATTTGCCATTGACTCGTTCATCAGATTTATTCATCGTGACTTCATACTTTTTCCACTATATAAGTCGACACAACCGCAAACTCTTTCATTTTAAGATGCAACGGACCAGGAATCCTGGTAGACAACTGAATAGCGAATCGATCAAAGGAGCAGCTTTGTGCTATCTAACTCCGATTATTGCAGGAAAGTGCAATATAATCAGTGCAAAATGTGTATGCAACGTAAGGAAGCAAGGCTTTGAGAAAGCGTGGACAGAGGTGTGTCGTTCAAGAGATGCCCGTGACAAGGCTGTATCTGGTAAGACTTTTTCATTAAATGAGCTTCGCTAGCTGGAAGTGTCCTAATGTCATTATAGGACAACATTAATGCTGGAATTTTACATTCTAGGGATAAAATGCGTGGCGTTCCACGCTGGGCACAAATGATCGTAGAAACTGCGAGTTTTATATATTTTTAATAGTTTTCGACATAGAAGAACGGATTTTGTTAGGTGTGTAAAGGAGTGTAAACAAAACAGTCTGATAACTTAAGCTAATATAGCCATTATTATGACGTCACAATGACGTCATATATCATTTCGTAATAGGTTTCTTATAAATTTTTTATTGCCTTTTCTTTATATATTTTGTTCATACGAATGAAATAATCGAAAATCCGTTCTCGATCGGTTGAAGTAAACGAAAGTTATACAATTTTGAATTTTGGTAATTTTCCCTCCAAAAATCGGCAGAAAAAAAATAGCAGAAAACCATTTATGAAAATGTCGCTTATTTTAACTTTTATAGTTCGAAATACTGGCGCATCATATTTTGCGCAATAATAGACCTGTTCAGGAATAACGTGTTCCTTTTAGAATTTTTTTTAGTATAACAGCTTAGAATTGAAGCCCCAATTTGTTTTTGTATACGTCATTATGACGACGTCATAAATATATTTGTGTACCCTCGGAAATAGCCAGTTAAATTTTTTGGGGAATTTTATCGATGAAATGCATTTGGCGAATACACTAAAGTCATAGTATTCTCTTAAATAATTTAGAGTACAAGTAAGGAAATGGAGTTACTTTTACATTTTCTGTCACACTCAACCTTACCGTTTTTACGGTTATTCGTGCCCGGCGTGTTCTTTTTTAGCGCTACTACCACTCAAAGACGAAAGAAGGGATGCACAAAAAGCAGTGTCACTGGCGAAGACGATGAAAGCGATGAAAGCAGTGATGAAACAGTTACTTCAAGTCAAGTGGCCACTCCAACAAGTCAAACATGGATTGCTGAACATCAAACAGTAGAATAAGAAGTTATGGATAAGAAGTTATGCCCAGCAGTATCCTACTGGATTGCACTAACTACGCCCAATGGAGCTCTTGCTAATCCTCTGACTGTTCATCGAGCATTGCTTGAATGTGGTGTAGACGCTTTGGCAAATCAGGTAGATACGTACTTTTGTTCTCAAGAGTGCCCAAAACTTGACAATTATCGCATGCCTGCATGAGTTGATCCGGATCTGATAGGCGGCGATTAAGTGACTGGAACTTAGAAAGTTATATTTTATATTTTAATACTAGAATATAGGTTAGTTTTTAGATAACGCTTTTTAACTAAGTATTTTTTTTTCTTTTTACCCTCATGAATGTACCATTATGAAAAAAACTTCGATTTATGAACTATCAGGGCATAGGCATATTATTAATAATGGCTACTTTGTCTCTTTATAGGTTCTTCGAAAGTCGGAGGAGTCTCTACGATCATTGTCTCTTGCGGACCTCTTGATCAACAATGACGACGAGAGGAACTAGCAATGTGAAGCAGCCAAGACCAAGAAGAATCTAAGAATGGCATCGAAAAGAGCTCTGCAACAATGCAGTCCAAACTCCTTACGGCACAGACAGATTAGCCACATTCTCCAAACAGAAATGCAGAACCTGGAAAAGGAAAAGGAGCGTGAAGAGCATCGGTACAGGCAAAGGCAAGCAAACTTGATGTCTAAAGGTGTATCGAAAGAAAATGCAGCCTTGCTGCCCAGAGATGACAGAGTGCCAATGCCGACACCAATTACAAGGGATTTACTAAGATTCCATCATACTTTACTTGAAGCCGAGATGAAGTCCAAACAAGAAAAAGCCCACAGAGCATTCGAGAACAAGTGGGTCAAGAAGACTGAAGAGGAGTTGCATGATTGCACCAAAACACTCCACTCCACCGCTTATGGTGAACGAAGATTGGCACTGAAAAGCCGTAGTGAAATCCTGTGCGACAAGCTAAAGAATCACCACTCAAATATAGGTACACTTAAACTGAAAGAAGCTCTAGAGGAAAGAAGGCACGCATGCGTTGCATGGGGCCTCCTAGATGAAAAATGTCAGCATTTGGTCAGTTCTGTCTTTGAACCTTTGCCATTATGTGACGACACTGGAAATAGCAGTTCTGATGGCAATGACGTGTTCACGACACCGAGCGCAAGCAACAAGCATACCATGTCGGAGCTCACGCCAGAAGATAGTGGTTTCCAAGAGGAGTTTCTCATCCACAGTTGGAAAAGAAAAGCTTCGCAAAGTCCACGCCGCACCCACAAGAACTAATTTAATGGACTACTTTCAAAAGTAAAGTAACTAAATACTTTGCTCTTTTGTATGGTTTAAGTATTTTGGATTAGTATATACCACACCAGTGAACGGTGCATGCTTTTCGCGCGCTCTGATTTGGTGGTGTGGTATATACTAAAACAAGTATTCACCCCATTATCCGGGTGAATAATTGTTCATTAACGCACGTGATTTAAGTGATTAAGAGTCCTCGAGATAGTTTTAGAATGTCATAGAACTCACTATAGATGCCGTAATGTATTATTCGATAGAACGAACAATGAACAGTAGTTAGACATTCATCATGAGATTGTATGATCGGTCAGTCCAATCATGGACAATGGTTTATGACTTGCTTATCAAACTCTTGAAGCAAAACCAAAGGAAATCACCGACCGATAAGTGATCTGATTGACATAAACTTTGGCTTCGATTTTCTCGGCCAAACTAAGTCGTCTCGCCAAAATAACTGAAAACATGACTCTCTACATCTAGACGTTTGATAAGTAAGATGAATAATGAGTGTCCGATCTTTATCCGATTTACAAACTCTCGCTTTCAGCTCGAGTTTGTAAATCGGATAAAGATCGGACACTCCTTCTTTATACTATGACATAGAAAGCTTTGGCGTATCAAGGTATCGGCATGAAGCAACGGCATTTTGTTTTGATGCGTTTCCTATATAGCCTAACGTCTAGTAAGTCTTGCTTTCTTGAATGTATCAACTAAACATTTTTCGAAGCATATGGCTTGCTGCCACGGTCTTCATTCCAAATTGGGTGGGCAATGACCTAGTCGTCTTCGATTTCTCTGTAATGCCTCATTGGCCTCCAGTCTAAGGATTTTAATACGCTTAGTTCTTCCTCGGCGATGGCACTTCTTGGGACATCTTGCCAAGTTACGATATTTAAAAACTCGCCATGTTTATCGGGATCATTCTTTTCGATTTTCATTGATATAGACAGGCACGCTAGCACAAGCCGTCTAAACGTTGCCTTCTCCCTTTTAGCAGTCTTGTTAAGATGACGCCAAAGCAAGCTTTCTGCCAATGTGGCCGTGCTGAACGGATAGTTGCAGGCGCAGACATTTTTGAAAAACTCTTCGGCCCATTCCATGTCTGCTCTCTTGAGCTCTGGGTGTTTCTCTAGAACGTTGTTCATGGCTGTCTAGCTGGGTGGTCTTCAAGAAAGAGGTCGAGTAGTTTGCAGTGATTGCTTTTATAGTTAGAACTGAACGCATTCCCGGCACTCTGTGCGCACTAGCAACCAATCGAGTGGTCTAATAAAGAATGATCTAGGGAGTTTTTGCACCGAATATTAACATATTTGATTGTATTATTGAACAATATAATTATATCAGTGATATAGTAATTAGATTGGCATACCAATACGACTTATACGTGTGTAATGTATCGAGACAGAGAATAAACTCAAACAGGAGGTGGTTTGTTTTAGATCTTTGATTTGGATCCAAATTTTCTCGTAGCGCGATTCAGTAGAGAGTTAGCAGTCCTGCCCTTAGAATGGCCGACCATTGCCCAAACCCATACCGTTTTATGCCCGCTCTCAAAAAACCATCTTCTTGGGAGGTGAACAGTAGCACTTTTTTTCTCCTTGTCGCGGATTCATTTGAGTCTGCAGGTTTCGCATGCGCCCTCGCATCGTGCAATCTTTGTCTGCTGCTAATTTCGTTAGCGGATAATTCGCTCGTGTCTGGCGAAGTCGTTGAACTGCCAGAAAGCCTAGCGCGAACGTCCTTGTCTAGTTCTGACCCCTTCTCGCCCTGTAAATTTTCGAGACACTCGTGAGCCCTCGTGGCCACCTCGCGAGATCTTTGTTTCTGATAATGAACCCTTGCCACGACAGAGCTGTGTTTTTGGTCTTCGGAGATCGTGCTCCGTTCGCTACTGTTTAGCTGCTCGGAGCTTGCAGTTTCGACAATTTGTCGATAGCGAGTCGGGTGAACGTACTTTCCCGTTGCATCGTAAACCAACTTGCTCATGAGTTCGCCAAGTTTACTGTGTTGACTCCCATTCCTAGTGACTAGCACATAATCGCAAGCCGGTTTCAAAAGAGGCCGAATGTGGGCGATGTAACCGTCTAGTACTTGCATGCTGGTGTCTGTTAGAAACAGAGAATCAAAGCCATACTTTACCGCCGTTTTGAACATTTTCTGATCGACGAAGCCACCATTGGTATTAGCCGTTTTAACCATGTCAACAGTCAAGTATTGATAAGTCATAGGACGAGAACCCTTTACTTTCATGAACAAATACACTGCTAGAAACTTGGTTGCAAACGACAAGTCTAAAGGGCTTACCGTACCTGGTTCAGTGTCCTTGCATACGTTTAGCACGCTCTCGTAGCGGGGCAAGTAGCGCGATACGACTTGTAAAAGCTCTTCCAAAGTAGCCCAGTGTCCCTTTGCCTCTAAGGTATCAATGTCCAGATCGCTGTTCCATTGTAATCTCATCATTTTTTAAACCGTCTTGCGAGCCCTTTTCAAATACACGTCGGTCGAAGAAAGGCTCCTTAGAACTGCGTCGGATGCCCCATTGACTTTCCTGAAATCGCCTAATTCTGCAATGGCGTCCAAATATCCCAAGCGTCCCGCATGACCAAGCTTCCATTCGTCTTGCAATGCATCAACAAATTTAAAAAGAAGATTAGGTGAGCATAAGCTAAAGTCGACGATGTCGTTGGTCAGTTCCTCCTCGTCTTCGCAACAAAATTTGAGAAACTTCAGGCTCTTGCTGACAGTTTGTAGAGCTTGGCGTTCGCTTTTGCACCCTCCACCGCTCCCAGTTAGCCAGTTTGTAAATTCTTTAGCAATTTTACTCGAAATGTGAAAAGAAGGTAACGCTCTGCTTGTCCGAGAAGTTTTCTCTAGTTTCGTTTCAACATTGCTTGGAACTGCTACAATATTGTGGTTTTCTGGCTTTTCGTCAAAGTAATAGAACCAACGGTGCTTGTTCTTTACGTGTTTTCTGCATCCTCGTTGAGTGGTAAATCCATCGTGATCGCATACTTGTACTGGACAGTAAATGAGACCATCGCAATCATCTTCTTCTAAGTGAAGTCTTTTTGGCTTTGGTGAAGCATCAGCTAACTTTGACCAGTTGATTTCATGACCTCGCTTACTCATTTGTAGCACACAGCAGGATCGAAAATGAGTACAGGCTTGTTAGACTTTGCTTTTTAAATACATTTCCATACATCCCCAGAGATCTAAAGTGAGTTTTGGCCAATCTAAAACGCTATTTGGGTCCCCTGACTAATAACTTGTACAAACTTGCCCACAAATCATTTGTTCTCTGTTCCACTGCTAACAATGAAAGACCAAATATGCCTCATTAGACCTTTTTCTCCCATACCTGCCTGCTGTTGTTCAGCTATTCCCAAGAGAGTTGATATTAACAGCAGCCAGTAGAGAAAGAGAACCCTCGTTAGCTCGCCCAAGCTTGCATGGTCTTGCCCAAGCTTGCATGGTCTTGCCCAAGCTTGCATGGACTTGTCCTCGACCCTTTGTTTTCGTATCAGATATGCCCTTGCATGCCTCGGTCTGCCCTAAACTGTTTGGACCTGTTTTAAGCTAACTCCTATAAATAATTCCTGTATAGGTCTATGAATTAACTCAGTTCTTGTGCAAAAGTCTTTCTTTGAGTGTTCGAGCACATTAAAATTAAATATGTTTATTTTCTGAGATATAATTCCATCGGTTCCTAAGTGTGAACTACTAAATGGGAACATCTGTTCCTTTTAACCATAGAAAGGAACTGTTGGTAGTGCTTAAATGGGAACAATTGTTCCTTTCAACCATAGAAAGGAACTGTTTGTAGTGCTTAAATGGGAACATGGATTCCTTTTTACCATAGAAAGGAACTGTTTGTAGTGCAAATTGTTCCTTGTTGTGTTAATGGGAACATTTAATAGGAACTGTTGTTCCTATTAAAGGTTGAGAGGAACGCTATGCAGCATTGAATAGGAACAAACTGTTCCTTGTTGTGTTAATGGGAACATTTAATAGGAACTGTTGTTCCTATTAAAGGTTGCGAGGACCGCTATGCAGCATTGAAAAGGAACAAACTGTTCCTTGTTGTGTTAATGGGAACATTTAACAGGAACAATTGTTCCTATTAAGGGGAATGAAGAACTCTATACAGCATTGAATAGGAACAAACTGTTCCTTGTTGTGTTAATGGGAACATTTAACAGGAACAATTGTTCCTATTAAGGGGAATGAAGAACGCTATACAGCATTGAATAGGAACAAACTGTTCCTTGTTGTGTTAATGGGAACATTTAATAGGAACTGTTGTTCCTATTAAAGGTTGAGAGAAACGCTATGCAGCATTGAATAGGAACAAACTGTTCCTTGTTGTGTAAATGGGAACATTTAATAGGAACTGTTGTTCCTATTAAAGGTTGCGAGGAACGCTATGAAGCATTGAATAGGAACAAACTGTTCCTTGTTGTGTTAATGGGAACATTTAATAGGAACAACAGTTCCTGTTAAAGGTTGAGAGGAACGCTATGCAGCATTGAATAGGAACAAAATGTTCCTTGTTGTGCAAAATAGGAATTCCAGATAGGAACAGTTGTTCTCTTTGAATAGAAAAGAGAACACACAGCCTACATAGGAACATTGCAGTTAGGACCATTTGTTCCTAAAACACCTATATCGGAACAACTTGTTCTCTTAACTATCGATCAGTGATTAGGACCAATTTGTTCTCCTTTTCTACAAAAGTAACCCTTTGTCCCGAATAGACTTCTACTGTTGTTCCGATTTGAAGTTTGTCGTTCCTGAATACGCCAAGTCAATCAGTTCCTAAATTGCTAAAGGAACGCATCTAGAAAACTCGCGGAACACTTGAATTTGAATAAAAGTGCTCTGCGACGCGTTAAACTTGTTTTGAGCATCTTTCAATGAAACCACAGTCTTAAGAACTTCGTTACTAACGTGTACACACAACATGAAGCGGTATTATGTTTTTGATGGGAAGTTATGCACTCTCACGACTTTTTGGGAACGTTGATGACGGTCTTCCCAACGCGCCACAACCTTGTCGTCCAGGTAGTTATTGCCATCGTACACGTAGGGCTTCGCCATCGTCAACTGGGAGATGTCTTCAACCTTGGGATGATGAAATTCGTTTTTAGAACAGGTGTAGCTTTTAGTGTCTCCATCGTCAAACTTCACCATCACCGTCTTACCAACCACCAACTGCACGTAGCCTAGAAACCAATGGTTCTTGCTCCATTCTGCATACACGCGCTGGCTCCGTCTATAGCATGTGGGCATGGGTTGCTGCTGCTGCTGCTGCGACTTCTGGGGTTCTTCTTCTTCTTCTTTATCATTCTTCTTCTTCATGGACGATACGGAATTCTGACGCGTACGTCTTACTTTGCCGCATCTTTGGGCGTATTCTTGTTCACTCTCCTTCACCACAGCTCGAGCCCTCTTGAGCCATTTTTCATGCCTTCGATTGCGATACTGTAGCTCCTCGCTGCTTCTACTGGTCTGGAGTTGGCGCTCGTAGACCTTCTTTAACTCTTCATCTTCTACCATAGAATGACCTCGTCGTCTTTGATACTGTACTTCTTCTGGAAATCCACGAGATGTGTATAACACTCAAAATACACATCGTAGGATTCGACTTCTTCTTTTTCTGCACCGAGACTTTCGATACAGATCAAGAGTTGTTTAAACGTCGGTTGTACATGAAACACCACTTCTCTCAAAGGATAGGTCAAACGCCTCGCCAACCATGCCGCTTCTTGGGCATCCACACCCCCAGCGATTGTTGGATCCTGGCGATGGGATAGACAGAACGTTCCCAACAACGTACCGCTCCATCGGGATGAGTCTCCAGGCGGGTCTCCAAGTAGTGGATGATCTCTTCATTTCTAAGTCTCTGTGAGTATTCGTCTTTCTTCTCCAGCTCTAGATCTCTCATAATCTCGCATTTCTTAGAGAACTGAACGTGTGCTAAATGGAGATCCCACACGGAGCTTGAGAAATGTTGTGTTTCATGGCCATACCGAGGGGTGTATTTCAATAATTCAGGCTGCCTGGACTGCACCTTATAGGTATACATTTCATTGAGAGACCCGAGCAAACCACCGGGAAGACGTTCCATCCAGTTGGTGTACTTGTATCCTTGCTTATCCTTGTAGGTACATACGCCACATTCTGAAGAACTGGACATACGCACCATGCAATCCTCGTAGGCCTCTTGCGCGTTCAAGGAGGTGGAACTGAATTCGCGCTCTTGCCTGATTGCCGTGTCGAATAGGTTGTCTTTCTCTTTCTCTTTCTCCTCGAACTCTTCATCGAGTGGTGATATTCTCCACAAATACCTGAGAGGCTCTATACTGCCCTCCAACACCCCAAAATTACTCAGGCGGGCCACCACTCTCTTCAGACCACACTCGTCGATCCGATACACCTCCACCATTTCGCTGGATAGGGGAACGTCCATGGAGGTAGCCATTTTTTCCTTCTCAGACGAATTGGTGAAACAAGCCTTGGCGCTTCTATATTTATAGGCCACTATATCATCTGACGTAGTTCCGTTTTTTCGCCCGTTTCGTTGTTTCACTTCCGGTTTTGCGAAACCATTTCGTTGTTTCACTTCCGGTATGGCCATATATGGGCATAGGCTCATGAATAATTAATTTGTTATGACCATATATGGACATAGCTCATGCATAGTCAAGTACCCGTGCTCCATACTTGCCCTACTATACTACTCAGGGTATGGTATTTATCTAGTGCTTTATTTAGTCTAGTACTTGCTGAAGTTATTTAGTTATGACACTCATTATACAAAATCACAATAAACGCGAACATCCAAGTATAGATTATGTGTTATTTGTTTTATAGAGGGATATCAAATTTTAACACCTTGTCTTGAACAGGGTATGGAAATTTGAGTTTTTCGGTCATAAACAGGGTAAGTGTTTCAGAGCCCCAGCGACACACCCCTACCCAAAGTTGGGTAGAGTAAAGTGAATCATTTTATGCTGTCAGGTTGTGGGAGAGGGGGGAGTTTGATTTCAGGTTATCTGTGCTGCACTATGGTCAAGGTGATAGGGAATTAGAATTACAAGAGGGAAGAAGGGAGGGGAGAGGAGGGGGGATGTGTTCATTTAATTCAGTAGCATAAATAAGGGCATTCATATTAACCTCACATAATAAAAGGTAGGGGAATACAGTGCAGCAATAGTGTGGAGTATTTCCTGCAATGACTTTAAACATTACCCTGCAGTGAGTGAGCTACCATTAGATTAAAGGAGCTGTGTCATGGTCAGAGCCATTTAGTTGTAGTCTGGGCCGGACAGTTATTTTCAGCAATTTTCATTTGAATTGAAGCTTGTGCTGATGTGGGATAATTGGTCACAATCAAAGCATACATGGATATGCAAAAATGACTAACAAACTGTGTATGGGCATAGTATTCAAGGAAAATATTGCATGTCATTTCAATCAAGTTCTGGGGAAGGGAACTTCAAAGGTTTGTAGCTAATGAACAGCCACAAATCAAACATTGACTCCATACATGTACACCATCACGACATAGCTCCTTTAACTGTTTGTAGCCAATGAACAGCCACAAAATCAAACATTGACTCCATACATGTACAACACCACGACATAGCTCCTTTAACTCTTTGTAGCCATGTAATGAACAGCCGTAAATCAAACATTGACTCCATACATGTACAACACCATAACATAGACCCTTGAACTGTTTGTAGCCAATGAACAGCCACAAAAATCAAACATTGACTCCATACATGTACAACACCATAACATAGACCCTTGAACTGTTTGTAGCCAATGAACAGCCACAAAAATCAAACATTGACTCCATACATGTACAACACCCTGACATAGACCCTTGAACTGTTTGTAGCCAATGAACAGCCACAAAAATCAAACATTGACTCCATACATGTACAACACCATGACATAGCTCATTTAACTGTTTGTAGCCAATGAATAGCCGCAAATCAAATATTGACTCCACCCTTTATTAATGACTGAATCTTGTCCAGTCACAAAACAATGTAAATACATGTAAAAACATTCACTTTTTAATAACATACTGTTAGACATACAAAACTTTGGACCAAGCTTTGTTGTATTGAAAGTGAACTGAATTAAACATAAGTAAATTAATTTTAAATACTTAAATTACAGTGCTAAAATAATGCTAACACGTTATTTGCAACAAATTAGCCATCTTATAGTTTGTATAAATTAACATCTCCTTAATTTATATATCTATCATAAGTTATGTACTAACAATTCCAAAACCACCACTCAAAGTGGCAGAGTACCTCTTGCAATCGCTCAGGATTTTTTCTTGTGTCCAGATCCCGGAAGGGGGGGGAGGGGGGGGGGGGGTACTCCCATATATAGGCAATATGGGTATGTGCTGCTTGACAGGGTATGGTTTTTGACAATTCTTAGCCTGGAACAGGGTATGTAAAATCACTGTTTGGTCTGGAACAGGGTCGTAATTTTTTGGAAGGCCTCAGGATGGTTTGAGTTAGTCACGGTCCCTTGTCGCTCCAAACGCAGTGTCCGTTTATCTGTTTATGTGGCGAGTGGAGCGCAACGTCTCATGCATATCATATCAGATATGCTACGCTGGTCTGCAATAGGATATCTTTTTGCCATTTTGCCTGGAACAGGGTACCTTTTTTACCAATTTGTCTGGAACAGGGTCGCAAAAATACAATTTCTTGTCCTGGAACTGAGTAAGGGTTTCAAGGGCACAGTGGCACACCCCCATCCTAATTTTTAGGGAGTACCCCCCCCCCCCCCCCCCCCCGCGGGGGTCCAGATGGACACCTTATCACATAATAAAGCATAATTTTATATAGCCAAGCCTATAAGCACTGAGTCCCAATAATTAAGAGTCTTTCACTAAATCTTCCTCAATTTCAGAAGGCCATAAATGCACGATAACAATAATTATTATTAATGTCATCTCAAGGATCCTGGCTTAATCAGTTTCTATTAAACTATCCACCCAGCCCTCCCTTGGGTATACATGTGTATTGAATGATTAACCATTAACTAGTTTAGGGTGAAATAGGGGGTTTCATGGGGGCTTCTCAGAAACCGTGATTTATCTGTCAGGATCAATCACATGATTGAACCAGGATAACTAACACATGGTCAACTTACCAATTTCGAAGAAGAGCTACATGTAGAAGAGGACAGAAAGAAAAAAACTACAGGCCCAACCAGGATTCGAACTCATGACCTTCAAGTTCCTGCTCACCCAACTAAACCACTGAGCCATCTGCACACATGACTGCAATATACATATTATAATAATGTAAATTTTATACTTCATGGAGGGAGAGCAGGCAAGGGCATGGAGTATTTTTTTGGACTTGCATGGTTCTGTCTATTTTACTTATTGATTTCTCTGCTACTACAACAGTTACAAATATAATTTTAGTACAGTCACATATTTCTCTTCCCAGACTAGTTAATCCATTCTGGCATCAAACACATATGAACTACAGATATTTGAATTTACTGACAAACCATTAGTTCTCAAAATAATTATTTGTCATTCACATCAGTGGGTCTGCCTGGGCAGAAACTTGTTAATGGACCAGCTCCAAACACAATTTAAACATGACTTGCTCAGTGTGATATTCGATGCATTACATGTACCTTTGCTTCAGGGTGAGAAATTGGATATTTAAAAACAGTGATTAACTCCCAAATGGTTTGCCAATTTCCACTAAGAGTAGCTGGGGATAATTTTTTTTTCATTTTCATTACTGGCACATTATTTTATAGTTACATCATGGTTGGCTCTTACACGTGACATTAAATAAATATACGCTGTCTCATGTATACCAGGTCAATTAAGTATATATGTTGAATTCAATAAGGAGCTTAATACTTTCTAACAAAAGAAACAGATTTCATCTGCTTATTTGTGAAACAAAGAAACAATAAATACCTTGATTTAACATAGGAAGCAGTATCATGACCAATGACTGAATTATTCAAAATTATTTTTCCTTGCAATATTTTGTAAACATCAAAATGCATCTTACTAAAGCGGACATAAAAATTGCATGTTAAGTAAAAAAATGAATTGTATTCTTTGGTACCTACACTGTAGCTTCGAAGTTTACCCATGTCTAGTGGGTCTTGTTTTTTTCATTTCATTTGATATGTTAAGCAATAAATAGCACTTGTATCCAGGATTTGATACATACATGTATAGGAAACCCTGACTATATTAGACTGTGAACAGTCCCTACTTTTCTCGCTACACTCGCAAATTACTATCAGTGGAGGGAAAAGGAGGGACTGTTCGCAGTCTATGACTATATATATATATCTATATCAGGAAGCAGGGCTCGAAATTGCGCCCGATAAGGGCGTAAATACGCCTAGATTTTTTCTTTTTACGCCTAACGTTTTCCACTTAGGCGTAAAATTACGCCGAGATCTTCTTATCTGTCTTATTTCTTAGTGTAAACTTTTTTGTCTGTTGTTTCAAGTTTGAAACGCATAGCTTACTAATTACGCGGCGATGTTCGGCGTGTGAAGTCTGAACTTTAAACCGCAAAATGTCAAAGTTTGACAGCTCCTATCTATAGGTTTTGGCATGCAAAACATAGCCTTTTGTCATGCAAAACAACTTGTTTCGCGCGGGAAAATAGTTTACATTACATTACGCCTAAATTTTGGAGAATTACGCCTAAAAAAAATTAAGGTGGGAGTAAAATTACGCCTCCTTTTTTTTCTTAATTTCGAGCCCTGGGAAGAATTTTAGGAAGAATTTTAATGCTTCCAATTAGCGATTGATTTACACAGCAATCAATCAATTATAATCAGCACTCTATTTAAATAAAGTGCATCTTCATCTAAATAGTATTAATCAAGTTGCATAGTTACCCTGCATCATTGGCTAGCACATACATTGTATAAAAATACATTATTCTTCAATAAAACTATCAGTATTAAAGTATATTATTCTGCACTCTTGATAATAGGCAGTTTGCACTGTTAATTGACTACAACTACCAACATTATTTGCACAGATTATTTTGTTCTTCTACAGTAATTTCGATCATTGTATTGGTATTCTCAGAAGAATTCTAAAATCTGAATAAGAAAAAGAATTCAAAAAGGATTCTGGTTGTAGTAGTCAATTGATGTAATACATGTAACGCATTCTAAACTATTTTGTCATTTTCTAAACTATATTTTCTCTGCAAAATCTACTAAAAAATGAACTTACTTGAGGGGACTTTCAACTGTTCTGCAATATACATTGTTTTGAGTCCTTAAAAAGATAAAGCAATGCTATACAACGCGAAGGGAAAAAATACAACCGTTTAGACCCAACTTGTCTGCTCTGAATTTCAGAGTAGCCAACTTGCCTGCTCTGAAATTCAGACCGGTACCCAACTTGCCTGCTCTGAAATTCAGAGTACCCAACTTGCCTGCTCTGAATTTCAGAGTAGCCAACTTGCCTGCTCTGAAATTCAGAGTATCCCAACTTGCCAGTGTGCTCTGACTGAAATTCAGAGTAGCCAACTTGCCTGCTCTGAAATTCAGAGTAGCCAACTTGCCTGCTCTGAAATTCAGAGTAGCCAACTTGCCTGCTCTGAAATTCAGAGTAGCTAACTTGCCTGCTCTGAATTTCAGAGTAGCCAACTTGTATGCTCTGAATTTCAGAGCAGGCAAGTTGGATACTCTGACATTCAGAGTAGCCAATTGCAACTTGCCTGCTCTGAAATTCAGAGTACCCAACTTGCCTGCTCTGAAATTCAGAGTAGCCAACTTGCAATTGCCTGCTCTGAATTTCAGAGTATCCAACTTGTCTGCTCTGAAATTCAGAGTAGCCAACTTGCCTGCTCTGAAATTCAGAGTAGCCAACTTGCCTGCTCTGAAATTCAGAGTAGCCAAGTTGTCCAATTCCAACCTATTCCAAATTATTTCCCGGTCTTTCCAAAGTAACCATTATCAATAGAAACTTTTTTGGCATCTTTTAAGCCGCAATACGAACCAAATGGCTTGTTGTAAAGATACTTGCAACAAGGTTTCATTTGTCTCGCTAGAAAATTGACGTTCAATTGGACTGGTTAATCGTTTTATGTACCTTTGTGCAGTTTCACGAAAACAACACTTTCTTAGATTCGTGAAATTCTACATATACAAATTCAGTTCCTTCTACATTTAAAAAATCCTGTTACCTCAGTATGGTAAGGGTACGCAGTGTAACAAAATGACCGTTTCAGCTATGCTGTGAACTTTAATTCTCAATCGTTTTGAGATTCGGTTGACTCAATCTGTTACAAATTGACATTTCAAGCTATATCGTTGATGTTTGATATTCTCAAGCTGATCGATTAACCTACAAAAATTTAACCTGTTCTGCGTATCTTGACGGTCATTATTTATATGGACTGAAGCTTCCAAAACCTTGTATGTACATGTATGTCAGCTTGCTTTTGCATTCTCCTCCTCCTCCTCTGTTTTACAGGAACAGCTCAAGCTTTCTGAAACTGAGAATGTTCACTTTTATGAACTTTGTAAATATAAGAGTAAAAAATCAAATTCAAGTTAGTTTCACGGTTATGCTTATAATACCATAGGACAAATTAGGAACTTCCTAATTTTATCTTGAACTTTCACGCGTAATTTAATTTCACACTTAAAAATATTTTTTCAGCATCATAATTTGCCCTCCATCATATTAATGTGTGACTCGTGAAATTAGCCTAAGGGTGCGTTCGATTGACCGTATTCCGGAATAGGAATAGATAGAATAGTCTCTGGAAATCACTGGTTCGGGCATATTATACACTACAAAATATTATGGTTGCTGACAATGATATCCAGGATACATTTAGTATTCCAGTGGCTAAAAAAATCCCTGTACAAGTGATTTGTAGTGATCAGATACATTTCACTTGTGTTTGTCAAAAATCTACGTAATTTCCCTCGTCGAAGCGGCTCAGGACACGCGTGAATTTTGTCTCTGCTAGCGCCCGTGGTGGCAGTTAGTTTCACGGCTTAATTGGAGTATTTGTCGTTCCTCAGATTAAACGAATGCTTTCTTTAACCAATCACTGCGGATTTTTGCAGGAATAAAGTCAGTAAATTGTGGCTTATGAGCGATATCGACATTTTTAACTTCTTCAGTTGATATCGGAGACCAGACGAAACAGTTCTACAGCAACTCCATTTGGAGACTGCTGGGTCCTCGTTCGGAGCCCCTCGTTCATCTCCCGATTGACTGTTATTTTGAAAGCCATAACACAACGTGCGTACTTTTAGAATTGGTGCTTGAAGCATGTCGTGACTCGGTTTGTTTCTCAGATAAAACAGGTCCAGATACGAATAAAAAAGCAACTCACAAGCCGCTGTGGAAGTAGTATAATCTTTATCTATCTCAATTATATACGCATTCTTATAATTACAAGTAATTTGTAATCTGACTTATATGTTATGTTTTACACTGCTACCAATACTTACCTCTCGAATGAGCGTGGAATACTGAAGATTCCCACGATGAACAAGGCTTGTGTGGATATCAAGCAGTAGGACTCGAAACGACGCCGTTGCAACCGACACTTCTAAAATTATTATTCAGTTTTGCGCCAATATTCGAATTTCGTGCCTTTTAGTTTGTGATTGGTTAAAATTGACACTTCGCGCGTAGTCGGAGATATTACATGTACGTGTTAGGCGACAGAAAGTCTGGTGCCAACAACTCCGGAAAACTTTTAATTCAAATGTTATTCAAGGAGCACTCATGCAATTTAAATCGGATGATAGTTTAATACAAGATGGTCAGAGAACCAGAACCGGAAAAGACGTTTTACGGCGAATAATATTTCTGTTGTCTGGGCGCGACTGATCACATCTGATACGAAATGAAATTCCGAGGTGCGCGCTAATACAAAGTACAATGGCAAATTTGCTACCGGCGAAGTGTCAACTTTAATAAATCAGAGCATGTGTTGTTTTAAATTAAAAGGCACGTACAAGCCGAGTAATTACTTACTTGCCGTTTCAACACATTTGCATGTAAAAACATATTACAATTGGATTGAATATCCCGCTAAGCGCGAACTGTCAAATTTAACCAATCGGATCACAAACTAGAAGGCACACGAAATTTGACACAAAACTGAATAATAATTTTAGAAGTGTCGTTTGCAACGGCGTCATTTGGAGTCCTACTGATTTGTTTCAGCGCCATCCACACAAGCCTTGTTCGTCGTAGGAATATTCAGAATTACATGCTCCTTGAAGGTATGACAGTGATATACACATCATTTGTATATTTCAAATTACTTATAAGAATGCATGTATAATTTAGATCAAGATTACTTCCACTGTACTGTGGTACGTGAGCCATCGGCCGTTACAGGAGGTTAGCTATAGAGGATCTATTCCATCTCGGGACAGCCAGTATCTCAAAAACTAAACCAAAGCAAAACCAAAAGTCTCGATATATTTCGAGTACCCGATTCTAAGTACGTATAGGGACGTATCTCAAAATAGCAGTTACATGTACTTCAATCGGGATGTGAACATAAGAAATTCAAATGTAATTCTATGACTGAGTCTCGTGCAATGTTAAAATTATTAACCACGGCTAGAGTATAGAATACCCCGCCATGCTAGGTTGTAGAAGACACTGCTACCGCGATCCGCAGTCAGCTATAATAATATAGCATCGAGAGAATTTGTAGAAAACACTGAAATACCTCGGGATTCCAGCTAGGTTGAAGAAGACTGCTACCGCAGTCAAGGGCATAGAAAAAAAACATGTCGAATTTTGTCGGCGTTCAAAAATGTTTGAATTTAGAGTGATTCTCAATAGAAATTTTGCCTTAGCAAAATTATTATTCACTTCGGGACGTTTATTTTCGTGTGTTATCTCTGGGACACATTTAACTCGGTAGTGAAATAGAGTAAAAGTAAATGTGTTCTCATTTATATTTATGTTCATAAACATAAACCGAAAATGCGGTTTATTGTCCAGCTGTGTGGGTAATTATTTTATCAAGCATTTAGCAAACACATTTAAAGTTTACAGTTAAATTCCTTCGGGTAGGGAGGTGTTTCACGTCAATGCTGTCGTTGGTTTTATGTCATTACTGAGGTGTATACTGCAGTTTCTGTCGTCTTTCTGGCTCGATTAAATGCCTGTTATTAATGTATAAGTGTATAAACGTGTATATTCTCTTTTCAGAAAGCATGAATTGTTGTTGTATCATGTAAAGCAGAGAAGTAGGAGAATACGAGAGCAAGCTGACATACAAATTTAAGCTTTCGAAGAGTTCACGCTGCAGTCCATGTAAAATAATCAGCGTCTTATATTACACAGAAAAAAAACGGTCATTTTTAGCTTAAGAATCTCAAAAATGTTGAGCGGATTTCAAGTAAACGGACAGCTAGAATGATCACTTTCTAGGTATAGTCACCTGAATGTAAAAAAGCTTCGAGATCAGCCTAGATAAAACCTGTTTAGGAAAACATTGGATACTCTGAATTTCAGAGCAGTCAAGTTGGGTACTCTGAATTTCAGAGCAGGCAAGTTGGATACTCTGAATTTCAGAGCAGACAAGTTGGGTACTCTGAATTTCAGAGCAGGCAAGTTGGATACTCTGAATTTCAGAGCAGACAAGTTGGGTACTCTGAATTTCAGAGCAGGCAAGTTGGATACTCTGAATTTCAGATCAGGCAAGTTGGATACTCTGAATTTCAGAGCAGACAAGTTGGGTACTCTGAATTTCAGAGCAGGCAAGTTGGCTACTCTGAATTTCAGAGCAGGCAAGTTGGCTACTCTGAATTTCAGAGCAGGCAAGTTTGGCTACTCTGAATTTCAGAGCAGGCAAGTTGGCTACTCTGAATTTCAGAGCAGGCAAGTTGGCTACTCTGAATTTCAGAGCAGCCAAGTTGGGTACTCTGAATTTCAGAGCAGCCAAGTTGGATACTCTGAATTTCAGAGCAGGCAAGTTGGATTCTCTGAAGTTCAAAGCAGACAAGTACGTCTATAATCGTTTAATGATTTGTTTTCAGCTAATTGTGTAAACTTTGATTTGAAATAAAGTGGATCACTCCAGATTTTAAAATCATGCAATTCCTGGTGTCATTGATTCTTATATTCAGGGATTTCCACTTACTCTGCAATGTCCAACGTCTTATTTTCATAGTAAAAACAGACAAACCATGCATTTTGCAATTACATTTGCAATATTTCGTGGACATTATGGACATAACGAGTAAAATAGATTATTTGTCATAGCCTTTAAAAAAAGTCTCCTAAAAGACATAGTTTGGAAAATGACAAAATAGTTTAGAATGCGTTATGTATATAGTGCAAATTATGGCCTATTCAGAAACAGTTACCATAAGTACTAATATCAGGATACCTAGTATTCATAAACCATCAAATATCATCTCGCATGTGATTGGTGGAATGCATCACGACACAATATTTTCTCTCCGCCAGATGACAAATATCAGCGAATACACCCCTTGTGAGCATAAGCATGCATCAAATTAAAGAAAATATCTGAAGGATGATAACAACAATAACCTACATTTTGCATCAAAATA
Source organism: Actinernus sp. WN-2022 (assembly GCA_030867875.1). Lineage (NCBI taxonomy): Eukaryota > Metazoa > Cnidaria > Anthozoa > Actiniaria > Actinernidae > Actinernus > Actinernus sp. WN-2022. Next base: position 24,704,279 of record JAOWCC010001589.1, read on the forward strand.
CATGTATGCTCTGATATTTGTCCTTGGACATTATTATTTTCAATTGGTCCTCAAAGCTTGCAGTTTTCATTGAGCTTTGCTCTCGGGAACTGTACTCTTCTCGTAACAGATAATATCTGTGGAGGAAAATATAACGGCATATTTTGATGCCACAAATACAGTGTAGGCTACTATTGTTAATATTTTTTTACAGTCTTTATGAAAACTTACCATTATCATCAACAAATGGCTTAATTATTGTTTCTTACTATTCAACTAATAACTGAATTGTCTCTCTGAATAGACCCATTTAAAAATAATATGGTGTACAATTTATTAAAATAACTACTGTTTAGGACTATAACTAGCCTTGCATACAATGAAATAAAAATGCTTTTATGCAGCAATGTGAAAATGAAGTAGGCAGTCCAGGGCAATTCATATAATTTTTCAAATTGGACACCACTTTTTGAATGGGTCTAATACCATTTATTTTATACTTTCCTTTCGATTTTCATTATAGTTTATTCAGTTTTCTTGCCCAATTCGTGGTCTTGCAGAAAGATAATCTTGCTTGCAATCTTTTACAGTCAGTGTTAATGGCTTTAGCTCAAGATATTGACAATAATACAACTCCTAACAGCAACTGAACTGTCACCATTTGTAGTTTACGTTCAATTTTTCATTATTCAGTTTTCTTGCCCACTTCGTGGTCTTGCAGAAAGATACTCTGTATTCTTACTTTCAATCTCAGGCAGATGGGTATTTATGGCATGCTTTAGCTTGGCAATAATACAACTGCTAAAAGCAACTGAACACCACAGTAGAACCAGAAATCCAGTGAAACACACCGACATGCAGACAACACCAAAAAGGGTAATAGCCAGAAAGACTGTTGCAAATGACAGCAAAGTTCCCTCAACAAGCACAAATCCAAACATGGTAATAATGAAAGTGGTGGAGACAAAGGTGAGGAACACTACTATTGGCAATGATGCAAGGCCAACAAGGACACCAAAGAAGAGCGTAGTGAGTGGATACTCATTGACAAACTGTAATAGGGGAATGGTTGCACTTTTGATGTCCAATTGTTGCCATTTCCGAAGTATGGTGGCACATATTTCTCCATACTGTCTTTTACTGCTGCTAGACATGTTGAACTGAAAAGCAAATTTTATGAACCAGTACTTTTTTTATGTTTAGTTGTTGGCTTTAGTATTCAAGGAAAACAGAAGGAGCAGTAGTCTCTATCAACTCCAAACCTGCCCATCCCCCTGGGTATTGGTGGGGTATTTGACATTTTTGAGTCACTCACTCACTGAGCATTACATTATTATGCCCCACCATGGAGTGACAGCTACATGTACATGTAATTAAGCTATGCAAATGCCCCACCATGGGCTTTGGAACAAGTGCAAATCTCTTACAAACACTGAATGATGTAAAAATCACCCCCAACTTTTGCAAAAGGGGCTCTTAGGTTCTAAGGCTCATTTTGTCAAAACATGCCTGATATACATACCTTCCCTTGGAATGCGGTATAACTAACCGTACCATATCCCAATAATATACCCGTGAAAGTTCAAAACGTATATAATACAGCTTTCTATTCCTGCTTTGTGTAAAGACATACGTTGCATCATTTCTATCATTACAGATACTGCAGTTAACCACCTTACAATTGCCACTATTGTAATTCGGTTCTCTCGATTATATATGTATACAGCCGGTGCTCTTTATTACCTTCCCTTGATAACTTAAACTAACCGTACCATACCGCAATGATATTCCCATGAAACTTTCGGAACCTAATGTAATACAGACTTCTTTTCCTGCCTTGCGTCACCGACATACGTTGCATATTAATGTCTAACTGTGCCGTTACATATCCTCGAAAAGGCATTAGCAACGAAACTATAGAAACTGATTGACATCCTCAGTCAAGGATAAATACATATTTCCATTGCACATAATTATCCTAGAGTGTAAATACCTTGACATTATGGGATTAAAGATCAATAACCGAATTGTTAGGATTGATTAAGAATGAGAAAATTATGGCCAAATTATCAAATGATAATAATCGTGTAATTATAAGTTAAAGATAAGATATTCAAGATACACTTCCTTTGTTTTTAAGTACACTTCCTTTTTAAGTTCCCGAATTTTCTTTTTTAAAGCACACATGCCAGACCTCGATAGCAGTCCATCGCTACGAGTCGAACGACTATATTATAAACAAAAACAATTTATATTTTCTTTCATCTCAAATGAAATTATAACTATTCATTTTCTCCGAACTTCATACAGTTCACGGGTGCGTACACCCTTCGGTCTCGGGCCAGTGCCCCATTGACCGCCACCATTCCGAGCTGAGCCAGCAAAACGATTATCCTACAGGACGGCCGAGTGCATTGTACCTATCATGCTATATAGCAACTGTATATATATGTTTCTAATTTTCTTAATTCCAAAAAAACATTTGCATCATGTGCCTGTATACGTAATTAAATAAATTGTCGCAAGATTCGGAATCATATTTGGATAATTTAAGGACTACACTGGAATGGTCAAGTTAAAGACGCAATTTTAAAGGCCCAGTACGGACCTTGGTGCTTTGCGCGCCTCTGTTTTTGTTTTGATTTTCATGAAACCGAGGCTTCTATTGTTTTAGCCTCTCTGTGCCGAAGTAGAACATCGTCCTTCTGTTACACCTTTGTCATTTGTTTGCATGTTAGCAAAACACGGAAACTAGTATAAATCAACTCTTCGTTATCAATTGTGTGGTGTTGGTAGAAGATTAACAACGTAGTTAGAGTGCTTACGGCTCCATTGTTGCAGGCGGAGTAAACATTTGTGAGAATCAGGCCGGAGAAAACGAAAGTTGAATTTACTCATTCTCTTGATTCGTAATGGTCGCTGTCGGTGTTTACCTTTTCCTACCCAAGAACCATAATAACAAAGCCAAGTGCAGTACCAAAGTCAATGTGCCACGAATGGAGGAAGGGGTACTTGCATGAAAATAAAGTTTACGTGAGAACAAGGCCAAATGCAAACCGTTGAGCTTTATATGACAGAAGCAAAGCTAACAAATATATAAAGGTAAGCTAAATTAAGGCAACTCTGTCCATTTTTACGTTGTTCCTAATAGAAAATTCGTTTATGGGGAATTGGCGGTTCGAATATGACGTACAAGTTGTACAGAATCGCATAAAGTGCTCAGGTCGTTGTTGTTGGGACAATGAGGAGCACATATGTTCTCTATCGTTCATTACATCATTATTCCAGTTTACCCAAGAGGATTGCTGCAATATATTTATTTCCATAGCTTCATGGCAAAAGGAATGCATCCTTTATTTTTTTTTTATTATAGCAAATTACATCATTATTCCAGTACAGTTTACCCAAGAGGATTGCTGCAATATTATTTATTTCCATCAGCTGCATGGCAAAAGAAATGCATCCTTTGAAATTTTGTTTTTTATAGCAAATTATTTGAGTGCAAGCTGTTCATTATATAGGAAATGGCTAGGGAGATATTTATCTTGCACAAATTGTCATTTGTAGTCACTCGGAGTAAGCAGAATTGAGTTTTAATGTGCATGCACTTCCTCTTTTCAGCATTTTTCCCTTTCCCACAGGACTTTTTAATAGCCACCCCCTTCCCCTACAATGTAAAAGGTGCACAATTGGACAGTGGTAGTTTAATTAAATTGAACACTATACCTCCCAGTGTCATATTTTCGGTTGCTTTCCTTTTTTTGTACCTTTGATAAGAAATATTCTATTTGTTTCAGGTAAAGGGTGTACATTGTTTTCTTCAAGCGGTTAAGTGTGGGAAGAGGAAGTATGGACTTTGCCAAGAAATGGGCAACAAATAATCACCACTGTGGTATATTTGCAGATAAATGGGAATTGTCTGCTTTAGAGAGGGTGACATTCATCACCACCTTCACATTTTCAAAGATTATTTTGTGTAGATCGTGAAATTTTGGAGGTTGATCTGCATCAAAATCCAATGCCATAACTCTGTGTGTTTGAAAGATAAAGTTATGATACCCCAATGACAGCACAGTATATGCAGCTATATGGGTTTCTGGACAAATCAAGACTAAGAAATTAGTTATCAATATTATCTATATTGTTGTTTCCATTTTTAGTTTTACTAAACCTGCATTTGTTTGCAGATTCTATGAGTGTCTACATGAATGCAAATACAAAAAATACGAAGTGATTACCAACTTTGTATTGAATATTTTTAGCTTGTTACAGACACACAAAGATTATTAAAGTCCCCTGTTAATTACATACTAATCCTGAAATGTTAGTAACTTGATTTTTCAGTATACACACAAGCCCTTAGGGACCGTACATTATTTAGCAGTAGGTGTGGGGGGGGGGGGGGGGGGGGGGAGGGGTGGAATATTCATGGAATACCACAAGAAAACATTGCAGAACTATTTTATCCCATGCCGAAACTAAATAAAGAACACACCTCACTTGGTACATGTGCTGCATCACAATATTTTGATGGCAAAACTGGAATCTGTTCAGAGTGCGTATACAGCACATTATGGCAGTGGAAATAAAATTGATACAACCTGTGGGATACTGCCGAATATGGAACAGATTTCCATTGGTGTCTATATCCCTTCTGTCAGGTAAATCAGAAATATACATATTAATGAATTACTGATTTATTAAATGTAACAAAGGCCTCCTTTCGCTTAGAGCCTAACCTCAGGCATCGGTCGGGTTGGGTACATTGCTTGGATTCAATATATATGTCAAATAAATTGGTCCTTAGATAGCTGATTGGCTCCAGCTTAATGTTGGATCACGAAAAACACTTACCGGTGTTTTTTTTATATTCTGGGTTAAAATAACACTGACCCTCAAAATCAATAGTATTTTTTGAACCAGGCAATATTAATTTGCTATATTCTACTGGAGTTACCTTAGTTACAGCATACATGTAATAATATTGTTCTGATTTATTTTCTGATAAAAACTTCTGAAATACCAAAGCAAATTGCACACATCATTCTTGCTGCGCATCCCCACCCCCTTTAAATAGGTAAATGTAGCTGGGATCATGTACAGTATTATGACTATAAGGCCAGAAATGAAGAGGGTAGGATAAAATTTATAGGACTGTGAAGTTTAATGGATATTAAAAAGGTCAATATGTCATATTATTTTAATCTCTCAAGTATTTTATCCCTTTTTCCTAAAACTTGAAAACTATATAGCAGAGCCCTTGTTTAAAGCCTGATTAGCATCTAATCCAGAGGATTCTGGTTCTTTTGGTAAAACATGTCATTCTGCACTCTAATATTACAACTACATGTAGTTTGAAATGCACTAACAAACCCTTAATCATGGTTACATGTAGCTCAATCAGGCTCCAGGACTGTATATTAGGCTCATGGGAGAGCTGCGTGGTGCAGCGTATTAGTGCTCGCCTCCCACTATTGTGACTCGGGTTCGAATCCCGGATACACCATTATGTGAGAGTTGAGTTTGTTGATTTTCATCCACGCTTTGAAGGTTGTTCTCCGGTTTTCATCCCTCTGTAAATATCAACATGTGAGTTGTAAACATTGAATGTAGTGAAAGTGTGTGGAGAATGTTCGGATCATTAATACGATCTGCTAGAGGCCTAATTAAGCCTTAAATGTAATATCAGAGGGTAAACAAAATATTTGATTTTTGATTTGATGCATTTACAAAATGCTAGTTTTTTTTCGATGTGCGTAAAATCTCATGACAACGTACACCTGTTGCTAGTAGAATATTGCTTATTTGTGGACATTGTTTAGCTTTTCCTACAATGATTTCCTGTACTCAATGTACTCTATATTACATTGTATCTCTTTGTCTAGATATGCATATTATCTTATATTTTTTATCGTAAACCTACTTTTTTAGAATGTGATTAAGAATCACTTACACCCTTTTTACACACAGCCCTTCATTTACAGTACATTGAGTCGTATACACTATCCTTGAAACTTACATATAGATTAGACTGCGTTGCTAGTAAATATCAGTGACAACGAGCAACAGCCTGTACAGTACCCTTGATTTTATTAAAACCACTATAGTTCCAACTTTAATTAAATGTTTCTCTTACCAATTAGATGCAGGGACTTAGAATCACTTGTCTTGCTTTGTTTATAAAAAAAGCTAATTTATAGGTTTTTGTTTTAGCATTATTAACACTCAAATTGTTCCAATTTGCCACTCAACATTTTTTATAAAATTACTTTGCCATACTGTGAAGTTTCTAAGATTTTTCTTCTCAGCAGATCACTGAAATGCATACATGTATACAGTAGTGGTCTCAAATTCAAAATATTTGGGCTATATTCTTGCAAAATCCTTCCACCACCCTACAATATTTTTACTATACATGTATATATATATATTTTGCACAGCAGTACCAGTATGTTTCAACTTAATAATTCATTTAGTTGTGAATTCAGAAAAAGTATCTGGTAAATTGCTTTAATGAACGTAACAGTATTCTGTCATTTTACCTTTATAGTTGTTCAGACTGTTTGTTGTGGGTTCACATAAATTTTCATAAACTCCCAAATCATGCCCATCGGCTCATCAAAAACTACGGCTTATAAAATCCATTTCACTTCTATAGCATCGACTTGAAACTTGTCATGATAGTAAAATGATTCCTTTCCTCTTTGACCACTCCTCTTGCGGTGAATAACTCGCCAATTGGCAATTTATAATTATCACTGAAGACTGCTTAATACCGTTGACGATAGTGGCATTACACAACGCAAAAAACACTGATTCTTTTTCCTGCAAAACCCATATGTGGCTTCCTCTCATTCCGGCCGTAAAATACAGAAGAACAAAGTCTTATTTTCCGAACAGAACCAGGCTAACGTGGTCTTCCTACCGACGGTTCCGCCATGATGCCTTCCCATAAACATACATCACATTGTTGAAAAGAGAGCAATTTTCAACTGCGACAAATGGCGGCTTTGAGGTACGCGGCGCGCAAAGCATCAAGGTCCGTACTGGGCCTTTAAGCAGTAAAGGATATAATGTTTTCTTTGTAGTACAATGCAATTTTACAAACCTACGAAACATATCTACAGAACTGTTTATCGAGAATGCCACTCATAGGACTCTAGCATCACTCCACAGGACCTAATATAAGAGACAACCCGCTGCCACCATTTTTATTCGTTTTTCAAGAAGACTTTCCAAATGTCCTCAAAAGTGAGAAGCACATGGATGTAGATATCGTTCTCTATCTTAAGAAATTTATTTTCAGAACTAAAAAAACTTTTACATGAATGTGATATTCAATAGAAATAAAGGAAAAAATTGTCCATATATTGGTCAAAGCTGCCCCAATTGAAGCTATTGAAATTCCATATTAAAATTAAGGTGAACATCCTTACACACAAGTGTCCCGAAATACTTAATCCATATTTAAGATTTTCTATTTTTGTATTGAACTGAATGTTAATGAACTGAGTGCAATGCATGTTTTAAATAGAAAACAATTAATATGTTGAAATATGAAAAACGTTGTATTCAGGTAATTTATCGGTTATAATAATTATAATAATATGGGAGAAAACTCGCAATTAATATCTGTCTACAGTACTAGTCACTGGTAAGTTTGTTAATAAAAAAAATGTAAAATTACAAAGGAAAACATAATGTTACAGAAAAAAAATTAAATATATCGTCAACTCAGTAGAATTAAGCTTGGTGGAATAGGTATGGAATCCCAGAACATGGTCCTGGACTTCATATGGTTAGATGCTGTTACACTTGTTGCAAAAAAATAAGAGTTTGCAGTTCAACAATTTTGTGAACAGGTGTGCAGTAAATTGCGCATCTTTTCTCCTGCCACTACTGTGTTCATAGCTCTGGGAGCGTGCCCAACTGAAGGTGTTTACATCTTTGTTTCTATTATTCATAGGAGTTCCCGTCGTCCAAAGAGAAAAACATATATACATCTGTTGACAACAGTCAACCTGGCGACTGATTAGAATCAACTCCACATGATTTCCAAAAGAACTTACACATTATTTCAACCGTATATCACGCAATTAAAATGGAGAAATAATTGATGTATAAAATGTTGGTCAAGAGTTGTTGGGAGATAGCTGTAGAAACTACTCTACCACAACTAATACCTTTGTAGAATCAAGCTGAATGCCACTCATAAGTTTCCAGTAGCAACTTCACACGACGCTGCCCTTTGTATAAGAGACAAATGAATTTTAGCCCATTGTCATAATTTCTATTTGTTTTTTAAGAAGACTGTACAATGCATTAAAATTAATTAAATAATTGATATATGTAAGTTTTGTTTAGAGTTACTAAACGTTTGGCGGTAAAAGAGATACACATGTAGAAACTACTATATACACCTAATTAACTGAATCTATTAAATACGTCAGTATAGCTACTATAGTGAATTCCATGTGAATGTGAAAAGCTGGCCCAGCTCTGTATCGGAACTTTCAATAAATGTATATTCAATAAATGCACAATTGTGTACACATCCTTTGATTGTACTGGCTGTGCACCATTGTCTAACATCTACTTGCACGCCAAATAAACAAAGGATTTGTACAATTGTGCATGACCTTGAAATTGGGTTAATATACCAGTTGACTGCAATATTTAATTTTCGCGTTTTTCAGTTAAGCAAATAAGGCTTTTTCATCATGTGCCTGTAAATTAAATGTAGCAAGATTCGGATTCATATTTCAGTTATTAAGGAGTACACTGGAGTGAGCCATTTAAAGAAACAAGTTGAAGCAGCAATTTTGTGCAGTCCGTAGTACAATGAAAGTTTACGAACCTACGAAAAGCCTCTGAAGAACGGTTTATGGAGAAGCTTCTAGTATCACTCCACAGGACGCTGACTTTGTATAAGAGACAGCCAAATGAATTTTAGCCCACTAGCTACCAATAGCTGTATTCGTTTTTCAAGAGACTATACTGTTAGCAAATCTCATTAAATGTGAGAAGCACATGGATTTAGATATCGTTTTATATGTTAAGACAATTCTTTTCAGGAGTTAAAATAAAGTTCTACATGAATGTCATATTACTTCAATGGAAATTAGAGAAAACAACAAAAACATCGCATACGTCGGTCAAAGCTTCTGCAATTGAAGCTATTGAAACTTCACGAAATTAAGAGAACAAATCCTTACTGACAATTGTCACGAAATACGTAATCAATAATTAATAATTCAACTTTTGCATAGTAAAATGCAATATCTGAATTTCGCGTTGTTTTCAGTGGACAAAAATATTCGAAAGGAAACATTTGGATAACAAAATAAAACATTTGCATCATGTGCCTGTATACGTAATTAAATAAATTGTCGCAAGATTCGGAATCATATTTGGATAATTTAAGGACTACACTGGAATGGTCAAGTTAAAGACGCAATTTTAAGCAGTAAAGGATATAATGTTTTCTTTGTAGTACAATGCAATTTTACAAACCTACGAAACATATCTACAGAACTGTTTATCGAGAATGCCACTCATAGGACTCTAGCATCACTCCACAGGACCTAATATAAGAGACAACCCGCTGCCACCATTTTTATTCGTTTTTCAAGAAGCCTTTCCAAATGTCCTCAAAAGTGAGAAGCACATGGATGTAGATATCGTTCTATATCTTAAGAAAATTCTTTTCAGAACTAAAAAAACTTTTACATGAATGTGATATTCAATAGAAATAAAGGAAAAAAGTGTCCATATATTGGTCAAAGCTGCTCCAATTGAAGCTATTGAAATTCCATATTAAAATTAAGGTGAACAACCTTACACACAATTGTCCCGAAATACTTAATCCATATTTAAGATTTTCTATTTTTGTATTGAACTGAATGTTAATGAACTGAGTGCAATGCATGTTTTAAATAGAAAACAATTAATATGTTGAAATATGAAAAACGTTGTATTCAGGTAATTTATCGGTTATAATAATTATAATAATATGGGAGAAAACTCGCAATTAATATCTGTCTAAAGCACTAGTCACTGGTAAGTTTGTTAATAAAAGAAATGTAAAATTACAAAGGCAAACATAATGTTACAGAAAAACATTTAAATGTATCGTCAACTCAGTAGAATTAAGCTTGGTGGAATAGGTATGGAATCCCAGAACATGGTCCTGGACTTCATGTGGGTTAGATGCTGTTACACTTGTTGCAAAATTTTAAGAGTTTGCAGTTCAACAATTTTGTGAATAGGTGTGTAGTAAATTGCGCATCCTTTCTCCTGCCACTACTGTGTTCATAGCTCTGGGAGCGTGCTCAACTGAAGGTGTTTACATCTTTGTTTCTATTATTCAAAGGAGTTCCCGTCATCCAAAGAGGAAAACATATAAACATCTGTTGACAACAGTCAACCTGGCGACTGTTTAGAATCAACTCCACATGATTTCCAAGACCTTACACATTATTTCAACCGTATATCACGCAATTAAAATGGAGAAATAATGGATGTATAAAATGTTGGTCAAGAGTTACTAAACGTTTGACGGTAGAAGGGAGCTAGCTGTAGAAACTACTCTACCACAACTAATACATTTGTAGAATCAAGCCGAATGCCACTCATAAGTTTCCAGTATCAACTTCACACGACGCTGCCCTTTGTATAAGAGACAAATGAATTTTAGCCACGATTGTTCGAGGTTTTCAGACTCCAAGTTGTACTTTAAAGAAGTTGGACTCGCAGAAATTAAATATGCTAGTAAAATTTGTTTTCACTCATAAATCAAAAACTCTGCTGAGTATTTTTCGAGTTTGCAAAGTTCTCTACTTAGATAGATATTAAAAGTCATGTTTAAATGTATTCATTGTCTATTGAAATGGCATATGCATGTCTTTGTGGAGCTATTTACAAAACAAGGATTTATTTCAGAATCTTTTATTTCATTTTGAATTGGTTATTGACAACTGACTTCAGTTGAAGCGCACTGCTGTGCGCCCAGGTGGAATAATAGAAGGGTTAAATACTTGATGTTTATGTTTGATTAACAAATACAGGCACGTGCTGACTGTACGATGAAAAAGAAAATAATGAACAGTGCACCAGTCTCTAACCGTTAATTATTAAAGTACCAGGCCACATGACCGAAAAGCGGTTAAACACTTCGAGGCTGGTCTGTTCGGAACAATATGACTCTGAACTTCTAACGAGACCTGAAACATGTAGGCTAATCCTCAGATCGAATTGGAATTTAGCATGTTGTTTTGGAAAGAGGAAAACCGGAACCCGGAGAAAAACCCTGAGAGCAAGGGGGAGATACCAACAAACTCAACTCACCTATGGCGCCGCGTCCGGTAATTGAACCTGGGCCACAGCGGTGAGAGGCGAAGCGCTTAACCACCCCGGCTTCTCGTTGACTTCAGGTGACTTTAGGTGTACAAAACATTATTATTATAATTTAAAGAAAGCGAACAAATAAACATATATTGACAACTGTAGCATTTTCCTGAAGTGCGAATAAGAGAAATGTACATAATGTTGTTCAGAAAAAAATCATATATATTATCCATACATCTCATACACATGAATAATTAACGAGGAAACCAACCAATCAAAGGTCTATAAATCGGTCACATGATGATAATGGAAACCTGGTCCAGTCAAATTCTTTTCAAGTTGTAGGAGTGAATTAATTTTGTTCTAGTCCTAGGACTGAATTAATTTTGTTCTAGTCCTAGGACTGGAACAAAATTAATTCAGTACTACAACTTGAAAACATTAGTTCAGTCCTTGTACCTCAAGAAATAGTAAGAATTAATGTTCTCGTGTACCTTTCTTGTCAGCAACCTCTTCTAAAAACTTTCCCATCCAGAAGTCTAAGGAACAGGGTTTCATTTTTTCCCAATCTTCGTCCAGATTTTCTATATCTTCCAAAGATAATGTTAAACTCGTACTCTCCAACGCAGCGACTTAGTTTTCTCTACCTTCCCGCCATTCAACGAACACGTTTACAGCCCATTTGTTCTTAGACCGTGTAGACAGAGGTACGGCGTTAGCAAGCTCCTTCTCTTCTTCTTCTCTGCTTTTCGATTTTCTAAAACGTTTCAAAGGTCGAAAGCTCTCTTCGTCGCTCGAAGCCATGACTAATCAAATCGAATCTATAACATTGGATTTGTTTTTATCCAGTTTTTCATTCCCAGGAGGCGGTGGTGAACAAACTCCAATACAAGTGCTTTAATTAAGAACAATTCGTTTTTGTTTTTTTCAAATAGAGGGAACGCACTAAAGTGTGAAATTATACTGAATCTAAGTTATACAAATCCCTTTCTTTTTCTATTGTTTAATCAGTGCTATTTTGCATTACTTTGTTCATTCTAATAGGCAAATTGATGTCATTTAAACATTGGACGATTTAAATTAAACCCAAAGTGCAAACAACAAATGTTGGTTAATTAGCTTTTTTAAAACTCTCATTAATTATTAATGAGTATGAGATGTCAGTTCAAAGCCTCCAATTCGGACTGGACGGGATTTCAAGTCCTTGCAATTAGTTCCAGTCCGAGGCTGCGCCTCGGACTGGAACTAATTGCGCGGACTTGAAATCCCGGCCACTCCTCATTGTCGGCTTTGAACTATTACTTCTCAAAGTCATTAATAATTCATGACATAATGAGCCAACCAGGATCTCGTATTATGTCAGGTGAATGACTTTGGAAACCCAATGAAACACCAGTTGAAAATCACTAGTGTTTGAGAACTGATTTGAAACACATGTGGTGAAACTGTTCTTAATCATCATATTCATAAACCAGTCAAACAAATTACAGCATAAGTATGACTTTACATGGAGAAGTGAAGGAGAAGACGGAAATAAAAATCGGCGTCCAGAGTGTGACTCGAGCCATTATCCTCATGGCTGCTCTTGACTACTAGTCCGCTGTCTTGTCCACTACGCTATCAGATCTTTTTTTTAAATGACCGTGACAAAATAACAATCACAACCCTTGTAGTCTATAATTGCATGCAATAAAATTCCAGGCAAACAATACTTTGTAATGATTTATGAATGCAGGTATTGTTTTCGATTGAGAAGTTATATAAGCGGCCTCGTGCTTTCATCTTTCCCGGTGTTTGGATACCCTGGTAAAACACTAGCTCTCGTTTTTTATATATAACATAACTGCGTGTAATTTATTTTTTAATGCCAAACGATTATGGTGAACTATAAATAGGGTTCTGTTGAATCAGTTTATCGCTTATAATAATAATGTGCAAGCAAACGTGCACTCAATATATGTCTACTGTCCTTGGAATGTTTGATATTCAGAGACATATTAAGGGCCCATTGACATATTTAAATTTACCGTTGCTAGGGAAAATTTGCAACCTCGCAAAACCCAGAAAATTAAAGATTGGGCAATAATTACTCTCAAGGTGACTCCGAGTGTAAAGTCTTGTAGTCTGATGACATCATAAAGTGACGGCATGATGACTAAAATCTCCAAGGATTTTTGAACTACTGTTAATTTATGAATATTTTCCAAACCTAAGAATGACGGCATGATGACTAAAATCTCCAAGGATTTTTGAACTACTGTTAATTTATGAATATTTTTCAAACCTAAGAATGATGATGCATAAAACCTGCGTTTGCCATTACGACAAAATTTGAAGATTTTACAACACTTTTCAGTCCAATTTTAAGCTTTTTTGACGAATGAAAAGCCATAACTTTGGCATTTACTGTCGGTTTCCAAAATCAATGCTTGGTCTTGTGAAGAACATGGTCAACAACATTTTAACGGGAAAAAATTGGTGTTTAGTGAAAGCGCGCAAAATGTTTAGGATTTTTTTAAACCGGAAGTGAAGAAATTAACGCATGCGCAAAAGTGCCTGTTTTGTGGTCGTGAAATAGTCGTAGAACTGTTGTTGGAATAAAGTCTACAATAATTGGTCGAACTGGATGTGCATTTTCTCCTATTTCCTCCGATAATGACCAGTTTTGGGTCTTGGCTAAATACTCCACGCGCCAGTCCACAATGAGCTAGCTTGAGAAGAGCCAACTGAAAAATCAAGCTAAAATTAGACCGAGATTCGACAACTTTCACTTGAATTTGAATCTCATGGCGTTCACAACGTCAAAACTACTTTTTTAAGGATGAAAACTGACCTGTATTTCAATTAGATACACGGCAACTTTACCAGGAACCCGAAAGCATTATCTAGAGACGAAAGTGTGCATGTTTGTTGAACATTTGAGTTCAACACCTGCCGGTCGAAAATCACTTGACTTCTTGGGTGACTTGTATTGCCAAAAGGAGAGCTAATGTAATAAAAGAGCTGCTTGCTTCGGATGAAACTGTGACTGATTAGTTTTTTCTCGTTTCCGTTTACAATTTTCTTTGTACCGGCCACGATTTTAGTAGGTTACTGATCATAACTCCATAAGGTAGCCGTGCTTTTCTTCGTGTTTTAGAAGCCATGTTCTCGCTGGAAGCAGCCATTTCAGCTTCTGTATATTTAACAGCTATTTACTATTTACTATTTACTAGATATTCTATCAATAGCAGGATGGGATCGGCTTAATTTGAGATTGAGAGTCCAAAACATTTGCTTCCCATTCATCGGCGATTTCCTGACTTTTTGCACTGTGTTGGCGCCGTACGTTTGCCGTTACTTTTTTACTCCGTACAAATTATTAACTATTTCACTTTCTCCGGCTAGATTCAAGTACAGTTGCCTTTCGATTCATCAAAGATTCCTTCAAAATTATCTGATTGAGTTTCTTGTCAAGTATTTCTTTCACATGATAAACCAGCTCTTCCTTTTCCAGCGACATTCGCACCCGACGCGGCTTGCTTCGACGGCTTGCTTCGAAATTTGAACACTTTACTTCAAGATTCATTCCTGAAAACCTTTCAGATAAACAACGAATAAAACTTACAAACATGTATAAGTAGTAAAACTATTGGGTGGTCGGTGAGCACGCGGAAAACTAGCTGGAAGAAACAGCCGACTCATATCGCCCGAGTTGGCTGTTTTCTCAGGCTATCGTATCCCCGAAGTCAAAATCGCAGCTGATCCAGCGAGCATAGCAACGGTGTTGCATAGCAACGGAGTATGTCAATGGGCCCTTAAATTACAAACGTAAATAGAAGAACACTGTTAAATACATATATCCTCAACTCAGTAGAATTAAGCTGAGTAGAATAGGTGTGGTCCTGGACCTCATATGGATTAGATGCTGTACACTTGTTGTAAAAAAAAAGTTTCTAGTCCAACATTTTTGTGAAAACAATTGCGCTTCTTTTCTCCTCCAACTGCTCTTCTTCGTAGCTTGAACAGAACGGGAGCATACTCAGCTGAAGTTGGTTACATCTTTATATCTATTTGCCTCAGTTCCCGTCATCCAAAGAGGACAACATATAAACATCTGTTAACAACAGTCAAACTGGCGACTCTTCATAAAAATATCCACATGACTTCCAATGGAGCATACACATTATTTCAAACATATATCACATAAATTAGATTTGAGAATTATTTGATGTGTGTAACTACTAAACGTTTGATGGTAATAGGGATATACATGTAGAAACTACTCTACACAGCTAGTAGTTTTGTAGAATCAACAAGCTACATTAACTGAATCTATTACATGTAAATATGTCAGTAAAACTAGCTACAATGGCTTCCACGTGAGTATAAGAAGCTGGCCTAGCTCTGTGGCGAAACGTTCAACGTTTCATCAAAGAGGAAAACGTATATTTCATTGCCTAGTAGTCGCATCCATGAGCATAAGAACACAAATAATATATATTGTTATGAATACGTTCGCCTTCATTTGTATAGTCGGTGCCACCTTTGGCAGAGATCCTTAAAATATTTCAATTAGAGAAACCTATTGCAGTCAACTATTCCAGTTGACTGCAATATCTGAATTTCGCGTTGTTTTCAGTGGGCAAGAATATTCGAAAGGACACATTTGGATAACAAAATAAAACATTTGCATCATGTGCCTGTATACGTAATTAAATAAATTGTCGCAAGATTCGGAATCTATTTGGATAATTTACACTGGAATGGTCAAGTTAAAGACGCAATTTTAAGCAGTAAATGATATAATGTTTTCTTTGTAGTACAATGCAATTTTACAAACCTACGAAACATATCTACAGAACTGTTTATCAATAATGCCACTCATAACCATCTAGCATCACTCCACAGGACCTTGTATAAGAGACAACCCGCTGCCACCATTTTTATTCGTTTTTCAAGAAGACTTACCAAATCTTCTCAAAACTGAGAAGCACATGGATGTAGATATAGTTCTATATCTTAAAAAAATTATTTTCAGAACTAAAAAGCTTTTCCATGAATGTGATATTCAATAGAAATAAAGGAAATAAATTATCCATATATTGGTCAAAGCTGCTCCAATTGAAGCTATTGAAATTCCATATTAAAATTAAGGTGAACATCCTTACACACAATTGTCCCGAAATACTTAATCCATATTTAAGATTTTCTATTTTTGTATTGAACTGAATGTTAATGAACTGAGTGCAATGCATGTTTTAAATAGAAAACAATTAATATATTGAAATATGAAAAACGTTGTATTCAGGTAATTTATCGGTTATAATAATTATAATAATATGGGAGAAAACTCGCAATTAATATCTGTCTACCGTACTAGTCACTGGTAAGTTTGTTAATACAAGAAATATAAAATTACAAATGCAAACATAATGTTACAGAAAAACATTTAAATATATCGTCAACTCAGTAGAACTAAGCTTGGTGGAATAGGTATGGAATCCCAGAACATGGTCCTGGACTTCATATGGTTATATAGATGCTGTTACATTTGTTGCAAAAAAATAAGAGTTTGCAGTTCAACAATTTTGTGAATAGGTGTGCAGTAAATTGCGCATCTTTTCTCCTGCCACTACTGTGTTCATAGCTCTGGGAGCGTGCTCAACTGAAGGTGTTTACCGTCATCCAAAGAGGAAAACATATAAACATCTGTTGGCAACAGTCAACCTGGCGACTGTTTAGAATCAACTCCACATGATTTCCAAGACCTTACACATTATTTCAACCGTATATCACGCAATTAAAATGGAGAAATAATGGATGTATAAAATGTTGGTCAAGAGTTACTAAACGTTTGACGGTAGAAGGGAGCTAGCTGTAGAAACTACTCTACCACAACTAAAACATTTGTAGAATCAAGCCGAATGCCACTCATAAGTTTCCAGTATCAACTTCACACGACGCTGCCCTTTGTATAATATAAGAGACAAATGAATTTTAGCCCATTGTCACCATTTCTATTTGTTTTTAAGAAGACAGTACAATGCATTAAATTGATAAATAATTGATATATGTAAGTTTTGTTTAGAGTTACTAAACGTTTGGCGGTAAAAAAGATACACATGTAGAAACTACTATATACACCTAATTACCTGAATCTACTAAATACGCCAGTATAGCTACTAGAGTGAATTCCATGTGAATGTGAAAAGCTGGCCAGCTCTGTATCGAAACGTTCAATAAATGTATATTGCTATGAATACATTAGCCTGCATTTGTAAGGTCGTTACCGAAATTATACTAGAGCGCAGTTTAAGATCATATGCATGCACAATTGTGTACACATCCTTTGATTGTACTGGCTGGGCACCATTGTCTAACATCTACTTGCACGCCAAATAAACAAAGGATTTGTACAATTGTGCATGACCTTGAAAATGGGTTAAACGAGTTGACTGCAATATTTAATTTTCGCGTTTTTTAGTTAAGCAAATAAGGCTTTTTCATCACGTGCCTGTAAATTAAGTGTAGCAAGATTCGGATTCATATTTGAGTTTTTAAGGAGTACACTGGAGTGAGCCATTTAAAGAAACACGTTGAAGCAGCAATTTTGTGCAGTCCGTAGTACAATGAAAGTTTACGAACCTACGAAAAGCCTCTGAAGAACGGTTTATGGAGAAGCTTCTAGTATCACTCCACATGACGCTGACTTTGTATAAGAGACAGCCAAATGAATTTTAGCCCACTAGCTACCAATAGCTGTATTCGTTTTTCAAGAGACTATCACGCCGGGCACGAATAACCGTAAAAACGGCAGGGTTGAGTGTAACATAAAACGTAAAAGTAACGCCATTTCCTTACTTCTAATCTAAATTTGATGAAATGTTGGCAGGTTGGTAACAAAGTAAGACTATATTTTTTGGGACAATTGTTTCTGTATTCTAACGTTGTTGTGACGTCATAATGGGTGCCTCCTTTTTGGGTGAAAATTAACCTTTAAAACACGTTTCAAAAATATTACGTCATCAGAAAGCTTTTATGAAATATATTCATTTGGCGAAAATTTGAACTTTCTACGATAAATATATTCAAAGTTATGGATGATTTACTGTTTTTGTGACGTCATTATTAGTGACGTCATACTTCAAGCTTAAAAAAGATTGCCGACTATAAAAATATTATTAAAGAGAATACTATGACTTGTGAGTGTTAGCCAAATGCATTTCATTGATAAAATTCCAAAAAAAATGAACTGGCTATTTTCTGAGGGTACACAAATATATTTATGACGTCATAATGACGTGTACAAATATAGGGCTTCAATTATGAGCTGTTATACTCAAAAAATCTAAATTCTAAAAAGAACACATTGTTATTACTAAAGAGCTCTATTATTGTGCACAATATTATGCACCAGTATTTCAAATTGTAAAAGTTAAAACAAGCGACATTTTCATAAATGGTTTTATGCTATTTATTTCCCGCCAATTTTTGGCGGGAAAATTACCAAAATTCAAACTTTAATAACTTTTGTTTACATTAACCGATCGAGAACGGGTTTTCGATAATTTCATTCTCATGAACAAGAGATTTTAAAAAGATATAATAAAACGTTTTTAGAGGTAATACAAATTTATAAGAAACCTATTAGAAAAGGATATATGACGTCATTGTGACGTCATGATGATGGTTATATTAGCTTAACTTAGCAGACTATGTTTTGTTTACACTCCTTTATACATCTACCAAAATTCAATCTTCTATGTCGAAAACTTTTAAATATATATAAAACCAGCCGTTTTTATGATCATTTGTGCCCGGCGTGTATACTGTTAGCAAATGTCATTAAATGTGAGAAGCACATGGATTTAGATATCGTTTTATATGTTAAGACAATTCTTTTCAGGAGTTAAAATAAAGTTCTACATGAATGTCATATTACTTCAATGGAAATTAGAGAAAACAACAAAAACATCGCATACGTCGGTCAAAGCTTCTGCAATTGAAGCTATTGAAACTTCACGAAATTAAGAGAACAAATCCTTACTGACAATTGTCACGAAATACGTAATCAATAATTAATAATTCAACTTTTGTATAGTAAAATGCAATATCTGAATTTCGCGTTGTTTTCAGTGGACAAAAATATTCGAAAGGAAACATTTGGATAACAAAATAAAACATTTGCATCATGTGCCTGTATACGTAATTAAATAAATTGTCGCAAGATTCGGAATCATATTTGGATAATTTAAGGACTACACTGGAATGGTCAAGTTAAAGACGCAATTTTAAGCAGTAAAGGATATAATGTTTTCTTTGTAGTACAATGCAATTTTACAAACCTACGAAACATATCTACAGAACTGTTTATCGAGAATGCCACTCATAGGACTCTAGCATCACTCCACAGGACCTAATATAAGAGACAACCCGCTGCCACCATTTTTATTCGTTTTTCAAGAAGCCTTTCCAAATGTCCTCAAAAGTGAGAAGCACATGGATGTAGATATCGTTCTATATCTTAAGAAAATTCTTTTCAGAACTAAAAAAACTTTTACATGAATGTGATATTCAATAGAAATAAAGGAAAAAAGTGTCCATATATTGGTCAAAGCTGCTCCAATTGAAGCTATTGAAATTCCATATTAAAATTAAGGTGAACAACCTTACACACAATTGTCCCGAAATACTTAATCCATATTTAAGATTTTCTATTTTGTATTGAACTGAATGTTAATGAACTGAGTGCAATGCATGTTTTAAATAGAAAACAATTAATATGTTGAAATATGAAAAACGTTGTATTCAGGTAATTTATCGGTTATAATAATTATAATAATATGGGAGAAAACTCGCAATTAATATCTGTCTAAAGCACTAGTCACTGGTAAGTTTGTTAATAAAAGAAATGTAAAATTACAAAGGCAAACATAATGTTACAGAAAAACATTTAAATGTATCGTCAACTCAGTAGAATTAAGCTTGGTGGAATAGGTATGGAATCCCAGAACATGGTCCTGGACTTCATGTGGGTTAGATGCTGTTACACTTGTTGCAAAATTTTAAGAGTTTGCAGTTCAACAATTTTGTGAATAGGTGTGTAGTAAATTGCGCATCCTTTCTCCTGCCACTACTGTGTTCATAGCTCTGGGAGCGTGCTCAACTGAAGGTGTTTACATCTTTGTTTCTATTATTCAAAGGAGTTCCCGTCATCCAAAGAGGAAAACATATAAACATCTGTTGACAACAGTCAACCTGGCGACTGTTTAGAATCAACTCCACATGATTTCCAAGACCTTACACATTATTTCAACCGTATATCACGCAATTAAAATGGAGAAATAATGGATGTATAAAATGTTGGTCAAGAGTTACTAAACGTTTGACGGTAGAAGGGAGCTAGCTGTAGAAACTACTCTACCACAACTAATACATTTGTAGAATCAAGCCGAATGCCACTCATAAGTTTCCAGTATCAACTTCACACGACGCTGCCCTTTGTATAAGAGACAAATGAATTTTAGCCCATTGTCACCATTTCTATTTGTTTTTAAGAAGACAGTACAATGCATTAAATTGATAAATAATTGATATATGTAAGTTTTGTTTAGAGTTACTAAACGTTTGGCGGTAAAAAAGATACACATGTAGAAACTACTATATACACCTAATTACCTGAATCTACTAAATACGTCAGTATAGCTACTAGAGTGAATTCCATGTGAATGTGAAAAGCTGGCCAGCTCTGTATCGAAACGTTCAATAAATGTATATTGCTATGAATACATTAGCCTGCATTTGTAAGGTCGTTACCGAAATTATACTAGAGCGCAGTTTAAGATCATATGCATGCACAATTGTGTACACATCCTTTGATTGTACTGGCTGTGCACCATTGTCTAACATCTACTTGCACGCCAAATAAACAAAGGATTTGTACAATTGTGCATGATCTTGAAATTGGGTTATACTACGAAAAGCCTCTGAAGAACGGTTTATGGAGAAGCTTCTAGTATCACTCCACATGACGTTGACTTTGTATAAGAGACAGCCAAATGAAGTTTAGCCCACTAGCTACCAATAGCTGTATTCGTTTTTCAAGAGACTATACTGTCAGCAAATGTCATTAAATGTGAGAAGCACATGGATTTAGATATCGTTTTATATGTGAAGACAATTCTTTTCAGGAGTTAAAATAAAGTTCTACATGAATGTCATATTGCTTCAATGGAACTTAGAGTAAACAACAAAAACATCGCCTACGTCGGTGAAAGCTTCTGCAATTGAAGCTATTTGAAACTTCACGAAATTAAGAGAACAAATCCTTACTGACAATTGTCACGAAATACGTAATCAATAATTAATAATTCAACTTTTGTATAGTAAAATGCAAATATTAAGAGAAACAAAGAGCGGTGTTTTGAAGACCTCTAAACACATTAGGATATCATATTGTGAGCTACCACTTTCTGGAAATAAGCTCCAGGTCATGAGGATATATTGTTAACGAACCATGTTTTTATCATGCAATCTTTCCGAATAGGCAATGCTGTTATATACCAGTGTAACTAAAATACTCGGCGCGAAGTAAAACTATTTTTCTTTATATGCATCGCCCAATACGGTTTGAAGAATATTTGATTCACATTGTACATACCATTTGTGATCTCAGCTTATACGATAACATACACATGCTGATCTCAATTTGCATTAGTTTTACAAATATTTATATGGTATTCAAAAAGAGAAAATAACGCTTAAAATTTTAAAATCAAACTTAAAGTGCAAGTATCATGTGAACAAAATTATACTGTACAGTTGTGTTTGTTTCTCAAAAAAAGTTATTAATCTTGCAAATTTTGTAACATTGCTGACATTTGATCCCTAATTTTGGTTACTTGTCATGGATCCTGTGTGTGATAAGATGAATCAGCTCCCTCCCAAGAGAAAACTACTACAATAAAATCCCGTAGGTTTCCGTTGTGACGGCATCACTAGGTGAATCAATCCCACAATTCGGGTAGCTTGTATTCTAGTTTAAATGCTGCCCCTGCCTCTCAAATAAAACTAACTGAAATATATCAGAAATATAATTTTGGGCAAAGAGAGTCCATGTTGTTTTATGGCGCTACTTGCACCTTAAATTATCCATTTTGAGACTGAATCTACATTAATAAATCTCAAAATAGATAAACATTATATAAACGTATTCACTTTTAGTGACACAGATTGTTCTCTGGCAATAACAAACTATGCTTGAAACTGTGAACTTGTTTTGAAGTTTCTCAGCACAAACATATGTGTATCATTGTACAACGATAAGGTGGTATTCTACAGTTAAGTAAATTATAAGAACAAAAATGTTTCAATAATAACAAACGAAAGACTGCAAGACTACTGGTAACCTTGCATAATGTAGACCATAGGAAAACCATATGACAACTTGATATGTTATTAGAGAGTAGTATATATGATGGCGGGACTGGGCCACATCCTTATTTAAGCCTTTTTTCTCCCATCGTATATCCCTACGCCACGAAAAAATCGTTGAAATTTGTTCCTTATATAAGCCCCCCTGATTCCCCCAGTAAGAACCACCCCCAATAAGAAACGGCCAATGTTATGCAACCATTAATAAACCCCAATTAGAGACACGTTTCCATTATATTATAACACACAAAATGCGAGGACAAAATCAGTGCCGATGGTTAACAATTGGCAGGACAACTATTTGTGGTAAGAGTTGTTTATTTGAGTGTTGTAAGCAACATCGACACCAGATCAGAGAAGGATCGTTTGAGCCATACCCCTGTCGTTTGTGTGGAGTTGGGACTCAAGCAGAGACGCGACTTTGTCGCCCGTGTGGTAATATAACCGCACAGATAAACCTGATGCGTAAAGGTAAGAGGGCTAGAACGGATTTCAACGCTGTATTGACTGACCTTGCTACGAAGAATCTACCTATTAGGGAACTGATGCGTATAGGTAGGAGGGCTAGAAAGGATTTCGACGACGTATTGACCGAACTTGTAACTAGAAATCTCCCTATTAGAGAATAGATATACTAATATTATACCCATAGTAAATATGGCATACGATAATTATCAGAGAGACGTACTAGATGTATACGAACAGGCGCGCAGTACGAGCATACTCGATGAACCGATCCCCGAAACGATAGAAAGACGTTTAATTCTCCAAAAGATTGTCCCACTAGTATTCAAACGAACTAAATGGGTCATTGGTAATTTCTTACGAGGCTGGCAGATGGACGTTCCAGAGGGCCACGAACTTGGTGCAGACCCAATGGCATTCTTAGATGGTGTACGCCACATAATCCACGAAAAACTAGAGGAAGAGATTGTCGATCTAAAAGGCGTGAAGTTCCAGCTCGCCCTGAGAGTAGATCTAATAAAGTACAACCTTGATGGTAGCAAAGAATCCATCGACGTAGTATTTCGTCATTACCAGGAGGTTCTATTGCAGTCCAACGAAATCAATTCCGCGCTAGACAAGTCTTTTCCTGCGATCCAAGAACAACTAGAGAGATGGATACATAGACTGCTCAGGATGGGTGGTAGACCGAGTAGTTCTGCTTTGGCTCGACATAGCGCGATACCAACCATTACGAGGAGGCTCGTACATTTCACTTCCTAAAGAAGTCCAAAACAAGAAGGCTGTAATTAATGTTCAAAATAAGGATGATAACTGCCTACGATGGGCTCTTCGGTCATCATTATTTCCAGTTATACACGGAGGACATGCATACAGACCATCTAAGTATCCTATAGACGACAGCCTAGATTTTACAGAAATTGATGCGCCAACACCCATATCACAGATTTGCAGAGTTGAGAAGCAAAACAACCTTGCGATCAATGTCTTCGGATGGGAGAAAGGCGTGATTGTCTATAGGATTAGCAAGCAATGTGGGGACATCCAACGCATCAACCTATTGCTAATAGAGAAATCCGGAAAGTATCACTATACTTGGATCAAGGATTTTAATCGCCTCCTATTCAACCAGAGCAAGCACGAGCACCGCAAACACTTCTGCGAGAGGTGTTTACATGGATACTGCCGAAAAGATCTACTCGAAAAACACATTCCAGAATGTAAAGGTATAGGACAGACAGCAGTGAGAGTTGAGATGCCTGAAGAGGGTAAGAACAAGCTATCCTTCCAGAACTGGTACAAACAGATGAAGGTTCCCTACGTCATTTACGCCGATTTTGAGGCATTGACCACTAAGATCGAAGAACCAGAGCCGGCAGCAGAGCTGGCACCAGAACTGCGCAGCAACACCCAGAAAACTCAACTACATGAGGCTTGCGGATTCGGCTACATCGTGGTGAGATGTGATGGCCATACAGAGACTCCAGTCGTCTATAGAGGGCCCAATGCTACAGAAATGTTCCTGGAGGCAATACAACGAGAAGAACAAAAAGTTGAAGCGGCTCTATCTAGACGTAAAGCCCTATGCATGACTCCAGAGGACAGCATAGCCCACCGAAGTGCAACAATTTGCCACATCTGTCAGAAATCTCTTAATGGGGATTCAGTTCGCGATCACTGCCATATCACTGGAAAGTATCGTGGAGCAGCACACAATGCCTGTAATCTACTCCTGCGGATAGACCCAAAGAAGACCATAATACCAGTAGTCTTCCATAATTTGCGGGGATACGATTCTCATCTCTTAATGCAGTCTATTTCCAAAGTAGAGGGGCAGATAAATTGCATACCAAATAACATGGAGAAGTACATTTCATTCTCCCTAGGGAAACTGCGATTCATCGACAGCGTTCAGTTTTTGCTATCCTCTCTTGCTCAGCTAGTATCGGCTAAAAACCCGGAAGGATTCCAAATCATAGCCAGATACGAGCAAGACGAACATAAGCGCGGGCTTCTTCTACGCAAGGGCGTCTACCCATACGAATACATGGACTGTTGGGAGAGGTTTCAGGATGAGCTACCGCCGCGCGATGCTTTTTATAGCAAGCTTTCTGATGAAGGAATCTCAGATGAGGACTATACTCACGCACAGAAGGTTTGGGCTGCATTCGATTGTCAAACTATGGGAGACTACCACGACCTATATCTTAGAACTGATGTACTTTTACTCGCAGATGTGTTTGAAGGCTTTCGAGCGACATGCATGCAAAATTATGGCTTGGACCCAGCTCACTACTATACGAGCCCTGGTCTATCGTGGGACGCATTGCTAAAGAAGACTGGTGTAGAGCTTGAGCTGCTCACCGACTACGATATGCATCTTTTCATCGAGAAAGGGATGCGAGGCGGCATTTCGATGGTCAGTCGACGCCATGCAAAGGCCAACAATACATATGCGGCAGAATACGACCCAATCAAGCCAACTACGTACATACAGTATCTGGATGCAAACAACCTATACGGATGGGCTATGAGCCAAGCGCTACCAACAGGAGTATTTGAGTGGTGCGACGTAGCAAAGCTACAGACTATCGACCTCGACATCGAGTCATATGTAAACATACAAGCGGATAAAGGTTATATCCTTGAGGTCGACCTTGAGTATCCTCTAGGACTCCACGACGCTCACAACGCGTATCCACTAGCCCCAGAGCGTATGAAAGTCCAGAAAAAATGGATGTCAGAGTACCAATGCGGACTACTAGGTGAAAAAGTATTCCCAATCGAAGTTGAAAAGCTTGTGCCCAATCTATTCGACAAAGAACGCTACGTCCTACACTATAGAAATCTACAATTATATCTTTCTCTTGGTATGAAATTGAAAAAGGTGCACCGAGCACTACGATTTGACCAAAGTCCTTGGATGGAGCCATATATACGTATGAATACAGATCTTCGTAAACTGGCTACAAGCAATTTCGAGAAAGACCTCTACAAACTGATGAACAACTCAGTGTTTGGTAAGACAATGGAGAATCTGCGTAAGCGCGGGAAGTTAAGCTGGTGCGTGCAAGAGAGGAGGACAAGCTTCGGCGGCTGATATCAAGCCCAACATTTGCTAGATCAAATATCTTTGATGATGGCCTCGTAGCACTACACATGCATAAAAGCAGGCTCATGCTTAACCGCCCAGTTTACGTTGGTATGAGCATCCTAGACCTATCTAAACACCTGATGTATGATTTCTATTACAACCAACTTAAGCTACAATATGGTAATAAATGCGAACTGCTATACACAGACACAGATTCTCTATTGCTTGAGATCCAGACTGAAGACGTCTACGACGACATGGCCAAAAATGCAGACCTATACGATACAAGTGATTACCCAAAAAACCATCCACTATACGACACTACCAATAAAAAGGTTCTTGGAAAGATGAAGGATGAGTGTGCAGGCGTTGCCATCGTAGAGTACGTTGGACTTCGACCAAAGATGTATTCGATTGTATGCGCAGACACTAAGGAGATTCGCAAGGCTAAAGGAGTACGGAAATATGTTGTGAAGAAGCACATGCGCCACGAGCAGTATAAGGAGTCTCTTTTCGATAGGAAGACCTTCAGGCATGGAATGAATATGCTGCGAAGCATTGGGCACCAGATCTATGGTCTGCGAGTTAATAAAATCTCACTTTCGCCCCTGGACACAAAACGTTGGATTTCCAAAAATGGAATCGATACATTAGCCCATGGCCATAAAGATATATGTTTGTTCCAAAACGAACTAGCTTAGGATCCCATTCGGAGGTAGTTCGGTATCAAGTGGTACGACTTGTAGCTCTTCACGCACGAATCCACGCGTTGGCTGTTTCTTCGAAACCTGCGGAGCATACAAATAATACAGGACTGGCTGACCCGAAGAAACCATACTACGTGAAATGCTATATGTTTTCAAACTCCATATAGGATCGGTAGCACGCTTTCGTCCACCTTCTAGCTCACCAGGAGCGTATAGATATCGAACACTGACATCGAATGGAAGTCTTTCCTCTTTGAGACCAACTAGACGTATCCGTTCGTCCCGAACCGGCACGGGTTCTGCTGGGTTCGATTCGATTTCGTTTTTGGTAATTGCTATGGATGGTTGTTTTCCCGTCAAACGCGTAGCTTCGTTGTTTAAAGCTTTTACGACCGCAGGTAGACGAGACACCCATTCGACAGATCTATCATCCTTTCCCTGTGAAGTAAGTACCATCTCCTGAGCATATTGGTATCCAAACAATCTCTCAGCTAAAGTACGATTAAATCGTTCGACGATTGCTTGATCCCGGTGAATATCCACACGACCACGACGTACAGAAACTTCATGTTTATCTAGTAGCGAAGACATTGCACCCATAAATTCACGTCCTGGATCGACTTGTAAAAGTTTTGGCCATGTTAGTGGACTTCGCTTATATATTCGTTCGAATGCCGCAGCAACTTCTTTAGATTCTTTAGTGGCTAATGGTTCGGCTTCTTTGTATCTCGATGCTACATCCACGATCGTCAGCGCATACTTATATAGCTTTCTTCCACGTCCAGGTCGATCGTGAGGTAGAAATATCAAATCGGCTTGATGGACCTCATTTGGTGTAGATACATTGAATTTAGGTCGTGGAACGTATTTGGGGGGTGGTAAATAGATCTGCCATATAGCTTGTTTTTCTAGCCACATCCGAGTCACATCTTCAGATACGTTTGCCGAATTGGCAAGATGCTTAATAGCTGCTAGTCCTTTCCAATAACCCTCAGGACCATAGAAGATATTCGCAAGACGAGAATCCATCTGAACCTCAACGCATTTGATATCTATGCATAACGACTAGACTCCAATACGAAGACAAAAAATAAAAAAAAAGATAAAGACTTATCTAGCTGACAAGTTCTTATCCTTCTTTTTTTATTTATTTTTATTTTATGTAGATTCGTTTAGTAATCTTATAGTAATACTCTAGTAATACTCTAGTAATACCCTAGTAATACTCTAGTAATCTAGTAAGTGATCTAGTAATTACGTTAAACGTAAAAAAGCTCATTTTTTAAAGCATAGCTATAACCAATTCTTATAAGAATCGAGTGGCAACGTATCCAGTCGCGAATACACTACCACCTAAGGCCACCAATTCGGCAGTTTTCCTCGAATTAGATGGTCGATAATAATCTGAGAGTTTAGGCTTTTCCAGTTTCATTTGCAATATGTGATATATATGGAGTTTTCGCATTGCATCGATTCTATCTTTAAGTCCAACGTGTGCGTTATTTTCTTTCCAGCGGTTCCAGGTGGCTTGTGCTTCTAGTCGTTTTTCTCGATTTTTCTCATAGGTTGCCATAGCGGCATTTGCCTTCTCCTGGGCCTTATCATGTCTTACCATCTCTGCGGCAGCCGCATTAGGCCCGCTAGTTGCTTTTTCTATTTCGTGTGCGGCAATACTAGCGGCAGCACTAGTTATGGCGAAGACAAATCCCATAAATATTATTGATGCCATAGCTTCGAAGGCGAGGTAGAGTCGCCCCTGTTACTCAACAGGCTTCCAATACCCTTTGTCCTTTAGGTATTTCTTAGCTGCAAGGCCACCAGATAGAACCGCTATCCACTTCACGAAGTTCAAAATACTAGATGAAGGATCGTTAGTCAAAGGCTCTTTGATTGCTTTTTTTCCGACCCAACCGATACCTGCCGCAAGTCCAGTCAATATAGTAGCTTCCTGTATTGTGTTCATAAGTTCGTTAACCATCTTATTGGAACGACGTTTACATCGCCGATAATATGTGTCTACGGCGTGGCTTCAAATGCTATATCATGCCTTGAGTTTTTAGGTTACGACCTTTTGGGGTTTCTTTGGTAGCGGCAGCTGAGCTGTCTGTAGCTTCAGCGGAGCTGTGGTTAACTCGTTGCGTTCATTCGTATTGCTTATACTGATAGTACAAACCCACAAGTGCTATGCTTACCCCAATTACAGCAAGTGTGGTATTAGTCGATATCGAACTTGGCTTATCGGTATGACTGTCTACCTGCGCCTGCGTTGCCGCCACATTGGCGATATTTTCTTTCCTTCTTTGCGCTAAGAGTTTGCCTGCAGCGACTCGTTTTGGATTTGGTGGGGGTTTTACTGGTTCTTTCGTGATGGGATCATTTCGATCTTCGGAATGGGTATCAACTTCCATCTTGTTAAGAGTAATTACTTAGTAGTTGAGGTAACTTCAATACGTTAATTACGTTTAAGATTCTTTTAAATTTGAATATACCTCAAGTACTTCATCAACTTCATTTTCGCTCGGCAATACTTGCGCCTCGGAGTCCTGTTTAGTGGGCATAGAATGGTTAACAACGTGACAAAGGGCACTAGTTAGTGCTACAAGTGGACCTGCTTTGTAGGCCAATCGGCCAGCCAGTGCAGATATCTCGTTTCGGACTAGGCGGTCTTCCTTTAGAGCTTTCAACAGCCTTCGTTGTTGTCGAGAATCTAGAGTCCTCACATATGCGACTACGCAAGTTGCTACACTTAGTGCTCTATCCACTAAGCAGTCATTTATTTGCTTCGCTAAGACGGCTTGGTATCTACGATATAGGCGTTCTATGTCTTTATCAGGTAACTTAGAAATGTCCCCAAGAGAAAAAATCTTCCCTAGATATTCTTTAATCGTACCAGTCACGGCTAGAATAGAAAGAGATTCCCTATGTTCGCTGATTTTTATGCTACTATCTTCATCGGTGGTAGCGCAGTGTAGGTTCGTTTCGAAGCCATGACAATTTTTGCAGGTAGCTCCGATGGCAGCTTTGCTGCCGCTACTGCGGTAGCCGCATTCGGCCCTTGGTGGAGGACCTGTCACATCTATTTTGCCGGATTCAGCTAGTATGTTCATTAATTCATCATCTAAATCTTTATCCATCTTACTTCAACGTATTGTGACATACCATAGGTGAAGGTATCTCTAATAATGTGAAAAATGGATGTCGCAAACAGAAACATATATGTGCAAACTTAGTCTCAAGTTCTGAAATGAATAGCTTCTTGTCATCTAAGGATATGCTAGCGCCGTAGTCATCGAATAGATCCTTTAATCCCGGTGCGCTTGCGATGCGAAATGCCACAATGATTGCGCAATTCTCGCGAAAGTTCTTGCATATACTTTTTTGTGTTTGCGATGAGGCCCAAATCGAAATACCAATGTGGCGTGCAGAAAAGGCTAAATCGGATATCTTATTGGTCTTTCCCTTAACATCCTTGCTTGCCGCACAATCATCAAGGATAATAAGCGTATTTGTTCCTTCGAAAAAACATGCACAGTCGCCTAGGGTTGCATCAATATCGTTCTGAGAAGGCGCTAGGACAATAAAGCGAGGATCTCCCCTACCAACGCCTTTATAGGTTTTATTGTTAGCATAGGTGGGACAAATCAATACGATATATTCAAACTTAAAACGAAAAGGACCTCTCAATTGATCAACTATGAACTGAGTCTTTCCGCAGTTTGTGGGGCCAATTATGAGTGCGTTAAAGGGAATTTGTTCTGTCAATGTGTCCATGGTAATGAGTACATTAATGAATACGTCAAGAGTACATTAGTGATAAACATTTTGTAGCATTCCCTGTTCAATAGTTGCTTGTGCATCAGAAAGCACGAATATGTGCATGTTCACCTTACCTGAGCCTCCACTGCGATGAATCCTAAGGCGAATGGATGCTCCAGCATCTTGTTGGGCTAAACCATCTCCATGAACTATACTGGTTTGCGAGGTGCGACAATCGATGAGTACGGCGAACTTGTTCTCAAAGAACTTCTTATGTGTCATGGATGTAGCGGCGGTAGCCTCTCCGAAACGCGGGACAAACCAATTCTTTGTGGACTTCCATAAATCCTTTGGTAGCATCCCAAAAGAATATAGAGCGTTAGGAATGCCATTGACGTGTACCTCGACCTTGGTGATTCCTGGATTTACGAATTTCTCACTATCTCTAGTGCCTGCCACATGAGGATCCACAAATAGAAGAAGAATGCCATTGAGAGAGAGACGAAGTACGTTTATGCTTTCAGATACTAGTGTATCGGTGGCTAGATTGATTGAGACGGTTTTGAAGTACTCATAATGGTTATACAGAAATGTTTTACCGCTGGCGTAGGTACTATTGGCCCGCGACGCAAGATCGAGACTTTCGATGACTTCATATTCTAGTTCAATGTTCGATAGTTTATACGCTCCTACTTTCGTGCTGTCGGATCCGACTATAACGTCTATGGCCGGTGCCAGTGTCAAATGAAATGACATCTTATCTCGAATCGCATGTGGATAAAAGACGCCATGGGTTGTGATAACTTCATGATCAATAGGTATCTTATATACGCTACCGTATGCCGCTAGTGTCGCATTATCAGCCACATTAGACGTAGATGCGTTACTGGCCTTTGAACGAAGTTTGTTCACATTAGCAGATTGAATGCCCCGCTCTACGCTATTCTCTCGTTCTACATCAGATAGTTATAGATCGCTATATACCTGTAGTAGATCGGGTCGACTTAGATCTTCTAATCTAGTAGTTCCCATCCATACGACTCGCTTTGAGACTATGCAACGTCCAACATTGGCCACCAAATAGTTGTCGGCATGACCCCCGGATAGAGTGATATTGGCACTAAGGGCTAGACTACCAGGTACTAGAAGTCTATTTTCGCCTAACGTAGGAACATTAACAATTAAAGTTTCCCCCGGATTGGCTGATGAAGGAGTGAAAGTTACACGATGGAACACACGACTGGCTTTAAGAGATCTACCTTCTCTAGGAGAATAGTCAGGATGGAGCTTCGTTGATATCATGTTTGTTCCACAATTGAATATATCGCCAATACTAATAGTATATCACATATCAAGTGTTCAATATGGAAGAAACTTTAGACTTCGATCCTATATCTGAAGAAGGTAGAGCCGATGTGAATGATCTTACTGCCGAAGAATGGGCGGAGATTAGACCTGATGATGGCGAGGCAGAAATGGATTGGTGGAATAGAGCTAAGCATAGCTTCAAAAATACGACGAAAAGCATACGCGATAGGTTATGGAAAAATCGTAGTAACTGGGGAACCAGTTCAGCTGAGTATATAGAATTAGTCAATCAAGGTGATGATGCGGAAACGCAGTTTACAGCAGGCAGTAGTACTGCGGAAACGCCATTTGAAAGACTGGAAAGACGGACTGAAAATGCACAGGACCAAATAACTATAAAGTTTCCAAAAGCAGATCTAATGAAGTTCACTGCTAGTTTGGATGGCTATGATAGGGTCGTGATAAAACTCAATCGTAAAAATGCTGGATCATACTTACTGTCGGATGCCGTAGACACTCCCAACGTATTACCGAAAACGCTTAAAAACGCTCTTGGACCTACTGCGGAAAAGGAGATTAGTATGAAAGAGGATATGGCCACCGAAAAAGATAAACAAAAGGCCGAGGAAATAAAAAAGATGGATTCATTAACTAAGGGAACTCCAGAATATGAAGTGGCAAAGAATAAAGTAGCAGCACTAGAGGATCAGAAACAGGAGATCGAGGAAGAAATAGAAGCCATCAAAGATCGTATGTCGTTACGAGACCGCATAAAAGCCATCTTCAAGAAACATGGATTTACGGTGATTGGAGTGTTAGCTGTCGCTGGTGCCGTAATTGGTACTGTCGTTAGTATATTGACAAAAGGCTTGGCTTCCGTTGCTAAGGGAGTTGGTGAGGCTTTGAAGGATCTTGGAAAAAAGTTGGCTAACGTGCTACCTGCGGCGATAGGCGCTATTGCGAGTTTCATATTCCGTACCGCTGGAGAAGTTTTCGGCTTCCTTGCCAAGAATGCCTGGCTACTCATTGTAGCTGTGGTCATATTCCTGGTAGAGCAATATAAACCGTCGAAACGTCGGCGCTAACGAAATATCATCCATGAGGCTACGCCGGCCACAATACCCACGATTGCTAAATTGGTTTCGTGATTCGTTGGCGATGCGCCGCGACTTTGTCGACTGTGCGGTGTCGTATCAATCGTAGCGGTCGTATCAGTCGTGGCTCCGCTGTCTGTAGCAGGTTTATTCGTCTTTGGTTTCGAGCCTTCCATAGGGGCTGGTGGTGGAGATTTTTCGTTAAGGTTGATGTCATCGTTTATTCCTAAACTGATACCAGGTTTATTTGCCGTTCGTAGGCTGTTTACGTACGTAACGCCCTTAAAGATAATCATATAGCTAGGCATTAACAGACAATCCTTCGCAACTGCTAGATCTAGAAGAGAACTAATATCCTTAATAGATTCTCGGTATTGGGCTAGAGTGACTGAAGCCGATTCTATGATGGCATTTTCAAACATCGTATCGAATTTATTTTGGGCGGCTGAGGACTTCGATCCTACGATTGGTGAGCCGGTTGAAGCCTGGGATGATAAGACACAAAACAAATATACCATTATTGACGCATTAATTCGGACCATCCCGGCCTTTGTCAATCCTTTCCCATTCTGTGGAACGAACCAGTTGTAGTGGTTCTCATTCATATCATTTCGACGTGTGGTAAAGTCGATTTTATAAGCACCGAACTCTCTTCTGATCTTGTCATATATGACGTAATTCCATGGAACGTTGTTGAACTTATTGAATATGCTTTCCCTGGGGAGTGGGACTCCCAATTCAAACAGTACTCGCCTGATCGTATAGTATACATGAAATCGATAAAAACTCCGAATATTGTCGATGATTGGCGCATTGTCTGAAAGATGGTCGTCGAATGATACGCCACAGCCTGCCGTAGCACACCAAACGGCGAAACATAATTGGTGCTGCCAAAGTTTCATTGGTTCAACATCGAACCACTTATTCGTTTTTCCCATTCTATCGTTAGCATTAGCAATACTGTCTCGCAGGGCATAGCTCGGATCTTTATTTTTTATTTTATCACTAAGATCAAGTCCTAGCTCTTGAAAGATATGTCGCGGCTCATACGTAAATAGTCGATCTTTTGCTACGTAGATCCTTAGAGTTTGTACGATTGGGTATATGTCTTTAGCGACGTGTGCCCAGGAAACGGCTGGAACTGGATACTTAAAATCAGTCCTTCTGAATGGAAGTGGAAAACCCATGCCGAATGCGGCCACCGCATGTTTTTGCGCTGTCACGCGTAACGCTTCGTGTAGACGATTTCTGACATCTACTGGTATTAGACCACTCATATTCCAATGCTGCCCACCATCGTAAAACATGATTCTAGTCTCGTATGTAGACTCATCATGTATGTCGGATGCCGTTGTCCTAGCTGAGAACTTATCGAAGTCCGCGTGAGGATAATTTTTCTTAAAGGCCGCTAAAGCCTTTGCATTGCGAGGTGCGATATAGTCACCCCAATCACCGTCGAAATAAACTCTCGCTTGGAGACTAGGCATGGCTTCTTATCCTTGGCGCCGGGCCAATCAATCCGTTCGATTCATCCACTTGACTAATCTGTTTGATATTGATACGTATTAAAGTTACGACATATGTTAATATCGTGAAGTAAAGAACGTACGTTAGTACAATAATATGTTAGTATCATTGAAGTAAACTTCTGATATCGAAGTAAACTTCAGGCTTTAATATGGTAATCGTAAATGTCACCACTACCTCGGCTGACCATACGGTCTACTTTCAAGAACCTATTTACATCCATAATATTTCTCTAATCGAGGCCACTTTTGAAAATAGTTGGTGGAATCTACTAAAAGACGGTTCGTTCACGTGGGAGACCGAAGGTGTGATGTTTCCACACACTATTATCGCAGGGCACCATGACGTAGCGAGCCTTCAACACTACTTCAAACCAGCAATCGATGCTGGCGTCATAGAAATCGTGAAAAAGCTATCGAAGGCGGGTTGGAAATTTATAGTTAAAAAACCAATCACATTAGATAAATGGATCTGCAGCATGATGTGTATCGAAACCCACGAAGAGCAACATGGTGCTACACTCAGTGTGAAAAGCTGGACTCTGACTCTCCACGATATCCACACGGTGTATGTCTACTGTGATGTGGTTGATTCTAGTTTCTCAATTCTCGATGGAAAGCAATCAAACGTGCTGGCTAGCTTAGAGATCCAAGGTGAGAGGTTTACGAAAAATACTTACTCTCTAACGAATCCCCAAGCCGTGCGAGCTCTAGGGACAAGACGAAACAGCCTTCGCCTGACAATTATAGACGAAAAAGGAAACATTATAGACTTCCGTTGTCGACCTATACGATACGTATTGAAGATTGAGTAAGTTATGATATAACATAATGGCGAGCGATTCGTATTGAAGATTGAGTAAGTTATGATATAACATAATTGTAAGCGATTCGATTCAACTACTTCCAACGGCACCAGGTATTTATCCACCGCTGGCTAGCGGGGCTAGCGGATATAATTTTCGGTTGCAAACAGTCCGAGATACTCTTTCAGATATCGAAACTCAAGAAAAACACTATGAAGGTGTGCGTAAAAAATACGCCCGCGCACAAGGAATTGTCCATGGTATCGCTGTGGTAACAGGAGGTCTATCTGTATTATTATCGGGTTCAGGATTAGCAGTAGCTCTAACTGGTTTTGGTATAATAATCGGCCTACCATTCGGTGTTATTGGTGGGGTCTGTGGGATGATTTCAGCAGCTACAACCATTGGGGTTAAAAAGATCGGAAAAAAAGTTTCTAAACATGAGAGAACCGCTATGTTAGCTAAAGCGAAAATTAATACGATTCGCGATCTAGTATCAAAGGCCCTTCGCGATGAAAATATATCTGACTCTGAATACGGTATCATCCTCGCTGAAGCAGATAAATATGAGATTATGAGGGCTGAAATTCGCCGCGAGACTTCTACGGCCACGGGCGGTGAAAAAAACATGGAACAAATTCGAGCCGAACTCAAGCAAGAAGTGCAAAAGGAAATGCGAGCACAACTTGGCAGTCTAGTGGGATAAAAATCAAAATGTCCTATGAGAGGAACAAACAGGGGTTTTATTTTCACTTTGCTAAGAGCAGTCTTTGCTAATAGCAAAATCGTCGGAACGATGGCAGCTGCTAATTCGTATGTCTGGTTCATATGCAAATTTCGAGACAACGGGTGGCGATTGTCTGTGGATTTTTTATTTCAAAGTTTCAATCTCGAATTTTCTTATTCACATTCCTATCGCGTCAATCCGCCCCTGTTTTACTCGTTCAAGCAAGATTGGGGCGCTAAGGCATTTCTGGGTCGCTCAGGAATTTTAGGAGGAACTTAGGAATGTATATATCTTAGTACCCTTGGCTAGCCAGCTGTCAGAATGAGTTTTCGGGCTCTGAGCGTATTCTAATTTCAGTCAACGCTAGAGCTATTTTAGCCGTCTACGTAATTATTACATCAGCTGCGTCTTATATAGCTGAGGTTCTACCGGCTTCGTCAGACGTATTCTCAGCAGTAAGATCGAGCGACATGGAAGGAGAGCAACCGAGAAAACTTGTCCATCCGTTTCTTGAGAGACTTGCCAGGGAAACTAAAGTTTCAAGATCACAAGTCGGGGTAAAGCTTTACAGAAAAAAACGGAGGGATCTCGCTTGTTACGGCAGCGAAGAAAACTACGAGAAAGACTCAGAGCCCTGGTAAAAGACCTAGAGACGAAGGAAGCCGAAGTACAGCTCGTAGAACAAGACATTCGGCTGCTAGAAATTGCTGTCAACGAGGGGACTGATGATGAAGATGACTAAGCGATATCTAGATGATCCTTCGTGTAGGAATGAAACACCCGCGGCGGGGGTATGGCTCAAACGATCCTTCTCTGATCTGGTGTCGATGTTGCTTACAACACTCAAATAAACAACTCTTACCACAAATAGTTGTCCTGCCAATTGTTAACCATCGGCACTGATTTTGTCCTCGCATTTTGTGTGTTATAATATAATGGAAACGTGTCTCTAATTGGGGTTTATTAATGGTTGCATAACATTGGCCGTTTCTTATTGGGGGTGGTTCTTACTGGGGGAATCAGGGGGGCTTATATAAGACACATTTTTTTCGACGATTTTCGACTATCAAAGCGGTTTAAAGCAGGCGGTGTAATGGTTCTTACTTGGGGGAATAAAGGGGGGCATATATAAGGAACAAATTTCAACGATTTTTTCGTGGCGTAGGGATATACGATGGGAGAAAAAAGGCTTAAATAAGGATGTGGCCCAGTCCCGCCATCATATATACTACTTAGAGGTAGGAAAAAAGAACTGTAAATATATCGTTGACTCGATTTTCATATAATTATATTATCCATACAGAACTACGTGTAATGGGTTTTTTAATGGTAAACTATTATGTTAAAATATGAATATAGTTGTATTGAAGTAATTGATCGGATATATATAACAATAATATACAAGGAACTAGGAATGCTACTTAACATTTTTTTTTACAGGCACTGATAAATTTGTTAATCAAAGAGATGTAAAATTACAAATGCAACTAGTAGAAACACTTTTATATGCATTCTCATCTCCGTAGAATTAATCTGAGTGGAATAGATATGGGAAACCAGAGCAAGGTCCTGGACTTCTTTTGGGTTAGACGCTGTTGCACTTGTTGCAAAAATCAAAACCGTAACAACGACCAATTTGCAGTTCAACATTTTTGCGAATAGAAGGGGTGCAGGACGTTCGCTTCTTTTCGCCTGCCACTGCTGTTTTTCTCAGGTCGACTAGCACTGCAGCATACTCAACTGAAGTTGGTTACATCTTTGTATCTATTATTCAAAGGAGTTCCCGTCATGCAAAGAGGACACTGATATAAACATATGTTGACAACAGTCAAACTGGAGACCATTTACGATCAATTCCACAAGACTTTCAATGGAGCATACACATTATTTCAAACGTAAACGTATATCACACAAATTTAATTTGAGAATTAATTGACGTGTGTAATTACTAAACGTTTGATGGTAACAGGATATACATGTAGAAACTACTCTGCGCAGCTAATACTGTTTCAGAATCAACGACCTGCATTAACGTAGCTAATATATTACCTGAAAATATGTCAGTATAACTAGCAACAGTGGCTTCCATGTGAGTATTAAAAGATGGCTCAACTCTGTGGCAAAACGTTCAACGTTTCGTAAAATAGGAAAATTTGCATTTCTTTGCCTTGTATAGCAATCGCATCCATGAGCATATAAACACAAAGAATATATATTGTTATGAATGCGTTCGCCTCCATTTGTATGGAAAAGATAAACAAAGAGAAAGATAACAGAGTAGCTCGGAATATATGAGTCATTCTAGATGAATTCACACTGGGCACTGGCGTCCTTGAGCATGCGTAGATGTTTCTATTAGACCCACATGCACTACGGCGAATCACTTTTGAAAGTAAAATCGTGTTTCAGAGCGATATCAATGCAGGGAACAGGGTTAGTCCAGAAAATACGACTCAGTATTTGTTCTAACCCAATGCCATATAACCCCCTGTGTAGCTAATTAAATATGGTAATTAAATATTAAATTAAATTAAATTAAATATAGTAATTAAATATGCTAGGTGAAAATATATATTCCCCCAGCATATTTAATTAGTTAGGGGTTATGTGATATATTCCCCTGAAAACTGAGCCATGTGAAAATCATATAATGAATTTGGCTTTGCAATCATTTGAATAAATACTTTTTCTTTACTAACAACTCCAAACTGTGTATATTTTCTATATTTTCTATATATCGATGTTGTTGTGATAGAAAGGCGCCATGGAGATGCATTAATGAGATGACGTCTACGCAGGTATCGACCCAGGTTTTTACTTACGTGGTCATGGACCATGAAAGGTCAAATTTACATTATGGTGTAAAAATAAATAAAGTGTGGCAATTTAGGCTAGGTTTACATGCATGTTTCGCAAAGGCAGGGATTTCAACACCGAACACCGCAGGTTCCTATACAGGTTTGTCAATCCTAACTCGTTCTTGGGGTAAAGTATTTGAGGGGAGTTCCAAAAACCAACAGGTATACTCAATAAAAAGAAAGGGGTAAATATTCCCTATAACTTTCAAATAAAGATGAAGTGTAAGCACCCTAGTATTGAAGTCGGTTATCCGCACATGGGGCGGTGCTCGGCGTATAACATGGCATACGTACCACAAGCAATTTTACCTCGAGATCCCGCTGCAGCATAATGAGAAATTCCTCGGTGAAAAAAACAACAGTTTGGGCAAGCAGGGAAGCGAGATCCTTCGTCCTTATTGTCAAAATAACTACATCGGGATGGAATGTCTACACCAAGTGAAAAGCGAGAGGGATAATCTAGGCCACCGTCCGTCTCCAAGTTCCAAAACGTCTAATATTTGCTATTGCACCAAGCGAAAAAAACGGGGAAAAAACTGATCTAAACGGCGAATGAACTAGTGACCAAAAATTAATACACGAGGTATGGCCATCATTCTTTGGGCCGAAATTGTAACTGATAATACCAATTAGATAACAAGTTGGACTTGAGCAATGCAACAAACCAACAGTAGAGTGTGCTTCGATAGAAACCAACTCAGAATATAACCACTTGCCTGATAAGTAGATTTTACCTGTCACGGTGGGCATAAATGACCCCGAAATCGCCAGGGCTGAGTGTGACCAAAATTAGATAAAATGGCACAATTTCCTAAATTCTCTCTGAAATTGGATAACATTTTCACAGTTTACTATGCAAGTAAAATGTAAGGTTCTGGTTAAATTAGTTTTAGATAACGACATTGTTGTGACGTCATAAGAGTAAGCTCCTTTTTTGGTCAAATTCCTTTTTAAATAGTCGTTTAAAGTAAAGTACGCTATAACGAATATATGGTGATACTTTTCTATTTGGCACAATTTTGAAGTCTCTATGATAAATATTCCCGAAGTTATTAAGGATTTAATATTTTCATGACGTCATATCTGTGACGTACTGTTTTACATAAATGGGGCTTTCCACTGTAAAAGAAAAACAAAAAACTCGATATTACAACTACTTAGTGCGTTAGAAGTGCATTGGTAAAAAAATATAGATACAATGCTCACTCGCCTATATTTAGAGGGCGTTTCCAAATACTCATGACGTCATAGTGACGTTTACGTTTTTTCAATGTAACCTTGAAAGCATTTATCCATTAAAAATTACAATTCAAAAAACATACAATTTTAGGTACTAAGGTCTTCTTAAAGTTTATAGATTGTCATGTAATAATATTTAAGACTTCAAAAGTTATTTGAAGAAATATGTTTCATAAATGGTTTTATGCTGTTTATTTCCCGCCAAAATTTGGCGGGAAAATTACGAAAATTCAAAATTAAATTACTTTTCTCCCTCTTAACCAATCGAAATAGGGTTTTCGATTAATTTGTTCCCAACAAGAGGAGAATTGAAAAATTTAACATTTTAGTATCTTACGCCTACATGAAAATATGGAGAAACCTATTATAAATGGATAAATGACGTCATTGTGACGTCATTAAGATATTCTCGTTAACACAAAACACAACATTTTATTTTGTTTAGCGCTCTAAACCTCTCCATAAAAAAAATCATTATTGTACTGTTGAAAGTCTTGAAGATATAGACAAATAAACCAACCCTGGCGATTTTGGGGTCATTTATGCCCACCGTGTTTGGTACAGACGATTGAAGTTTACTCTTCGACGGCTTCGAGTTAGGAGAGGACCTACCTACTGTCTGTCAGAGACAGATGCTCAAGTTCGCAATCCGATAAAATAAAATTAAACCGTGACATACCCGACTGTTGTCCTCAACCCCCAACCGGGACTTTCAAGAGTGACCTTATCGTGGCCCGACATTAATGCTTATCCTCATAATGGAGTGTTTTTTTTTATATCTAATAATAGAAATTAACAGTTCACAGATGGACCGTTGATATTCATAACTTCCATAATAAATGTCACTACTAGTCATGTGGAAACCTGCGAGGGATATGGCGACAATACAATAACAAGTCAGAGCGCAATAGCAGTGAGGCATGCTGGTTCACTTGTGGAATTAAACTCTGGTAAAAACGCAGGAAAAGCTAGGGAGGATTCCAATCATCTGTAAATCAACCAAACACTTGTTGACAGTGAAAGAGAAGAAAGAATGCCAGCGGAGATGCAAGAGGCAGTCGAAACTTTGCAAATGCAACAGTGCGTGAAACGTGTTGGTAACACAGACTGCACTAACACTGTGAAGCCAAAAGACAAGATTGAATCAATATATATGAACACAGCTACTACAGAAACTAGCAATGATGGAGGAGCAACGCCACAACCGTGGTTTGCCATTTCAGATCGACGGTCTACTAACAACACTGCGACACCTACTGAGGAACAGGAAAAACCGATTTATGAAGAAATTCCTGGGCCAAGCTCATCCAACTCGCAGACTAATGCAGACGCCTCACAGCCCGAGTATTTAACCATCCTTCCTTCTCCTACTGAGTGTTCGTCTGAAGGTGAACAAGGTGTACATCCCCGTTCGACTAGGAAATTCGTCTCAGTTTCAGTTTTCTCTGGTGTCTGTGTCCTGGGAATTGTTATCGTACTCTCTGTACTATTGAACAGAAAGGATGAACATGCACCACCAGGTAAGTCGACTTTTAATATATTTTATAGTATACCCTATTAAATATAATATGTTACAATCAAGCGTGCGTTGAAAAGAACAGGATTACATGTACTTTACAATAGGCACTATTTTATAAATTGGTTAAGATGTGAATATTAGCAGTACCCATGCTAATATAGAAGCTCTTACGTTATAAAATAACTAGTATACTTAACAGGTAGTGAATGCTGCTCCGCTCAGTTAAGGAAGTGTATTAGAAGAGAACCTACAGTAGCGCTTTGGCAGGAAAAATATGTTACTGGGTGATAAAAATGCCAAGGTGTTAGGTGAATATATTTTGTAGTTTTAATTTGGGGCTATCGTGCAACTGAATCCTGTTTGAGTTGTGGTGTGTAACTCAAAAGTTGTCCCAAATTATTTTCATTTTGCCCCGACATATTAACGATCTCCCGGTAAATTCCCTAAGCCTACCAATTCCCGACATTTTCTTAAGATTCCCGGCACAAAAAACTGATGTTCTCCCCGGTGAAGTTTAAACACCGCCCTTATAATACTAGATGTCCTTACATGGTACTTGATCTAGACTTGAATGCTACTTGATTTGTCTTGAAGTATACTTGTTATTGTTACGCATGTATTTGCACTGTATTTGAATATACTTGACTGATCTTCAAGCCTTTCTTGAAGTAGTCTTGCCACAATACTTGTGTTGTACTTAATGTCAAGTACAACTCGAGTAGTGTATTGAAGTGTACTTGACTTGTATGTTTCGTATTCTTGCATATCAAGTACATATCAAGTAGGTGTACATGAAATGTATTTGCAACATACATTTTAGCAGAACATGAAGTCTTGTGTGACAAATACATATCAAGTAGGTGTACATGAAATGTATTTGCAACAGACGGCAGGTCTTATATGATAAGTATATATCAAGTAGGTGTACATGAAATGTATTTGCAACATACATTTTAGCAGAACATTAGGTCTTGTGTGACAAGTACATATCAATAGGTGTACATGAAATGTATTTGCACCAAACAGCAGGTCTATATATGACAAGTACATATCAAGTAGGTGTACATGAAATGTATTTGCAACATACATTTTAGCAGAACATGAAGTCTTGTGTGACAAGTAGATATCAAGTAGGTGTACGTGAAATGTATTTGCAACAGACGGCTACTTGATATGTACTTGTCATATATGACCAGGTGTACATGATATGTATTTGCAACAGACACATTAGCAGAACATTAGGTCTTGTGTGACAAGTACATATCAAGTAGGTGTACATGAAATGTATTTGCACCAGACAGCAGGTCTTTATATGACAAGTACATATCAAGTAGGTGTACATGAAATGTATTTGCAACATACATTTTAGCAGAAAATTAAGTCTTGTGTGACAAGTAGATATCAAGTAGGTGTACGTGAAATGCATTTGCAACAGACGGCTACTTGATATGTACTTGTCATATATGACCAGGTGTACATGATATGTATTTGCAACAGACACATTAGCAGAACCTTATGTCTTGTGTGACATGTACAAGTACATGAAATGTGCTTGCATGCATAC
Source organism: Actinernus sp. WN-2022 (assembly GCA_030867875.1). Classification (NCBI taxonomy): domain Eukaryota; kingdom Metazoa; phylum Cnidaria; class Anthozoa; order Actiniaria; family Actinernidae; genus Actinernus; species Actinernus sp. WN-2022. The sequence continues at coordinate 24,747,682 of JAOWCC010001589.1, forward strand.
ATGTTTATTAATCGTCACAGATCTGAAAATGAACTTGAAATGTGCCCAAAATATACTTGAAATGTGTACCTGCAAACTACTTGAACTGTAAATTCAATTTTCATGCAGGTCGCTAGGTCTGTATTTGCACACTATTTTATTACTGGTTGAATGGTACTTGACTGATCCTAGGGCTAGGGCTAGAGGTCTTGCAATATACTTGACTTGTACCTTTTTGTCATTGAATTATATTTGAAATGTTCTTGAAATAGACCTGTATGAATTAATGTGCCACTGAACTGAAAATTATCTTGAAGTGTACCTAGTATATACTTGAAACGTGTAAATAATGCGAGTAGTAGCATTAATTCACCTTCCAATCTCTGACTCGTTGTCAGTGGAATGGGTCCAATATTCCTCCATATTAACTTAGATGCATCACTAAAATGTTAAATTCTTGAGTGATCGGTTTCCAAGCCTTGATTACCTTGATTGTCAATGCAATTTGAAATTCATATCATATCCAAAATTGTGTAACTCCAACCGTACCGAATTCTTTTTCAAAATGGCTGCCAAGAAGGGCTTCATTGCATTATGGGATGCATTGGTGCATTGTGGGATTGATTTCAACGGTTGGCATTGCATTGTGTATTGTTGGCTATGTTGCGCAATTTTTATTTTACCAACGGTTTTCGGTACGAAGTATGTGTGATCTCTTCACGATATCTGTATAATATGGCTTCAAGAAAAGGCAAACCTTTGGAGCAAGCCTTACAAGACAAACGAGGTAAGATGGGATCATTAAATTTGTGATTTGTGATTTGTATAAACGGCTATAAAGGCTTCAACACCGGGCGGGTTCAACCCTACATCATTTACATGTATTGATAGCTGTATGCCCTGCTGGCAGAGGTCTCTTTCTGTCTTGGTAAAATGGAAACGAGAAACATTAATTTTTACCAAGAAACGAGACCACAAAGACAGAGAGAGACCTCTGCTAGCAGGGAATATTTGAACTTGAATAGTAATTCTTTTATTAACGAAGTGATTGTATATACGCCAGGTTTTATATCATTTTATAGCGGCATTTTACATGTACATGATTTTTCGAATCGCGAAGCATTTTACCGTGGGCCGGTTCCAGAGGCCCTCGCTTGGAGAACTAGTACTATATCGGTATATATAGAGAGAGTGAGATGAAGAGACGGCTGAGAGGTTTAATTAATCCTCTGGTACCCAGGGTACTAACATTTACGAGAAATAAATATATCCTACATATCATGAATAACTTAAAGGTGTTATGTCACGGTACATGTTACAGTGTCCAGACATTGAATTGACAGCTTCATTGTGTAACATCCAATGAGAATCAATCAAAATAAATTGCCGAATCGGGTGACAGGCATGATTCACATGCGAGTTGTTTACAACTGTAGAATGTATTTTAACACATTATATGGCGAGATTTACGGGAACTTTATTCTACCTACATGTACAACCAAGATAAACGGCAGTTATGAATGGTATCTATATTTCATTATTTTACTCGCTTGTATTTTTGGCCGTGTTTCTAGTCATTAACAGTCCGAATTCTACCAAAGTGAAGCCGCTAACAGCCCGCGTGTTTATGTAAATCTTAAAGATTACAACTTTGAATTTTTTTTAATCAATATAGCTGTGGCGATAAAGGTGCTTGTCGAAGAAAAAAAGTTGAGCCTAAACGACAAGGATGTCCATTCATGTAAAACGGCGCCACATGGTTTTGCTGTCTGCAGCGAAAGAGCGAGAAGATGGCAGCGCAGTCAGGTATAATGTTGTTGAAAATGCCATGTCGTTATAACTCCGTTCTGATCTACGTACTGGCCAATCCAAACCCTGTTCTGGTTGTAACTCAAAAAGCTTTCAATTTCTTGCATTCTTCCCTGCCGGGAGGCAGCACTCGTGATTAAACAAATAACTAAAACTTATTTACAATGTAGGACATCTTACATCTCCAAAAGGAGGCTAAGATGAGTTCAAACAGAACACTGATGGAAGCCGATTTAAAAATGAATATCTCGCCGCTCTGAGAATGTAGTTCCGGGCCGGAATCATCAGCAGTACCGTGACATAGCGACTTTAACCGTTTGAAAACTCGTACGCGTCTTGCGTGATGCCCGCCACGCGCCAGGAACCCATTGCGTTGTATTAAACTTGATAATTACATGTAGAAGAGCGAAATGAAAATCCACTGGAGAGTTTTCGGTAAGGAAAGAATACATTTGGATGTATTCCTCTTTTACCCGGTCGTTCACCATTCCAACCGAAATGACCGAACATGTTGCACTATTAAATAAACCTACTTGTTCCACGGCCTGTCTGCAGCCAGATTTCCAGCATATTTTAATAAAAATATGTTTTTTTTACTGTTATTAAATGCATGAACATAAATGTATCTGTATTGTATTTAGATGCTCTTAATTAATTTCAATCACATCTTTCAATTTAACAGGAAACAGAAACTGCATGGATGGAGACAAAATTGTGATTTTTTAACTTAAGTTGAAAACGCCAATCACAGCCATGGCAATAAGTTAAAAAGTAAAACATGACAAAGAGCTGTACAAGTATGCGAAGAAATTTTGTAAGTATTACTTATTTATGCCAAACAAAATACATTTCTTTCCAGTAACAGAGCTAAAAATAACGGCCGGTCAGTCGCCGGTTAAGATCAGTATTTGGTTGAAACTGTAGTAACATTGACCGGTCAAAATGACTGGCAAGACAAAGGTTTGACCAGACAATTAAGTTCCAATTCTGGCTGGACATCGTCCGATGACCGGCCGTTATTTTTAGCCCTGCAGTAATTTAACTCATCGACCTGGCTTTTTTCTTGCCAACTTCAATTTTTTTATTGATATTTCCCAATACTTGAAACAGATTAAGGTGGCCCGCGGCTATTTATTTTGGGAACGGGGGTCTTTCTAAATCGCGTTTTTGAACAGCTAAACATTATCCGATTTCTGAGATTTTTTGAACTTTTAATAACGAATCATCGAATTTTATAAAAAGTACAATTAGAAAGTGATTAACAAGGAATTGCTGAAGATATAAGCGATTTTCCAAAACGTTGTTTTTTAGGAAAGAGCGTATATTTCAAAACCCAAAAGATGGATTTGTTCCATTTTACTTTCAACGAGTGCACAACCTCCAAGGTCTGTGACAGGCAAGTTTCAGGTTAATCGGCACCATGCAAGTTTCTCAGCAAACGGCTGATCAATTTTAACCTTAAAATGTTATGCTCATGCATCTGGTTCAACTGCCGGAGAAATATTACAGTAATAATTAAATCGTGCATATCATATGGGAATTCAATACCACTTGAAACTTCTGTGCAAAAGGCAAGAAGATCGGAAACTGCAACTAACGTTATGCGGCGAACGAAGTAAGATAGGTTATTTCTGAATATTTGCGAAAATCGAGAAATTTGTATTCTTTTCGGTGTCAAAAAAATCACTCGTTTTGTTTTTCTTAAGTTCCTAATATGACTTACAGTAGCATATTTTAAAGTACCTTACCGAGTTTCAGCGCGCTTTGACCATACGCTTTTGAGAAATAAAGGCTGTAAACTTCAGCTGGTGCGAGACTTCTAAAATCTAAATGCTTGGAAAACCCCTCATGATCGCTAAATTATTCAATGTGTTTGTTTTGAATTTCCGCACGGGTTCTGCCACTTGGGAATCGCGAGGCAAGGAATAATTAAAAATAATGTTGAAATTAAAATGAGGATTAATTTTGCAAGTGTAAGTAAGGTATTTGTAATAATAGTTCCAGGCTGAGTAATGTTTTGGTGCCAAGAAGTATCCTACTGTGGAAACGTTCTTCAAATGTTCTCCCCTCGTCTCTACTTACTACCATGTGGACATAACACGTAACACCTGTTTCATGGGTTACTGCACACAGCCATGAATTACAATGTAATCCTCATTTTAATTTCAACCATAATTTTAATTATTCCTTGCCTCGCGATTCCCAAGTGGCAGAACCCGTGCTGAAATTCAAAACAAACACATTGAATAATTTAGCGATCATGAGGGGTTTTCCAAGCATTTATATTTTAGAAGTCTCGCACAAGCTGAAGTTTACAGCCTTTATTTCTCAAAAGCGTATGGTCAAAGCGCGCTGAAACTCGGTAAGGTACTTTAAAATATGCTACTGTAAGTCATATTAGGAACTTAAGAAAAACAAAACGAGTGATTTTTTTACGCCGAAAAAATACAAATTTCTCGATTTTCGCAAATATTCAGAAATAACCTATCTTACTTCGTTCGCCGCATAACGTTAGCTGCAGTTTTCCGATCTTCTTGCCTTTGGCACAGAAGTTCCAAGTGGTATTGAACTTCCATATGGTATGTACGATTTAATTATTACTGTAATATTTCTCCGGCAGTTGAACCAGATGCCTGAGCATAATAGTTTAAGGTTAAAATTGATCAGCCGTTTGCTGAGAAACTTGCATGGTGCCGATTAACCTGAAACTTGCCTGTCACAGACCTTGGAGGTTGTGCACTCGTTGAAAGTAAAATTGAACAAATTCATCTTTTGGGTTTTGAAATATACGCTCTTTCCTAAAAAACAACGTTTTGGAAAATCGCTTATATCTTCAGCAATTCCTTGTTAATCACTTTCTAATTGTACTTTTTATAAAATTCGAGGATTCTTTATTAAAAGTTCAAAAAATCTCAGAAATCGGATAATGTTTAGCTATTCAAAAACGCGATTTAAAAAGACCGCCGTTGCCAAAATAAATAGCCGCGGGCCACCTTAAATAAGCATAAAAATATAAAACAATTAAATCAATGATTTATTTTGTTTGGCTGGCTAATAATTAATTTAGCTACACATTGTCATTTAATTACCAAATTTAAATGCAGAATTTCTTAATCTCACAGTAAATAATCAGGGACTAAATGTAATTTAGACATGGTCAAATATCCTGTGACTATAGGGGGCCCTGTGGCGTGCAGTGGGGCCCCTGGGTTGGTTGCATCCAGGACTTTTAGTGGTTGTTATTGCTATTGGCTGAAGTTTGCTGCCAGTTGTACGTCGCTGTTTTTATTTTACACTAAAAGTTACTCAACTGTGTTGTTGATCATAGCACTGAGATATGTAGATAATATATTGGCAACAGGGCTATTTTCCCAGTTCAATTACCTACTGTATATAAGTACATTGCAAGAACCCTAAGATCAGTCAAGTACATTGTAGCATTCATCCAGTAACAAAAGAGTGCAAATACAGAACTGCAGGAATGTTGAAATTACAGTTCAAGTAGTTTGCGAGTACACGTTTTAAGTATATGCTAGGTACATGTACATTTCAAGATCATTTTCAGTTCAGTGGCGAATTAATAAATAATATTGTTTGATGTTTCACATACAGGTCTATTTCAAGAACATTGCAAATATAATTCAATGACAAAAAGGTACAAGTCAAGTATATTGCAAGAAATCTAGGATCAGTCAAGTACCATTCAACCAGTAATAAAATAGTGTGCAAATACAGACCTAGGCCTGCATGAATATTGAATTTACAGGTCAAGTAGTTTGCAGGTACACATTTCAAGAATATTTTGGGCACATTTCAAGTTCATTTAGAGGTATATTTCTAGAACATTGCAAATATAATTCAGTGACAAAAAGGTACAAGTCAAGTATATTGCAAGAACTCTAGATTAGTCAAGTACCATTCAACCAGTAATAAAATAGTGTGCAAATACAGACCTACATGTAGGCCTGCATGAATATTGAATTTACAGTTCAAGTAGTTTGCAGGTATACATTTCAAGTATATTTTGGGCACATTTCAAGTTAATTATAAGATCTGTGACAGTTCTTTGATGTTTAATTAATTCACATACAGGTCTATTTCAAGAACATTGCAAATATAATTCAATGACAAAATGGTAAAAGTCAAGTATTTTGCAAGGAGTCTAGGATAGGTGAAGTACCATTCAACCAGTAATAAAATAGTGTGCAAATACAGATCTGCAAAAGTATTGAAATTACAAGTCAAGTAGTTTGCAGGTATACATTTCAAGTATATTTAGGGTACATTTCAAGTTAATTTTTAGATCGACTAGATAAAATAAAATGTGTATTTGATGTTTCAAATACAGGTATATTCCAAGTATATTTCAAGAATATTGCAAATATAATTCAATGACCAAAAAGGTACAAGTCAGGGAGGGTCAAGTATATTGCAAGGAGTCTAGAACTAGTCAAGTAGCATTCAACCATTAACAAGTAGTGTACAAATACAGACCTGCATGAACTTTGAAATTACAATTCAAGTATTAATCAAGTATCAGCTACAAGTACACTTCAAGTCTGGTTTAGGTACTATTTCCCTCTAACTCTGAATTGCTTGTCCATTTGTGCAAATATTGCTCAAGTAGTAAACTGGAACACTTCAAGTACTATTTTGCAAATATATTTCAAGTACTTACCAACTACACAACAAATATGTACTTGATGTTTCAAATACAGGTACATTACAACCATAAAACAAATATATAACAAATATATAACAAATATATAACAAATATAAAACAAATATAATGAAAGTACAAAAAGGTCCAGCTCAAGTATACTCTATACTTTAGCCATCAAGTAGCTATAAGAGATCAAACAAATATAGTTCAAGTACACTTTTCAAACACAATGCAGGTACCTTGCAAGTACAAAAAATATATAAACTGCAAATACACATCAAGTAGTATTCAAGTATTGCTTATTTTCATAAGGGCGGAAATCAACTGTAATTGAGAATGTAATTGTAAATGATAATTGTGTTTTGAACCGGCGGCGAACACCAATAGAAGAAAATTATTTGCTGCTCACCATCTTGATAATCAGGAGAGATCTTGCTCTTTGGAAACTGATAGTTGACACGTACAGCGTTCGCCTACACCTCTACATGTCAACAAATACACAGAAATGCATTAAAGAACGGTTGAACGTAGTTTGCTTCCACCTCGTGTAATGTCACGTGACGATCAGATCCGTGCAAAGCAGTGTGGTAAAAAAAGACAATATAAGTGATGCATTGTGGTAAAAAAAGGAAATCGAGATTTGGACCCGCTTACAGATTAGAACTGCTGCCTTGCTCACTCGCTTCAGCCGGGTCGCTCGCTGCGGCAGCAATAATTATTCCGTTTCCCGTAAATTATTAAAATATGACATCAAACGCCTTTGATAGGTATCCAAAAATTCCGTTTAATATGCGTTGTAGATGGGCCTTCGATTATGGCTTCAATAGCCGTAGATCATGGCCAGATCGAATTGCAAACGCTGCATGGAATGGCTAACAAAATTGTTTTGAAAATATCTCTGACATTGTTTGATCCAAAGCATTCCAATTTAATTTTTAGGTCAGTAGTTGAACTTCGATTTTGAAATGCCAGAAACGTTTTATCTATAAAGTGCTTGCGATTTCCTGATCGTTTAGTGCCTAGCCGAACTATGATGCAAATATGTTAGATTGTGTATAGTTCAATCTGCGGAGTAATATCTTTAAAGATTAATATTTCTCACTTGGGGAACAGTTTCTTTGTGTTTTACTGGAAACAAAACTTAGGCTAAATGTAGGTCTAACTGCAAACGTAACTATGTCATATTTGAAATAAAAGTTTGAGCCTTCGAATGAAGATTTATACATGAGCTAATCGAGTTTGAAAAATTACTGGATCGAACAGCCTGATCACTGTTAATGTGAATAACAGGTAAACCATTTGAATCTGCAAAACACGCGACAGTTTTGAAATCTCATTCGCAATTTGTCGCAAGTAGAAACAGCTTTTCGACTGTTTTGTGTGTTGTACTTGTACAAGTTTAGCCATTGTTTTCAGGCGATGACACATTCATTTGGTCGGACTTGTAAAGCACATCCAGGTGTATACGTTTTATTGAATTGGCCCCAGGTCTTCTTACTACGTAGCCCACGTTAGAGAGAAAAAGTGGGCAACTTATATTTTATATCGAATGTTCAAGCCGTAGAAGAAAGATTTCGGAAGATTTTCGGGCGAAAATTTTACCGAAAGTAAAATATCTCATAGCTTTAACTGCTGATCGAATGGACCGTTTAACAGCTATCCCAGAGGTGTATGCGGGAATACATAGATGGTAAATCGAGGAAGACACAGGCGAATTTGCTTCATTTTGAAGGGAGTTCGATGGAACTTTGTGGACGTTGATTCTTCAACTGGAAGCCCTATTACACAGCGATCGGCAGTTTCGTAATTTTGCGATTTTGAGTGTTTTTAAGTCCAAAATCGCAAGATAAATTTCAAACCTAAAGGCCTGGATTTTCGGTTACCAGCTACTGGGCTCTTCTAATACAAGAATCCGCCCTGGCAACTGGAATATCTATGACAAGCATTGAGGTATGGATCGCGAGCTTTCAATTCTTCATGTAAGCGTATTTTCATAATAATTAACAGTAAATGTATGGGGTCGTTCTACCAACCAAATCGCAAAGGAAAAAGCATTCATGTGCTGTTTAATTTAACATAAACCGGAAGGGGATAACTAGAAAACTGTATCGGCGGTCCGGCAAATTTGGAATGAAGATTACATTTGCTTAAGCTTGAAACGGTGAACATTGATATATATTGCTTCATACATTCTTTGTATAATCTGAGGATATTTTAGAGTCATTTATTTTAGAAACCGCCTACGTACCAAGGGCTCAATGTCCGAGATTATGGAAAGGAAGTTCCGCGTAATCAGGTTAGTGAATCAGATACGTCGGAATATGTGGGATAAATTAACTCTCACAACACTTAAACTAATGAAATATGAACTTAAATATGTTGTTTGAATTAGACCCAGATGATGACAAGCCTGACATATGGCTTAAAGAAGCACTACATCCAGTCACGGATTATATTGGAAATACATATATATAATTTAAACAAAGTCTCGTAGCCGATTTGGAAGTTAAGTAAAACTAATTAAGTCAAGCAAACCCAAATCAAGTCAAACTAGTCAAGTCAAGCTGTAGGTCAAGATACCAGCATATCAAGATAAACTTGTACAAGCTAAACTACTACATCATGGAAATTTTTCAACTGCAATTGAAAGGTTAGTTTCACTACCAAATCTGCAATGAATCTCTGGCTATGCAGCGTCAAAGTGGTTGACCTCAGTTTTGGTAAAACTTGATAAGCCTAGCATGATCATTTAGGTATAGGAGGCGAGGGTGTGTCCTTTAGTAGAGAGATACTATCTTTCCTGCATCAGCAAATCAAGTGGGTGGTGGAAGTTCAATGAAATTAATATTAAGGCAGACCAAACCTGTTTGATCTGGACAAGTGGCTTACAAATCAGGTTAGCTCAGAAAGAAACAGTTAAGCCTCACGCCAAAACAAGGTATAATTCAAAAAGGAAGGCACCACACGTCAATATCTCCACTCTGGCTACCACGACGAAGCAAAATCCAAAGCCAGAATAGATAATGATCATCACCAAGACTTGTCCTTGCTATAACCAAGCTCATCCAGTATGCCATAGCAATGACTTTCAAAATTATTCCATATTTGAGAGTCGTGACCCGGTGAATTTTGCGCCCTGCTGTAGGCGGAACATAAAGTCTGCAACTCTAAAAGTCCGTGTTGGTGCCATAATTGCATATACCAGACAACTGTTGGAGACGAATTACATAGACTACTCTCCGATCGCTCCTGTTCGAATCCAAAGCGATAACAGGGTGGCTAGGGTAGAAACGCCATCCAGACGATGGGAGCTCTGGTATGCTGATCCGACAAGGTATTTCTAAAAGGCTAAAGCTATTCAGTCCACTACGGCAGCTCACGCTAGCAAAACCTCTAAAGCAGCGGTATCCAAAATCTATTAAATCTATCGCAAGGAAAAGGTTCTGTAAACAAGCTAATAAACATTGAACAAGCATGGCCACGGTTCTTAGATTGAACGTCTCATCAATGGGACTCGTCAAAGAGAAATACACGAGGAACTGAAAGTACTTGCAAATACCTACCGTATCTACCAATCGAGGAGTCGAGGTTGTTGAAGATATGGTCCAACATGAATGCAGGAGTTGACGCAGAGGTCAGCCGTATACAGTGAAGACAGTTTTTGGATGGGTGACTGCACGAGCATAGGTGTGTCTACACCAACGTGCAGGAACTGAGTTGCTGCAAAGGCAAGTGGAACAATAGTGGAAGACAGAGTCCTTTAGAACTAATTACAACCGACAAGAGTTGAGATCTATAGAGGGCGAAAAAGATTTAGGACAGTTGAATGAAAATACGAAATTCAGATCTGACCTTCAATGCTATGAAACTGGTCTACAGTGGAAAGACGGACATGTAAAACTACCTATCAATATTGGAGTTCTCAAGAGAAGGCTCACTCAGATGAAGCTGAGCTTGGATAATAAAAAAACCAAAGACAAAGCCTACACCGCTACTATAGAGGTTCATATCAAAGGGTTGCGCGAGGAAGCTGACGCAACTGTGGGACCTGGAAATAACTGGTATCTACCACATCATGTTGTGATAAACCCAAAGAATACAGGAAAGGTAACAGCAGTGTTTAACGCGGCAGCCTCATATCTTAGCACCTCCCTAAACGATTAGCAAGTCACATCTAGGTCCTGATTTTCTGACTAGACTAACAGGTGTCATCATGTGGTTCCGGCCCCATACAATTTCTATAACGGCGGACATCGAAACGATGTTTTTTCCAATTACGTGTGATAGAAAGGGATCAACCATTCGCGAGATTTCTATGGATAAGATCAGATAGACAGCCCTCCGGATGTGTAACAAATGCAAACCCTAATTTTCGGCGCTAAGTCCAGCCCATGTTGCGCATTTTTTTGTATCAGGCAAACAGCGACAGACAGCCAAGAGGCCTTTGACTAGAAGACCACCCAGACTGTCTTAAGAGACGTTTACATGGGTGACTTCATGTAATCAATCCAGACGGAAGAAGGCATAAAAACCAGCCTATATTACGTAATTTCTCCCAACTAGATTTGTTTTGGGTTAACACCCGAGGAAATGAAGTTCAGGGTGGTAAGCCGTTTTAAAATTTTGTTTTGGTTATCATTCCCCCCTGAACGTTGACTTCAACCAAATTAAGAAGATCCCCTGCAGTTCTATATGGGTAATGTCTCTACGATGTTGCTTTCGGACTGTAAAATCTATATCGCCCTTTTCGTTTTGGCCGCAAAGCATGCTGGGAACAGTTTAACTTTGGATATTCCAGTTTAGGAGTGGATTAAATTAAAGTTTCAGCGGTAAATCATTGTTGTAAAACTATATATACCAAATTCCAGATATTGCCTTGGAATACGGGGAAGTATATGCCGCGCCAACCCGGCTTGCAAAACTGAGGGAGGAGGGGTGGAAAATCATATGAATTTCCTGCTAATAACGGTTCCCATGCCATTACAAATGCTTTGCCGTCGTGTTTTCATCTGTTTCTCGATGTTTGAAACCCCTGATGAAAAACGAAGCACGATATATTTCTTCAGAAATTCACTTAACTATTCATGAGAGAACTTACCGATAACCGAATTAGTATAGCTTGATGAACAAGTATATCCGGTAAAACGAAATGATCTTTATACGATTTGTGAGAGTGCGGCCCTATATAACGATTCATGGTTGTTTGACAAATTAAATTAAATTGGTCTCAACAGTGAAACTTTATATAGGGCCACACTCTCACAAATCGTACTCGAATTCCATATTGTTTTGGTATACAACAGGCCCGTTGTATACCAATAATACAAATTTCTCTTGAAATATTTGCCCATATTCCATAGAAAACCATGAAATAAGTTTCAAGTTTCAAGCTTCAAGTTTATTAACAAGTATCTATAAATACATATTTCTTAACACACCCGCAGATAGCTTAGCTAATCGAGGCGGGTAGTGCTATAATAGTTCTTATTTACGTGTAAGATATTTTGTGATAACTATACAAATTTTACAATAATTAAACAAATTTACAATAACTATGAATAAATAAGTAACAATATATATAAATAAATAAATAGGAAGATTTTTTGTTGTTATTGTTTTATTTTTATAATGATCATGACATTAAGGACGTTTTAGAAACTTTTTCAATTAATACCGTAACATCAACATAGGTCTCCTCCTGTTTCAAAACTTGTAAAAGAGTTATATGGATATTTGCCTTAAATAATGTTTTAGACTGTTTTCTCCGTAAGTGATCAGGAATCCCATTCCATATTTTTACACCAATGCGAGAGAAGGATTCACTTTGATGTTTAGTTCTTGAATATTTCAAATAGAATTTTCCTGTTGTTGATGATCTAGTATTATAGGAATGTACGGAGCTTACACGGTTAAATAAATTTATTATGCTAGGAGGAGCAGCGTTATTGTTAATTTCATACATTAGGACTGAAAGTGTTTTATAATATAACATATTAATTGGAAGGATATTAGAGGCTAAAAATAATGGTTCTCTATTTGTCGCAAAATACATAAGTCGTAAGACACGTTTTTGTAGAAGTAGGATTTTATTGAGGTGTGTTTGGGCTGCCTGACCCCAGATTGCTAAACCATAGGATATGTAAGGATAAATAAGTGAACGGTAAATATTCAGAAGAGTATTCAGTAATTATAATTTAGATTAGTTAACAATTACAATTGATATATTCACGTTTATTAGATACTGAAGTGCCCACCCAAGTGACGTACAATAGCAGCGTTGAAAACGGGACTCAATCTACAGGTAACATTTAATATATTGGTGTATCCTGAACATTTTATATACAGTCAATGCCAAAAAGGTTGTCCAGCAGAACATAATATAATACTTTAATATCCATTGTTTTGGCCTATTGTCTTGGTCTAGACAATAGCCCAAAACAATGGATATTATAGTATTATATTATGTTCTGCTGGACAACCTTTTTGGCATTGACTGTAGTAGACTATAACAAATATAGTAATATCATGATATTAGCTTTAACGAATCATTTTGAGATAATAAAAGTACAACGGATTTGCATTACGAATAAAATAAATACATGTATATACAGTCTCAATAGGTGGATCGTCAGATGTATCTCCAGCAGTGCAGTCTTCTCAAGCCGGATTTGATTCATGATACCAAAATGCGGTAATATTCTACAAAGATCGAAGAATCCAATGGTGACACTAGGACTCTGGTTAGGACCATTGATAAGCTGTTACATAGGAAATCTGAAACTCCGCTCCCAACTTGCTTTTCTTATACTGAACTTGCAAAGAATTCTTCTGAGTTTTTCAGAGACAAATCGTGGCCATTATAGACACCAATTGCCTAATGTCTGTGGTATTAATCCGAATTTGTATGATGGCTCATGTCAAACTGAGCTACTGAAACTGTTGGAAAAGTCTGCTTTAAAATCTTGTGTTCTGGATCCGATTCCTAGTCGTTTATTGAAGGAATGTTTGGATGACCTGTTACCGGTCATAACTATGATTGCCGACCTGTCACTGAAATGTTCACTGAAGAAATCTTCTGTGGACTTTGGTAACTTCAGACCTATATCCAATCTCACATTTATTGCTAAGATAATTGAAAAGGTAGTTGCAGTCCAAGTTGGTGATCATCTGCGTGACAACATGAACTCTTTCAATCTGCATATAAGATTTATCATAGTACGGAAACGGTTCTGGTTCGTGTGAAAAATGATGTGTTGTTGGCGATTGACGATGGTCGTGCTATCTTGTTGCTACTACTGGATCTGTTTGCTGCCTTGCCACTGTTGATGATCGGATATTGCTATGAAGATTGTATGGTAGATTTGGTATTAATGGAAACGCCCTTCGGTGGATTGGTTCCTATCTGAGTAATCGTTAACAGTCTGTGTACGGCAAAGGAGAGGCTTGCGAAAGCATAATGTGCTACTACTTGTATGCTGATAACACTCAAATTTATGCTACGTTTATCTCTGACGGCCCTGGTGATATGATCTCCACTACTGAAGATGGGCATGGAAGACTGTGTCAGGGACATTGACTCCTGGACGTCAGCCAATAAGTTTAAGCTAAACAAAGACAAAACTGAACTTATTAGTTTAAGTTCCCGCTTTCGTGCGCGCCCACCTATGGACTCAATTTCATTTGTTGACGATGTTATCTCTCAATCAGGTTGTGTTAGAAATATTGGAGTTTCTTTGATAACACGTTAACTATGTCCGCTCATGTCAGTGCCATATATGTAAAACTGTTTTTTAAGATCTAGCTAAAATTAGGAAATATCGCTCCTACAGATATATGGAGATTCATGAGAATGCGTTTGTTACTTCAAAACTTGACCACTGTAATGCTGTGTTACATCTATTGCAAAAGCTTCAGTATACGTACAGAATGCGGCAGCCCGCCTAATCACATGTACTTGTAAATACGACAGCATTACTCCTAGTCTTATGGATCTGCATTGACTACCTATGGGGAAGCGCATAATTTTCAAGATCTTGCTGCTTACATATAAATCGCTAAATGATCTTGCACTGGCCTATCTGGAGGAAGACATTTCTTGTTACATACCGACCAGACAACTTCGATCTTCGTCTACTTTATCTTTAGTTAAGCCTGTGTATAAGTTAGAATCATAATTGGTAGCTGTGCTTTTTTCTATTGCTGCTCCTGAACTTTGGAACAATTTACCTCTCCTTATGAAATCGAGTAGTAACGTTTCTATGTTTAAGTCTAGACTTAAAACTTTTAAAATTAGCTTAGTTATAATGTACATTGTGTACCGGTTAAGCTATTTTAATAGCATATAGTTTTAGTTTATCTTTAGTCCAATAGAATTACTTGTTGCCATAAAAATAAAAATAGAAATAGAGTTATAGGAACACGAGATAGAGAGAACGAGAAATGATAATAGGAACACAAGCACGAAAGACGGGTGTGTCCAAAGCTATTTCGAGTTCTTCCTAACTTCCACAAGTGTTTGTATTTAACAAATAAAGAAGCCTTAGCCATGTTTTATACTATCATAAAACACGGTGGGCATTTTAGAACATGGGAGAAATGTTAAAGCACAAGCCGAAGGCGCGGCAACGTGGCAACGTCTGGATTGTGTTCGTCGCATGTGCGCGATCAAAAGGAGGAGAGAGTTAACTTTCACTGGCGAAGTTTGTATCACACTTTCAACCTACTTTAGCCGCCATATTTATCGGATCTTCATATCGGATCTTCATAGCCTTTGCAACGAAAAGTTGTCACGAAGGTTAACGTCGAAATTAACATGAACTAACACGGGATATTTTGACTTTTGAATAACAACTGAACTACAAGAAGAACCACTGTCAGAATTTCGCATTATCTCACCATTCTTCAGAGGAATCATATGAAGTTGGGACTCTTTTCTGATCTGATGGAGAAGATAACCTTTTTCTGGATTAAAACTTCTGTGATGAAAGGTACTTCATTTTCAGGCGTTCTCAATACAACTGAGTATCCAAGTCGAAGTGCTGGCTAGAAAGTGTTTCGATTTCGTAGGCAATACGATGGATAGGTTGAGGAAGAGTTGTGAGACAAAACTGAAAGGTATTCTGTTTTGGTAACGTTCTTTAGAGGCTGCTTCACACTGGAATTTAATTCGACCGAATTTTGTTATTAACAAATTTAGCATTGTACTATAAATGTCACTATATTGTGGCTTTGTGGAAGGAAAACTGTAAGGAGAACCATTTTAACATTTTAACAAAGTATTTTACTTTACACACTGGGCAACATTGTTGTAGTTGGATTGTCGTTGCTGATGGCTAACACCAGAATATTTCATCATTTCTGAACTGGTATGAGGCCCTCTCCATATCATGTTAGTTTCTTTTAAATTCTGTAAAATGCAAATTATCATTTGCCTTTAGTTTATGAGTTTTACACGCGCGATTTATGCCACAGACTTAATTTTGGTAGCTGCGCTGATTGTGATATTTAGTGTTTATAGTTTGATTATTTATTTTGTCTGTCTCATTAATTAATTTTGTTGAAAGCTAAACAACAAATTCTTACTATTTGGCGTGTCAGTTTACAAAACAAATGACCGCCAGCCAATTTTTTTATGATTTGATTTCGCTTACCCTGCGAGCAGAGGTTTCTCATCTCTTTGCCTTTCCTGTCCTTTCCCTTTCTTTCGGCGGACAGGACAGGCAAAGAGATGAGAAACCTCTGCTCGCAGGGTAGATTTCGCTGCATGAACACAATTGGAACACATGCATAATCTTGGGCAATAAAACAAATTGTAATGATGAAAATAAGCTACATGCACATATCACGTATGTTGATATGAAAAGATATAAAATGAAAAGATTCAAATCAAAATTCAGCTATATTTGTTTTATAAAGATTGTTTTATCCGAGTATTGAGTATTCTTAACAATATCTGAGTATTATAGAGTGATTTTCATAAACCTGAGAAACATACTAGAATATTTAGTGCTATTAAATGCTAATTCTATTGTTTTCTTTTGTATATATTTGGCTATTAGATGTTAACAAGCAATAATTGTTTCACAGGTTTATGAAAATCACTTTAACAATTAGTACAGTCTTTGTATGTATTTTTAAATTTTGCTATTCTTTAAGCAATAAACATTTTTTTAAAGGAAGCATTGGCTTGTTTACACTTAAAAAGATGACTTAAGTTGCTGTATTTGGAACATTTCCTCTGTTTTCTTCAGATTTGGCACTGGGATTGCTGTGAAGCTACTGCTACTGAGCAGTTTATAGTGACATCTGAGCTTCTTTTTCTTGAATGGTGGTATATATAGACCAACTGCATTCAATCATTTAGACCTAGGCCATTAGAGCTATGTGACCCTGTGAACAGGATAAAAAAACACTTAAGCTAATAAGCCTTGAAACAACTATAGTGACTAATCAAAGTCTGCATCTCATTTATCTCCAACAAGAAAAAGAGGTGGAATAGAGCTGGACCCTTGCAGCTACTCTGTTTAAACTTCATTTGTTCTTTCCATTAGAGTTTCAAGCTTTTGTTCAGGTACATTCTTATTTTGATATTTTTGAATAATTAGAGGAGTATGAGGTATACCTTAAGGCACATCTGATAGCTTGAAGATATTAAAATGGCCAAGTGAGACCAAGTAGCTGGGCTATAGTCTCCACTTAAACAGCATTTGCTGACAACATAAATATTCAGTTGATTCAGATTGTGTTGTTGGTCTCAAAATCTCTTTGCAATACTTGCACAAAAGTCTTTGAATTTTATTGTTTGAATCTAGATACATTTAAGGTAGTTTTTGGTTTTATTTCTGCAGGTCTTGAGGGCTTTCTTGTACTAATTTTGCTGAAATTAGCAGTTGCTGGCTAGGGAGTGGGGCATGGAAGTTTAATTATAGGACAAGAAGTCCTTCAAAAGTTCCCAGTAGTTCATAGCTCTATTTATTCTTTGTATTATTAAACTGTAGGAGAAGTTTTGTTGATGTAAATGCCTTTGTCACCACAAATTAGTAAACTCAAATGTTGATGGCTGTTATTTGGGATATCAGTCAGTGGAAGCATGCACCCTTGTCATTAAAAATAAACAGAAGTTCTTTCAAAGTCAGTTAAATTTTATAGCTACATCTGTCTTTGAAATAACTTCTTTAATATCAGTTATTCTCAAAAATTTAGTAACAATTAATTTTCATGGAACCTTTTGAATGAAATATTTTTGAGGCTTTCATAAAATTATTTCTCTTTTCCAAAAACACAACTACTCCAAACCTTTCATTGCTTTTGTGTAAAAGTTTGTGATATGTTCTTTCCAAGAGTATCTTTAGACAAAATATGAAGAGTATAATGCTGTGCATGTTTTATAACAACCACTGTACCAGATCTACAAACACATCAAGAATACTAAAAATCACCACTTTTTCTGGAGGTATAAATGACGACCACTTCAACTGCTGCATGCCGACATACAGCTGCATGGTAACAATTGCAAGATGATCCATCTCCTCAACCTGCGTTCCGTAGCCATCTCTTTCCGTACACTTCTTGCACCAAAACTCGGTTACCTTAGCCCGACAATTTGCGTTTTACTGACCGAGATAATCGACAAAATGACAGAAGTCTAAGATTATTTCCGAGCGATCGAAACAACTAAACATCGCCAAGGCGCTCCTTTTTCAAGTAAAGCTGCTCGACAGGAAACGTTGTTAAATGTATGAACCTAGAGCTACTTAATGTTTGACAGATCACACATTTTACCTTTATTTCGTAAATAAAAACTATATATAACTACAAACCGGCCGGCAGTACCGGCGGATAACGCGGCTTTGACCACGCAAATATTCGCGCGAAAGGCGTAATCAAATATAGCGCACGCATAAATTACTTCACAAAATGAGATTGGCGCGCGAATTGCTTGTGTCAACATTTCTCGAGTGTTCTAAAATGACCAGAATGACCATGGTAATTGTGGTCATGCAATATGCACATTCCAAGAGAGACATGGCTCAATCATGACACCATACTTGAAATGATCGCCTGTACTTAAGAGAGTAAGAACAGTAATAATAGTAGTAATGGTAATGGTAATAATAAGACAGATAACACGTTTTCATATATCCTTAGTACATGTTAAGTGGCCAAGAGGGAAGTACGGTTTACCTAAAGCCAAGACTGGATGCCCTGCTGGTACCAACTTCACCTGGAAGACAGGATGGCGAAACCAACATAAAAAGATACTTTTGTATAAAGACAAACGTGACTGGCGAAAGTGAAAGGCCACTTTGGCCAAAGGGTATGTAGTATCATTGAACCAGAAAAAAAAAATTAAAAGAATCCTGACGTGAGAACTCCGAATAGAATAGAACTTCGAATAGATTTAACTGGCAATTTAAATTCAGCGAAATATTTCTGGAGTGTTGACAAGTAAATAACGTTGACAATGACAAGATTGAGTCGGGCAGATAATGACTTAAAATAAAGGGAGTCATTTCACAGTGGTAAAATGTCGGTTATGCTTTTTGTTCATTAATCGTTATGATTTTTCAAAGGTCAGTACTGTATATACAGGAAAGGCGATACTTGTCTAAAGGTCTGTCGGATGGGAGAATCAAGTGGGACGACGTCGACGAAGGAAACATGAACAGTGTTGGTGGAATCCTGCCAGACGGAAAGTATGACATGGATACTGTCATTCTCTTCTGCTGCAGGATCGATGGAGATAAAGCTGTTCCCGTGACTCTGTCAACTGAAGTGCCGTTTTATCTTCTGGCGTACGGATCAGCGGCTTGTCAGCAGGTGAATTTCTTGGCTGAATAACTTTTAATTTGTTCAGTTAATGGTTGCAACAACTTTCATTATCCCCTATTGTTTATCATGTTCATAAACGATATATCTTTATACGTTGGATCCTCTGACATTAATCTATATGCAGATGACACTACTCTAACATCTTCAAATAATTATGACTCAATTAATTCGTTACAAGAGTGTAACGAATTAAACTAATAGAAGTTGTGGACTGGGCAACTGCCAACAAGATGCGTATCAACGAGAGCAAAACAAAGGCTTTACTTGTCACTGGTAAACGTCTTCCTTTTTAGATCGAGGAAAATCCAACCATAAGGGTTAATAGAACAGAACTTGAATTGGTATCCAGCGAAAAACTCTTGGGTCTTGGAATTGACAGCGAATTATATTTTCATCTTCATGTAGATAGGCTCTGCAAAAAAACTATCACATCGCATTGCTATTCTATAAAAGATAAAATTATGTTTACCATTAAAGCAGAGGTTACTCATAATGCAATGATAAGGCCCTTAAGGAATTATGTGAATGTTATATGGACCAACTGTGATAAAGAAAGTTTAGGTAGGATTCTGAAGCTGCAGAAAAGGGCAGCGAGTATAGCGTCCAACTTTTTAATAGTCTTAAGTAGTCTTAAGTAGCTAATTTAGCTAAATGCTGCTTAGCATATAAACGTTTAAAAGACCAAGTGCCTATTTATATTAAAGGGGCCGTCTCACCCACAGTGCTTAACGTGCTTTTGTTATTGTTTATATCCGACACTTTGACCCCTTGTTCTCGGCGAGAACCTCACGAACTAAGCGTATATTCTTTATGTTGGTGATATGATAAATTTTATTTGAACATGGATGACCTTGATGAAACTAATAGTACCCGCTTACAAGTTGAATGTGAAGTCAACAAAGTGTTATGCAGCAGTACTTGGCTGTACTATAACATTTACCGCTCACCCGTCGCTGCTATAAACAGAGAACACTCTCCGGGTAATTATAGAAAGCGAGAGGTCTCTGGGGTTTATTTTTATTTTTACTTGCAGACAGACAGAGAGAGAGAGAGAGAGATCTCAGTGCTAGCAGGCAATCTCGTTGCTGGCAGTAGCAGAGAACCAGTTCAAGAAAGTACAGCTCGTTTCAATAGGAAATTATTATCACGGCGGCGGCTCTGTTGTCAAATTTCGTGCGAGTATTAACTTTGATCGATCCGGTCAATCCGAAAATCTCGGCGAAATCACTGTGTGAAAACCCTTCGAAACCAGAGAGAGAGAATTGTTTCCACAAGTTAAACGCCGAAGCCCTCAAAATGATTTTAGGAAATTGCTCAATTCTTTTCGGGTCGACCAAACGGACTTCGATGCCTATAATATTTTGTTGACTATAATATTTACCGCTCACCCGTCGCTTCCGAACCCTGGCATCAGTACTATAAACAGAGAATACTAATAATTATGAAATGAGAGGTTTCTCCCCTCGGATTTATTTTTCCCTGCAGAGAGAGAGAGAGAGAGAGAGATCATCTGCTAGCAGGCAATCTCGTTGCTGGTGCGAGAGAACCAGTTCAAGAGAGATGTTCAGTTAACGAATAACAGCTCGCTTGAATAGGAAATTATTATCATGCAGTCTCGGCGGCTTAGTTTGTCAAATTTCGTGCGAGTGTTACTTCAAATGGTCAACCCGGTGAATCCGAAAATCTCGGCAAAATCACTGTCT
Organism: Actinernus sp. WN-2022; assembly: GCA_030867875.1. Classification (NCBI taxonomy): domain Eukaryota; kingdom Metazoa; phylum Cnidaria; class Anthozoa; order Actiniaria; family Actinernidae; genus Actinernus; species Actinernus sp. WN-2022. Next base: position 24,768,667 of record JAOWCC010001589.1, read on the forward strand.
AAATTCCGCCTTTCGAAACCAGAGAGACCTGTTTCCACAAGTTAAACGCCAAAGCCCTGAAAATGATTTTAGGAAACTGTTCTTCAAGTGGAGTTTTGTTGCAAATTGTGGTCACGTAAGCCAGCCATGGTGTTCAAAAACCCAAATCGGCTCAAAGATAGTAGATACTCGAACTAAGCGCTAATATATATATCTTTACATATAAAGATTAATGGTCAGAATAGCTTCTCCATGTTGTAGGTGGAAATTGTGGACCCAAACGGACAATTGTTTCCTTTCGTTGAGGACGAACAAGACTGGCATCCATCAGAGAACTACGGCCACCTGAAATAAAACTAAAATTTGCATGACCAAATAATTTAAAACACTTAAATAAGAAGCTCAATAGGAAGAGCAATAAAAACGGTTCAACCTAGTATGATTTTTTTGACGATAGCTGGAAGGATGGCAGAGATGTAGAGAAGACTACCATAATACCATAAATCTCTGGATTTCGATGGCATCGAAAATAGCCTCTATGCTATGTGAGCGCGCTAAGCACTGTGGGTGAGACGGCCCCTTTAAGGACATGCTAGAGCTTAACAGCGAACGGCACACAGTCACGTAACACTCGGTACAGTAAACTTAACTTAGTTTGTCCAAAGTAAGACTGAAGGTGGTCGTACTTTTACAGTAACAACATGCCAAATATGGAACAGTTTATCTTTAGAAAGTAGAAATATTAACTCTTAATTATGCTACATTTAAAAGTCGTTATTGGAACTGCTTATTTAAGGAACAGCAGCTTTTAAAAAAAAATAGTTTAAGTGTGACCATTTTCATTCCATTTTATCAACTTTTTATCATGTACTATTTTGTTGTTAGCGAGGGTTTCAATTTGAATTTTAAACAGTTGTTTTGCTTATCATAATTATATATTTTAAATTTATATTGTTAATATTCTATTGTAATAAATATATTTATATAATTGATTAGCTTTAGAGGGCCACAGGTTTGTTAGTTTTTAACTATTAAGTGCTACCCTCATGAAATAAAGACGTTATTATTATTAGCAGGGACCCGCGGAACTTACATGAAATCAACAAATAGAGCGGTTTTCAGTTGAGTGTAGTAAAATCAAACGTAAATTACCGGGCACAGCCAGCCAATCATAAGAGCGAGTAATCACAAGTAACTCATAAATGGCTTCCCTGTGAACCAATGACAAACCAAAGCAAAACCAAAACCAATTTGCGTTTGGTTTTACTTTGGATTATGATTGGTTGGTTTACTTTCTCAGCCAATAGGAGAGCCGAGTAAACGCAAAACCGAAACACTTCCGACACTCAATTTAAATCCGCTCTATGATATAGTAACATAGTCTAGCCGGCTGACCGACTCCTGACACAATGCAATGGCACCAGAGTGTGTACTGGATGTGTTTAGCGTGTAGCTGTTTTCAAAGTTGTATTTTGATATAAAAAAGCAATAATATCTTACCGATCTCAGTTAATTTCTTAAACCGATGAACACAATTATACCTATTGTCGAAAAAGTGCTAAAAGTGACGGTCACAGGCAGCTCGAGCATTGATCGAAGCAGGAAAACAGAATAAAAACGATAATCAAAAGCCAAGTTGTTTGAATGTCTGGCTGTAGTGAGTTTATGAGTACGAGTACGATAGTTGGGCGAGGAAACAGTTGGTTTATATATCTAACAACACAGGAAACTACAGAGAACACACATGGACAACATATCTTGCTCTTAGACACACCATAGAGTTGTAAGATAAAAAAATTAACAGCCTTTTCCACGGACAACATTTATAACTGTGTTTGAATACCTGGACTTACCTCGTTCGGTCGTTTAACTTCGACCGCTTCGCCTGGCTTCCTCGACCAGGTTTTCCCAAAAACAGATTCCCCTAAACTCGATGGCTTGCTCGCCCAACTAACTGTAGAACTTGAGAAAACTTTTAACATTATTTCCTCAAATGCAACCAAGAAGACAGAGAGCAACTTTTCGCATGATTCGACGTCTTCATTGGGATACCTGTGGCCGTCACTTTTCGGACGCGCGCGCGCTCCATATTAGGATATCGATCGAGGTAGCCTGGGAAAGAGCGTTACATACACACACACACTTAGCGTATTATTATATACGATTATTATTATTGTGAATGTGAGAGGTTTTACCGAGAAGTGAAGGACGCCATAAATATTGAAGTTAACTCCAGTAACATCACTTGAGATTTGAGTAGAACACGTGACCACCGGTGTACGTGCACATTTTCTATTCACGGGGTCACGTTCTCTCTAGTATAACAGTTGGCCTGGGAAACCGAAACTAACCGGAATCTTATTGTCAAAATCATAAACATAATTTCTATAATGTCAAGCGATTTGAATTGGTGTTGTTGTTAGTAGTAAATTAGATGGCCCAGCCCGTCCGACTAGCAATATTTCAATTTGGTAAACGGATAGTGGGAAAGCTTTCGATTCACAGCAACATATACTAGCTGGGATGCGAACTTCAGAAGCATAAATATAACTTCTATAATGTCAAGCGGTTTGACTTAGTGTAGCAAGATAGACACAGAGACATCAGATAAACTTCGGAATATTTACATTAGAAAACGGCATATCCTCAGGCTCAGCATGACCACATCCTTTCGAAAGCTTCGACGCGTTTTCTCCGATAAAAGTGTGTTT